>JACGWO010000005.1:5964209-7164209 GCA_034509735.1 Sesamum alatum
ATCAATAATTTTAGTGGTGTTGAAATACATAAGAATGTTAGGCTTTATCCAGAATCAACCCAATGTGGTCTTATGCATTATCGTTACTATACCCCGCTTTTTTCCTCCTTTCATACTGATTTTAATGTTTTGATATGTTCATAGCTGAAGAAGGCATCCAACAGATAGAAACCATACTCGACGGCTGTGATTGGTGTTAAACAGAGCTATGATAGTAAAGAGTCGGGGGCTCGTGGAACACCACTCATTGACTAACCGCTAGCAATGGGTATGTCGGATGAAGAAGATGGCTCCATACGGGCTCTGTGAATGATGCAGGTTTACTTTTCTTTATTCTTGTTTTATATTCATGGTTGATACTCAAGTTTCCAATGTTGCACACAATGTTTAGTGTATTGAAATACATTAGGATACCTTAGGCTTCAGTCAGATTAGCATGTGTTGTTTTGCATTATCGTCTTATGCTTTTTTCTTCCCTTTTCAAGAATTTTTATATTGTTTTTGATATGTCCTAGCTGAAGAAAGGCAGCCAACATATGGGAACGATACTCAATGTGAATGTTGCAGTTTTTATTTTCTTTATATCTTTGTTTGATGTCATGGTTGATACTCAACTTTAGTTGTCACACGTTTTAGTGGGTGTTGAATATCATACAGTTCCTTAGGCTTCAGTTTAGGTTAGGCCATGTAGTCTTTTCCTATTATTGTTACTAGAAGTTGTTTTCCTGCCTTCATATAGGTGATCAAACGATATTACTTGTATTGTACTTTTATTGTCTTATTCGTAATTTCCAGTGATTTGTTTTATTGTGTTTGATATTTCATACTGAAGAACACTCAATTGGTATGGAGTGGATGGGGATGCGGAATACTGGCATCTCAACACCCAGTGAGGTAATAGGGCCAAAAGGAGCTCCTCCGCATATTAATGTTTTATTTTAAGGGGGTCAATCAAGAGAGCGAAGCAGGAGATATATTAGATATATGGTGTAAAAGATTGAGACACGAGGCAATTAATGCAATATTATTCTGGACACCTAAAGATAAAGAAATGCGCCCAGGTAGTCTTGGCGCAGGTATGTTTCAAATGCTTTTGTTCTTCTTCTACTAGGGAAACTGGTTTTTCAACTACAATTTTTTCCCAAACTAGTTTCTATAGTTTGCTACAATGTTGTTTAATGTAGCAGCCGTTTCAACATTATTGTTGGAGGGGAGGGGGTCGCTCTCAAGAGAAAACTGGTTTAACTACCAACTATTTTTATGATGAATATTATTTCTATAGTTGAACTATAATGTTAAATCAATAAATTTCCAAAATGAATATATATATAACAAACCATATTTTCACTTTAATACTGTGTGAAAAATCTGAAAAAATGAAAACTGAAAATGAAAACACAAAACAGACAGAAAGAACTTGGTGTCTTGTTCTTTATTTATTAACTAGTGATACCACTCGTATGGGTTTTAAAGTAACAAGAAGAAGTTTTCTTCTCTTTGCAGCTCCTGGTGTGCTTTTGTAGAGTATTTGAGCGATCTTTGCTGTTGCAGGAAAATGTCCATTAATTCACTACTAATACACAAAACCAGGTCTTCATATTTGATGTAAATTGTAACTCTGGTGCCAATTATTTGCATTATACCTGAACGTGGGTTGCATCCTATTGAAAAATTGAGGATTATGATTTTCAAAATGATGGTTATCTACTGGATCTTTTCTGTTTATTTTGGCCACTAATTACTTCGCAAATTGCACATGTCAACCAGAATCATCTAAAACAATTTGAAACAATATTTGAAGGAGTTTAAACATTAATAGATATTTAACTGAAATAAACGCCCGCTTAGACTACCTCCAGACACTTTTGATTAAAACACTGGTACCCCATTGTTATTAACTCCCCGGCCTTACTTACTTGCGGGCAATTTACTTTGCTGCCACCATTGTTGCTTTGCAACAAAAGATGTAACAGTTTGAGTGTCATTAATTCTTGAGCGTCCGTTCTTAAAAAACTTATTAATACTTTAACCCAAATGAATTTACTTTCCCTTTAACAGCCGACAGCCCGAATTAATGGTTCAATGTATAATCCGTGTTTATTAAATGAAAATATAACATAAGGATAGTTAAATGAAAAAATAATTATGTTTACCATCAAAGTTTCAAATTAATGTAGATATTTATATATGTATTTCTGTAAAAAAAATATTTTAAAACAGGGTTAAAACCAAATCACTCCTACTTACTTACTTGATTTTATTATATTAAATACAGTATAAACTAGGGGATAGGATTTTGGCATATACATCCATTAGCTTACGACTACTCCACAAACTTCGCAACAATACCAAAAGGCTATAGAAACATAAACAACTATCTGAATATTAATTCTAAATTTTAACTGTATATCATTAAATCACTTTAAAACCCCTAGGTTTTTAAACGGTTTTTATTGGACGACCTATTATTCTTTATTAAATTCCATACACTACTTGCCGATAAATTAACTTCCGGAACCATTGTTCGTTTGTTGCAACAAGTGTGTAAAGTATTTGTGATGCAGTCTAAAACTAGTTGAGCGTCAAGGTATAAAAATCTTATTTCAATACTTTTAAGCCAAATTTGAGTTGCTTTCTCCTTTTCCTTATCTTTGCCCTTATTTTCTGACCACCAACACATGGCTATAATAGTTGTATTGTTACTCAATATTTAAAATGAAACAACTGGGCACCATAATGATATGTTAAATGAAAAGAATTGTTTTGTTTTGTATCAAGACATATTGCCATATTACTTGCGAATCCATTTAATTTGTAACTTTATATCCAAACCACATTAAGTAATTTTTTTTCTTTTAAAACTATCCATTCATGTCCATACTTTGTTAGTCATTTAATAAAACATTATAAAATTTCTAAAATTTTTTTTGAAACCTTAACTTTGCAACCTAGCTTCAGATTGGCTCCAACAAATTACCACCTGTTGATGGCAACCCAACAGATAATGCTGGTTCCAGGCACAGTAATTTACCACGCCAAAGATGTATAGGGAATTCTTAATAAACAACAATCGGCACAGTAAAGTGTTGATGGAATGCGTCTAAGCTTTGTGTGGAGCATGGAAGCTTAAAAAAATCTCTATTATACCTCTTATAAACTTAAAATTTAGTTATCTTCTCTCCATCCGAACCTTGGAAACCCTTAAACCCTAACACTCGAAACACGCTATCACTATTATACCCTTTCTTAATATATTCTTATACATTAATAATTTTAATTATTTGGACCTCTTAAGCGAGTCCGAATTCTCAGTTTAGAGACTCGTACTACTTCTTTCATCATAACGTTGTATAACAAACAACAATATGTTTGTACAAAAATAAATAACTTTGATATTAATTCAAATTTTGAAGTGAACATCATTAAATCACTTTAAACTGCACACGGTTAAATATGTTTTTATTGGACCCATTATTTTTATTAAAATTCCCATAA
The DNA here is from genome assembly GCA_034509735.1 of Sesamum alatum. NCBI lineage: Eukaryota > Viridiplantae > Streptophyta > Magnoliopsida > Lamiales > Pedaliaceae > Sesamum > Sesamum alatum. The sequence goes on from JACGWO010000005.1 coordinate 5,967,705, forward strand.
CCTACTTGCGGATAAATTACTTGTTGGAACCATTGTTGCTGTTCGCAACAAGTGTAAAGTGTTGAGACAGTCTAAGCTAGTTGAGCGTGTTTAGGGTTTTAGGGTAGAGTTCAAGGTTTAGGGAGAAAGTAACTCAATTTAGTTGAAAAGTTGAATAAGATTTTTATTAAACTTTTAAACTAAACTGAGTTACTTTGTCCTTTAAACCGCCGACGGGTAAATATGTTTTTATTACCTATTGTTTTTATAAATTAAAAAAATTACGGACATAACGAATAGTTAAAATGAAAAAATAATTATTGTTTGATATAAGATCACAAATTAATGTAACTTTTACCAAAATGTAATTTGTTAAAAAAAATTCAAAATGGTTAAAACCAATCTTCCTATTTTCTTTTGTTTAATATATATTTAATAGGATTTTTTGAGCTTAACCATCAATTAGCTTAGACTACCTCCAAAACATCTGTAACAAAACAAAAGTACAAAAATACACTTTAAACATCTGACCGGTAAACGTGTTATTATTGGACCCATTGTTTTTATTAAAATTCTTCATAACTCTAATTGCCAGATAAATTACTTGTCAGAACCATTGTTTCTGTTGCAACAAGTATAAAGTGTTGGACGGAAGTCTAAGTTATTGAGTTGTTAAGGTTAAAAAACTTATTAAACTTTTAAACCAATTGAGTTACTATCCCCTTAACCACTTTGAGTTACTTGCTTGCTGGTGCTTTGAGTTACATTGATCCATTTAAATTCATTTTTTTTCTTTTGTAAAGACACAATTAAAAATTGATAATTTTTTTTTAATCAATTTTTAAAATTCACTTAAAATTTATTTATTACTTTACAAGTAAATGTGCTAAAAAAATACACATAGACCACAGTATAAAAACAAACACAAAGTATAAAATTTTAAAAAAAAAGAAAAGAAAATATTACAAAGGAGAGCCAAAAGCATGCCCAAATTTATATGGTAAGCATGTGGAAAGTTTTATTGGTAACTTGCCCGGTGGATTGAAGTGACCAGACGTATTCTGCCACTCTTGTCTGAAAAACTCTTTTCGGTGGATAAAATAAGAAATCTTTTGGGGAGACTGGAGAGGGAAAAAACCAAACAAACCGATTTAGTTAAAGCATTTCAAATTGAGTTCAAAATATTATATTTTGATTTTATTTCAGCATTGGTAAAACTGCTGAGTTTTTATTTTTCTCAGCAGCTCTTCTCTCTAACCTCTCGACAACATAAGGAGGTGAGTTTTTATTTTCTATTATTTATCCTTTTTTCTGTCCTATTTTCATTTGAGATACATGTATTCTTATTCTCAGCTCTAGTGTTTTTTCTCTGTTTTTTGGTCCTCTGAGATGCAAAATCCAATTTTTTTTGTGATTTATTGAGAGAATAATAGCAGCAGTGAAGCTTGTAAAGTGTTAAGGGGGAGATGGGAAAACCACTCAAATCGGTTTCTTTTAAGGGATTTCAAGTTTTAACTTTTGTTGTGAGTGATTTTATCTTCAACATTTGTAAAACTAGGTATCTCAGTAGTTCTCCTCTCTTACCTCTTAAACAGCATAAGGAGGTGACTTTTATGTTTCTGTTATTTACTCTTTTGCTTTCTTATTTTTATTTGAGATGCATGTATTCTTGATCTCAATTCTAGTGTTTTTTTCTTTTTTTTGGCCCTCTGAGATGCCATATGCAAATTTTTATCGTGATTTATTAAGAGAATAATTTGATGCTGTAGCAGCGAAGCTTGTAAAATGTTAAGGTTGATAGGGTACCTTTTATAGGCCTTAGTAACAGTCACAATTTTGCTGTATTTTGTATTGCTGCTTTCGAAATTGGTCAACAATAACCATGAATCTGAGGAAACAAGTTTTGTAATATTGCAGGTGACAACCCTATTGTTTGATTCAAACCCCAAATCCATGATGGCGTAAGCTACCACTTCCATTCAGTAGTCCCCTTTTTTGTCCACTTATCATTTATGACTTGTCTTTTGCTTTACTGTTTGATAATTTTTTATTTCTGAAAACTATTTTGCAGGTCCGTTTACAATATCATCGACTCTGCAAATAATTTTAAAAACAATAAACTTATTGTTCACAGTACAACCATGGCAAGACTTAAGGGTACAGGTTTTGATAACCTCTTAAAGTGACTGATCTAGTTGACCACTTCTCAAAACTCCTATCAGCATTGGTGCCCTTCTACCAAATTAAGCATCGTTGCTTTAGATTTGGGTCAATAAAACTTTAGAGGATGATGACCTAGTAGTAGATGGAAGGGCAATAAGAATCCCTATCACTCTCAGGGATGTATTGAGGATAACCGGTCTACGAATAGATGGTGAACCGATTATTGAAGACTTAGAAGGTGTTGTATTTGGTTCTAGTTAGAATGGGAATGATTTGGTTGTGATTAGTTCTATTTTCATTTCTCATTGTTCTTTATTTTCCTGCACTCATGGTTAGTTTTTTTGATAGGTTGTCAAAGAAGACATGGAGAATCAATAGTCCTTTATGTTATCGGGTCTGTTATAGTGCCCTCAAACTCGCAGAAAATAAATTGTTGTTTCTTGCTGTTTTTGAGGGATATTGACAAGATAAAAGATTATGCCTGGGGTGCAGCTACGCTGGCAACTGTACATCGAGCTTTGGAGAAAGTTAATAAAAATCACAAATATATAGTTTGTAATGCTCATTTTCTGACGGTAAGTTAAACTTTTATTTCTATTTTCAATGATATTTTATTTGTGTTTGAGATGTCATAGCTAAAGATGCGCTGCTAATGGAATGGAGTGAAGGGGATGTAGTAAACCTGGCATCCAATAGACCCAATGAGGTTAATAGCGCAGAGGGAGCTCCTCACAATCGAGTTTATTTTGGGGGTCAATAAGAGATGGAAGTAGGAGATATACTAGAACGGGGTGTAAAAGATTGAGACAACAGGTCAATAGTGCAAATATTATTCTGGACCGCCTAAGTCAAAGAAATGCGCCAAGGTAGTCTTGGCAACAATATATTTCATGCTTTTGTTCTTCTTCTACTTGGGAAACTGGTTTTTTCAACTACAACTTTTTCCATCTGGTTTTTATAGTTGCTAGTAATGTTGTTATGTAGTAGAACTTTCAACGTTATTTTTTTTTTTCAGGGGATGCTCTTCAAAGAAACTAGTTTCACAAACCCAACAATTGTTTCAACTACACCCTTTTCCAACTAGTTTTTAAAGTTGCTAGCAATGCTGTTATTTAGCAGCAGTTTCAACATTATTTTTTTGGGGGGAGCACTCTTCAAAGAAACCGGTTTCACTAACCAACTGGGTTTTCTATGATGATATTGTTTTATATTGAACTGTGTTGTTAAATCAATAAATTTTCAAAAAGAATATATATAAACAGACATGTTTTCACTTTAATTACTGTTTTAAAAAAAAAAAAAAAAAAAAAAGAAAAAAAAAAAAAACTGAAAACTTGAAATGAAAACACAAACAAATAGAAAGAAGCATCGTTCTTGTTTTGTATTTATACTAGTATACCATTCATATGGTTTTAAGTAATAAGAAAGTTTTCTTCTCTTGCAGCTCCTGGTGGTGCTTTTGTAGAGTATTTGAAAAACTTGACTGCTGCAGAAAATTTCCACAATTCACTACTAAAACACAAAACTAGGTCTTATATTTAATGTAAATGTGTAACTTTGGTGCCAATTATGCATACTGAACGTGGGTTGCAATCTTTGAAAATTGAAATGGATTTAATGTTTTTTTGAAAATGCTTGTTATCTATTTGGGTCTTTTTTGTTTTTTTGCCCATACCCAATTTCAGCAAATTGCGCATGTCATGCGGAAATGACTGAAACAATATTTGAAGGAGTTTTAAAAATTAATAGAATTTTTTAACCTAGTCCGTAGCTTAGACTACCTCCAACACTTTGATTAAAACAACGGTACCCATTGTTTTTATTAAAACTCCCTTAACCTACTTGCGGACAAATTACTTGCTACAACCATTCTTGCTGTTGCAACAAGTGTAATGTGTTGGAGGCAGTCTAAGCTATTTGAGCGTCAAGGTTAAAAAAATATTATTGAACTTTTAAAAGTTTAAACAGGTAAATTCAATTTGGTTTAAAAGTTTAATAAGATTTTTGAACCTTAACGCTAAACTATATTCAGTTTTTCTGGTTTCTTAATTGTAGTTGGAATGACTTTCTGGGTGTACTTTTGCATTGGAATATATTTCCATGAATTTCCCATGCAATGTCAGTGTGTGCTAAAACTTGTTCTCCAATAGCATATCTACTTATGTAGCTAGTGTACCCTGCTGGCCGTTTTGTGCAGATGGGGCAGAAACAAAGAATCCATAGTGGAGAGAAAACAACATTCAGATGCGTTAATATTTGAGATAAACATTTAGGTAATAACGAAATTTGAAACAATGAAAAAAAGATATACAACTGCAGTCCATTTATTAAACATCAAATTACAATTCCATAACAAAAAGATGTGTCCTCTATTAGACACAGACATATAACTTAAAGAACTATCATTGTATTTTCCATCATACTCCAAAAAAAAAAAAATAGCAATCACTTTCTGTTTTCAAGATTCACATATCAAAGCTGTCATAGGACCAAGCATCGCTACTATGATAGGTGAACATGGATAAAGTAGGCATGCTCAATGATGACATTAACAACTCATCTTCATCATCCTGAGACTCGAAGTCTGAGTGCATTTTCTCTCGATCAGAGTAGCCATTCTCGTCATCCTCCTTCTCCTCTTGCGAACTCTCCTCCATCTCCTCTGATCCTCCTCCCTCCGTGTCCTCTTCCTCCTCACCTTCATCTCTGGCAGCAATGTCCCATTCGTGCACCAACTCCACCACATGATTGACAGCAACACCCTCATCCATGTTCTCACCCATTGAAGGTTCGAATATGATTGCCAACCGCTCATATTCTTCCTCTCCCTTCCAGCGGTACCATCTTACTCTACGGACCGTCTAATAACCAAAAAAAAAAAAAAAAAAGCAGACATTCGTTTGACATTGATTACCACACCCCAGTTTAGTAATTAATTATGAATCATCCACATTTAATCTGGCTTTTGTATCAACTCTGGTAAAACAACACCCTTACTAAACTAAACCAGATTATATCAACTGACCACCAATATCAGTAAAGTAATAAATTGGTTTGTAACAAACAATTCTAATTGGTTGATACACTTCACTTTGACACTTATCAACACTTGATATATATCAGAATATTAATTATATTAACTATTTATACTTAAAATTGAATTTAATGAATTACAAAATATAAATTGATAACTAAAATATTATTTTTACATGTGTCATCATTTAATTGGGTATAAAAATTAAGTTGTCTATATATATATATATATATATGACATTAATAAAATTTCACGAAGTATCCCATCACTTCCACGATGGTTAGAATAAACCTGTGGTGGCGACAATGTTATCGTTTTTGTTGACTGGTAGCACATATTTATTTTATTTGATTTCAAAATGTTTTGCACTTTTATAGCTTTTAGTTGTGAACATATTATAGATAAAAAGATATTATTTGCAAATAATGTTATTGTTACAATTTTGTCAATAATACATATAAAATGTGTTTGATATCTTTTGTTAATTCCGATTCTCCATAGTCTTGATTCATCACCTTATGAAAATTTGTTTAGTTTTATTTGATTAGAAACTTCGTTAGGAAAATTTCAAGAAAAAAAATAAATAGTTATCGGAATTGATTAAATATATTCTGTCCTGCTGACTTATTATCCCACTAAGTAATCCAATTAATTCGTGTAACTCTAATCATGAAATGCTATGCAAGATTACTTGTTTATGATTGTCGTATATTAAAAGAATATGATCTAGTTTGACCCCATAATTGATTAGGAGATAATTGATTTTAAAAAGAATTGTTATTGACGTTTAGATTCATAATTTCACAATTAATTATTCAAATACAAATTGTAGATAAATTCCAAAACTAACTCCTCATTTCTAAGGTTAATACATGAATTAAAAGAAATTACTTAATGAATGTAATTAGATGAAACTTGAGGGGTAGAGAAAACCATTAAAGAAAATACCACAATACTTTTGCAAAATTCCAAAGATAGAATGCACAGAGAGAAATCCAAAGGGGAAAAAATCGACCGTTAAAAACCCTCAAGTCACTGTCCTCTTCCCACCATTTTACCCAAACACACTGTCAAACCAACAGTTGCACGTGTTTCAGCCTTTCTTACCTTCATTTTCCCATTCCTCTCTCACCTTACAGAGTTTTTGTAAAACTTAATGGTCTGAAGATGATGTATTATTTGAGTAAATGATTGTGAAATGGCGCACGAACATCTACCATTTTTATAACATAAACATGCATTTGGTGGGAGTTCATTTGTTCACGTAGCTTCTCACCCAAAACAACATAGGAAAGAAAGCCTATCTTAAAATCCCACCGGTAAAAACCCTCACAACCATCGCCAGAGAGAGGAAAGATGACCAGAGGGAGTGAAGGTCAGGGTTCGTCACCAATCTGAAGGGTTTTTGTAGGCTCGATGAAGGAGAGACCGTGGAGAGCGCGCAGGATGGCCGCACTCAAGGCTAAGTCATCTTCTTCAAAGGATAATTGTTGCAGGGTATGCAGTATTGTTCTCTTCTTAAAGATAGATGAATCAAGAAAAAAGAAAAAAAACAATGACTCTGTTGTTATCATGGAGTTTAAAACAGAAGAGAAAAGAAAGATTGTGAGGATAAACTAAAGATTTACCTCAATTCAAAATAAGCACAATTGTAGATTGCTGTCTTTGTTGTAAGGAATTGGTTGTTTTGGTTGTGATTAGTTCTATTTTTATTTCTCATTGTTCTTTATAAAACCACCAAACAAACCCCTGTATATGAGTTATAGTATCTATGATAGTAGATATACTTGCGTTTTTAGATATCTTCGATATGGAAACTAAACGAATGATGTGCAAAACCAGCCTCCAATTGGATTTGGTTCTAGTTAGAATGAGAATGATTTGGTTGTGATTAGTCCTATTTTCATTTCTCATTGTTCTTTATTTTCCTGCACTCATGGTTAGTTATTTGAAAGGTTGTTAAAGAAGACATGAAGAATCAATAGTCCTTTACTTTATCGGGTCTGTTATAGTGCCCTCGAACTCGCAGAAAATAAATTGTTGTTTCTTGCTGTTTTTAAGGGATATTGACAAGATAAAAGATTATGCCTAGGGTGCAGCTATGCTGATAACTGTTCATCGAGCTTTGGGGAAGGTTAATAAAAATCACAAATGTATAGTTTGTAATGCTCATCTTCTGACGGTAAGTTTAACTTTTATTTGTATTTTCAGTGATATTTTATTTGTGTTTGAGATGTCAGAGCTAAATAAACGCTGCCAATGGAATGGAGTGGAGGGATGCAGAAAACCTGGCATCCAATAGACCCAATGAGGTTAATAGCACAGAGGGAGTTCCCCCCAATCAAGTTTATTTTGGGGGGTCAATAAGAGATGGAAGTAGGAGATATATTAGAACGGGGTGTAAAAGATTGAGACAACAGGTTAATAGTGTAAATATTATTCCGGACCGCCTGAGTCAAAGAAATGCGCCAAGGTAGTTTTGGCAGGAGTATATTTCATGGTTTTGTTTTTCCTAAACTTGGGAAACTGGGTTTTTCAACTAAAACTTTTTCCATCTGGTTTTTATAGTTGCTAGCAATGTTGTTATGTAGTAGGAGTTTCAACGTTATTTTTTTTTAGGGGATGCTCTTCAAAGAAATCGGTTTCACAAACCAACAGTTGTTTCAACTACACATTTTTCAAACAGGTTTTTAAAGTTGCTAGCAATGCTGTTATGTAGCAGCAGTTTCAACAATATTTTTTTGGGGGGAGCACTCTTCAAAGAAATTGGTTTCACTAACCAACTAGGTTTTCTATGATGATATTGTTTTATATTGAACTGTGTTGTTAAATCAATAAATCTCCAAAAAGAATATATATAAACAGACATGTTTTCACTTTAATTACTGTTTGAAAAACTGAAAACCTGAAATGAAAACACAAAAAAAATAGAAAGAACGCTCGTATGGTTTTAAGTAATAAGAAAGTTTTCTTCTCTTGCAGCTCCTGGTGGTGCTTTTGAAGAGTATTTGAAAAACTTGGCCGCTACAGAAAATGTTCATTAATTCAATACTAAAACACAAAATCAGGTCTTATATTTAATGTAAATGTGTAACTCTGGTGCCAATTATGCATACTGAACGTGGGTTGCAATCTTTGAAAATTGAAATGGATTTTATGTGTTTTTGAAAATGCTTGTTATCTATTTGGGTCTTTTTTGTTTTTTAGCCCGCACCCAATTTCAGCAAATTGCGCATGTCAAGCGGAAATGACTAAATAATTGAAACAATATTTGAAGGAGTTTTAAAAATTAATAAGATTTTTTAACCTAGACCGTAGCTTAGACTACCTCCAACACTTTGATTAAAATAACGATGCCCATTGTTTTTATTTAAACTCCCTTAACCTACTTGCTGACAAATTACTTGCTACAACCATTGTTGTTGTTGCAACAAGTGTAAACTGTTGGAGGCAGTCGAAGCTATTTGAGCGTCAAGATTAAAAAATCTTATTAAACTTTTAAAAGTTTAAACGAGTAATCAATTTGGTTTAAAAGTTTAATAGATTTTTTAACCTTAATGCTAAACTATATTCAGTTTTTGTAGTTTCTTAATTGTAGTTGGAATGGCTGTATGGGTGTTACTTTTGTGTTGGAATATATTCCCATGAATTTCCCATGCAATGTCAGTGTGTGCTCAAACTTGTTCTCCAATAGCATATCTACTTATGCAGCCAATGCAATATCAAATTACAATTCCATAACAAAAAGATGTGTCCCCTATTAGACACAAAAATATAACTTAAAGAACTATCATTGTATCTTCCATCATACTCCAAAAAAACAGGAGGCACATTCAAAAACAAAATAAGCAATCACTTTCTTTTTTCAAGATTCATATATCAAAGCTGTCATAGGACCAAGCATCGCTACTATGATAGGTGAACATGGATGAATTAGGCGTGCTCAATGATGGCATTAACAACTCATCTTCATCATACTCAGACTCAAAGTCTGAGTGCATTCTCTCTCAATCAGAGTAGCCATTCTCGTCATCCTTTTTCTCCTCTTGCGAACTCTCCTCCATCTCTTCTGATCCTCCTCCCTCCGTGTCCTCTTCCTCCTCACCTTCATCTCTAGCAGCAATGTCCGCTTCGTGCACCAGCTCCACCACATGATTGACAGGAACACCCTCATCCATGTTCTCACCTAATCTGGCTTTTGTATCAACTCTGGTAAAATAACACCCTTACTAAACTAAACCAGTTTATAGCAAACAACTCTAATTGGTTGATACACTTTACTTTGACACTTATCAACACTTCATATATATGAGAATATTAATTAAATTAACTATTTATACTTAAAGTTGAATTTAATGAATTACGGAATATAAATTGATAAGTAAAATATTATTTTTACATGTGTCATCATTTTATTGGGTATAAAAATTAAGTTGTCTACATATATTTATATAGGGAAAAAATAAATTTTAGTACACTAACTTGGCTCTCGTTCAATTTTAGTACACTAACTTTGGTAATTATCACATTTTTACATTATGCTTTAATTTTACTTCAATTAAGTCCAATTGACAGGAATTTGCTAACGTGGCCAATTTTTGCTTACGTGTCCGACGAAATTAACCACGTCAGCACATGACGTGGCCGGCGACTGACGTGGCGGGATGACTTGGATGTATTTTCTTCCATAAGGATGAATTTTAGTACACTAACTTTAACATGAGTTAATTTTAGTCCAATAACTTTGAATGAGGTGAAATTTAAGTCCCCTGACATTGTGTCTAGGGGGTGTCACTGCCCATTTATATTTATATTATAAAAAAAAATAATATAAGTGTACCACTGAAAACGATACACTTATATATTTATGACTGGTCGCTAGTTGCGAGCTGCACTCACGACCGGCCCTCAAATTTTTTTAAATTTATTAATTCTTTATAATTATTAGTTAAAGTTAAATAATAATTATTAATACTTAATCAGATATAATTAATTAATAATAATTTGATAATTGTTAATATAGCTATTAAATTAATTAATTAGAGAATAATAAATTTAATAATATAGTTGTTAATACTAATTAATTTGATATATATATATATATATATAAATTATTAAAAATTTGATAATATAATTAGTTGTTAATCATAATTTAAAAAATCGATAATTATATATTTTATAATTATTAATAATTTGATAATATATTTGTTAATTATTTATAATTATTAATAGAGTTGATATTATTATAGCCGAGATCTTTTTCTTTTCACATTTATCAGTTCAGTTGGATCATCTATTTTTTAAACTATGATTAACCACTATATTTTTGAATTTTTAACAATTAATTTACATCAAATTAATTAATATTAACAACTATATTATCAAATTAATTAAAATTATCTTAATAATATTACATTTTGTACGAAAAAAATAAAAATATTATATCATTATTATAATTATTATTCTGTACTTAAATTTCACCCCATTTAAAGTTATTGGACTAAAATTAAACCATGCTAAAGTTAGTGTACTAAAATTCATCCTTATGAAAGAAAATACATCCAAGTCATCCCGCCACGTCAGCCAACTGCCACGTCATGTGCTGATGTGGTTAATTTCTCTGGACACGTCAACAAAAATTGACCATGTTAGCAAATTTTGGTCAATTGACTGGAAAATTAGAACAAAAACCCTCAATTGAACTTAATTGAAGCAAAATTGCAACATAATGTATAAAATGTGATAATTACCAAAGTTAGTGTACTAAAATTTAACGAGAGCCAAGTTAGTGTATTAAAAAAAGTTTTTTTCCCTATTTATATATATATATATATATATATATATGACATTAATAAAATTTCACGAAGTATCCCATCACTTCCACGATGGTTAGCATAAACCTGTGGTGTATTCTAAAAATATTCATACACTACATAATGTAATAATTGTCAAACATTGTATTGGCGACAATGTTCTCATTTTTGTTGATTGGTAGCACATATTTATTTTATTTGATTTCAAAATTTTTTGCACTTTTATAACTTTTAGTTGTGAACATTTTATAGATAAAAGATATTATTTACAAATAATGTTATTGTTACAATTTTGTCAATAATACATATAAAATGTGTTTGATATCTTTTGTTCATTCCGATTCTTCATAGTCTTAATTCATCACCTTATGAAAATTTGTTTAGTTTTATTTGATCTATTGCTTAGAAAATTCATTAGGAATATTTCAAGAAAAAAAATAAATAGTTATCGGAATTGATTAAATATATTGTCCTGCTGACTTATTATCCCACCAAGTAATCCAATTAATTCGTGTAACTCTAATCATGGAACGCTATGCAAGATTATTTGTTTATGATTGTTGTATATTAAAAAAATAGGATCCAGTTTGACCCCATAATTGATTAGGAGATAATTGATTTTAAAAAGAATTATTATTGACGTTTAGATTCATAATTTCACAATTAATTATTCAAATGCAAATTGTAGATAAATTCCAAAACTAAATCCTCATTTCTAAGGTTAATACAGGAATTAAAAGAAACTACTTAATGAGTGTAATTAGATGAAATTTGAGGGTGGAGAAAACAATAAAAGAAAATACCAGAATACTTTTACAAAATACCAAAGATAGAGCTCACAGAGAGAAATCCAAAAAGGGAAAAAATCCACCGGTGAAAACCCTCAAAGTCACCGTCCTCTTACTAGCATTTTACCCAAACACACTTTCAAACCAACAGTTGCACGTGTTTCAGCCTCTCTCACCTTCATTTTCCCATTCCTCTCTCACCTTACAGAGTTTTTGTAAAACTTAATGGTCTGAAGATGATGTATTATTTGAGTAAATGATTGTGAAATGACGCACAAACATCTACCATTTTTATAACATAAACATGCATTTTGTGGGTGTTCATTTGTACACATAGCTTCTCCCCCAAAAAATAGAGGAAAGAAAGCCAATCTAAAAATCCCACCAGTAAAACCCTCAAAACCACCGCCAGAGAGAGGAAAGATGACCAAAAGGAGTGAAGTTTAGGGTTCGTCACCAATTTGAAGGGTTTTTGTGGGCTCGATGAAGGAGAGACCGTGGAGAGCGCGCAGGATGGCCGCACTCAAGGCTAAGTTATCTTCTTCAAAGGTTAATCGTCTCAAGGTATGCAGTATTGTTCTCTTCTTAAAGATAGATGAAGCAAGAAAAAAGAAATAAAACAATGACTCTGTCATTATCATGGAGTTTAAAACAGAAGAGAAAAGAAAGATTGTGAGGATAAAAACTCAATAGTTACTTCAATTCAAAAGAATTACAATTGTAGATCGTTGTCTTTGTTGTAAGGAATGGGTAGTTTTTGTTGTGATTAGTTCTATATTCATTTCTCATTATTCTTTATAAAACCACCGAACAAACCCTTATATATGAGTTACAGTTTCTATGATAGTAGATATACTTGCATTTTTAGATATATTCAATATGCAAACTAAACGAATGATGTGCAAAACCAGCCTCCAATTGGATTTGGTTCTAGTTAGATTTAGAATGATTTGGTTGTGATTAGTTCTATTTTCATTTCTCAATGTTCTTTATTTTCCTGCACTCATGGTTAGTTTTTTGACAGGTTGTTAAAGAAGACATGGAGAATCAATAGTGCTTTACGTTATCGGGTTTGTTATAGTGCCCTCGAACTCGCAGAAAATAAATTGTTGTTTCTTGCTATTTTTGAGGGATATTGGCAAGATAAAATATTATGCCTGGGGTGCAGCTATGCTGGCAACTGTACATCGAGCTTTGGAGAAGGTTAACAAAAATCACAACTGTACATCGAGCTTTGGAGAAGGTTAATAAAATATTTCATGCTTTTGTTCTTCTTCTACTTGGGAAACTAGGTTTTTCAACTACAACTTTTTCCATCTGGTTTATAGTTGCTAGCAATTTGTTATGTAGTAGGAGTTTCAACGTTATTTTTTTTAGGGGATGCTCTTCAAAGAAACCGGTTTCACAAACCAACAGTTGTTTCAACTACACCTTTTTCCAACTGGTTTTTAAAGTTGCTTGCAATGCTGTTATGTAGCAGCAGTTTCAACATTATTTTTTTGGGGGGAACACTCTTCAAAGAAACCGGTTTCACTAACCAACTAAGTTTTCTATGATGATATTGAACTGTGTTGTTAAATCAATAAATCTCCAAAAAGAATATATATAAACAAACATGTTTTCACTTTAATTACTGTTTGAAAAACTAAAAACTTGAAATGAAAACACAAATAAATAGAAAGAAGCATCGTTCTTGTTCTGTATTTATACTAGTATACCGCTCGTATGGTTTTAAGTAATAAGAAAGTTTTCTTCTCTTGCAGCTCTTGGTGGTGCCTTTGTAGAGTATTTGAAGAACTTGGCTGCTGTAGAAAATTTTCATTAATTCAATAATAAATCACAAAATCAGGTCTTATATTTAATGTAAATGTGTAACTCTGGTACCAATTATGCATACTGAACGTGGGTTGCAATATTTGGAAATTGAAATGGATTTTATGTTTTTTTGAAAATGCTTGTTATCTATTTGGGTCTTTTTTGTTTTTTGCCTGTACCCAATTTCAGCAAATTGCGCATGTCAAGCGGAAATGACTAAAACAATTGAAATAATATTTGAGGGAGTTTTAAAAATTAATAGGAATTTTTAACCTAGATCATAGATTAGACTACCGCCAACACTTTGATTAAAACAACGGTACCCATTGTTTTTATTAAAACTCCCTTAACCTACTTGCGGACAAATTACTTGCTACAACCATTATTGTTGTTGCAACAAGTGTAAAGTTTGGAAGCAATCTAAGCTATTTGAGCGTCAAGGTTAAAAAAATCTTATTAAACTTTTAAAAGTTTAAACAGGTAAATAAATTTGGTTTAAAAGTTTAATAAGATTTTTGAACCTTAACGCTAAAATATATTCAGTTTTGTGGTTTCTTAATTGTAGTTGGAATGGTTGTCTGGGTGTTACTTTTGTGTTGGAATATATTCCCATGAATTTCCCATGCAATGTCAGTGTGTGCTCAAACTTGTTATCCAATAGTATATCTACTTATGTAGCCATTGCACCCCTGCTGGCCGTTTTGTGCAGATGGGCAGAAACAAAGAACCATAGTGGAGAGAACAACATTCAGATGCCTAATATTTGAGATCAACATGTAGGTAATAACGAAATATGACACCATGAAAAAAAGATATACAATTGCATTCCACTTATTAAACATCAAATTACAATTTCATAACAAAAAGATGTGTCCTCTATTAGACACAAACATATAACTTAAAGAACTATCATTGTATCTTCCATCATACTCCAAAAAAACAGGAGGCACATTCAAAAACAAAATAAGCAATCACTTTCTTTTTTAAAGATTCATATATCAAAGCTGTCACAGGACCAAGCATCGCTACTATGATAGGTGAACATGGATGAATTAGGCGTGCTCAATGATGGCATTAACAACTCATCTTCATCATACTCAGACTCGAAGTCTGAGTGCATTCTCTCTCAATCAGAGTAGCCATTCTCGTCATCCTCCTTCTCCTCTTGCGAACTCTCCTCCATCTCCTCTGATCCTCCTCCCTCCGTGTCCTCTTCCTCCTCACCTTCATCTCTGGCAGCAATGTCACCTTCGTGCACCAGCTCCACCACATGATTGACAACATCACCCTCATCCATGTTCTCACCTATTGGAGGTTCGAATATGATCACCAACCGCTCGTATTCTTCCTCTCCCTTCCAACGACACCATCTTGCTCTGCGGACCGTCTAACAACCAAAAAAAAAAAAAAAAGCACACATTCGTTTGACCTTGATTACCACACCCCATTTTAGTAATTAATTATGAATCGTCCACATTTAAATTTGACTTTTGTATCAACTGTGGTAAAATAACACCCTTACTAGACTAAACCAGATTATATCAATTGACCACCGATATCAGTAAAGTAATAAATTGGTTTATAACAAACAATTCTCATTGGTTGATACACTTCACTTTGACACTTATCAACACTTGATATATATCAGAATATTAATTAAATGAACTATTTATACTAAAAATTGAATTTAATGAATTACAAAATATAAACCTGTGGTGTATTCTAAAAATATTCATACACTACATAATGTAATGATTGCCAAACACTGTATTGGCGACAATGTTCTCGTTTTTGGTGATTGGTAGCACATATTTGTTTTATTTGATGTCAAAATGTTTTGCACTTTTATAGCTTTTAGTTGTGAACATATTATAGATAAAAGGATATTATTTGCAAATAATGTTATTGTTATAATTTTGTTAATAATACATATAAAATGTGTTTGATATGTTTTGTTAATTCCGATTCTCCATAGTCTTAATCCATCACCTTATGAAAGTTTGTTTAGTTTTATTTGATCTATTGCTTAGTAACTTCGTTAGGAATATTTCAAGAAAAAAAATAAATAGTTATCGAAATTGATTAAATATATTGTGACCTGCTGACTTATTATCTCACTAAGTAATCCAATTAATTCGTGTAACTCTAATCATGGAACGCTATGGAAGATTATATATTTATGATTTTCGTATATTAAAAAAATAGGATCTAGTTTGACCCCATAATTGATTCGGAGATAATTGATTTTAAAAATAATTATTATTGACATTTAGATTCATAATTCCACAATTAATTATTCAAATGCAAATTGTAGATAAATTCCAAAACTAACTCCTCATTTCTAAGGTTAATACAGGAATTAAAAGAAATTACTTAATGAGTGTAATTAGATGAAATTTGAGCGGTGGAGAAAACAATTATAGAAAATACCAGAATACTTTTGCAAAATACCAAAGATAGAGCGCATAGAGAGAAATCGAAAAGGGAAAAAATCCACCAGTAAAAACCCTCAAAGTCACCGTCCTCTTCCCACCATTTTACCAAAACACACTGTCAAACCAACAGTTGCAGGTGTTTCAGCCTCTCTCACCTTCATTTTCCCATTCCTCTCTCACCTTATAGAGTTTTTGTAAAACTTAATGGTTTGAAGATGATGTATTATTTGAGTAAATGATTGTGAAATGGCGCACGAACATCTACCATTTTCATGACATAAACATGCATTTGGTGGGTGTTCATTTCTTCACGTAGCTTCTCACCCAAAAAAAAACAGAGGAAAGAAAGCCAATCCAAAAATCCCACCGGTAAAGACCATCAAAACCACCGCCAGAGAGAGAAAGATGACCAGAGGAGTGAAGGTCAGGGTTTATCACCAATCCGAAGGGTTTTTGCAGGCTCAATGAAGGAGAGATCATGGAGAGCGAGCATGATGGCCGCACTCAAGGCTAAGTCATCTTCTTCAAAGGATAATCGTCTCAGGGTATGTAGTATTGTTCTCTTCTTTAAGATAGATGAATCAAGAAAAAAGAAAAAAAACAATGACTCTATCATTACATGGAGTTTAAAACAGAAGAGAAAAGAAAGATTGTAAGGATAAAACTCAATAGTTACTTCAATTCAAAAGAAGCACAATTGTAGATTGTTGTCTTTGTTGTAAGGAATATGTAGTTTTGGTTGTGATTAGCTCTATATTCATTTCTCATTGTTCTTTACAAAACCACCGAACAAACCCTTGTATATAGGTTACAGTTTCTATGATAGTGGATATACTTGCGTTTTTAGATATCTTCGATATGCAAACTAAACGAATGATGTGCAAAACCATCCTCCAATTGTATTTGGTTCTAGTTAGAATGAGAATGATTTGGTTGTGATTAGTTCTATTTTCATTTCTCATTGTTCTTTATTTTCCTGCACTCATGGTTAGTTTTTTGACAGGTTGTTAAAGAAGACATGGAGAATCAATAGTGATTTACGTTATCGGGTTTGTTATAGTGCCCTCGAACTCGCAGAAAATAAATTGTTGTTTCTTGCTGTTTTTGAGGGATATTGACAAGATAAAATATTATGCCTGGGGTGCAGCTATGCTGGCAACTGTACATCGAGCTTTGGAGAAGGTTAATAAAAATCACAAATGTATAGTTTGTAATGCTCATTTTCTGACGGTAAGTTTAATTTTTATTTGTATTTTTAGTGATATTTTATTTGTGTTTGAGATGTCATAGCTAAATAAACGCTGCCAATGGAATGGAGTGGAGGGGATGCGGAAAACCTGGCATCCAATAGACCCAATGAGGTTAAGCGCAGAGGGAGTGGAGGGGGTGCAACTATGTTGGCAACTGTACATCGAGCTTTGGAGAAGATTAATAAAAATCACAAACGTATAGTTTTTTGGGGGAAACACTCTTCAAAGAAACCGGTTTCACTAACCAACTAGATTTTCTATGATGATATTGTTTTTTTTTATTGAACTATGTTGTTAAATCAATAAATCTCCAATATAAACAAACATGTTTTCACTTTAATTATCGTTTGAAAAACTAAAAACTTGAAATGAAAACACAAACATATAGACAGAAGCATCATTCTTGATCTGTATTTATACTAGTATACCGCTCGTATGGTTTTAAGTAATAAGAAAGTTTTCTTCTCTTGCAGCGCCTGGTGGTGCCTTTGTAGAGTATTTGAAGAACTTGGTTGTTGTAGAAAATGTCCATTAATTCAATACTAAATCACAAAACCAGGTCTTATATTTAATGTAAATGTGCAACTCTGGTGCCAATTATGCATATTGAACGTGGGTTGCAATCTTTGGAAATTGAAATGGATTTTATGTCTTTTGAAAATGCTTGTTATCTATTTGGGTCTTTTTTTTATTTTTTTGTCCGTACCCAATTTCAGCAAATTGCGCATGTCAAGCGGAAATGACTAAAACAATTGAAATAATATTTGAAGGAGTTTTAAAAATTAATAGTAATTTTTAACCTAGACCGTAGCTTAGACTACATCCAACACTTTGATTAAAACAACGGTACCCATTGTTTTTATTAAAACTCGCTTAACCTACTTGCAGACAAATTACTTGCTACAACCATTGTTGTTGTTGCAACAAGTGTAAAGTTTGGAAGCAGTCTAAGCTATTTGAGCGTCAAGGTTAAATAATCTTATTAAACTTTTAAAAGTTTAAACAGGTAAATAAATTTGGTTTAAAAGTTTAATAAGATTTTTGAACCTTAACGCTAAACTATTCAGTTTTTGTGGTTTCTTAATTGTAATTGGAATGGCTATATGTGTGTTACTTTTGTGTTGGAATATATTCCCATGAATTTCCCATGTAATGTCAGTGTGTGCTAAAATTTGTTCTCCAATAGCATATCTACTTATGCAGCTAGTGCACCCCTGTTGGCCGTTTTGTGCAGATGGCCATAAACAAAGAATCCATAGTGGAGAGAAAACAACATTCAGATGCCTAATATTTGAGATCAACATTTAGGTAATAACGGAATATGAAACAATGAAAAAAAGATATACAATTGCATTTCATTTATTAAACATCAAATTACAATTTCATAACAAAAAGATGTGTCCTCTATTACATAAAAACATATAACTTAAAGAACTACCATTGTATCTTCCATCACACTCCAAAAACACAAGAGGCACATTCAAAAACAAAACAAGCAATCACTTTCTGTTTTCAAGAATCACATATCAAAGCTGTCATAGGACCAAACATCGCTACTATGATAGGTGAACATGGATGAATTAGGCGTGCTCAATGATGGCATTAACAACTCATCTTCATCATCCTCAGACTCGAAGTCTGAGTGCATTCTCTCTCGATCAGAGTAGCCATTCTCGTCATCCTCCTTCTCTTCTTGCGAACTCTCCTCCATCTCCTCTGATCCTCCTCCCTCCGTGTCCTCTTCCTCCTCACCTTCATCTTTGGCAGCAATGTCCCTTTCGTGCACCAGCTCCTCCACATGATTGACAGTAACACTCTCATCCATGTTTTCACCCATTGGAGGTTCGAATATGATCGCCAACTGCTCATATTCTTCCTCTTCCTTCCAACGGTACCATCTTGCTCTGCGGACCATCTAATAACCAAAAAAAAAAAAAAAAGCACACATTTCATTTGAGATTGATTGCCACACCCCATTTTAGTAATTAATTATGAATCATCCACATTTAATTTGGCTTTTGTATCAACTCTGATATAATATCACCCTTACTAAACTAAACCAGATTGTATCAACTGACCATCAATATCAGTAAAGTAATAAATTGAACAAATCCATCTTCTAATTTTAATACATCTTCTAATTTTAATCCACCACGGGTTCGACAATATTATATATTTCTAACACAAAGACCATTATACACACGCTGAAATTTTGAACCCTCTTATCCAAAATTCTATTTTAATACAGTCTATGTAGCAAAGGAAAATATTTCAAAGCGGAATAAATTACTTACCTCTAACGCATTCCGCTAGAATCGTGCTCTGGCCTTCACCTTGTTGGGTAAGGGTAACCATGTGAAGCCAACCATAATCAGAAGGCGGTAAAACATCAGATACCTCTCTCGGAGACGGTGTATGCGAGGTTGTAGTACTTCGAAGTCCCAATGGTTTCCGAATTTTTCGTTGATGACATTTGTTGCGTAGAAGAGGGCCGATTCCTAATTCGCTTGCCCACCAAAACTAGCTCATACCTTGCCCATTCCAGTTAGGGCGGTGATGAAAGCCGTGTCCTTTTCGCGGGTCCACATGTAGTCGTAGAAGAAGCTGGCTTGCGTCGAATATACAAATGGTCCATTTTTTCCGTATGAATTTTGAAACTCTGGGCCGCTGAGGCTGAGGATTATTTTCATTCTGAGGTGGGCAATGGGTAGGGTTGGGGATGGCGTCACAAATCTCTTCATTAGCAATCCTTATTGTATTCTGTAGAATGCAAAGAGATTATTCTAAAACAATGTGCACTTAGGCAAGATGAAAGGTTCTCAGTTTAGTATTGTATGAAGAAATATTTCACAGACAATATTTCTTGCATGTAGTACTTAGTTTGTAATAATTATTGAAACTGATAAAAACAGTAAACCAACTTTTGGTGGACGAATGAGCAGGGGCGGAGCCAGGCCCTGTCGAGCCCTAGCTGCCGACATGGCTATTAGCATATCAAGTTTATTAAAAAATTAATAATGAAAATTTAAATTAACTTGTTTAAAAAAATAATTTCTTCAAATCCCCATTTTTAGTTTTTGCTTAACTAGTTAAAGTTAAAACCACACGATTCTCACTTAACAAAAAGAAAAATTTGCGATTTTTGTGATTTTTCTCAACAATATGTTATGATTCTTTTTGAAATTCCTTTTTCTTTTATGTTTTATGTTATTAATTTTCAATTTGTGTATTCCGATTTAAGACCAACTTGTTTCTTTTTGATATTTTTGTAATTCTTTTTTATTTATATACAT
Source organism: Sesamum alatum (assembly GCA_034509735.1). Taxonomy (NCBI): domain Eukaryota; kingdom Viridiplantae; phylum Streptophyta; class Magnoliopsida; order Lamiales; family Pedaliaceae; genus Sesamum; species Sesamum alatum. Next base: position 5,988,275 of record JACGWO010000005.1, read on the forward strand.
AAAATAAATTTTAGTTTCCCAAAAGAATGTGCGAATTGGTCGGAAGAAATTTATGGTTTATGCTGTTAATGTTCACTATTTGAATTTTTAAAGTATTTGTTCATTATTTATTTGACAGGACAAATAAACAAGCTTAGAGATAAAAATTCATTATGATTTTTCTTTAAAAATTTACGATTATGTAAATGTACGTTTTTAATTTTCAAAGATGGATTAAAATTGTTTACTAAGAGACCACGAAATTTGTTACTTATAAATTTCAACCCGCCCCTCATTGGAGTAATAGTTATTTAATTTGCAACTAATATTATAGTAATTTTTTTTTATGAATTTTCATTAGATGTTTGCTTCCTTTTCAATATTATTGTTACTTCTCAAAAATAGGTTTGTTCTGATATAAGTAAAGGAGTAAATTGCTTTTGTTAGCTAGAAAAATCGGTTTATTGATGTAGTCGTCCGGACAACTCATATACTTTTAGAAACCATTTTCGTCATTGTGAATTTCCACATAGTGAACTGGAGATTCGTCACTGAGAATTTCCACATGTGCTTCCTTGACTATTATTAACTCTTCATTCTGGAAATATGTTTGGTTTTTGAAAAAGTATAAGAGTAGATGTGTATTTTTTTTTCTAATAAAGAAAACATTCTGAGCCTCATAATTTTCATTAGATGTATGCTTCCTTTTCAATATTACTGTTACTTCTCAAAAATAGGTTGGTTTCGAGACAAGGAGTAAATCAATTTTGTCAGGTAGAAAAACCAGTTTATTAATGAAGTCGTCCGGACAACTCGTATACTTTTAGAGATCGTTTTCGTCACTGTGAGTTTCCAGATAGTGAACTGAAGATTTGTCACTGAGAATTTTCACATGCACTTCGTTGACTATTATTAACTCTTCATTCTGGAAAATATTTTGGTTTCCCAAAAGTATAAGAGTATATGCGTATTTTTTTTTTAATAAATAAAACATTCTAACCCTCATAATTTTCACTAGATGCCTGCTTCCTTTTCAATATTACTGTTGCTTCTCAAAAATAGATTGGTTTCAGGACAAGTAAAGGAGTAAATGACTTTTGTCAGTTTGAAAACCATTGTAATAATATAGTATTTCGGAAATTCGGATGCGTGCTAAAACCGTTATTCACTGGGAATTTCCACATGCGAACTTGAGAAACCGTATTTTTTTTTTCTGAGAATTTCTGCATGCGCTTCCTTGACTGTTATTATACTCTTCATTCTGAAAATAGTTTGGTTTCGAGACAAGTGATTTAATGATATAAACTTCAAAATTTGAATTAATATTCAGATAGTGTAATTTATTTATGTACTTTGTTTTGTTACAAACGCTTTGGAGGAAATCTAAGCTAGTTTATGGTTAAGGTAAAAAAATCATATTGAAATATTTATTAAACTAAAGTAAATACGAAGATCGGTTTTTACCTATTTTAAAATTATTTATTTATTTTTATCAAAATCACATTTTGAATCTAAATTTTAAAAAATTGAATTCATATTCAAATAGTATATATCATACAGTAACTCAATTTGATTTAAAAGTTTAAATGGATTTTTTACCTTAACTCTCAACTAGCTTAGACTGCCTCCAACACTTTACACTTATTGCAACAGCAGTAATGGTTCTGACAAGTAATTTACCCGCGTGTAGGTATAGGGAATTTTCTTCACTGGGAGTTTACACATACAAACTGGAGAAACGATGTTTTCACTGAGAATTTTCCACATGCGCTTCCTTGACTACTTTATTATACTCTTCCTTCTGAAACATAGTTTAGATTCGAAAAAAAGTACTAAGATTAGATTCATATGTTTCTTTTTCTAATAAAGAAAACATTCTAAGCCTCATAATTTTCATTAGATGTTTGCTTCCTTTTCAATATTACTGTTACTTCTCAACAATAGGTTAGTTTCGAGACAAGTAAAGGAGTAAATGACTTTTCTCATTTAAAGAAACCGGTGTCTTGATGTAGTACGACAAGAAGTATCTAAGCGTATATAAACCGTTTTCTTCACTGGGAGTTTACACATACAAACTGGAGTAACTGGTGTTTTCACTGAGAATTTCCACATGCGCTTCCTTGACTATTTTATTATATTCTTCCTTCTGAAAAATAGTTTGGTTTCGAAAAAAGTACTAAGATTAGATTCGTATTTTTTTTTTCTAATAAGGAAAATATTCTAAGCCTCATAATTTTTGTTAAATTTCTGCTTCCTTTTCAATATTACTGTTACTTCTCAACAATAGGTGAGTTTAGAAATAAGTAAAGGATTAAATGGCGTTTGTCATTTAAAGAAACCGGTTTCTTAATGTAGTACGACAAGAAGTATGTTAGCGTGGATAAACTGTTTTCTTCACTAGGAGTTTACACATACAAATTGGAGAAAATGGTGCTTTCACTGAGAATTTTCACATGCATTTTCTTGACTATTTTATTATACTCTTCCTTCTGAAAAATAGTTGGTTTCGAGAAAGTATAGAATTAGATTCGTAATTTTTCTTTCTAATAAAGAAAACATTCTAAGCATCATTAATTTTTATTAGACGTCTGCTTCCTTTTCAGTATTACTGTTACTGCTCAACAATATGTTAGTTTCGAGACAAGTAAAGGAGTAAATGACTTGTGTCAGTTGACGAAACTGATTTATTAATGTAGTACGACAGGAAGTATGTTAGCATATACAAACCGCTTCTTCACTGGGAGTTTACATATACAAACTAGAGAAATCGGTGTTTTCACTGAGAATTTCTGAACGCGCTTCCTTAACTATTTTATTATACTCTCTTTTGAAAAATAGTTTGGTTTCCAAAAAAGTAATAAGATTAGATTCGTATTTTTTTTCTAATAAAAAAAACATTCTAAGCCTCATAATTTTCATTAGATGCCTGCTTCCTTTTCAATATTACTGTTACTTCTCAACAATAGGTTAGTTTCGAGACAAGTAAAGGAGTAAATGACTTTCGTCATTTAAAGAAATCGGTTTCTTAATGTAGTACGAAAGGAAGTATGTAAGCGTGTATAAACCGTTTTTTTCCACTGGGAGTTTACACATACAAACTGGAGAAACTGGTGTTTTCACTGAGAATTTTCACATGCGTCCTTGACTATTTTATTATACTCTTCCTTCTGAAAAATAGTTTGGTTTCGAAAAAAGTACTATGATTAGATCCGTATTTTTTTCCTAATAAAGAAAACATTCTAAGCCTCATAATTTTCATTAGATGTCTGCTTCCTTTTAAATATTACTGTTAGTTCTCAACAACAGGTTAGTTTCGAGACAAGTAAAGGAGTAAATGGCTTTTCTCATATTAAGAATCAGTTTCTTAATTGTTTTGAAAATGGAAGCATCAAGTAAAGAAAAACAAACAATTGATGATGTTGAAACAAGTGTTGATGTGCCACCACCCAAGAAAAGGCAAAGAGCTAAACCAGTTGAAGTAGTTAAGAAAGAATCTAAAAATGTCTCTGAGGTATGGGGTCACTTTACTAGATTACCAAGTAGTAACCCACCTAGAGCTGTATGTAACATTGTGGTACGAGTTATGCTACACATCCAAAATATAATGGAACTACGCATTGTGGGACATTTGGAGAATTCATGTAAAAAATATCCACGACAGAAAGGAAAAGTCCCAAAAGACTATGCATGACTACACAGGTGTGGGTGTGAATCAAAGAATAAATCTTCATTAAAGGAAATGTTCTAAATCTTGAATAAGTTAGATTATCTCATACCAGAATGGTGATCATTGATGAGTTGACTTTCAAGTTTGTCAAAGGGGAAGGTGTTAGAGCTTATTCTCGAGCACTAGAACCAAGTTTTGAAGTTCCCTCTAGGCACATAATTGGAAGGGGATTGCATGAAAATTTTTCTTGAGGAGAAAAGGAAACTGAAAAAGCTTTTTAATCTGAAAGAGTGTGCTTGACCACTGATACTTGGACGTCATTGCAAAGTTTAAACTACATGTGTCTTACTGCACACTGGATAGACAGTGATTGGGAATTACAGAAGAGAATCATAAATTTTGGCATTATGAGAATCATAAAGGAAAAACAATTGGAAACAAATAGAAGAGTGTTTACATCAGTGGAAAATCTATAAAGTGTGCACAATTATTGTGGATAATGCTAGCTCCAATGATAGAGCAATCACACATTTGAATAAGAAATGCACGTGGAAAAATGTTATCTTGAATAACGATTACATGTATATGAGGTGTTCTGCGCATACAGTTAATTTGATTATGAAAGAAAGGCTAGAAGAACAACATGAATCTATAAAGCGTGTTAGAAATGCTGCGAAATATGTGAAGTATTCTCCAGCTAGGCAAAAGACTTTCAAAAGGTGTGTAGAGAAAAAAAATTGATTCTAAAAGTCTTCTTTGCTTAGATGTGGAAACACGATGGAAATTCAACTTATTTGATGTTTGATGCTGCTGAAAAGTTTGAAAAAACTTTTGAGAGATTGGGGGATGAAAAACAAAAGTTTATTGAATATTTTGATTTTATGAACTCAATCAAGAAGAAGTGAAGGGAAACTAGGAAAAGTGAATAAGGTGATTGGGCCTCCTATGGATATAGATTGGATTAATGTTAGAAACTTTGTGAAGTTTTGAAATCTTATATAATGTGACTTTGAAGTTCTCTGAATCATCTTATCGCACTTCAAATGCATTTTTCCGTGAACTTGCAACTTTACATGTGAGTTTGTCTACTATGATGAATAAGGGAGATTATCACATAGCATCAATGTCTATTCGCATGAGAGACAAATTCAATAAGTATTGGTGGAATATTAATAATATGAATTGGTTTTTTATTCGTTGTTCTTTTGGATCCAAGGTATAAGTTGAAGTATGTTAGCTTTGGTTTAGCTACAATATAAGAGAGTGATTCTTCTTTTGTGAAAAGGGTGACAGAAAAGATAAGATATGTTGTATTTGTTGTATAAGCAATATGCACATTCTAGTTTTGAACATACTAGTAAGGATAAACATTCAAGCCAAGATTATACTCTCATGCAATTGGATGGTAAAGATAACCCCAGTGAGTTGCTAGAATTGCAATTTGCTAAACAATTTGGAAGAAGAGCAATGTGTTGAAAACAAATCGGAAGTGACAAGATATTCACTCGATTGTTGTGAAAAATCAAGTAAGGATTTTGATGTGTTAAAGTGGTGGAAATCAAGTAGTCCAAAATATCCCATTCTTACCAAGTTGCAAGAGATGTGTTAGCTATTCCAGTTTCTACGATTGCTTCCGAGTCTGCTTTTAGCACAAGTGATCGTGTTATTGATGCATTTAAGAGTTCTCTTTCACCAAAAATGGTGGAATCCCTTATATGCACGTAAGATTGGTTACGTACTACTCTGAGGATTGATCTGTGTGCAATAATGGAGGATATTGAAAAATTTGAAGAATGTGAAAAAGGTTTACTTATTTATTTATATTTAATTTATACTTTCAAATATTTATTGACTCTAATAATAATGATTTCGTCATTCTCAGAATTGGAAGGACCAAGCTCTTGTGCAACCTCAACGGGCATATAAAACTAATTTGAAAGGAATCTTCATTAGGTTTGAATTTGTATGAATAATTAAATGTATTGTTTTTATGATATTCCACTTTTTTATTTTTTATTTTGCTAACATTAAATACTAATAAGTATCTTTGTGAAAGGTTTCTTTGTGCTATATACTAATAGTTAAAGTTGTGCTTATGTAGGATGACATCCATAAAATGAAGAAAGTCGGTCTCGATGCTTAGTGCCTAAAGATTTTTGTTGGATTAAATTGTTTACTTGTTGGATTCCAATGTTCTTAGTTTAATTTACTTAAAGTTGTTGAGGATATTGTTGGTCTATGGTGTACATTGATGTTCTTTCTTGCTTACTAAATACAAACATTGTTCATTTCGTGATTTTGTTAGTCTCAACGTCTTAATTTTGTTATAAGAATTAAAACCGCCAAAACCTCCCGATACTGTTCGAAACCGGCACAAAACTGCACCTTTGATTTTGGTTTCAAAAGTGGCAAGATTGAAAAATTATTTTATAAAACTGCCAATGACAATTCAATTTGAAATAACTTAAAAAAATCGAACAACACCGTGAGCATCCTAGTCTGAGTTTTCGATAAAAATTACCAATTCTTCTCCTACTCAATTTATCCATGAGTCTGGGGTAGATGGAACTAGGTCTTCCTCAACCCCTCAATCCAAGTCTCGTTGTTGTATTATGGATGTTGATAGTTATCGTAGTATGGTTAGTTTGGAGGAATTTGATGATCTCAAAAGAGGTGGGATCCCTTGTAAGTTTGAATTTTGCTTCCAATTGATGAGGATAGGATAAAGACTTCTTGGGGCTATTTTTCGGTGTACTCTTCTTTTTGCATTTCAGGGTTTTTACTTCCTTCTCACCCTCTTTTGATAGAATAACTAAAAATACTCAACTCTGTTTCAGTCAGCTTACTACTAACTCGTTTGCTTTACTTTGAGGGTTTTCGTCATCATTTTAGGGAGTTTTTGAGTTGTTTCTTTTTTGGAAGCTTTTTCAACATTTTCACAATTAGGAAGGTTGCGAGTGAATCCTATTCTTTTTTCATCCCTTCAGCGGTTGCAAAATTTTGGATGGTTGTCTACTTCAAAGGACTTGGAAAGTGTTTTTTTTTTTTTAAATCTTAGGGAGTTTTGATTGGGGACTAATGTTCCTTGGGGAAAGTCCCCTTTTACCTCGGACTTGTGCATGACTTCGCATGCCGTTCATTTGGGTGGGTCTTTTGATCACCATCTGCTGATGAAAAAAATTGTGATGTTTACCTTGGATCCATCAACTGGATCTGTTTTGGTCAGAAAGAAACTATTTTGGAGAGGTCGGGCATAGCGAGAGCTGTTGTCCAATCGAATGGTAAATTTTTTACCATTGCTGGCTGGGATCATTGAGTGAGGATACACTACTATCGTAGAGGAAATGCTTTGTGTTTTCATTTTTAATTTTCAGTTTTAAAATATGTATTTTCAATTTTGTATAGGTTTTCGTATGAAATACGAATATGTGGATTAGGTAATGAGATTGTGTTTTTATATTAAATTGTAGTGTCAAATCAATAATTTCTAATGATAGTACCTATAAAAAAAAATATGTTTGACTTTAATTATTATTTCAAAAATTAAAAACTGAAAATAAAAAATGCATCACAGACTAGGTGCTTGTAGTGATTTTTGTTGTATTACTTTCTGTTTCATCTCTTACACTCTCAGAAGTGCTTACTTCATCTCTTTATGCACATAATATTAATAAAAAATTCTTACTCGAATCTCTTATGCACATAATATTAATAAAAATTCTTACTCGAATCAGGTTTGACCGAACAATAAAATAGGATAAAATTGCATAACACCCCCCTGTGTTTTGGTAAATAGCGCGAATTCCCCTTGTGATATTTTTATAGGCAAAAAACCCCATGTATATGGAAAAGGCAGCAAAATACCCTATCTCCCGTTAGTTTTCTATTAGATTAGTATTTGGTCACACTTTTTGACATTATTTTTGTATTTGCAAAAGTCCATTTTACCCCTTTATTTGATATATAAGACAAAATAAATGTTTTTCTAAATATATTTTAATAAATTATATATAATTGAGTAATTTAATTTATTATTTAATTTTAATATATTTTAATTAAACTAATATTTATTTTAAAACTATATAAACTCAATATAAAAATACATAAAATGTATATAAAATTTTTAAAAAGGTTAAATTTAAAATATAGTTAAAAACTATATTTTATTTATAAAATATGCTATTTAACATCAAATTACCAAAAAATTGTATCAAGATCCTCTGTGCGCGAGATGACGTCGCCCCTTTGTGGGCGGGCGACGGCGACGTCGCTAGACTGGGCGTCCGTCAATTTAAATATACATACATTATATAGTATCTTATATATGTAAGTTTATGTTATTCGGTGTATATATATATATATATAATTATTTGTAAATAAAAAGTTTTAAATTACTTAATATTTGGACCGTTGATTTTTTAATAATAAAGGATCAATGGCTATTTATGAGAAGGGTATAACGGGCAATTCAGTACAAATTTTAACGCCGTAAGCTTACTTAACGGAAGGGGAGAGTGTGCATTATTTTAAAAAACACAGGGGGTTTTTTGCTTATTTTTTAACATGGGGTTATTTTTAGCTAAATTTTAAAAACACAAGGGGGTTTTATGCAATTTATCCAATAGAATATTACATAGAATTAATAGAATCTATTAAGTTTGATTGCATCTCGTATATGTCGAATTAATAATTCCTAGGATTGCTTGAATTATTTTAGAATTGCAAATGATTCATTGACATGAAAATTAATTCTACGTTATATATCCTTGTATTCGGGCAGGTTTAGGTAGACATTGGCGTAACTCACACTCAATTGACAGAACAAATCGAACCAAGTTACTACGTAGTAGTACGTACCCGTATTCATTTCAGATTTTTGTAACAAAGTTGGTATTATATTTATTTATTTATTTCTTTAATATAGCTTTGCTTTTTTTAAATATTTATAATATGCAAAACTTGAAAAATCATATCGTGCAGTGGACATGGCATGGATACGATGATGGCTTGTAGGAAACATTTTTGGACAGAATAATTTTTTTGTTTTGTCTATTTTTAAATTTGAGGATTAATTAAAAGAAATAGTATTACCTTTTTAATTTTATTTTACATTTTTTTTAATTTTTCTTTTTAATTTTTAACCTTTTTTTTTTTCCAACGATATTAGGAATTGATTTTGGTGTTCAACTCAACGTCAATTTTCTCGATCTGGAGAGTCTGGGTTGATTTGAACTTCGTTTCGCACTTTTCATTTGAAATATTGCCATAAATTACTATATATATAAATTTTGATATTAAATCAGTAAATTATCTAAATATATATATTTTTTCTTAGAGTAAATTACATCCACCTCCCCTGAGATTTGGTATAATTATAAATACCCCCTTGTTCTTTGAAAAATTATAATATCCCCCTGAGGTTTATGACCGTCTAACAAATAACCCATTTCATCAATTTATATGGGTGAACAGACCAAAATGCCTTATGCACTGAATTATTTTTTAATTAATTCTTAAATTTTTTTTGGACTATAATGTGTAGGGAAAGGTTTCTTAAGTTTTTTACGCAGATGAGCAATAATGCAATTTTCCTTGGCCGATTTTTCTATAATTTTAATAAAAAAAATTCAAAGGGCAAAATGATCAATTTCGGCCTTTGATTAAAAATTACAAATCTCAGAGGGTATTTATATATTTTTTAAAATAATGAGGGGGTATTTATAATTATGTCAAACTTAAGGGAGGTAGATGTAATTTATCCTTTTTTTATGTAGTAGAATCTATATGTATATTTGGCGAATCAGGTACATCAACGTGTTATAATCTTGAGCTTGTACGTCGCTGTTAAGGGTATGGGTTACTATTATGCTCGAATTGATTCGAACCCAATATGGTCAGAATCAAAAGCACTTAAAATTCTGTATTTTCTAGTAATTAAATTCTTAGCAAGTAGTAAGACTTGGACAAGTGAAAAATATTTAAGATTTTCAATAAACATAAGTGGCATTTACGATTACTCTGTTAAAGTTTTTAGTTTTTTAATTTTTGAAACAATAATCAAAGTGAAAACATGTTTATTTATATGTATTCCCATTTAAAATATATTAATTTGATATAACATTATAATACAAAATACAATCTCATTAATTAATTTAAATATATTTTTATTTTCTCACAAAAATCTATTCAAAGTTCAGAACACATATTTTAGACGGGAAAAATACAAGCAATCCCCTGTGATATTGCAAATGTACAAATCACCCCTCTATGATAAAATAAATAGCAATTTACTTGTATTTTTTAAAATGAAGTAATTTATCTCCTTAGGCGAGGAAGGTAAATTCCTTCATTTTGAAAAAATACAGAGGAATAAATTATTATTTTTTTTTATAAAAAGATAATTTACTCATTTACAATATCATAGGGATAAATTGCATTAAACCCTATTTTATGCTTAAAACTGAAAACTAAAAGAATCAGACTTGTAGTGGGCCGGTTGATAAAGTTTAGTCTGTTATTGAGCTTCAATTCTCATACTACTACCCGTAAGCCCAATATTGCAGCTTTTCTAGAATTTGCTACTTACCACCTCTCGTGATTTAAACATAATTTTTATTTAGATATGGTGGGATCAAATTGAACCAATAATATGATAATTGTAATTATTCATATTATATTATGTTACATAGTAAATATATTTGATTTAGGTCTGATCGAATTTGGTCTAGGCTAGAACTTCCCTTTTATTCCAAGAGTTTGCCTTAATTTCTCTCTTGTAATTCTGATTATAAATTTGGGTAAATTTTATTGACACCTTTTAAGTTTGGGTTCACTAGAAAAATAATAATTTTTCGCACAGTTAATTATTATAGTTAAATTTTTCTTTTTGTGGTAAATACAAATTAACTATGACTTTGTACCGGCAATTAGCTGTTGTTTCTACAAGTGTGGCCAAAACTATGGTACAAGTTATGGTTATAGCTAAAAATTACGGCGAATATTGATTAATCGTGGTAAAAATTCAAGTTTTTACTTTGGTTTTGTTTGACCGTTGGTAATAGTATTAATTTACCATGGTTTTTAAGCTGCGATCATTTATAGTGTAGCAAAAATTCAATTTCTTTTGTAGTGATTTAATTATATTAACACCCCTTGAGGTTGTAGTTGTAATTACAAACATACTTCCTATTCAGACAAAATTTTATATAAACACTCCTTGAGATATTTTATCGTAACACCTTCTCAAAGAGTGTATGTATAATTTTATAAAAAAGTAAAAAAAATAGTTATGTAATTAAATTTAAATTCATGGGTGTAGTTGTAATTTACCTTATAAAATTTGGTCTCTTCTTCTATTTCTTCCTTTCCTACTGATCATGCTTGATCTTGTTTTTTTTTTCCTGTAATTGCTACTAATGTGGCTGCATCATGATGGTAGTATGTTTGACTCTTGAACTTTTTGAGAAAAAGGAAAAGAAAAAGGACAAAATTTAAAATATCAATCACAAAGTACAATTTTTAAATACCAAAGAATATTCTCCTCACTAAAATTTATGGCAAATATTCGGAATTTACTTTTGGATTCATTTGATTCAAACGAGAGAAAAGTGAAAATGAGAGGGGAATGGGAGGAAAAGAATAATAGTTTTTTTTCAAATTGTTTGGTATGATTGGAATGAGAGTAAATCTCAAATACTTTTTCTTGTTTGGTACGAGAAAAATAAATTGAAAAGAATAGACTAATTTTTGTAATTTTATTGATTAACAATTTCTCTTTATTTTGTATTAGAAAATAAATAAATTAATCTTATACTAAAATAATTTTTAGTATATTAAAAGTTAAAAGCTGTATTGATAAAAATATACATCAAACAAGAACAAGGATATTATTAATAAAAAATATTCATTAAATAGGAACAAGAATATTTTTTTATTAATAAATGTATTCATCATGAATATGATTATTGTTCATTTATTCTAAACTATTAAATTTAATAATATTACTACCAATGCCCTCAAATAAAGAAATTGACTTCGGCATTTTTGTTGGTGATTCGATTATCTTTTTTCAAAGATTATGTAACGGTATTATTAACAGGAATGAGAAAAAAATTAGAAAAAATTATGTATATGGATAATAGAGTAAATAAAAATAAAATATGTACTTTTTTGTCTTTTTCTTTTGGCAAATTAATACTTTCAAAGTATTTATAATGCATGAAAATCGGAAAAAGAAAAACCAGAATAATGATCGCACTAATAGCGTAAACGCAGTAATTACAGGATTACATCAAAATCTCAATAAATTGAGCAATACAATAATTCAAAAATCAATACTCAATAAATTGAATAATATATCAATTCAATAAATATCTAATATAATAAAAAATAATAAAATAAATTATAATAAATTTATGTAAAATAATAAACACCCATATATCTAGTGAAACTCAAACCCACGACGATGAACTTATTTTCACAAGTCCAAGGCACAAACTTTTCTTGGCAAAAAGTGTAGGTCACATGCCCAAGTTGCTGCATGCATGCACTATTGAAGAGCAAAAGCTACATATCTTCACATGCACATTCTTGTAATTGTGTCCTGGACTACACTAGTGGCAGCAATAACAGTAGAATGAATTGACAAGAGTAAGTGTAATTAATTTTTACCCCCCCTATAAAAATAAAATCGATCTAAGTTGAACTGAATGCAATTATTTTAGATGAGAGTGTGCAAAATGTAAATTTTGTATGTTGTGGATTATTATTATTCTTAAACTAGTTAGTTGTATAAGGCATAATCGATGTATGTGTACAAAAAAAAAAAATAAAAAAATATAAATAATTAAATATTATTTACTAAAATTTTTCATTGTAGGAAAAATAATAATATGAAAATGATTATAATAAAAAATAAATAATTTTGAAAGAATATTTGGAGCAGGAGAAAGAGAAACAAAATGTTAAGTAAAAATAAATAACTATTTAAAAAAATAATTTTTATCACTAGTAGACAGCGGGGGAAAATCCAGAAGTTAGTGTGTGGGGGAGAAAAGAAAAAAGGGTGCCCTCTTTTAATATATAGTATAGATGTTAATACGGTAGAAAGTTAATATATAATTATCATGGGATGTTCCCTTTTGATCCGGTAACATTCAAAAAGTAACAATTTTAATCACATGACACTATTTCGTTCGATATTTCACGAAAAATGCCACGTGACTGTTAAGTACGTGGAACCAAAAATGCTACCTTTTGAAAGCTAGGGGACCAAAAGTGAGAATTTCATAACCAATGTAACAAAAATGTAAAGGACCTAATGGCCAAATGCTTAGCACATGGCATTTTTCATTAAAATATCTAACGAAAAAGCTTGTCATGTGACCAAAAGTGCTGTTTTTTAAAAGTTATTGGACCAAAAGTGAGAATCACGTAACCAATAAAATCAAAAGTGAAAAGACCTTAACCTACAGGACAAAAAATGTTATTCCCCATGTTTTTATTTTGGTTGAGATATTAATTAATATTTAGATAAAAATACATCTCCTTTTAGATAGTAAAACAAAATCATATTTTGTGGTAGTGCTACTCCCTTTCACAGCGACTCCAGAAGAGTCCTGAAACCTTCTTATACACTAAACTATGTATATATGGACCCAAATAAGAGAAGACAACGAAAAAAAATGGCAAGCTCTGGGTCGGAGTACTGTAAAAGCGTTATAGGTTTTGGGTGGTGGTGGACCAGTTCACGACTGAAAAATAATTCAAATTATTTGATACTCGATTGAAATCGATCGATAAAAATTTATTTGAACTCGATTTATTAAACTTAATAAATCAAATTTGTACAAAACTTTTTGTTCGGTAGGCTTACGAGCTCGACTCGATCAGCTAGAATCCTTTAATGCAAAAATACTAAAGTATACTTAAAAGTGTCAAATTATTCAAACTTGACTCATGTCTAATCCATTTAAAGCTCGTTTGGCCTCAATTAGATCAATAATCAAATCAAATTCAAACATAATTTTTGAAGCTCGATAATAATCCAAACAAACTGTAACAATAATGTGTTCGGTTTGGCTCGAATCATTCATAACACTAGTTTTGTGTGGCTTACGAACATTTTTTTTTTTTTTTATAATGAGCGATGAACTATTAATTTGAAAGTACAACAATGTTTCTAAAGCGATCAATTGTTATTACAATATTCAGTGCATAGTATACGAAGGACCAATGATTTTGCTCGAATGATAAGGTTGAGACTTCACAACTAAAAAAGTTGAGGGTTTGAGTGCAACGAACTTTTATATAATTTATTTTTAATAGTAGGGTAAATTGCATAACTACTTTTTGTGTTATAGTAAAATTTTGTGAAACTCCGCAGTGTTAATTTATAGCATAAAAAATTCTGCAAAAAATCCCATCTCCATCACATATGAACGGATAGTGAAATCACTCGCTTGTACTGAGAGTGGCTAATGTCTTTTATTTCTTTTGATGTGCCAAAAACTATTTTAACCCTCTATGTTGTATTAAATATAAAATTTTAATTATTAAAAAATATAATTTTTCTTGTTTTTTTTTTTGTCTCTCCTCCCCCAACACCCCATTCTCACCGTATTGAACTACTCCCCCGCCGCACAAAAATCGCCACTAAGAACGGGGCAACGACCGCACCCAAAACTTTCAGGGCGAAGGCGATCGCCCTCATCCCCAAAACAGACGGCGACACCGTCGCCCCAAAAAAGGTGAGGCGGCCATCACCTCAACCCCAAGAAAGGGGGCGACGCTGCTGCCTCGCCACAAGAAAGGGGCGACGACGTTGCGCCTAGATTTTTCTGGGATGAAAGTCATCGCCCCAGAAACTGAAGGGCGGCGGCTGTCGCCGACGACCACCGCCAACCATTCCCCCTCTCCCAATTTTGTGTGTATATGTATGTATATTAAGGGGATAACAGTAGATCCAGGGTTGCTTCTGATTAATTCCAAGCAATAATCTCTGATTGTACTAAACTGTTCTTTCAAACTACCCTGCAAGATCTCAACAGCTATTTGTTTGGCCCTGTAAGCTTGTTGTTTAGAAATATTGCCCTTCAAAGTGCTACAGATTTCACTCATAAACTCATTGGTGCCCAATTTAGGATTATCTTTGAACTTGTTTACAAATGTCTTCCCAAACCACCCAGATTTAATATTGCTATTGTGGTAGTTCCAACTAAATTTACTATGGGTTGGATTATACCCCTTCACCTGCCATGACTTATCCCCTTGCATAGGTGATACATACACATACCATTCACATCCCTCTTTTTTACATCTTGCTCTCAATCTCCTATGATCATTCCTGTCAAACTTGTACATCATCCCCCTCCTAAGACAATGAGATTCAATCACAAATTTGGCTTTCTTTTTTGGAACTGAAAACCAGGCCAAGGCTCAAATCAGGGTTTTTATTTTCTGTTCTGGGATTATATTTGGGAAATTTGGTCCCTATATCTTCATCGGACCCATGCACACTCTGAAAATCATCATTGTCTGCCCCTTATTCACTGTGCTCTCCTTCTATCATATTCTGCATCTCCTCACTTAACATTTGGTTATCAACAGAATTACCCTGCCCCACCTCACCATCAAACTCTACATCATGATTTACCCACTTCTCAAACAACCTGTCATCCTCATCCATGTCATAATCACTATCCTCAAAATCATCACATTCTGACTCACTAGACTGGCTGGGAATGGGATCAGGATCAGAAAGATTGATATTATCAAGGAAAGATAGGTCAATCTCAGGTTCATCTAAATGTTCCAAATAAATTTCAACTACCCTGCTCTTCTGTAGGTGGTTGATTATCCCATATACATCAGTGTCTGTCTCAAGACAAACACTGCCCAAATGTAGGCTGTGCCCAAATTGATGCCATAATCTAACCTTTTGTTTATCATATCCCAATTCTTCAACAAACTCATTCATCTCAATTAACCCAAACATTTCCAAATCCACATAATCAAAAAAATCAACTTGTCCCCCTATATAGTGCCTGAGTGGTTCAGTGTTCATTATACCCCATGGTAAATTTTTATGCTAATCATTGTAGCTTCATGCTGTGGATCTACATAAGAATAACCAAAAAAAAGAAAAAAAAAACAGAATTTCAGCAATTCAGCAAAATACATACTGCAAGATTCTAGCAAATACAAATTCCATACAAATTTCATTAGAAGCCATAAGTTTTGAAAAAGGCCCAAAATTAAATTGTATAAACCCTAATTTCAGAAACCCATCTCATTTCCTCCTAAATTTCTGAAACCCATTTCATATCCTAATTTTTGAAACCCAGTTCGCATCCACTAGACTTAAAACATACCGTATTGAGGGACATCGAACGACTCCGGTTGTCTTTTCCTCGCCATGCCCTTCGATTCACCGTCGACTTCGGCAAACTCCAAAAATAATCGGTTGTTTGTGGTTGATTCAGTACTTAAACGGTAGAAAAGAGAGTTTTGTGGGGAGATTTGGGGAGAAATGTATTAAAATTCGAGGTTCAAATTTGGGGATCTAGGGTTTTTTCATAGAGAGAACACTCACGCTCGTTTTTTCTCAGCAAATAGGTGAAATGAGTTGGGGAGACAACAAGCCCTGCCATAATCACGTGACTCACGCGTGACTTTGACCGTTAACTCTGACGGTCGACTAACGGCAGGTACTCAGGTCGATGAAAAAAGGAAACTTCGGGTATCAATATTAATGACATGGAAACAAGGGGTACCAGAGGTGAAATAATGCCATACCTAGGGTACCAAAAGTGAAATTATCCCGTATATTGAGTAAAACTTATATTAAGATCCAAGTTTTTCTATTAATGTCATTTTGCTACTAATATTATTTTGGTACCTAAATAATTACAAATGACTTAATTGGTACTCGGTCTTGTCATTAATATCACTTTGGCACATGAGTAATTATAAATAACTTAATTAGTACCCGAATTTTATCATTAATGTCACTTTGATACCCCAAATTTGTGTTTTTTTTTTAAAAAAAATAATTTCTCTATTGTTTATGTAATGACTATTTTACCCTTAGATAATAAATGATAATATACCAAGAAAACTGAATAAATTTGAATCAGATTTTCTAACTTTCATTTTTTTTTTTGGATTGGAATATTATACTTGATAACATATATTTTTTATTTTTGCTACTTACTTTATTTCTTAATATTCAAGAGATAACTCATTACTTAGAATGCAATTCAACTTTCTCATGGCTGTAATGCACTTTGGTAATTTTACTTTTAATATAATGAATAAATCAATATCCTTATGAATATTGATAAATAAAGTAAGTAGAAAAAAATAAGTTAATAAAATATTATTACCAAACACAGTAATCAAATGTAAAAAAATGGAAGTCCGAAAATATGATAAAATTTTATTCAATTGCTTTTGGTATATTTATTATTTATTATTTAAGGGTAAAATGGTCATTATATAAAAAAGATAATAAAAAATTCATAATAAAAATATATGAATTGGATACCAAAATGACATTAATGGTAGGTAACACTCGGGTACTAATTAAATCATTTGTAATTACTCATGTACCAAAGTGTATTAATGACCAAAACTTGGATACTAATTGAATTATACTAGGTACCAAAGTGACATTAATGATAAAACTCGGGTGTTAATACGAATTTTATTCTAAGTATATTTAATATATTTGTATTATGTATATAATATTTAATATATATGTTACTATACTTACTTTTTCATATAAAATATTTGTGTATATTAATCTTAATATTTTGATAGTTAAAACTAATATCTGTGCGTTAAAACATGTTTACTATATTGATATACATAATTTTTGACAGATTAATATAATAGTTTCTATCTAATACATACAAATTATTTATTTAATAATATATATTATATGTGTAATAAATATTAAAAAATGAATAAATCGATTCCGTTCATTTAAAAGAATAAAATCCATCGGTTGTGAAGAGATGATTAGATCAATGGTTGTTATATGTTCAAAAGATATCCAAGGGTTGTCAAGACGATGCTAATATATAGAATTAGGGGCAAAAGAATCAACTGGGTATAAATTTTAAAGGTGTTAGTGAAAGTCAGCGGAGATGGCAAGCGAGCAACATTTCTAAAAGCATCGGATCTTTTTAGTTTATTTAATTAACACAAGGTTTCTTTTTGAAGAAAAATAAAAACACAAGGGGTTTTATGCAATTATTCCTTAATAGTAATGTCTTGTTGGGTTGTTTTCCTTTGAATATGTTTGTTCATCTAAAAAATTCATGTATTGGATTAGTATTTCACTACAAAAAAAAAGGCTTATTTGGGACAGATATTGGGACGGAATTTCCGACGAAAATTCGTCGCTAATAAGGTTTCCGACAAACTTTCCGACGGATGTGGGACGAAACGGTCACCGTTTCAAAAAGGCACGTCGAAAAATATTTCCGACGAACGTTCCGATGAAAATGCATTTCTGTCGAAATATTTGTAACGGAGTTCCGATGGTCCATTAATGCTGTCGGAAATTTCGTCCATAGGACGAAAATATATTTTTTTTTATTTGGAACGAAAGTTGAAACAGATTTTGGGACAAAAATTGAGGATTTGCAATGAATTTTAAACAAAAAAATTTATATAGTGTCGTCGGAACATTCGTCGGAAAATTTGTCAGAAAGTTTATTGGAAAAATTGCGACATAATGTGTGGTGGAACATTCGTCGGAAAGTTGGTTCGAAAAATTGTGACGAATATTTCATCATCGGAAAATATTCGTCGAAAAACCGTCCCAAATTAATTTGAGAATTGAAAATAATTAGGGACGGAATATAAATCGAAATGGTCACAATTTCGTTCCAAAATATTCCGATGTAATTTGCGACGATTGTCATCCCGAAATCCATCCCAAATATTTATTAAGTTTTATAAAAATATTATTTTTATTTTTTAATATTTTATTAAAAATATTTTTTTAGAAACCACATTTTATCCATTAAAATTATAACTAATTGCCAAAAGTAAATATCGTCATTTTACAAAGCATATAAAATAAAAATTAAAACAAATCCTAATCTAAACGCTCTAACGACAGCTCATCCCCCGGCTTCGGATCTACAACATCCTCGGCTGCCGACTGCACTGCTCCCTTGACTGGGTCATCAGTGGTCGACTGCACCTCGGAAAATATCTGTGACATCCCCACCTTGTCACACAACGCAGTCAAGACCAACATGATTTTGTCAAGCTTGGTATCGACGCCAAGGACAGTCTGCGTCGGGGCAGCAGTGGACGAAGATGGTCGGGCATCTGTGGTCCATGGTCGGGGGGTGTCTGAAATCAACCTCTGATATCTATCCTGAAAATAATTAAACAAACCTTATTAGTCAATAATTAATAAAATGTATAAGTAAATAACTAATGTACTTTTTATTATTTATTAATTATTTTTGAAAAAAACATTGAAGAACTTACCACGACCTCCTCGGCCCGCTTCCCGCTCCAAGTGCCGTCTGTTTTCTTTTTGTAGCAATCAGCGAATACCTCCATTCGTTTAGGTGGACGGCCAAGTTGAGTCTCCTATACAGATATTTGGATAAGTAAGAAATTTATAAATTTACAACATTAATAAAAAATAATTAAATTTCTATAATTTAAAATTTTACTTACGAGTTTCCTTTTATGCATGCCAACAGAGGATGACCCCTCGCGGTAGACGGTGCTGGCCGCTCCAGAGTTGGCCGCTCGATTAGCCTTATCTTAGCCGACTTTTCCTTGAACTCTTTGGAAGCCCAGTACACCTGGAGATCATGCCAAATGTCGTCCCCCAACCATTTGGGTTGTCTACCCTTGCTCCTAGCGTTCGAGAAATTTTTTAATAAACCAGTTGCTTCCGTACGAGTTGAACCAAGCTTCCATCGGTCTGTCCGGGTAGTTCCACTGATATACGCCCTGCAAGACAAGAATGCAATTGAGTTATTAGTACACAAGAAATAAATATAATATCAAATTCTAGTATTAAGAAATGCAATATATACGTACCTTTAGCTCCTCAAACCAGAAATTCTTCTGTGATTCGGGGATCTTTTTGTAGATGGGCCACGGCTCCCTGAAGTGGCCCGAAATCACTGAACCGATGCAACTGTGGAATTCTCGATCGTCCCTGTTGTTGGGAACATTTTTATCAATATTCAAGTATAAAAAATGTTATTATTTGTTTATTAAAAAAGAGATTGAAGAACGTACTTAGCCTCGGCAAGGGTAATAAAGTTGCGCACATCTTGAGGTGCTGCAGGTGGATGTGATACGGATGAGGGGCTGGGGGAAGGCGTTAAGGATCCCCCCCCCCCCCAACCCTGCAACGTCATGGGCGTCGTGGTTGATGGGCCAAGTGGCGTTGGGTCACCTAACGGGCTTTGTGGAGGCTCATCTGGTGCAGAAGCAGCCAAAGGTGTCGGGAGGGGTTGACTGGATGCTTCCGGAGCATTAGAAGCATCAGGGGTAGGTGGTCGAACTACTTGCCCACGTCCACGGCCACAACCCCGACCACGACCAAGCGGTTGTGGAGCAAACCCTCGAGTCATGCCTATTGATTTAAGTCCGTTTTAAATATGTAAAAAAAAAATACAATATATTGAAGAAATACAATAATTGAAGCAGCACAGAACTCATAAAATTCAGCACAAAACTCATATAATTCAAGCAGCACAGAAGATACTTATCTTGCTGATACACTGGCCAACAAACGAAGCCTATCTAATAGTTCGAATTAGAGATATGTACTTTCCTTGAAGCTCCAAATAATAAATTTAGAGAAGAATGAGATATGAAACTAACTTGAAGGTAACATGAAGGTACTAACTTGTGGTTAAAATTCAAGCAGAAAGGAAATCAGCAATAGAGAGAGAAATTAGCAGGTGTCTACTGCACCCTTGTGAGAGAGCAGCGACAGCGACGGCGGAGTGTGCAGCGGCGCGGGGGAGTGAGCAGCGGCGGCAGAAGGAGTGCGGCGGAAAGAACAACAGAGATCATAAGGAAGGAAAGGGGAAATGAGAAGAAAAATGAAGAGAGAAGAAAGAGAGGAGAGAGGAGGCGGTAAAGAGAGAAGACAAGTAAAAAAATTAGGGTAAAAAAAGAGAAGGAAAGGGGGGGAAAAAGAGAAGAAAAGGGGGGAAAATAAAAATTATGAGAGGGAAAAGTTATTTTAAATTCGTTCCAAAATAAATCAAAAGTATTTTATTAATTATTTAAAAATTTTAAAAAAATTAAATAATACGTTTAGGACCATTAATTATTCATCATTGAGTAATAAATTGATATTATAACACAATTGAATGACATATATGAAATAATATTTTGTTAGCATCAATTATCGTTAAGATGCATTATTCAGTCGAACCATCCAATTTGCAAACTGACCGTTAGATATGATCATCTTGATCAATTTAGTTTAGCATTTTACACATATACAAAATATTGTAATAAATAATAATTTAAATTTAATCTAATCTGAATTGGTGTTTGGTTCTTCACCTTCCTCATCTATTTCATAGTCCTCGAAACTCTCTTCTTCATCCTCGTCTTGGTCCTCTTCATTAGGTCGGGATGTTCCGGCTCCGTGTTGCATAGATGAAGAGAGATCGGCAAAAAGTTGTAGACCATTTGGATCACGCAGGTTATGGGTTTGATCATCTGTATTCACTTCAGGAACGGGTAATACTTCCTCTAGTTGATATGCCACATTGGTCCAACAGGATTCATCCACGACTAGTCGAGCTTCCGTCTTGCAAACAGCCCTCCAATCAGCTTTGTCTCTCCTCAAACTTGGATATTCGGTATAATTTAGTAGACTTGAACTGCTTGTTGGGCCAATATGAAAGGTTCATCCTTCTGGTACACCCGTTTGAAATTAACATCAACGAGGTGATAACGAGGGTGTACCTTCATTCCTTTAGTCGGATCCACCCATTTACACTTCAAGAGAACAACATGCAAGTCGTCATTAAGTGGGTAATCCAACTGAATAATCTCTTCAAGCATCCCGTAGAAGTCATTGCATGTGTCCCTATACGAAGAGCTTTTCACACAAACCCAACGATTCATAGTTGACTTGCCGACGTTGTAATCCTTCGTGTGGAAATTGAATCCATTCACAAAGTAACACGACCACGTCTTCACAAGTTGCTTAGGCCCCCAATAAAGACTTTTAAGAATATCATCCTCGATGTTTTGCAATTCCGGTTCCACCTGGAACGGAGCACAATTTCAATCTCACATATTACAAATATATCTATGACAATATATAAGTGGCTCAAAAGTGTCAACTTACACGACGTTTGAAATGTCCGACGAAATCAGTGGTTACAAGTTGATCAATTAGTGGATCATCGGGACTGTACGTCTCATATAGCTCATTCAGAAATGACCTATCAACGATCATAAAAAAATATGACATTTAATTCGTAGTCCTAAAATCCTTACATAATCGTATAAGCAAAGACTTACTCATAATACGGCGCGGCCGCTTCAGAGTTGCACAACATGTACGTCTCCATTATATGTCTTTCCTGTCCGGTCACATATCTGGTCTTCGAAGCACCACTTGGACGGCCGGGGGGGTTGAATATATCGCGGGAAATTATATTGTCCTCGCGGGTCAGATCGTCGTTTCGACTAGGCCTGCGTCGCTTGCAAGTAACATGAGCTTCAAAGTAGTGAGACGTAAACCACCCAATTTCCTCGACAATGTATGCCTCAACAATCGAAGCCTCAACGTGTGCTTTGTTCTTCACTTTCTTCTTCAATTCACGTAGGAACCTATACATATATATATATATATATATACAAAATTCAGTGGGTAAACTTTACAAAACTAGGCATATCACTAATTATTTAACACAACTGTATGATAAAACAATAGTTACCTATCAAATGGGTATATCCACCTATACTGCACAGGCCCTCCTACATGAGCCTCATACGGAAGGTGAACAATGAGGTGCTCCATCGAGTCGAAGAAAGCTGGAAAAAATATTTTCTCAAGGTTGCACATGATTACGGCTACATTATCTTCTAACTCCTGTACCTTCCTAACATCCAGAGTGGTCGAGCAAAGGATCTGGAATAGAAGGCTGACCTCCGTCAACGCGCTCCACACATGCTCTGGAAGCATCTCTCGGAAGGCAACCGGTATCAACTTTTGCATGAAGACATGACAATCGTGGCTCTTCATGCCATGCAGTCTAAACTCTGTCATGCCGACGCATCTAGCAAGGTTAGAGGCATACCCATCAGGAAACCTCAAACACTTCACCCATTCACATATCCTCCTCTTTTGATCCTTTGTCAGGGTGTACACGACTTTCGGCCTAGTGTTCAGTTTGCGTTCGTCAACCTCAAGCTCCGGGCGATTACATATGATCGCCAAATCCTTTTGCCGCTTTCATATTGTCCTTCGTTTTCCCTTTTATATCCATGACGGTGTTGAAGATGTTATCAAACATATTTTTCTCAATGTGCATCACATCAAGGTTGTGACGTATCAAGTGCGTGGTCCAATATGAAAGATCCCAGAAGATGCTTTTCTTAGTCCACTTGTGATCAGTGCCGTAGCCTGGTGGATTTGTTAGCGGTTCTTCAACTGCAACACTAAACTCTTCCACCGAATCACGGATCTCCTCTCCAGTCAGCCTAGGTCTTGCAATCTTTCTTTCTTGACGTTTTTTTGTGAAGGCCTTCTTATTCCTCCGGTATGGATGGTCTTGTGGGAGAAATCGTCTGTGGCAATCAAAGTAGCACGCCTTCCTCCCGTGCTGCAGATGGAATGCCCGCGTGTCATCCATACAAACAGGGCAACCCATAATACCTGCGGTACTCTATCCAGACGTCATCCCATAGGCGGGTAGGTTATTCACAGTCCACATCAAAGCCGCCCGCATCATGAATGTCTGGTTAGTGGCGTGGTTGTGCGTTCGTACACCTACATGCCATAATTGAAGCAACTCCTCGATCAATGGCTCCAGGTACACATCGATCAAACGCTTCGAATTGGACGGGCCAGGGATCACCATCATCAGGAACATGTACTCAGACTTCATACACATTCTCGGTGGAAGATTATATGGTGTAAGTATAACTGGCCTACATGAGTAAGTCTGGCCATACTGCCCATGAGGGGCAAAACCCATCTGTGCAAAAACAGTCTAACGTTACGATGCTCCAATGCAAAATCTGGATGTGTCTGGTCAAAATGTCTCCAAAACTCGGCATCAGAAGGATGACACATGGAGCCCTCCTCCGTAACATGGCTGGCATGTCACGTCATGTGCTCCGCCGTCGCTGGTGAAGCATACAACCTCTGTAGACGTGGGGTAAAGGGCAAGTACGTAAGAACGGCATACGGGGACTTCTTACGACGGGGGTTCCGATCCTGGTGGGTTTATACCTAGGATCACTGCAGAACTTGCAGTACTCCAAATCAATGTCGTCCTTCCAATACAACATGCAACCATTCTTACACGCATGGATTTTCTTGACGGGTAAACCCAAATCCCTTATCATCTTTTTGGTGTTGTAGTAATCTGATGGAAGAGTATGATCGCGGGGTAATAGATCACTCGCCCACTGGGACACCTGATCGTAACATCTTTCGGACAATGTTGTGCTCGGCCTTGATGTTCACCAGCCTCGCCACGGCCGCCAATTGGGATTGATCACACCGGCTATATAAGGGTTGATCGGCCGCGTGCACTACATCAAAAAATCGATCTGATAAGCCGGATATATCATCGTCGTACGAACTAGGGCCGACATTACCTGGTCCTCTGGTCCCAGCTGCATCATGAACCATCCTCTGGTCCCAATTCATCTGCTCATAATCACCCCATTGCGTTGCCATGTCTGGTGCAACAGGAGTCTCCGCACAAACCGGCGTGGGTTGATTATCATAATACTCCAACACTTGTGCCTCACCATGGGCAGTCCAATTGTAGTATCCCTCCACAAAACCCTTCATACATATGTCGTACATAACCTCATCCGTCGTTTTAAACTTATGATTTCTGCACTTACGACAGGGGCACCTAATTTTATCTCCGCTCATGTGTGTACGCTGATTCTTAGCCCAATCTACGAAATCCCGAACACCATCCTCAAACTCCTGCCAAACAGCAATATTCCCCCACAGATATTTCTCATACATCCAACTCCTAGATTGTCTTAACATTTTTACCTAATTATATAAAAATATATGCTTAGACATATTACTTACAAATACTTCAACAATTATATATAAAGTCTAAATTAAATATTTAATAAACAATTAATTATATAAGACATTAAAACCAAGAACAACATGAGAGACTTATATTAAATGGTTACATTATTTATTAATTACTTGATGATAACGATGGACGCCCTCCAACTTAATTTTTCAGAAGAAAATAGCTGATCCCAAGTTCTGGAATATTGCGCAAATTCGATATATTTATATATGTATATATATATATATATGATGTAACTGAAGGTTGATATGTATATATTTCAGATTTGAGAGGTTAATTTGAAAGGTATAATGCAAGTGATGGGAACATAAATGAGAGGTAGCATTCAAATAGATACTGTTATTTGGAATGAATTTTTCGACGGATTTTCCGACGGATTTATTAATTGTAATATAGCCGTTGAAATATAGCCGTTAGACCATTTTCCGACGGTTTTTGGGATGAATTTTTCGATGACATATAGCCGTTATAATATAGCCGTTGTAATATAACCGTTAGACCTTTTTCCGACGGTTTTTGAAACGACATTTCTGATGACACAACCTATCCGTTACAAAAGTTTGTGACCATCATTTACAAAAGTTTGTGATGAATTTTTCGATGACATATAGCCGTTATAATATAGCCGTTGTAATATAACCGTTAGACCTTTTTCCCACGGTTTTTGAAACGACATTTCTGATGACACAACCTATCCGTTACAAAAGTTTGTGACCATCATTTGGCGTCGGAAATTCTGTCTCAAAATACTATATTTAGCGACAATAGTTCCGACGGATTGTCATTGGACCATTGTTTTGGTGCCTTACAGTCGCAAAAAATTGTCAAGTGGTCGGAATTCTGTCGGAATGTTCCGACGACCAGTACGCCATCGGAAACTCCGTCCCAAACTTGGAGAAAAGAAATATTTCCGACAAACGTTCCGACGATTAGCGACGAACATCTTTTCATGTCCTATTTTCCGATGGAATGTGCGACGACTGTATCCTTTTTCCGACGAATTGTTCAATTCCTCCATCTATTAAAGGAATCCGTCGAAAATTCGTAAAATCCGTTACAAAAACGTCGGAAGTTGGGACAGATTTTGCGACCACTGTTGGCCGTCCCAAATTTCCGTCCCAATAAACTGTTTTTTTTGTAGTGTTTGGGTTGAATGCATTGAAAAATATAATAACAGATCGAATCTTATTGAAAGAAAAATGTTTGCAATGGCTTAAAATAAGATTTATCAGTTTATTACTATAAATAAATATCTATATCGAAATCTATATCTATATTTTATATTAATATTTATACTACTACATATAAAAATATGAATCACAAGTGTTTGTTCCCCATTGTGAAAGGACAATTATACCCATATTTAAGTACTTCTTTTAATAATAGTAAAAATTACTTATAAAAGAATAAAATTATATCTATACTATGTACATAGAAAATTATGAATCCACAAGCATTTGTTCCCCAATGTAAAAGGATAATTATACCCTTATTTAAGTGTTATTTTAATAATAATAGAAATTAGTTATAAAAGAATAAAATTCTATATAAGAAAAGAAAACTATTTTGGTAGCCCTAATTTCTCTAAAATACTTATCCAACTAAAATAAATATATAAGCAAATAATATTTCAATCTAATTACTTTGCTAGAAGTAATCTTAATTATTTTAAAAAAAATTAATTTACTATGGCCCATTAGAATTTAGTATAACTAACACATGAATCATATATAAAATATTAATTGAGTGTAAATCTATCTATCTACAATAATGAATAAATATCAAAAGTTTTAACTGCGAGTAAAAATTTTCAATCTTATTAAATTAAAAGTATTGTTGAAACTATTAGAAAGAGTGATTTCTGATTAATCAATTTATTTATTTATATTTTTTACTTTTTTACTTATAATAAAATAAATAGCACCACGGTTTATGAATTTTCTAAAAAGCATCCTACAATATATAATAAACCCGACTATCAAGATTGAATTCAACATGAATTAGATTTTTTATTTTAAAAGAAACTAAGGGATAGAGCATACATTAGAAGAAAATTCACTGTTGGCTACAAACTTATTGGCTACGGACTAAAACCATAGTAAATAATTATTATTAATCATGATTAAACAAAAACTGTTGCAAAAACTTAGATTATCAACCATGAAAACTCTTTTTGCCATGGTTATGAGCCATAAGAAATGTTTTTGCCATGGCTTTTAGTCATGACAAATGTTTTAGCCACCGTGGAAGCCATGACAAATGTTTTAGCCACACTCGCAAATATCACGACCAATAACCGTTGTATGACCGTGGTGAATGACTATTCACTATGACTATTTATTTTTAACTATGACAATTAGCCGTGGTTAAATAATAATTTTTTTTCTAGATAAGTTAATAAACTACTTTCTCTAAGAAGAAAGTATAAATTAATTTTGCTTATCTCTTCACAATATCATAGAAGTAATATAACAATAAAAAAGATTGAAATAGGTAGAGGAACGTAGAAGAATAATGTAGACAACGTTACAATAATAACTAAGAGGGTGTTTGGCTAAGCCTATAAGTTTCTCAAAACATCTTATAAGATGTTTGGGAGCTTATAAGCTCTAAAAATTTATTTGGTAAAATTTTTGTTAAAGAGCTTATAAAATCTCAAAATAAGATGTTTTGGATCTTATAAGCTCTTAAAAAAAAAAATTAACATTTCTAACTTTTTTCAAAACATCTTATAAGTTCTATAAGATTAATATGTGATATGACAAAACACACTCTCTCTACATACACGCAAACACTCTCTCTCTCTCTCACTCTCTCTCTCTCTCTCTACACACACACTATCACTCTCTCTCTCTCTCACACCCACACATAGATACTCTCTCTCTAGAATCTTAAAATCATTTATTGTTATTATTCTTTTTGGCATTTAAAAAAGAGAAAATATTTCATTATTAAACAATAAATTATTATAGCTAAACAAAAATAAGATTGCTATGATATTATATTTACTGAAAAAATATAAATTCAAGACATTATAAGTCATACAATTAGAAATAGTCATTGCATCAAGAGAGAAAAAAAAAATATATCTATATTAATATTCGACTAGCATGAATGTACATATATATTATTTTTATTCAAAATTTAGGTCATAATCCGCTATTTTTTTTATTTTCATAAAAAAATATCTAATAAATTTTTATTTGAAGTTAAACTAATGTGTACTATTCATGAAATTATTTTAAAAATATCTAAATACAAAATACGTCAACAAAAATAATAATTTATTTGATTCTAATAGCACTAGGAAAAAATTCAATATTAGCTACATTTTTAATGACCATGGCTAAAAACCATGGTAAATATCTATTATTAACTACGGCTAAATAAAAACCGATGCAAAAACTAGCTTTTCCACCATGAAAAATTTATTTGCCACGGGTTTTAGCCGTGGTAATAACATTCGCCATGGTTTTTAGCCATGGAAAATGTTTTAGCCACCCTCGCAAAAACCACGGCCGATAACCGTTGCGTAGCTGTGGTCAATGATTATTCGCTACAGTTATTTAGTATTAACCATGGCAATCAGCCATGGTTAAAATATCATATTTTTTTTAGTGTAGTATCATGTCCTTTTTGATCATTTTATCAATAAAAAAGACCTTATTATGCCAAACACCCTAACATCTCATAAGTTGTGAAAACATCTTATTTTACCCAAACACTTTAGGAGTTTATTTTTAAAATAAGATCCAATATCTTATAAGCTCCTAAAACATCTTATAAGATATAGGAGCTTATAAGATGTTTTAAAAAAGCTTAGCCAAACACCCTCTAAGTTTAAAATCTAAATATAATAGTTGCTATTGAAATATAACTAACATAACTATTGGGTCTCTAGATGTAAAATATAATTATTTTGATACTAAGAGTTTATTCAATTTAAATTATTTTTTTAAATATAACTAACAATTGGCTTATCAATGGATTTCAAAAACATTTGAAAGCAAAAATATATTCATTAAAAACAAAAAAGGATATATATATATGTTATGTATAATTTATTACGAAAATAAGGAAATTCAAATGCTCAATAAACATTAAAATGATAACAATTAAATGTAAGATTTTAAAATAACTATATACTAAAACATTAATTAGTTATAAACTAAATTCTAGTTGTATAATTATGCTTTCAATTGAGTAAATTAATTTTGAGAATCAACTTGGTAATAATAAAATAAATAGAAAATGAATTAATTATGTTGAAACGAGCTAGAAATAAAACATGATAAATTAATAAACCGAAGAGAAATATGTTTTTTCAAGATTAGAATTATAAAAATAATTTAAAAGTTTAGAAAGTATTTGTCTAAGAAAAAAAATGATGTATGAAAATAAAAGCACTAATTTTATTAAATTAAAATTTCTAATAAAAGTTCATGAACTATTGAGTGAATCACTTATTATTTAATTGTTTTAGTATTAGATAATTCTAAATGCGCATTAGCACTTTTACATCTATTACTTTGTATATTAATAACATAAACGTATTACAACAACAAACATAAAATAAGAGATTAAGTTGCAACGTAATATATTAATTATTGAATAAGAAGATTATATCATTTAGATGCATATGAATAAGAAGTAGTATGCAGTAGTATTTCAAACTTTAGAAGTTAATAGAGCATTAAACAAAACTTTGGCAATATTTAAAACTTCCTACTGAAATATAATTAGTTTACTTTATAGGACCATGCAATATATATAAATATTAATTATGGTCCAATTAAATTATATTTTTATCAGTAATAGTATAAATAATTAATTTGAAATCATTGAATGTCGATAAATTAAAGATAAATGGCATTTAAGATATAGTAGTAAAAAAAAAAAAATACACACAGAGAAAGAAATTTTAAAAAAATAGCATATAACTACAACTAAAAATTGATCAATTTTATTAAACTGAAATTTCTTGTAAAAAAAAATCCAAAATAAGGAACTTTGACTAATTAATTTTATTTTAATATTAAATTTTTTAATATATTTTTTTTTATCATAGTATTAATTAGTTTGATTCAAGATAATGAAATATAATTATTACTGAATACGAAATGCAAAATTTCAATTTTGGGGATTATTTTTATTTAATAATACCAATTAAATTTAGAAAGTGAATTACAAATAAATAGAATTAAATAGTTTTCTTATCAATTAAAATAATTATTATCAATTTGTTTGAAAATATAATTGTATATACTAATATTTCAATGACATAAACATAAATAAAGTTATGAACTTAATTTTTTTATAGTATTTACCTTTAAAAATATATTTCTACACGTGCATCGCACATCATATTTGCTAGTAAGATAAAAAGAACATTTTTGTTTTATAACTTTTGTTTTTAAACTGCCGAAATTAAGTTGATTTAAGCCAAAAGTTATAGGCAACTTCCCACCAACTTCTGTAATTTATCGATAAAATTGTAAATATTAGGTTGTTTTTCCAAACATTCCGCTTCAACTTTTTCTTTTTCCTCCTACTTTTAACTTTTGTTTTCATACACTCCCGAAATTGTAATAAGTACCAGTGTCCATGTGAGAATATTCTAAACAAAATTATCTTATAACATAGAACTTTATTATTCTGAAATAACCAAATAATAAAACAAAATGAAATACAAATAACAAACGTGGCACAGAGGAATCAATGCCAATGGTGTCTGATACTGTTAACATGATCAACCTCATCAATAACACAATAAAGATCTAAGCAATTTCCAAATTTGTCAACAAACTATTCATTACACCACAAAAATGAAAAAAGTAAAAAAACCAACATTGAACCGACATAACTTTTAGACATTTGCAACTTTAAGACAACACCGCCTAATTTCGTCGAAAAATCGTATAGAATTTGCACCTGATTTAATTAAATTGGAGTTTCGATAAAATTATTCGGAGATGTCTTATGCAAAAAAATTTAAATTACAAAATCAAAAGTGAAATTTGATATCAACATAATCAAAATTGTCACCGAAAAATGTAATTTTAGTCCTATAATCATAAGGGGGTGATTTTTGTCTTGTTGAAATCCAATTTCGCGATTTGGTCCTGTGTCATGTGCAGTTTACCAACCAAATTGACCAGAAAAGTTCTCAAATCGCGAACTTTTAATAATTACAGAATTAAATTACGAACATCAATTTCGTGGAAGACCAAAAATGTCACCCCTTGTATTACATGATTAAAATTGGTTTTTTCCCCTCATCTCATCGGATTAAAACTAATTTTGTTCTGTGTGGAGTACTGAAAGAGTTAAACTCTTTCAAATAAACACGACTCTAAAATTTCAAACCCTACTCATCGACAAAAATCCGCCGCAGATTCTAATTTACTTACACGTTGAACACCTTTTAGAAATATGCTTTAACGTTGGCCCTCCCGACAGAAAATAATCGGAAGTCAAATGTTTCAGATTTCTTACTGGGGTGCAATTTAAGAAAGTAGAGATTGAAGATGTTCTTCCTGTTAGTGTTGTCTACTGTTCATTAATTCTTCTCCTTTGCAGATATTTCATCCTGCCCTTTAAGAACTGGAAGGGTCAGAAAACCAGAATCTGGATTAATTTATGTCCCCTCTTCTCATCGTTTTTAATCCATTTCGTTATTACATTCATTTACATCAAATTTTGGTCGCATTTCACTGATTTGCTTCTTCAATTGAAAAAATCAAGACAAATTAACACTACATATCCTCCACCACGGTAAAATAAAACCAATGGAAAATTTTAAATTTTGATTACAGTTAATCAATACTTGTCATGATTTTAGCCCATACATTACAAATATTTTGACTTTGCCCGTGGAAACAACTGTCATTAGCAATTGTTCAGCCGTAGTTAATTAATATCCGCTACCATCTTTTACTTTTGACAATGGTAATTAATAATGATAAGATATTTTATTTCTTCTCGTATTTGTAATAAGATAAAATGCAACGGATCCATGTGAAAGCGCTAATAAGCAAAATGACCCGTTGGGAACAAAAAAAGGCAACGCCATTCCTTGGGCAAAATGCGTTTTTAGTTCCATAACATTAGGACATAATTTTTTTGGGTACCACAATTATGACAGGAGTCGAATTTAGTCCCATAAGACTCAAAATCATGTTTTTTTAGTCCCAAAAAATAATATGCGTTGCATATAATTGTTAAATTCCGTTAGCTCCGTTAACTCCCCCTTTGGGATGAAAAAATGCATGTGAACCACAAAATAATGAGACAAAATTGATCATAATTAGAGGTTAATTAGCTCATGTATGAAAGTACTTTAATAAACTTTGACCACATACAATAAAAAACTAAAATTTCTCTTTTAAGATAAATAAAAATATTAGTGAAACAATTTATAATAATATGATGATAAAATAGTTTTAAAAATTATAATTATTTATATTTTAGATAATTTCTAACATTTTTTTATTAGTTTTTTAAATTAAATTATTATTTTCTATGAAAATATTTCAATATTTTACCACAAATTATAAGAAATTAAATTTATTTTTTTAAATAAAAGTATTAGATATTTTTTATTTTTCTATAAAATAATGAATTAATTTTAAAATTTTAATTATTGTATTTGTGATAAATTCTAGCATTTTAATTTAAAGTTGAATTATGATTTGGTTTAAAAGTATTTTAATAAACTTTGACCTCTCAAACTATATGAAACAAAATTATTTTCTTAAAAAAATATTAGGTAAAGTTCATTATATATAAATAAGTAAGTAATCTTTAAATTTGTAATTATTAATATTTGAGATAAATTTTAGCAATTTTTTTATTGTTTTTTAGATTAATTATTATTTGATATGAATTTTTATTAATAAACTTTGACCGCAAACTATAAGAAATAAATTTTATTTTTCAAAAATAAAAATATTAGAAAAAATTTATTTTCATATAAATAATAAAAGTCCTTTTAATTTATAATTATTCAAATTTGAGATAAATTCTAGTATCTTTTTATTATTTTTTGAAATGAATTGGTATTTTGTCTTAAAATATTTTGATAAACTTTGACTACAAACTATAATAAATACAATTTATTTTTTAAAAATAAAAGTATTAGAGATATTTTATTTTATTATAAATAAGAAAATATTTAAATATTTTTTAAAATTAAATTATTATTTGGTCTAAAATTATTTAAACTTTGACCACCAGCAATAAGAATAAAATTTAGTTTTTTAAAACAAAATGTTAAATATTTTTTTATATAAATAAAGATTTAATTTTTAAATTAAGTTATTTATATTTAAGATAATTTTTTGCATATTTTTATTATTTTTTTGAAACTTATATTTGGTCTAGAAATTTTTTGATATATTTAATTTTGTTTAGTTAAAATAAAGATATTCAAGGATATTTACTATAAATTTAAATTTTAGTTTATTAGAAAATATTATATATATTAAAATAACTTTTTCCTAATATTTTTATTTTTTTAAAAAGTAAACTTTATTTCTTATAGTTTATTGTCAAAATTTATTAAAATATTTTCAAACATGAATCAATTCTAATTATAGTCAATTTTTCCTCATTTTTTTGGTGGTTCACATGCATTTTTTTCTTCCCGAAGGAGATCAGTTAACAACAGTTAACAACCATGTGCACCACACATGACTTTTTGGACTAACAAGGCGTGATGTTGAGTCTTATGAAACTAAAAAGCGACACCTATCATAGTTGTGGTATAAAAAAAAAAAAAAAGTTATGCCATATATAGTCTTATGGGACTAAAAAAGTATCTTGCCCTAATTCCTTTAACTTTTGAAAGAAGGACAACAATCTCCTGACACTACAAGAAGAAAAATAATATTAGTAACAAGATGTCAGGTAATAAATTTTAAAGTTGCCACAAGAAATATATATTAAGTGACAATGAACTTCTTTTTTGAAAGTTTTATAAATCGAATTGACTGTTCGGAAATTTATATGCCTATTAATATATTTGTAGGGCGTATAATACAATTAACCTTTTTCTAATATATGTCTTATCTATGAAGACTAAGATTGAGGTCCCATAAACAAGTTCGAAATTATAGCTTCAATTCAACCGGACATATAGGTATTTATCTCATTTTATGTGTGTTGATTTTACTTGGTGTGAGTTATTATAATTTATTTATTGTTATTAGTTATATTGATATATTGGTTGAATTGAGATGCTACTCAAGAGTATCGAGATGAATCATTGTCATTTATTTACCGTTATTAGTCCAAAATAAAAAAAATTATATATGGCTTATAATTTTAGAAAAAAAATTAAAAAAGTCTTATCGCAGGTCTTTTAAACACGTACACTAATTATTTACAGAAATTAGTGCACGAAAAATGCATAAACATTGTTCATGCATAAATAGTTTTTCTTTTTTGCCTTAAAAGCATCTCGAGAGAACTAGAACTTCATTTACTTATCATTGTAGGAGACAGTAAGCAACCTAATCAAGACCGAATTAGGGCCAACCTGTCTGTACTAGGATTTTCCAATGAGCATGCTATATATGCAACAACAGTTAATTTAGCACCATTATTTGCTTTCATTTTCGACTTGAAAACTCAACTTAATTATTTTCTCTATTGCTTCTCATAAACAAACAAAAGGAGGAGCTTAATTTTCCGCCTACTATAGTACTCTTTCCAATGATCGATTTATCTAAAAGTTTAAACTGTTTAAAAGAAGAGTTTTGTAATATATATTTCTAATAGAAATAATTAATAGACATAGTATACTAAATTATGTATCTATATCTATATCTATATCTATATTATTATAAAAGAAAACCCTTTGTCGTACCAATTTTTGAATGCCCCAATTTACCCTTTGATTCATTCTATTTTTTTTCCTTAAAAAGACCATAATAGTAATTTCACTATCTTTTAATAACTCCACAATAACCCACTACCCACGTTTTACCCAATTGACTCTCATTTTTTTCCTCATCATTTTTTTTCTTTCTTCTTTCTTTACATTATATTTATTTTTTATATGCTCGCGAGGATCGCGTGCAATGACGACTAGTATATCTTAAATGTTAATATGGGGTTTCTCTTGGTATGAATTCAGTGAGAAATATTGATATGATATGACCATATATACTATGCTAGCAATAAAATTTATATTGCGCTAATTACGTGGCATGATTCACATTTAGGGGTAGGCGTTGGGTATTGGATTACTCGATACCCGAGTTTAACAAATCGGGTCGGGGTTCGGGTAGGATTCCCCTACCCGAACTACCCGATTGGGTACCCGAATTTTTTTCTTTTTAAAATTAAAATTATGTGTAAAGAACAAATATTTGAGTCTAGGTTACACTAACACATTCTATTTCTATCCTTCTATCCTTCTCTCCTCAATCTTCTTATTATCTCCCAACTCCTAAGTCCCAAAAAAAATTCATTTTCTTTCTCTCAAACCCTAAATTTCTAAATATCTCAAAAAAATGAAGAAATAATTTTATCAAATCCAAAGGTTAATATTAATTTTCTTTTCTTTTGTTACTTAGTTAATAGTATATTCAAAATTTTGTCACTTATTATAAATTCAAGAACACGAAAATTTTAATAAAAAACAAGAAAGATATATGTTTAAGTAAAAAATAGAGGTTGTTCGAAACAACCTATGTTTTTTAAAAATAAAAGTTGTTTCAGCTTCTATTTGAAGATAGAAGTTGTATTAATTATCATAATTTTTATTTTTATTTTAAAAAGAAATTGAATGCCCAAAAGTTGGGTACCTGACAAACTTCGGGTCGAGATCGGGTAGTTAATATAACTACATGAAAGTTCGGGCACCCGACCCGAACTATTTGGACTCGCAATATCCAACTCGATGCCCACCCCTATTCACATTCACTGATATTGTCAACCTCAGTCTATCTGGAAAAAAAAAAAAAAAAAAACTCTCCTAACACTAACAAAATGGTAAATTACGTAGATACTCTTGAGATTAGACTAAATTACACAAACACTCCCTATCTTTTACAAAACAAAATTACACCTTGAAATGTGTTAGTGTAATATTTTTTTCAAGGATGTTTGTTGTAAATAACCACAGTTTAAAATTATGGTAATCAAATTATCAACTAAAAAACCAAAAAGATTGAATGAAAATAATTAAAAACTTAAATTGACCACAATTAATCCACCTTTGCAATAGTTTTAGTTATTATTAGAGTACTATAATTAATTTTATTGTTTTTAGGTATGACAAATTAAAGGCTTTGTCATTTTTCATAGTTATGGCTTCTGTTTTTGTCTTATTTGTTTAAACAAAAGTTATTAGTTATTGCTAAGCCTTAATTAGTTACTATTCAACCACGTTTTCATACTTTTGTCTATGAGAAATAACGACGATTAAAAATTTATATTTCTTGCAAGGTAATACGCGACATCAAAAAAAGGAAGATAGAAAAAAATATAAAATGAAAAGAGAATTAAAAAAGGGAAATTCTAACACAAATCTGGTTCGACTGAACCTAAACTAATGATGTGGTAAGTGCAATATACTTGTCATGTGATTGATGTACAGTTCAAAAAAAGTGATCAATCACATATATACTTGCTATATAATTAATTTGGTTCGATCAATTCTAATCCGGACTAAAATTTTTCATTAAAAAAAATATGATGCTTAAGTAAGTGGGTGGGACCCTCTTGCCTCCGTACCTTGCCCCCTACAGCAAATGTACCTTTGCCTCTCACCCTTATAAATTCCCACGAGCCCATGACCTCAAACACCACAAACTCTCTTGCATAAGCATATTTAGAAACATTTACATACGTATTTTGTCCAGAGAATACAAGATCCTGTGCTTTGGTTGCACCTACTCCTCACCAGGGGATGGGAAGATCAAGTGATAGCGTTGTTAGAGAAGTGTTATTCTTGATCTGATGGAGACTCCATATCATGGCGGTGCAGGTGCACCGGCTTCACACGGTGCCGGGGGGTCTCGCCCTTTGCTAGGGTTTCCCTTGGGCACAGCCCTAGTGTTGGTGGTGATCTTCACCCTTAGTGGATTATTCTCCTGCTGCTACCACTGGGACAAGCTCCGCCGATCCTTTCCTCTTCTCGCCGCCGACGACGACGACGGCGATCTTCCCTCCTTCCCTGAACCCTCCCACATGGTATAGTAATCTCCATGTCATGATTTAATTTATTTATATTTCTAATGTTTTATTTTATATAATGTTTTGTTTTATTTTTCAGGATTTTGTGAAGCAGAAGAAGAAGCAGAGCTTGCCAGTAATAATCATGCCGGGCGACGATGTCCCCAAGTTCATAGCGCTGCCGTGTCCGTGTCAGCCGCCGCGGTCGGATGAAATCGTCGTCGAGATGCGGCCGCTGCCACCTAAGCCGCCGCGCGCTGCGGTGTATGAATTTAGTTTGCTCCACCAGTAGAAACATATAGAATTAACTGAAGCGAGGCGATATGTAATATTTATATAGAGTTGATTAAATTTCATTTTATCGTCGATTTTTTTTTTATTATTATTTTCGAATTATTGCAAAAAGTACTTATAAAGTAGTACAGAATATTAGGTTCTTGTAGTTGTTGACTTTAATTATTTGGAAATAAGAAAAATTTAAATGTCCTCCTCATTATTCTTCTTTTACCCTTTTCTTTTTGATAATTGATTTACAACATGTATTTTGTTACTAGATTTTTGCTTTAATGATAAGGTACTTTTCACTTAACAACTATTTTGGATTCAAATTTTATGTATACGTTGATCTGCTTATACATAGTAATTTTGAAATTTATTATTTTTGTTACTAATTTGTATTATTGATATAATTGATGGAATTTAGTACATATTTTGATGTATTTAATTACAACATAAGTGGTTCGTTTTATTAAAAAAAAAATTAAACCGAAGAGATTTTGTCCACAATCCTCAATCCTAAAAAGTTTTTGGTTTGATTTACTACCTAATT
The DNA here is from genome assembly GCA_034509735.1 of Sesamum alatum. NCBI lineage: Eukaryota > Viridiplantae > Streptophyta > Magnoliopsida > Lamiales > Pedaliaceae > Sesamum > Sesamum alatum. The sequence goes on from JACGWO010000005.1 coordinate 6,026,253, forward strand.
ATGTTTAGGGAACTCTTTTTTTTTATTTAAAAAAATAAAAACACACATATATTTATGTATACGTTTACAAAATTATTATTATTAATACATAATAAACTTATAATTTATTAGACAAGAAATACCAAAAAAAAAAGATCGTTACTTTTCTTTATCCCGATAATTTATCTATTTTAATTATGCCATTGCTATTTTTACAAAATTTGGGAAGAGAAAAAATGTCGTGTTTCTATTTTTTGTTTCCTTTAAAAGCAAAAACTTCAAGATACACATTCACACAAACACATACCGTTCACCATAATTGATCCAAAGTATATACTGCTATAGCTTAATTAGTGAACAAATTAAGTATATATATAAATATATTTCTTTTATACAATCATAATTAAAAACTAGGATTTATGTCTTACAACATAAAATGTTCTCTATTGTTACTAGCAAATTTCGATGCAAATAATTATAAGGAGAAAGATGTCTAAGGCTGTAAAATGTTTTGATTTTGATGCCACTCGAACTCAAAGTAACTGTACTAGCCATTAATGATTTAGAGTTATTGATCATATTTTAATTAATTTTTTTATATATTTAAGAAAATGAATAATTTGATTACATGTCTCTCTAAGAAAACCGACTTCCATGTTGAATGATCATTAAATCCATCACAGTCATTGAGCAATAACTCAGCAAATTATTATAAAATATAAAACAATATTACTTTCTTAAGTTTAATTGACATTTATCATAAGAGAAAAATGCAAATTTTGATCCACTATGGTTGTAGTAGTTTCAGTCCCGTTCAATTTGAAAAGTACAATTGAAGATTATAATTAAAAATTAGCTTATTTAGTTCAAATCTACCTGAAGAAAAAAGTCAGATTGATCAAAAATTATCACATGTCTTGCACGTGACAAGTTAATTTGGAGCATTTTAATTTGCAGCCAATTTTGCTGATGTAGTATGAGGAACGTATGAGAAAAATACAATTTGGTCCTATAATTAATAACTATAGGGGAGCAAAACTAGTGGATCATTTTTTTTTTCCCAAATTAAAAGGATCACGTGCCAAGCATGTGATAATTTTCAACGAATTTAGTGTTTTTCAGGGATGTCTAGGGTCTCTAGGGTAAATATGCTATCATATTTTTTTTTTATTATAATCCTCAATTGTAAATTTCGACCAAAAAGTGTCATTCCCCTATATATAGTTATAGGACCGAAGTTGTTTTTTTAATCATAAAATGAACAGTAAGAATTATTTGAGGCTGTATCTTTCGCTAATTACATTTGCCCACTACGTTGTCATTATACATTTATCACTAATCATCTACAACAACAATTTTATGAATAATTATTTTGTGTCACTAATTATTGCTAGTGGACAATTTTTTCTCAAATATTATTACTATAAAACCATATTTTATAATGACAAAAAAGTAAAACTCCCATCACTTAATATATATATAACTAGTTAATCTTAATTTCATAACTTAATCATTTATTGTTAATATGTTGATAATTAAATTAAATTTATTAAAATCCACATTTTTGGCATGAGTTATATGGTCTCTTCAAAGTTGAGATAACCTGTAGGAGTCAACATGTAATCATGAGAGAAAAGTGGCTACTAGCTATAAATAATCTATGTAAGACTTTCTTCCCCCTGACCTAATTTCATTACGTAATTTCGTCTGAGTGCTTTTGTCTCAGTGATCTCTCCAGTACAACCCATTGTACTGTGCGTAATCATTTCCTTCTCTTTGTTTTTTTCTCATTGTCCCATTTACCATATCTATCTTGGACCACATCTCCATTCGACCATTTCATTTCTTGGGAGCAAAATGATGGGCTCTCAACAATTTCTTGCACAACCCTTCCTAAAAGTTTTCCAATTTTTACTTAGGATAAATTACATCTACCATCCTTAAAATTTGACATAATTACAAATATTTATTGTTGTTTGAAAAATTACAAATACCCCTAGGTTTGCAATTTTCAATCAAAGGTTCGAAATTGACCATTTTGCGCTTGATTTTTTTGTTAAATTATAAAAGAATCAATCGAGGCAAATTGCATTATTAACTTTTCTGTGTAAAAAACTTAGGAACCTCTCCTTGCGCATCACAGTAAAAAAAAAATCAAAGAATTTTAAAAATTAAATAAAATGCATATAGGCATTTTGGTCAGTTTACCCATAAAAATAGATGAAAATAGGTTATTTTTTAGATGGTTACAAACCTCGGGGAGGGAAGGGGGTGTTTGTAATTTTTCAAACAATGAGGGGGTATTTGTAATTATTCCAAACTTTAGGAGAGGTAGTTGTAATTTGCCCTTTTACTTAAATCTACCACCATACAAAGTGATGGGATGAGAGTTCTAAGATTTTTGGAGGTTAATTTACAAAATTGGGGTTAATACTTGTTGGAACATATAAAATGATAAAACTGTGTTGTGAAAAAAATCACTGTTTGAAAGTAAAATTCTAATACGATTGTGGTATTATGGTTACAATCGTTGCTCTTTAAAGTTAATATAATACTCTCTAACACGTGAACTTGTGGCAGAGAGTTGAAACAACAGAATATATAACTCATAAGGAAGTATGATAACAACAATTGAAAAGAGAGAAGGAAAGCTTAAAATTGTATGTCAAATAAGGCAAATCGAGGCCTATTTATAAAAGAGAGTCCTCAGTTTGGTGAGATATTTCAGCCCTCTTAGCCTGTCACAAAATCATATCAGTAGGCTTGGTCAAAACTCGAATATCTCTGGACCAAAAAAGACTGAGCTCGGTCAACAGAAATGGATCCTTCAGACTTGGTCAAATACCTTTAGAGTTCAAAAAATAAAGAGTTGAAAAAGTGTGGGATTTATAGTATTTCTACTTCCAAAAAATTTAAAACCACACGACCCAACTCGGACGCGCCAGCAGGCACATGCGTGTGGCATTTGTATAAAAAACCACCTACCTATACTTCTCAAATCATAAGGTAGAAAAGGGCTCTATGTGAATATCAGAAAGGCTTGTAAAAGCAATGTGGGACAAGAAAGAAGCTTTCTAGTAGTCATTTTTTACATTAACAAGGTTCTAGCACCATGCCAAATGTGTCCGAAGAAGAAAAGCAAAGCAAACGAAGCATGCCCAAAAGTAAACCAACCCCTTGGACTGCTACGAAAAACACCATCAAATTTCAAAGTTGCACGATCTAATTCAAAAATTTCACCCAATTGAGCGCGTCTAGCATATTTTTTCACAGTAGCAGGATCACTATAACTGACTCCATTGAGTTCGCCGCCATAGAACTCAATGGTTACACCTACTTGTTCAACACTATACTTTGATTCTGCCCTTCTAAAAGGTGATGAAATGAAATTCTTAGTGCGGCCGGATGGAGCAGTAAAGTTCTTGAGTTTTTAAGAACATCGTTTAAATCTTGTATAAATGAAAATTTTAATTTGGAGAAGTTTATTGAATTACAATATTCCAAATTGAAATCATATTTTTCTGGATGCCACTTGACATGAATTTCAAGAGAACAATACACAGAATTTTATGCACCAGTTGCTATTGCTGTCTATATTGATTTTTTTTTTTTTTTTACAATGCCCATTATTCGATGATGCATATAAATAACAGATACAAAGATTACAGAAGTTTATTGCATAATCTGGGAGAATATCTTATAAATTCACATACAGCAGTTGGACAGGCTGTAAAGTTCTATTTTCAAGAAAATAGTGATGAAATGGAGTTCTTAGTGCGGCCGGACGGAGCAGTAAATTAAGTTCTTGAGTTTTTAAGAACATTGTTTGAATCTTGTATACAAAATTATATGGAAGCATTTTGATAATTTGATGTATATATACTTTTTAAACTTTTACGAATTATATTACCATAAAACTAATTCGTAATTTATACTTTTAAATAATTATTTAGTATAATGCACATGACATTCGGATGATCATCAAGGGGCGCATCCCCTGGAGGGGCATAAACGCTCGTCATTTTGAACATCAGGGCCCTCAAAATCTACAAAAACAAAAAAAAATATATAATTAGAATAATAAAAACTTGAAATGTGGTAATTGCATCCAAGAGTTGGTGTATAATTTGCTAAAGTATCATTTAAGCCAGTACAAGAAGGATCGACAATGTCATTGGAATGATCATCGAGGGGCACATCCTCGGAAGGAGTATAGGGCTCGTCATCTTGAACATCGGGGCCGTCATGTGGAGTATCTGAGCCGTCATTTGAATCACCAGAAGGGTAGTTGGGATCTACGAGAGGGTGTGGAGCAGGGGGAGGGTAGTTGGGATCTACCAGAGGGTATGGAGCTATTATTGGAAAAGGTACCCCCGGAAGATCAAAATCTACAAAAATAATAAAAAATATAATTAGAATATTAGAAACTTTTGAAATGTAGCTTTTGAATCCGTTAAGCATCTGTGGTATCGATCTTAATTCCACCAATTTATATAGTTTTTATAGTTTTTGTTCAATTTATGCTCAGTATGGCCACCTTTACCCTTAGCTTTCAACTTCTTCCTACATCTATTTGGCACTGTAAACGGTCTATGAATCCCAAGTTGACGAGGAGCCGACTCTGGCATGTGGTAGTTAATCATTTGGTAGTCAAATAAAACAGAAGTGGTGAAGAAAATCCTCTATGGCTCCAAAGAAAGCATCTGTGACTGTTCCTGTTGGAGTCTCTCATACGACCTCCACTCCATATCCTACAATATTTGAAGATGAAAATATGACAACAAAAAATAAGTTAAAACAGGAAGAGAAAAAAATAAAAGAAGAAAGAGAATAAAATGGATGAGTGTATAAAATATACCTCCCTGGTCACGTTCGAAAGGATTTGCTTCGAATGATCTTTATCGAGATACCTATTCTTCGAGGGCCTTTCGAACATTTTGCTCCATCCAATTAAAGTTGGAGCACTTAGCGAAGGAAACAGATCTAGCCTATACGCACATTCCGATGTAGTTGTTCCTTACCCTATGAATCCGCTCCAAAATGAAGCACTCGAGCAACCAAGAAGCTCCTTTGAACCTCTTGATTGACTTCAGACCACTTTGGATTCTGGCCAGTGCAGCCGCCCCCCAAACAAAGCTATTCACCTTTTCAGGGCTGATGTCCTTCAGGAAATGGAGGTACAGAAGCGGGACGTACACGGAATCAACATTGTAAAAAATCATGGTCCCGAGGAAGAAAAGAATATAAGCTCTAATATAACGATCCATTCTCGGATCATCTTTCGTTATATCAGCTGGTACTTTTTTCGAAATTATTCTGCAGTCATTTAAACTTGACTTCGGACTTGGTAGCACCTGTGTCAGCTTCAATCCCCAACAAATCAAAATACAGTAGTTTTACATCCATATCCCCACAAACGATGGGGGATCCATCAACAGTCAACCCCGAAATGTAATACACATCTTCTAATCCTAGATATAAATGTGTATTATCATGTAATATAAAACCTTTATTTTCTTGATTATAAAGCTTCATAAAACATCCTAGCAAAGAATTCTTATGAAAATCCTAATATCATCAAATCCATGAAAACATGAATCCTTCAGCCTTTCTCTAACACGGTCATCTAATGTCCATTTCTTAAAAGTTTCTACTGTTGATGCTCCTTTCATTGTTGATCTGTAATATAAAAAAATAAATCAATAAGTTTATCACACTTATCCACCAGTTCGTATTGCTGTCTATATTGAATTTCTTTTTACAATGCCCATTATTCGATGATGCACAAAAATAGCAGATACAAAGATTACAGAAGTTTATTGCATAATATGGGAGAATATCTTATAAATTCACAGACTGCAGTTGGATAGGCTATAAAATCTATTTCCAAGAAAATAGTGATGAAATGGAATTCTTAGTGCGGGCGGACGGAGCAGTAAAGTTCTTGAGTTTTTAAGAGCATTGTCTAAATCTTGTGTAAATGAAAATTTTAATTTGGAGAAGTTTATTTCATTACAATATTCCAAATTGAGGCCATGTTTTTCTAGATGCCACTTGACATGAATTTCAAGAGAACAATACACAAATTTTTATGCACCAGTTGGTATGCTGTCTATATTGAAGGGTTTTTTTTTTTTTTTTTTTGGCAATGCCCAATATTCGACGATGCACAGAAATAGCAGATACAAAGATTACAGAATTTTATTGCATAATCTGGGAGAATATATTATAAATTCACATACTGCAGTTGGACAGTCTATAAAGTTCTATTTCCAAGAAAATAGTGATGAAATGGAGTTCTTAGTGCGGGCGGACGGAGCAGTAAAATTCTTGAGTTTTTAAGAACATTGTTTAAATCTTGTATAAATGAAAATTTTAATTTCGAAAAGTTTATTGCATTACAATATTCCAAATTGAAACCATGTTTTTCTAGATGCCACATGATATGAATTTCAAGAGAACAACACATAATTTTATGCACCAGTTGCTATTGTTGTCTATATTGAATTTTTTTTCGCAATGCCCATTATTAGATGATGCACAGAAATAGCAGATACAAAGATTACAGAAGTTTATTGCATAATCTGGGAGAATATCTTATAAATTCACAATCTACAGTTGGACAGGTTGTTAAATTCTATTTTCAAGAAAATAGTGATGAAATGGAGTTCTTGGTGCGGCCGGACGGAGCAGTAAAGTTCTTGCGTTTTTAAAAATATTGTTTAAATCTTGTATACAAAATTATATGCAAGCATTTTAATAATTTGATGTATATATAGTTTTTAAACTTTTACGGATTATATTACCATAAAAATAATTAGTAATTTATAGTTTTAAATAATTATTTAATATAATCAACATGAATTAATTCTGTGCATCATCGAATAATGGGATGATGCACAGAAATAATGCACAGATTTAAATTTTATAATTCACAACATATATAATATCTCAAATTAAATATGAGTTGGGAATAATACAAGAGTTATCATTAAATGAAATATTTATACAAAGCACAAGAGTTTATATACATAAACGTTGTAGCTAAAAGTACAAAATAAAAAATCACAAAAATCATTCAAGTACATCTTTCAAGCTAAGTTTCAAAATAAAAAAATCCCTAAGCTCCCAAGTCCCAAAGTACATCCATGTTCCTTTAGAATTGATCTGATCATTCCATTCTTCGTCTTTTCTGTTTAGGCTTTTTGCCGTACTTCAAGGAAAAATAAAAGAATAACTTTAAATGCAAGTACTTATATATAAATTCGATAAAAAGAAGAATAAACAATGAATAATATTGGCCAAACAAAGACTAAAATTCACATTCACATAACTTGGATGAAATTTATAAGGTAATAACACTTACAGGGCTCCAACGCGTAACCGGATGTCTTTGCCTTTCTGATCTTCGAAAAGCTGGTGGAGAACTATAAGAATTATCATATGATCCAACACTGCTAGTACCAAGATCATTGTTTGAATTGTGTGGAAGATCAAAATCTACCAAAACAACAAAAACATATTTAGAATAATAGAAACTTGAAATGTAGTAATTCAATCCAGGAGTTGGTGTATAATTACCGAAAGTATCATTTACGCCAGTACCAGAAGGATCGGTAATGACATTGGAATAATCATCGAGGGGCGCATCCCCCGGAGGAGCATAGCGCTCATCATTTTGAACATCTGGGCCATCAAAATCTACAAAAAAAAAACATAATTAGAATAATAGAAACTTGAAATGTAGTAATTGAATCCAAGAGTTGGTGTATAATTACCTAAAGTATCATTTAAGCCAGTACCAGAAGGATCGGCAATGTCATTGGGATGATCATCGAGGGGCGCAACCTCGGAAGGAGCATTGCGCCTGTCATCTTGAACATCGGGGCCGTCATATGGAGTATCTGAGACGTCATTTGAAGATTGGAAGGGTAGTTGGCATCTACAAGAGGGTGTGGAGCAGGGGAAATGTAGTTGGGATCTACTAGAGGGTATGGAGCTATTATTGGAAAAGGTACCCCCGGAAGATTAAAATCTACAAAAACAATAAAAAAAATATAATAAGAATATTAGAAACTTCTGAAATGTAGCTTTTTAATCCAAAATATAAGCATCACAAAACTAAAGGAGTTAAATGAAATCAAGGTGAAAATTGATTTTACTTCTACCCATTAGTCATCTATGGTATCGATCTTCATTCCACCAATTTATATAGTCTTTATAGTTTTTGTTCAATTTATGCTTAGTATGGCCACCTTAACCCTTAGCTTTCAACTTCTTCCTATATCTCTTTGGCACTGTAAACAGTCTATGAATCCCAAGTTGACGAGGAGCCGACTCTGGCATGTGGTAGTTAAATAGTTGGTAGTCGAATAAAACAGAGGTGGTGAAGAAAATCCTCGGCGGCTCACAAGAAAGCATATGTGACTGCTCCTATTGGTGTCTGTCATACGACCTCCACTCCACATCCTACAATATTTGAAGAGGAAAATATGATAATAAAAATAAGTTAAAACAGGAAGAGAGAAAAAAAAAAAGAGAAAGAGAATAAAATGGATGAGTGTATAAAATATATCTCCCCGGTCACGTCTGAAAGGATTTGCTTCCAATGATCTTCATCGAGATACCTGATCTTCGAAGGCCTTTCCAACATTTTGCCCTATCCAATTGAAGTTGGAACACTTAGTGAAGGAAACGGATCTAGTCTATACGCGCGCTCCAATGTAGTTGTTCCTTACCCTACAATCCGCTCCAAAATAAAGCACTTAACCAACCAAGAAGCTCCTTTGAACCTCTTGGTTGACTTCAGACCACTTTGGATTCTGGCCAGTGCAGCCGGCCCCCAAACAAAGCTATTCAGCTTTTCAGGGCTGATGTGCTTCAGGAAGTAGAGGTACAGAAGCGGGACGTACACGGAATCAACATTGTGAAAAATCATGGTCCCGGGAAGAAAAGAATATAAGCTTTGATATAACGATCCATTCTCGAATCATGTTTCGTTATATCAGATGGTACTTTTTCGAAATTATTCTGCAGCCATTTAAACTTGACTTCTGGCTTGGTAGCACCCGTGTCAGCTTCAATCCCCAACAAATCAAAACACAGTAGTTTTACATCCATATCCCCACAAACGATGGGGCATCCATCAACAGGCAAACCCGAAATGCAATACACATATTCTAATCCTAGATATAAATGTGTATTATCATGTAATATAAAATATTTTTTTCTTGATTATAAAGCTTCACAAAAATTCCTACGAAAAAGCGTAACATCATCAAATCCATGAAAACATGAATCCTTCAGCCTTTCTCTAACACGGTCATCTAATGTCCATTTCTTAAAAGTTTCTACCGCTGATGCTCCTTTCATTGCTGATCTGTAATATAGAAAAAAAAATCAATAAGTTTATCACACTTATCCACTAGTATGTATTGTTGTCTATATTGAAGTTTTTTTTTTTTGGCAATGTCCATTATGCGAGGATGAACAGAAATAGCAGATACAAAGATTACAGAAATTTATTGCATAATCTGGGAGAATATCTTATAAATTCACATACTGCAGTTGGACAGGCTATAAAGTTCTATTTCCAAGAGAATAGTGATGAAATAGAGTTCTTAGTGCAGCCGGAAGGAGCAGTAAAGTTCTTGTGTTGTTAAGAACATTGTTTAAATCTTGTATAGAAAATTATATGCTAGTATTTTTATAATTTGATGTATATATAGTTTTTAAACTTTTACGAATTATATTTCCATAAAACTAATTAGTAATTTATAGTTTTAAATAATTATTGAATATAATGCCCATGATTTATTTTTGTGCATCATCGAATAATGGGACGATGCACAGATTTAAATCTTATAATTCACAACATATATAATATCTCAAATTATATATGAGTTGGGAATAATACAAGAGTTATCATTAAATGAAACATTTATACAAAGCAGAATAGTGTATATATATGAACGTTCTAGCTAAAAGTACAAAATAAAAATCATAGAAATCATTCAAATACATCATTCAAGCTAAGTTTCAAAATAAAAAAATCCCAAAGCTCCCAAGTCCCAAAGTACATCCATGCTCCTTTAGAATTGATCCGATCATTCCATCATTCGCCTTTTCGTTTAATGCTTTTTGCCGGACTTCAGGGAAGAATAAAAGAATAACTCAAATGCAAGTACTTATATATAAATTCGATAAAAAGAAGAATAAACAATGAATAATATTATCCAAACAAAGACTAAAATTCACATGCACATAATTTGGATGAAATTTATAAGGTACTAACACTTACAGGGCTCCAACGCGTAATCGGATGTCTTTGCCTTTCTGATCTTCGTAGAGCTGGTGCAGAACTATCAGAATTATCATATGATCCAGCACTGCTAGTACCAAGATCATTGTTTGAATTGTGTTGAAGATCAAAATCTACAAAAACAACAAAATCGTAATTAGAATAATAGAAACTTGAATGTAGTAATTGAATCCAGGAGTTGGTGTATAATTACCAAAAGTATCATTTGCGCTAGTACCAAAAGGATCGACAGTGACATTGGGATTATCATTGAGGGGCGCATCCCCGGGAGGACCATAGCGCTCGTCATTTTGAACATTAGGGCCGTCAAAATCTACAAAATCTACAAAAAAAATAAAATAATTAGAATAATAGAAACTTGAAATGTAGTAATTGAATCTAAGAGTTGGTGTATAATTACCTAAAGTATCATTTAAGCCAGTACTAGAAGGATCGACAATGTCATTGGGATGATCATCGAGGGGCGCAACCTCGGAAGGAGCATTGGGCCCGTCATCTTGAACATTGGGGCCGTTATAAGGAGTATCTGAGCCGTCATTTGAAACACTGGAAGGGTAGTTGGGGTCTAAAACAGGGTGTGGAGCAGGGGGAGGGTAGTTGGGATCTACCAGAGGGTATAGAGCTATTATTGGAAAAGGTACCACTGGAAGATTTAAATCTACAAAAGCAATAAAAAATATAATTAGAATATTAGAACCTTCTGAAATGTAGCTTTTTAATCCAAAATATAAGCATCACAAGACTAAAGGAGTTAAATGAAATAAGGGTGAAAATTGATTTTACTTCTACCCATTAGGCATCTGTTGGTATCGATCTTCATTCCACCAATTTATATAGTCTTTATAGGTTTTGTTCAATTTATGCTTAGTATGACCACCTTTACCCTTAGCTTTCAACTTCTTCCTATATCTCTTTGGCACTGTAAACGGTCTATGAATCCCAAGTTGACGAGGATCCGACTCTGGCATGTGGTAGTTAATCAGTTTGTAGTAAAATAAAACAGAGGTGGTGAAGAAAATCCTCTGTGGCTCACAAGAAAGCATCTGTGACTGCTCCTGTTGGAGTCTCTCATACGGCCTCCATTCCACATCCTACAATATTTGAAGAGGAAAATATGACAAGAAAAATAAGTTAAAAAAGGAAGAGGAAAAAAAAAAGGAGAATAAAATGGATGAGTGTATAAAATATGCCTCCCCGATCAAGTCCGAAAGGATTTGCTTCCAATGATCTTTTTCGAGATACCTGATCTTCGAGGGCCTTTCCAACATTTTGCTCCATCCAATTAAAGTTGGAGCACTTACTGAAGGAAACGGATCTAGTCTATACGCGCGCTCCAATATAGTTGTTCCTTACCCTAGGAATCCGCTCCAAAATAAAGCACTCAAGCAACCAAGAAGCTCCTTTGAACGTCTTGGTTGACATCAAACCACTTTGGATTCTGGCCAGTGCAGCCGCCCCCCAAACAAAGCTATTCAGGTTTTCAGGGCTGATGTCCTTCAGGAAATAGAGGTACAGAAGCGGGACGTACACAGAATCAACATTGTCAAAAATCATGGTCCCGAGGAAGAAAAAATATAAGCTTTGATATAACGATCCATTCTCGGATCATCTTTTGTTATATCAGTTGGTACCTTTTTTGAAATTATTCTGCAGCCATTTAAACTTGACTTCTGACTTGGTAGGACCCGTGTCAACTTCAATCCCCAACAAATAAAAATACAGTATTTGTACATCCATATCCCAACAAACGATGGGGGATCCATCAACAGGCAAACTCGAAATGTAATACACATCTTCTAATCCTAGAAGTAAACGTTGTAGCTAAAAGTACAAAATAAAAATCACAAAAACCATTCAAGTACATCATTCAAGCTAAGTTTAAAAAATTAAAAAATCCCAGAGCTCCCAAGTCTCAAAGTACATCCATGCTCCTTTAGAATTGATCCGATCATTCCATCCTTCGCCTTTTCTGTTAGGCTTTTTCCCGGACTACAGGGAAAAATAAAAGAATAACTCTAAACGCAAGTACTTAAATATAAATTCGATAAAAAGAAGAATAAACAATGAAAACTATTAGCCAAACAAAGACTAAAATTCACATGCACATAACTTGGATAAAATTTATAAGGTAATAACACTTACAGGGCTCCAACGCGTAACCGGATGTCTTTGCCTCTTTTATCTTCACAAAGCTGGTGCAGAATTATCAGAATTATCTTATGATCGAGCACTGCTAGTACCAAGATTATTTTTTGAATTGTGTGGACGATCAAAATCTACCAGAACAACAAAAACATAATTAGAATAATAAAAACTTGAAATGTAGTAATTGAATCCAAGATTTGGTGTATAATTACCGAAAGTATCATTTACGCCAGTACCAGAAGGATCGACAATGACATAGGGATGATCATCGAGGGGCGCATCTCGACAGGAGCATAGGGCTTGTCATTTTGAACATCGAGGCCGTCAAAATCTACAAAAACAAAAAAAACATAATTAGAATAATAGAAACTTGAAATGTAGTAATTGAATCCAAGAGTTGGTGTATAATTACCTAAAGTGTCATTTAAGCCAGTACCAGAAGGATCGACAATGTCATTGGGATGTTCATCGAGGGGCGCATCCTAGGAAGGAGTATCAAGCCCGTCATCTTGAACATTGGGGACGTCATGTGGAGTATCTAAGCCGTCATTTGAAGCACTGGAAGGGGAGTTGGGATCTACTAGAGGGTATAGAGCTATTATTGGAAAAGGTACCTCCGGAAGATTAAAATCTACAAAAATAATAAAAAATATAATGAGAATATTAGAAACTTCTGAAATGTAGCTTTTTAATCCAAAATATAAGCATCACAAGACTAAAAGAGTGAAATGAAATCAAGGTAAAAATTTATTTTACTTCTACCCGTTAGGCATCTGTGATATCGATCTTCATTCCACCAATTTATATAGTCTTTATAGTTTTTGTTCAATTTATGCTTAGTAATGTCACCTTTACCCTTAGCTTTAACCTTCTTCGTACATCTCTTTGGCACTGTAAACGGTCTATGAATCCCAAGTTGACGAGGAGCCAACTCTGGCATGTCGTAGTTAATCAGTTGGTAGTAAAATAAAACAGACGTGGTGAAGAAAATCCTCTGTGGTTCCAAAGAAAGCATCTGTGACTGCTCCTGGTGGAGTCTCTCATACGGCCTCCACTCCAAATCCTACAATATTTGAAGAGGAAAATATGACAAGAAAAATAAGTTAAAACAGGAAGAGAAAAAAAAAAAAAAAGAAAGGGAATAAAATGGATGAGTGTATAAAATATACCTCCACAGTCACACCTGAAAGGATTTGCTTCGAATGTTCTTCATCGAGATACCTATTCTTCGAGGCCTTTCCAACATTTTGTTCCATCCAATTAAAGTTGGAGCACTTAGTGATGGAAACGGATATAGTCTATATGCCGCTCCGATGTAGTTGCTCCTTACCCTAGGAATCCGCTCAAAAATAAAGGACTCGAGCAACCAAAAAGCTTCGTTGAACGTCTTGGTTGACTTCAGACCATTTTGGATTCAAGACAGTGCAACCGCCCCCCAAACAAAGCTATTCAGCTTTTTAGGGTTGATGCCCTTCAGGAAATAGAGGTACACAAGCGGGACGTACACGGAATCAACATTGTGAAAAATCATGGTCCCGATGAAGAAAAGAATATAAGCTTTGATATAACGATCCATTTTCGAATCATCTTTCGTTATATCAGCTGGTACTTTTTCGAAACAATTCTGCAGCCATTTAAACTTGACTTCTGACTTGGTAGCACCCGTGTAAGCTTCAATCCCCAACAAATAAAAACACAGTAGTTTTACATCCATATCCCAACAAACGATGGGGGATCCATCAACAGGCAAATTCGAAATGTAATACACATCTTCTAATCCTAGAAGTAAACGTTGTAGCTAAAAGTACAAAATAAAAATCACAAAAATCATTCAAATACTTCATTCAAGCTAAGTTTAAAAATTAAAAAATCCCAAAGCTCCCAAGTCTCAAAGTACATCCATGCTCCTTTAGAATTGATCTGATCATTCCATCCTTCGCCTTTTCTGTTTAGGCTTTTTTGCCGGACTACAGGGAAAAATGAAAGAATAACTCTAAATGAAAGTACTTAAATATAAATTCAATAAAAAGAAGAATAAACAATGAATACTATTAGCCAAACAAAGACTAAAATTCACATGCACATAACTTGGATAAAATTTATAAGGTAATAACACTTACAGGGCTCCAACGCGTAACCGGATGTCTTTGCCTTTTTTATCTTCACAGAGATGGTGCAGAATTATCAGAATTATCATATGATCCAGCACTACTAGTACCAAGATTATTGTTTAAATTGTGTGGACGATCAAAATCTACCAAAACAACAAAAACATAATTAGAATAATAAAAACTTGAAATGTAGTTATTGAATCCAAGAGATGGTGTATAATTACCGAAAGTATAATTTATGCCAGTACCAGAAGAATCGACAATGACATTGGGATGATCATCGAGGGGCGCATCTCGGGAGGAGCATAGGGCTCGTCATTTTGAACATCGGGGCCGTCGAGATCTACAAAAACAAAAAAAAAACATAATTAGAATAATCGAAACTTGAAATGTAGTAATTGAATCCAAGAGTTGGTGTATAATTACCTAAAGTGTCATTTAAGCCAGTACCAGAAGTATCGACAATGTCATTGGGATGATCATCGAGGGGCGCATCCTCGGAAGGAGCATCGGGCCCGACATCTTAAACATCGAGGACGTCATGTGGAGTATCTGAGCCGTCATTTGAAGCACCGGAAGGGGAGTTGGGATCTACTAGAGGGTATAGAGCTATTATTGGAAAAGGTACCTCCGGAAGATTAAAATCGACAAAAATAATAAAAAATATAATTAGAATATTAGAAACTTCTGAAATGTAGCTTTTTAATCCAAAATATAGGCATCACAAGACTAAAGGAGTGAAATGAAATCAAGATAAAATTTGATTTTACTTCTACCCTTTAGGCATCTGTGATATCGATCTTCATTCCACCAATTTATATAGTCTTTATAGTTTTTGTTCAATTTATGCTCAGTATGGCCACCTTTACCGTTAGCTTTAACCTTCTTCGTACATCTCTTTGGCACTGTAAATGGTCTATGAATCCCAAGTTGACGAGGAGCCAACTCTGGCATGTCGTAGTTAATCAGTTGAAAGTAAATAAAACAGAGGCGGTGAAGAAAATCCTCTGTGGTTCCAAAGAAAGCATTTGTGACTGCTTCTGCTGGAGTCTCTCATATGGCCTCCACTCCACATCCTACAATATTTGAAGAGGAAAATATGACAAGAAAAATAAGTTAAAACAGGAGGAGAAAAAAAAAGAAGACAGAGAATAAAATTGATGAGTGTATAAAATATACCTCCACAGTCACGCCTGAAAGGAATTGCTTCGAATGATCTTCATCGAGATACCTATTCTTCGAGGGCCTTTCCAATATTTTGTTCCATCCAATTAAAGTTGTAGCACATAGCGATGGAAACGGATATAGTCTATACGCCGCTCCGATGTTGTTCCTCCTTATCCTAAGAATCCGCTCCAAAATAAAGGAGTCGAGCAACCAAGAAGCTCTGTTGAACGTCTTGGTTGACTTCAGACCATTGTGGATTCAAGACAGTGCAGCCGCCCCCCCAAACAAAGCTATTCAGCTTTTTAGGGCTGATGTCCTTCAGGAAATAGAGGTACAGAAGCGGGACGTATACGGAATCAACATTGTGAAAAATCATGGTCCCGAGGAAGAAAAGAATATAAGCTTTGATATAACGATCCATTGTCGGATCATCTTTCGTTATATCAGCTGGTAGTTTTTCGAAACTATTCTGCAGCCATTTAAACTTGACTTCTTACTTTGTAGCACCAGTGTCAGCTTCAACCCCCAACAAATAAAAACACAGTAGTTTTACATCCATATCCCAACAAACGATGGGGGATCCATCAAAAGGCAAACCCGAAATGTAATACACATCTTCTAATCCTAGAAGTAAACGTTGTAGCTAAAAGTACAAAATAAAAATCACAAAAATCATTCAAATACATCATTCAAGCTAAGTTTAAAAATTAAAAAATCCCAAAGCTCCCAAGTCTCAAAGTACATCCATGCTCCTTTAGAATTGATCCGATCATTCCATCCTTCGCCTTTTCTATTTAGGCTTTTTGCCGGACTACAGGGAAAAATAAAAGAATAACTCTAAATGCAAGTACTTAAATATAAATTCCATAAAAAGAAGAATAAACAATGAATACTATTAGCCAAACAAAGACTAAAATTCACATGCACATAACTTGGATAAAATTTATAAAATAATAACACTTACAGGGCTTCAACGCGTAACCGGATGTCTTTGCCTTTTTTATCTTCACAGAGCTGGTGCAGAATTGTCAGAATTATCATATGATCCAGCACTGCTAGTACCAAGATTATTTTTTGAATTGTGTGAACGATCAAAATCTACCAGAAACACAAAAACATAATTAGAATAATAAAAACTTGAAATTTAGTAATTGAATCTAAAAGTTGGTGTATAATTACCGAATGTATCATTTACGCCAGTACCAGAATGATCGACAATGACATTGGGATGATCATCGAGGGGCGCATCTCGGGAGGAGTATAGGGCTCGTCATTTTGAACATCGAGGCCGTCAAAATCTATAAAAACAAAAAAAAAAAATAATTAGAATAATAGAAACTTGAAATCTGGTAATTGAATCCAAGAGTTGGTGTATAATTACCTAAAGTGTCATTTAAGCCAGTACTAGAAGGATCGACAATGTTATTGGGATGATCATCGAGGGGCGCATCCTCGGAAGGAGCATTGGGCCCGTCATCTTGAAGATAGGGCCCGTCATGTGGAGTATCTGAGCCGTCATTTGAAGCACCGGAAGGGGAGTTGGGATCTACTAGAGGGTATAGAGCTATTATGGGAAAAGGTACCTCCGGAAGATTAAAATCGACAAAAATAATAAAAAATATAATTAGAATATTAGAAACTTCTGAAATGTAACTTTTTTAATCCAAAATATAAGCATCACAAGACTAAAGGAGTGAAATGAAATCAAGGTAAAAATTGATTTTACTTTAACCCATTAGGCATCTGTGATATCGATCTTCATTCCACCAATTTATATAGTCTTTATAGTTTTTGTTCAATCTATGCTCAGTATGGCCACCTTTACCCTTAGCTTTAACCTTCTTCGTACATCTCTTTGGCAGTGTGAACGATCTATGAATCCCAAGTTGACGAGGAGCCAACTCTGGCATGTCGTAGTTAATCAGTTGGTAGTAAAATAAAACAGAGGCGGTGAAGAAAATCCTCTGTGGTTCCAAAGAAAGCATCTGTGACTGCTTCTGTTGGAGTTTCTCATACGGCCTCCACTCCACATCCTACAACATTTGAAGAGGAAAATATGACAAGAAAAATAAGTTAAAACAGAAAGAGAAAAAAAAAAGAAGAAAGAGAATAAAATGGATGAGTGTATAAAATATACCTCCACAGTCACGCCTGAAAGGATTTGCTTCGAATGATCTTCATCGAGATACCTATTCTTCGAGGTCCTCTCCAACATTTTGTTCAATCCAATTAAAGTTGGAGCACTTACGATGGAAACGGATATAGTCTATACGCCGCTCCGATGTAGTTGCTCCTTATCCTAGGAATCCGCTCCAAAATAAAGGACTCGAGCAACCAAGAAGCTCCGTTGAACGTCTTGTTTGACTTCAGACCATTGTGGATTCAAGACAGTGCAGCCGCCCCCCAAACAAAGCTATTCAGCTTTTTAGGGCTGATGTCCTTCAGGAAATAGAGGTACAGAAGCGGGACGTATACGGAATCAACATTGTGAAAAATCATGGTCCCGAGGAAGAAAGAATATAAGCTTTGATATAACGATCCATTGTCGGATCATCTTTCGTTATATCAGCTGGTACATTTTCGAAACTATTCTGCAGCCATTTAAAGTTGACTTCTGACTTGGTAGTACCCGTGTCAGCTTCAATCCACAACAAATAAAAACACAGTATTTTTACATCCATATCCCAACAAACGATGGGGGATCCATCAACAGGCAAACTCGAAATGTAATACACATCTTCTAATCCTGAAGTAAACGTTGTAGCTAAAAGTACAAAATAAAAATCACAAAAATCATTCAAATACATCATTCAAGCTAAGTTTAAAAGTTAAAAAATCCCAAAGCTCCCAAGTCTCAAAGTATATCCAAGCTCCTTTAGAATTGATCCGATCATTCCATCCTTCGGCTTTTCTATTTAGGCTTTTTGCCAGACGACAGGGAAAAATAAAAGAATAACTCTAAATGCAAGTACTTAAATATAAATTCCATAAAAAGAAGAATAAACAATGAATACTATCAGCCAAACAAAGACTAAAATTCACATGCACATAACTTGGATAAAATTTATAAGATAATAACACTTACACGGCTCCAACGCGTAACCGGATGTCTTTGCCTTTTTTATCTTCACAGAGCTGGTGCAGAATTATCAGAATTATCATATGATCCAGCACTGCTAGTACCAAGATTATTTTTGAATTGTGTGGACGATCAAAATCTACCAAAACAACAAAAACATAATTAGAATAATAAAAACTTGAAATGTAGTAATTGAATCCAAGAGTTGGTGTATAATTACCGAAAGTATCATTTACGCCAGTACCAGAATGATCGACAATGACATTGGGATGATCATCGAGGGGCGCATCTCGGGAGGAGCATAGGGCTCATCATTTTGAACATCGGGGCCGTCAAAATCTACAAAAACAAAAAAAAAATTAATTAGAATAATAGAAACTTGAAATGTAGTAATTGAATCCAAGAGTTGGTGTATAATTACCTAAAGTGTCATTTAAGCAAGTACTAGAAGGATCGACAATGTCATTGGGATGATCATCGAGGGGCGCATCCTCGGAAGGAGCATTGGGCCCGTCATCTTGAAGATAGGGGCCGTCATGTGGAGTATCTGAGCCGTCATTTGAAGCACCGGAAGGGGAGTTGGGATCTACTGGAGGGTATAGAGCTATTATGGGAAAAGGTACCTCCGGATGATTAAAATCGACAAAAATAATAAAAAATATAATTAGAATATTAGAAAATTCCAAAATGTAGCTTTTTAATCTAAAATATAAGCATCACAAGACTAAAGGAGTGAAATGAAATCAAGGTAAAAATTTATTTTACTTCTACCCGTTAGGCATCTGTGATATCGATCTTCATTCCACCAATTTATATAGTCTTTATAGTTTTTGTTCAATTTATGCTCAGTATGGCCACCTTTACCCTTAGATTTAACCTTCTTCGTACATCTCTTTGGCACTGTAAACCGTCTATGAATCCCAAGTTGATGAGGAGCCAACTCTGGCATGTCGTAATTAATCAGTTGGTAGTAAAATAAAACAGAGGCGGTGAAGAAAATCCTCTGTGGTTCCAAAGAAAGCATCTGTGACTGCTTCTGTTGGAGTCTCTCATACGGCCTCCACTCCACATCCTACAATATTTGAAGAGGAAAATATGACAAGAAAAATAAGTTAAAACAGGAAGAGAAAAAAAAAAGAAGAAAGAGAATAAAATGGATGAGTGTATAAAATATACCTCCACAGTCACGCCTGAAAGGATTTGCTTCGAATGATCTTCATCGAGATACCTATTCTTCGAGGGCCTTTCCAACATTTTGTTCCATCCAATTAAAGTTGGAGCACTTAGCGATGGAAAAAGATATAGTCTATACGCCGCTCCGATGTAGTTGCTCCTTATCCTAGGAATCCGCTCCAAAATAAAGCACTCGAGCAACCAAGAAGCTCCGTTAAACGTCTTAGTTGACTTCAGACCATTGTGGATTCAAGACAGTGCAGCCGCCCCCCAAACAAAGCTATTCAGCTTTTTAGGGCTGATGTCCTTCAGGAAAATAGAGGTACAGAAGCGGGACGTATACGGAATCAACATTGTGAAAAATCATGGTCCCGAGGAAGAAAAGAATATAAGCTTTGATATAACGATCCATTATCGGATCATCTTTCGTTATATCAGCTGGTCCTTTTTCGAAACTATTCTGCAGCCATTTAAACTTGACTTCTGACTTGGTAGCACCCGTGTAAGCTTCAATCCCCAACAAATAAAAACACAGCAGTTTTACATCCATATCCCAACAAACGATGGGGGATCCATCAACAGGCAAACCCAAAATGTAATACACATCTTCTAATCCTAGAAGTAAACGTTGTAGCTAAAAGTACGAAATAAAAATCAAAAAAACCATTCAAATACGTCATTCAAGCTAAGTTTAAAAATTAAAAAATCCCAAAGCTCCCAAGTCTCAAAGTACATCCATGCTCCTTTAGAATTGATCCGATCATTCCATCTCTCGCCTTTTCTATTTAGGCTTTTTGCCGGACTACAGGGAAAAATAAAAGAATAACTCTAAATGCAAGTACTTAAATATAAATTCGATAAAAAGAAGAATAAACAATTAATACTATTAGCCAAACAAAGACTAAAATTCACATGCACATAACTTGGATAAAATTTATAAGATAATAACACTTGAAGGGCTCCAACACGTAACCGGATGTCTTTGCCTTTTTTATCTTCACAGAGCTGGTGCAGAATTATCAGAGTTATCATATGATCCAGCACTGCTAGTACCAAGATTATTTTTTGATTGTGTGGACGATCAAAATCTACCAAAACAACAAAAACATAATTAGAATAATAAAAACTTGAAATGTAGTAATTGAATCCAAGAGTTGGTGTATAATTACCGAAAGTATCATTTACGCCAGTAACAGAATGATCGACAATGACATTGGGATGATCATCGAGGGGCGCATCTCGGGAGGAGCACAGGGCTCGTCATTTTGAACATCGGGGCCGTCAAAATCTACAAAAACAAAAAAAAAATAATTAGAATACTAGAAACTTGAAATGTAGTAATTGAATCCAAGACTTGGTGTATAATTACCTAAAGTGTCATTTAAGCCAGTACTAGAAGGATCGACAATGTCATTGGGATGATCATCGAGGGGCGCATCCTCGGAAGGAGCATTGGGCCCGTCATCTTGAAGATAGGGGCCGTCTTATGGAGTATCTGAGCCGTTATTTGAAGCACCGGATGGGGAGTTGGGATCTACTAGAGGGTATAGAGCTATTATTGACAAAGGTACCTCTGAAAGATTAAAATCGACAAAAATAATAAAAATATAATTAGAATATTAGAAACTTCTAAAATGTAGCTTTTTAATCCAAAATATAAGCATCACAAGACTAAAGGAGTGAAATGAAATCAAGGTAAAAATTTATTTTACTTCTACCCGTTAGGCATCTGTGATATTGATCTTCATTCCACCAATTTGTATAGTCTTTATAGTTTTTGTTCAATTTATGCTCAGTATGGCCACCTTTACCCTTAGATTTAACCTTCTTCGTACATCTCTTTGGCACTGTAAACCGTCTATGAGTCCCAAGTCGATGAGGAGCCAACTCTGGCATGTCGTAGTTAATCAGTTGGTAGTAAAATAAAACAGAGGCGGTGAAGAAAATCCTCTGTGGTTCCAAAGAAAGCATCTGTGACTGCTTCTGTTGGAGTCTCTCATACGGCCTCCACTCCACATCCTACAATATTTGAAAAGGAAAATATGACAAGAAAAATAAGTTAAAACAGGAAGAGAAAAAAAAAAAAGAACAAAGAGAATAAAATGGATGAGTGTATAAAATATACCTCCACAGTCACGCCTGAAAGGATTTGCTTCGAATGATCTTCATCGAGATACCTATTCTTCGAGGGCCTTTCCAACATTTTGCTCCATCCAATTAAAGTTGGAGCACTTAGCGATGGAAACAGATCTAGTCTATACGCTGCTCCGATGTAGTTGCTCCTTATCCTAGGAATCCGCTCCAAAATAAAGCACTCGAGCAACCAAGAACCTCTTTTGAACGTCTTAGTTGACTTCAGACCACTTTGGATTCTGGACAGTGCAGCCGCCCCCCAAACAAAGCTATTCAGCTTTTTAGGGCTGATGTCCTTCAGGAAATAGAGGTACAGAAGCGGGACGTACACGGAATCAACATTGTGAAAAATCATGGTCCCGAGGAAGAAAAGAATATAAGCTTTGATATAACGATCCATTCTCGAATCATGTTTCGTTATATCAGATGGTACTTTTTCGAAATTATTCTGCAGCCATTTAAACTTGACTTCTGGCTTGGTAGCACCCGTGTTAGCTTCAATCCCCAACAAATAAAAACACAGTAGTTTTACTTCCATATTCCAACAAACGATGGGGGATCCATCAACAGGCAAACCCGAAATGTAATACACATCTTCTAATCCTAGATATAAATGTGTATTATCATGTAATAGAAAACATTTATTTTCTTGATTATAAAGCTTCACAAAACATCCTAGCAAAGAATTCTTACGAAAAAGCATAACATCATCAAATCCATGAAAACCTGAATCGTTCAGCCTTTCTCTAACACGGTCATCTAATTTCTATTTCTTAAAAGTTTCTACTGTCGATGCTCCTTATATTGTTGATCTGTAATATAGAAAAAAAATCAATAAGTTTATCACACTTATCCACCAGTATGTATTGATGTCTATATTGAATTTTTTTTTTTTTTTTGCAATGCCCATTATTCGAGGATGCAAAGAAATAGTAGATACAAAATTGTAGAAGTTTATTGCATAATGTGGGAGAATATCTTATAAATTCACATACTGCAGTTGGACAGGCTATAAAGTTCTATTTCTAAGAAAATAGTGATGAAATGGAGTTCTTAGTGCGGCTGGACGGAGCAGTAAAGTTCTTGAGTTTTTAAGAATATTGTTTAAATCTTGTAGAAATGAAAATTTTAATTTAGAAAAGTTTATTGCAGTACAATATTCCAAATTGAAACCATGTTTTTCTAGATGCCACTTGACATGATTTTCAAGAGAACAATACACTGAATTTTATGCACCAGTTGGCATTGCTGTCTATATTTATTATTATTTTTTTTTGCATTGCCCATTATTCGATGATGCACAGAAATAGTAGATACAAAGATTACAGAAGTTTATTGCATAATCTGGGAGAATATCTTATAAATTTGCATACTGTAGTTGGACAGGCTATAAAGTTCTATTTCCAAGAAAATAGTGATGAAATGGAGTTCTTAGTGCGGCTGGACAGAACAGTAAAGTTCTTGAGTTTTTAAGAACACTGTTTAAATCTTGTATACAAAATTATATGCTAGCATTTTTATAATTTGATGTATATATAGTTTTTAAACTTTTACAAATTATATTACCATAAAACTAATTAGTAATTTATAGTTTTAAATAATTATTTAATATAATGCCCATGATTTATTTATGTGCATCATCGAATAATATTTAAATCTTATAATTCACAACATATATAATATCTCAAATTATATATGAGTTGGGAATAATACAAGAGTTATCATTAAATGAAATATTTATACAAAGCACAAGAGTTGTAGCTAAAAGTACAAAATAAAAATCACAGAAATCATTCAAGTACATCATTCAACCTAAGTTTAAAAATCACATAAATCATTCAACTGGATGTCTTTGCCTTTTTTATCTTCACAGAACTGGTGCAGAACTATCAGAATTATCATATGATCCAGCACTGCTAGTACCAAGATCATTTTATGAATTGTGTGGACGATCAAAATCTACAAAAACAACAAAAACATAATTAGAATAATAAAAACTTGAATGTAGTAATTGAATCCAAGAGTTGGTGTATAATTACCGAAAGTATCATTTACGCCAGTACCAGAAGGATCGACAATGACATTGGGATGATCATCGAGGGGCGCATCCCAGGAGGAGCATAGGGCTCGTCATTTTGAACATCGGGGCCGTCAAAATCTACAAAAACAAAAAAAAAATAATTAGAATAATAGAAACTTGAAATGTAGTAATTGAATCCAAGAGTTGGTGTATAATTACCTAAAGTATCATTTAAGCCAGCACCAGAAGGATCGGCAATGTTGTTGGGATGATCATCGAGGGGCGCATCCTCAGAAGGAGCATTGGGCCCATCATCTTGAACATCGGGGCTGTCATGTGGAGTATCTTAGCCGTCATTCGAAGCACCGGAAGGGTAGTTGGAATCTACCCGAGGATATAGAGCTATTATTGGAAAAGGTACCCCCAGAAGATTAAAATCTACAAAAAATAATAAAAAATATAATTAGAATATTAGAAACTTCTGAAATGTAGTTTTTTAATCCAAAACATAAGCATCAGAAGAGCAAAGAAGTTAAATGAAATCAAGGTGAAAATGGAATTTACTTCTACCTATTAGGCATCTGTGGTATCTATCTTCATTCCACCAATTTATATAGTCTTTTATAGTTTTTGTTCAATTTATGCTCAGTATGGCGACCTTTACCCTTAGCTTTAATCTTCTTCGTACATCTCTTTGGCATTGTAAACAGTCTATGAATCCCAAGTTAACTAGGAGCCAACTCTGGCATGTGGTAGTTAATCAGTTGGTAGTCAAATAAAACAGAGGTGGTGAAGAAAATCCTTTGTGGCTCCAAAGAAAGCATCTGTGATTTACTCCTACTGGAGTCTCTCATACGGCCTCCACTCCACATCCTACAATATTTGAAGAGGAAAATATGGCAAGAAAAATAAATTAAAACAGGAAGAGAATAAAAAAGAAGAAAGAGAATATAATGGATGAGTATTAAAATGTACCTCCACGATCACGTCTGAAAGGATTTGCTTCCAATGATCTTTATCAAGATACCTATTCTTCGAGGGCCTTTCCAACATTTTGCTCCATCCAATTAAAGTTGGAGCACTTAGCGAAGGAAACGAATCTAGTGTATACGCCGCTGCGATGTAGTTGTTCCTTACCCTAGGAATCCCGCTCCAAAATAAAGCATTCGAGCAACCAAGAAGCTCCTTTGAACGTCTTGGTTGACTTCAGACCACTTTGGATTCTGGACAGTGCAGTCGCCCCCCAAACAAAGCCATTCAGCTTTTCAGAGCTGATGTCCTTCAGGAAATAGAGGCATAGAAGTGGGACGTACCCGGAATCAACATTGTGAAAAATCATGGTCCCGAGGAAGAAAAAAATATAAGCTTTGATATAACGATCCATTCTCGGATCATCTTTCGTTATATAAGCACCCGTGTCAGCTTTCCAACAAATCGAAACACAGTAGCTTTACATCCATATCCCCACAAACGATGGGGGATCCATCAACAGGCAAACCCGAAATGTACTACACATCTTCGAATCCTAGATATAAATGTGTGTTATTATGTAATATAAAATATTTCTTTCCTTGATTATAAAGCTTCACGAAAAAGCGTAACATAATCAAATCTATGAAAACATGAATCCTTCAGCCTTTCTCTAACACGGTCATCTAATGTCCATTTCTTAAAAAGTTCTACTGTTGATGCTCCTTTCATTGTTGATCTGTAATATATATAGAGAAAAAATCAATAAGTTTATCACACTTATCCACCAGTACGTATTGCTGTCTATATTGAATTTTTTTTTTTTTTTTTGCAATGCCAATTATTCGATGATGCACAGAAATAGCAGATACAAAGATTACAGAAGTTTATTGCATAATCTGGGAGAATATCTTATAAATTGACATACTGTAGTTGGAGAGGCTATAAAGTTCTATTTCCAAGAAAATAGTGATGAAATGGAGTTCTCAGTGCGGCCGGACGGAGCAGTAAAGTTCTTGAGTTTTTAAGAACATTGTTTAAATCTTGTATAAATGAAAATTTTAATTTGGAGAAGTTTATTGCACTACAATATTCCAAATTGAAACCATGTTTTTCTAGATGCCACTTGACATGAATTTCAAGAGAACAGTACACAGAATTTTATGCACCAGTTGGTATGATTGTCTACATTGAAATATATATATATATATATATATTATTTTGCAATATCCATTACTTCGATGATGCACAGAAATAGCAGATACAACGATTACAGAAATTTATTGCATAATCTGGGAGAATATCTTATAAATTCGCATACTGTAGTTGGACAGGCTGTAAAGTTTCTATTTCCAAGAAAAGAGTGATGAAATGGAGTTCTTAGCGCGGTCGGACGGAACAGTAAAGTTCTTGAGTTTTTAGGAACATTGTTTAAATCTTGTATAAAGTGAAATTTTAATTTGGAGAAGTTTTATTGCACTACAATATTCCAAATTAAAATCATGTTTTTCTAGATGCCACTTGACATGAATTTCAAGAGAACAATACACAGAATATTATGCACCAGTTGCTATTGCTGTCTATATTGAATTTTTATTTTTATTTTGCAATGCCCATTATTCGATGATGCACAGAAATAGTAGATACGAAGATTACAGAAATAGTGCATAACAACAGCAGGAAGGTGATGGCCAGCAACGGCCTAGCTGCTGCATGGCCAGCCGTGCGGCAAATTCAGCAGCAGTGTGAGATGGGCCAAGGTCGGCCCAGCTGATGAGGTCCACCATCCAGTTCCCAGCAGCTGTTCCAGCAGATCCAGCCCCATGCTGCTATAGTCTAAGGTGCAGCCCTCAGTGGCCTAGTCCACTCTTTTTCCTTCATGAATCCAGCAACCAGCCCACAATTCAAAGCCCAGACGCAACTATTCCAGTCCACGCTAGGTCCAACAGCTTCAGGTCCAGCAGATTGAAGCAAGCTTAGCCTATCCAGATTAGGCCACCAGAATTTCAACCCACCCATAAAGAATTCTTCAGAAAAAATCTGGACATCCCCCGAATTTCATCCAAAAAAAGTTTCAGCCCCTCCCAAAAATTACCTCCAGAATAAAATTGCAAATTGCAACCACCCCCGCACGAAATAAAATTGCAGCAGCCCCCAATTCTTTTTTTTAAAACCCCAAAATCCAAGAACAATCTGCCCCCAAAGAACTCCAACAAATTTGAGGATCATCCCCAAAGGAAATTGCAACCCACCAAAAATTACCTCCACAAACATTCACTTCCCACCATGAGCAGAAATAACATGAGCCCACAAAAAGTTCCTTCCCACCATCGGCAGAAATTACATCCCAACAACAGCCAAGAAAAGAAATTTCCAAGGGGATGCACATGCATGCATCCCAGTCTGCTCCTCTTTTCTTCATTCGAAATGCCCACCAACAATCATCAAAAAACGCCAACAACCACTTTCAAAAGTTGTAATTTACCATCATTCAAATAAGACAAAACATGTATTAATAGCCACACCAAAAAATGCAAATCATCTCTAAAATGGCATTCCCAAAACATCAAATGCTGGATTTTCTATCTCTTTAATCTTCTCTTCTTTTTTGCTGCCTTGAGTTTGGCCTCATGTTATGTGAGCAGACAAATTAATTAAACCTCAAATTCTTGTAAGGAAGATTGTATTTTTGTAATAGCCACTGAGGTTTTGGTCGGTACCTTCTCTTTGAGAGCTCGAAAGATGCCACTAAATGTAGCAGCCACATCAGTGAAGTTAGCTATACCTCCACCTATCACGAGAGCTCTCTTTGGGCCGTCAGGATCTGCAGTTGCACACTACATACAATTTTCATCAGTCTATCTGTAAGATGGTAAGAGAAGCAGACGCATAGTTCATTCTACGTAAGATGGAAAATTCTTACATCAATCACAACTCTGGCATACTGCAAGACCTCCTCTTCGTACATAAATCGAAGGTTTTTTTTTGCTAAAATATACTCGAGAAAAGAAGAAAATTAACGAAAGAGAAATTGGCTAACCTCTACGACCTTTAGAATCATCCCGATCATCCCCTCCTCCTTCTCCGTCTAGGTGGTTTGCCAAACTATAAGGAAAATTAAAAAAAAAAATAACTTAAACAAAGTCTAAAATTGACAAGCACATAACTTTGATGAAATCTATAAGGTAAACGATTAACTGGAACTTTTTGCCTTCTTGATCTTCTTGGCACACGAGCAGGAATATCATATGATCCAGTATCAAGATAATGTGATGGTGCGGGGCCATCGGGAACAACATCAAGAGTTTTTGCAGCATTTCGAGGAGCATCATATGATCCAACATCAGCATCATATGATGGTAAGGGGGCATCAGGAGCAGCATCAAGAGTATCTACAACCTCTGGAGCATATGCAACCTCTAGTGCATAAGATGGTGGAGGAGGAGCATCAGGAGTATATCCATTTGGAGCATATGATGGTGGGGCGGGAGCATGAGGAGTACATGTAGGACCCGGGGCATCTGATGGTGGCGGGGAAGCATCGGGAGTATCTGATGGTGAGGGAGGAGCATGGCGTACATGTTAGCTGAATTTTGATTTTCAAGGATTTTTCTTTTACCCTTGTTCAGACTCTTAACACCACTCAACCCTTCTCCCTCAACCCCTGTCCTAACCTCTTCTTCTCCCTCAACCCCTGTCCCAATCTCTCCCACATCCACCTGCAGCATCTCCCTCATCCCCTCCCCCAATCCCTTCTTCACAATCAACTGTTGCAGCTCCCTCATCCCCTCTCCCAACCCCTTCTTCACCAACCCTTTCTCCCTCATTCCGTGTCCCAGCTACTTCAATTTCCCCAATATCATCAAAGTTTCTCCCTTCTAACAGCCCCATGATTTCATCCTCAGTTTGAGTTATGATTTTATTCCCCTCACTATCTACCACTAGAATAGGCTCCCCTTCTTCCTCAACCACATAAATTTCAACAGGAATATACACACCCTTGTATGCATTTTGTAAATCAACATAACAAAGGTCTGGACATTCATTTTTTATCTCCCTCAAACCCATATCAAACCCCATCCCTAGCCTTTTGTAATAAAATTTTAAAAAACAGTTACTTCTTCCTCCACATTGTTCATACATTCCCCCAGTTCAATCAATCCTAAGTAATCTAGATAAACATTTTCAAATACATGTTTTCTACCCCCTATGTATTTATGAGCAGGAGTAGACACAAAGTGACCACCCCACCAAAACTCAACCTTATGAGTTTCGAAACTCTGCACACAAGTGGAAGAAACAAAACAGAAAAGAAAAAACCCTATATTAGAGTCTTTAAAAATAAGGAGGTAAAATGCACATAGTGCTTAGTGGTCCACATATAGTGCCAAAACAGAAACAATAAACAATGTCTACCTAAGCAGAATAAACAATGTCAACTTCAGCACAATAAACAATAACCACTAAGCATAAACAATAAACAAGAAAAAAATAAACTAATACTAACATAAACATGTCTACCTCAAAGCAGACATAACCAATCATAAGAACACATATATTTTTCTCAACACAAATCTGAAAACCCTAAAAATAAAAAAAATTGGGATTTTGTTACTAACTGTCAACTTCAACACAAAGGTCTGGACATTCATTTTTTTATCTCCCTCAAACCCATATCAAACCCCATCCCTAGCCTTTTGTAATAAAATTTTAAACAGTTACTTCTTCCTCCACATTGTTCATACATTCCCCCAGTTCAATCAATCCTAAGTAATCTAGATAAACATTTTCAAATACATGTTTTCCACCCCCTATGTATTTATGAGCAAGAGTAGACACAAAGTGACCACCCCACCAAAACTCAACCTTATGAGCTTCGAAACTCTGCACACAAGTGGAAGAAACAAAACAGAAAAGAAAAAATCCTATATTAGAGTCTTTAAAAATAAGGAGGTAAAATGCACATAGTGCTTAGTGGTCCACATATAGTGCCAAAACAGAAACAATAAACAATGTCTACCTAAGCAGAATAAACAATGTCAACTTCAGCACAATAAACAATAACCACTAAGCATAAACAATAAACAAGAAAAAATAAAAAGTAAACTAATACTAACATAAACATGTCTACCTCAAAGCAGACATAACCAATCACAAGAACACATATAATTTTTCTCAACACAAATCTGAAACCCTAAAAATAAAAAAATTGGATTTTGTTACTAACTATCATTTTCTCAAACTTAGCAAAAAAAAGCACTCTTCTACAGTGTAGTCGACTTGCAAAACAAAAAAAGTACAAGAAAAATTGAGGAAAATAGGAGATTTGAAAAAAACCGAACACAAAAAAAAAAAAAAAAAAAATTACTTACCGATTTCAGAAGAGCACTGGAATCGCCTCTTTCACAACCTTCTCCAGAATCGGAATGGTTTAGAGTGCATTTTTTTATCACTAAAATCGCTCTTCAAAACCCACAGCCCATTTTTTTTTCTTCGACCCTAACCCCATACAAACCAAACAATGTTACCTCTCTAGTTTAGGGTTAGATTCATTGAGGTTTTAAATATTTTTAGGTTACGGAACTAGGTTTTTTTTTTCTTGTTTCAACAGAACTAGGGTTTTTTTTTCGATCAAAAAATCCCCCAAATTTGCCTCTCTAATGTCAGTAACATTGAAGTCAACGTTTCGGGGTTCATATATAAAGGGGGGCATTTCAATCTTTTTACTCCTAAACTGATGTTCGAATTGCATAGGTAGCCAGTGTGCTACAATTTTTAAACTTACAGGGGGGTAAATTGCTTTTTAAATTGGCAAGGGGGTAAATTGCCATTTTTGGCTAACACCGGTAGGTAAATTGCTATTCACCCATGGTTTTAAAACCGAAAATAAAGATTTGAAGAAACCCAGGGAGAAACCCATGGAGAAGCCGACACTTACAAGGTTTGTTTTCAGCACAAGTGCTCGGCCTCATTCCTTATCTTCTTTTTTTATATTTGGTAGCTATGATACAATAAAATGTATTTGTGTAAAAGGTAGAAACATTTTCTTTCTTTATTGTGATAAGTCCGATCTTAATACTATAGAAGATGCTTTAAACCTATGTGTTTGTACGTGTGTTTGAAGGTTTTAGCATCCTTTTGTTTTTGCAGGGTTTTTATAATTCTTTTTTTTTAACGTTCTAATGTATTTTATAATAGTTTTAATATATGATGTTATCTATGTTTTGAATACTATTGACAAGAAAGAAGCCGAAGAAAAGAAAAAGAAGAAGAAGAGAATAGATATGTCGTCTGTTGTGTCTCAGTTTTTCTTCTTGTTTTGGATGATGGAAAATTGTAGTTTTTTTTTAGAATATGTATATTAGTAGTTAAATGATTATCTTTGTATGATACTTAAAACTATTTTTGTCTGTTTGCCTTGGGTTTTTTTTTCTTTTTTTTTTTGAATGTATATTACTGTTGGTTGAATGATGCTTAGAGGTGATGGTAATGGTAATTGATGAGGAGAAAAATATTATTTGCAAAAGGTCCTCCAACTTACGGAAAACTACACAAGCACCCCCAAAGGAGGTTGAAGAGGAAGTTGAAGGAAGTTAAGAAGTGGAGGTTAAAAAAAGGAGTGGGCACGCAAAATGACCTTCATACCCTCAAACAGATCAATTCTAGGCCGTAGGATCAAAGGGCAAAATTGTAACTTCACCCCCAAAAAATTACTATATAATAGGGGGTGAATTCATTTGTAAAGGCGATCTCTTTTTACATATATGGAATTTACACTTCACACATTTCTTTACTTTTTCTAGCTTCTTGTGTTGGTTTGGTACAAACATGCGTAGGCTACGACTTTCCAAATTTTACACCATCAGCTTGGCGCCGTCTGTGGGAAAAAGTCTAGGCATCAAAGATGAACACCAGATCAATGGCAAGAAGCGTGAAGGTGGGGCAGGAGGACCCCGAAGGAAGAGGGCGAGGCCCACGCCTCAAAGAGTCCTCCAGCGCGGAGACTGGAGGAAGAGAGGAAGGAAGAGGTCGAGGCCCACGCCTCGAAGAGTCCTCCAGCGCGGAGCCAGGAGGGAGAAAGGAAGGAAGAGGTCGAGGCCCACGCCTCGAAGAGTCTTCCAGCGTGGAGCCAGGAGGAAGAGAGGAAGGAAGAGGTCGAGGCCCACGCCTTGAAGAGTCCTCCAGCGCGGAGCCAGGAGGAAGAGAGGAAGGAAGAGGTCGAGACCTACGCCTCGAAGAGTCCTCCAGCGCGGAGCCAGGAGGAAGATAGGAAGGCAGAAGCAAGGCCCCCGCCTTGGAGAATCCACCTGCGCACCCAGGAGGAGGAGAAGCAAGGAGAGGTCAAGGCTCCTCCCCAGCAGGAGCAGGCCACGCCCCGCGCGCCAAGGAGGAGGAGAGGCAGGAAGAAGTCAAGGTTTCTCCCCAGCAGAGGAGGCAGGAAGAAGGCAAGGTTCCTCCCCAGCAGAAGAGGCAGGAAGAAGTCAAGGCTCCTCCCCAGCAGGAAGCAGGAGGAGGTCGAGGCTCCTCCCAGCAGGAGCAAGGCTGCGCCCCGCGCGCCAAGGAGGAAGAGAGGCAGAAGAAGTCAAGGCTCCTCCCCAGCAGGAGGCAGGAAGAGGTCGAGGCTCCTCCCCAGCAGAAGCAAGGCCGCGCCCCGCGCAACAAGGGAGAGGAGAGGCAGGAAGAGGTCGAGGCTCAGCCTCCACCCCAGTTGTTCAGGTAACTCCCGGAGACCCTTCGCCAGTCGGTGAAGGATGCAATACGCCAAGCCGGCCGAAGGCTACAGAGGAAGAGAAAGGTCCCCTTAGGGCAGAAGGAAGTAGGCATGAACGTAGGCCTGTGCCCCCGGAGAATTTAGCTCAAGCGCTCGATGCAGTCAAGCTACAAGGATTGGGATCGAGACCATAGCACGGAGAAACGCCACTACTTGGAGAAGGAGGTCGAGGAGCTGATCCGAGAGGTGAGAAACGCCACTACTTGGAGAAAGAGGTCGAGGAGCTGATCCGAAAAGATGACTTACGAGAATTCGTGGGACAAGGGAAACAAAAGCTCCAGGAAACTGCTTCTGGAGACAGGCACGTGGTATATGGGAGCGAAGCAGGAAGCAGAATGAGCTAGCAGGGACAACCTCCCAACTACTTGAGTTATGAGGGTTACCTCAAGAGGCCCAATAAGAAGAGATGCGAAGCAAGAGTCGCTCAGAGAGCGAGGTAAGATGAAGGAGTGGCATGAGGCCAAAGTCGCTCAGGCAAGGTGAAGGAGTTGCAGAAAGAGCAATAGGACGTGATGCCAAACCATACCATCTTTGGCGAGAAGGCAGCAGCGTCGCCAGCGGATCCAAAAATAAGTTGGAGTGCAATGCACTGAGCAAGGGGAGAAAAGCTGACTAGCGTCATGAGAGCGACTGTGCAGGGGGAGAAAAGCAGGAGTGGCTTATGTGAGGGCGGATAGCGACGTCCAACCTGTGGTCCAGCAGTAAGAGGAAGGCTGCAAAGCTAGGGGAGCAGATGACCTAGTACTCACAAACATCCAAGGGTTAAGAAGGAAGCCGTCATCCCAGTGGAGATTGGAGAAGAGACACCCGAGTGAAGTGCTATGAGCCGACCAGCAACGAAAGTGAAAGGAGAGTCGACCTGGATCTTCTGGAGGAACTAAGGAGGCAGCGCAATATCAGAACTGAAGCTACAGAACGGTGATGGCAAGAGCCTACAATGAGAGAGTAGACACCGAGGCTCAAATAGGCGACCTCGTTGAGGACGGCTGATGCCACAGATAACATTGGAAAGCTTGACGCAAATGGGTTAGGCCATTTCAAGTGATTGAGATTGTGGGGAAAGAACGTACCACATGCAAAATTGATGGAAAGGAAGTACCGCGTACATAGAACGTGGTCAATTCTGAAAAGCTATTAGTATAAATTTTTTCTTCGTGTAAATTATATGAAGTTTTATAATACTTTCTTTGTACCTCACATGGTGGTATATGAAATTTACTTTTTAGAGAATTCCTATCGCCTATATGTTTTAATTTGTTTGGCACAAAAAAAAAAAAAAAGAAAAGAGAGGGGCTGCCTCTCACCGGGGGACTGCCCGAGACAAATAAAGAGAGGATTTGCTCTCACCGGGGGACTGCCTCGAGATAATAAAGAGAGGGACTGCCTCTCACCGGGGACTGCCCCGAGATAATAAAGAGAGGGACTGCCCGAGACAATAAGAGAGGGGACTGCCTCTCACCGGGGGACTGTCTCGAGATAATAAAGAGAGGGACTGCCTCTCATAGGGGACTGCCCCTAATACTTAAGCATATTCAAAAAGAGGGGGATGCCCTCGCAGTATTTAGTTTAATATTTTTTGCTTTGTAAGAAGGGATGACCCTTACATTTGTATTTTGGTGAAAGAGGGGATGACCTCACCTTAATGTTTTTGTTTTGAAAGAGGGGGGTTGCCCTCGCAGTATTAGTTTAATATCTTTGCTTGAAAAGGGGATGACCCTTACATTTGTATTTTACCTGAAAGAGGGGATGACCCTCACCTTGATGTTTTTGTTTGAAAGAGGGGGTTTGCCTTATAGTATTGAGTTTAATATTTTTTGCTTGTAAGAGGGGATTGCCCCTTTCATTTGAAAGTTAATTTCGAGAAAAAATAACTTAACATAATAAGCAATAGAGAAATAAAATTTGATAACATAGTAAAAAAGAACCTTTGCGAAATTCAAACGTATTTTGATAAAAAGAACTCTTAAGAAGTTCTCAAATGACAAAGAACTCCCGCAGAGTTACAAAGTGTCCAACCAAGGAACTCCTACAGAGCTTTCGAAGAGATCAATATGATGCGCCGCGACGCAAGGTGAAATAAATGCAACGCAACAACACAAATTACAACAACCATTAAAGGGGCAGGGCCCTCCTCGCCACCACGGCGGCATACGAGATTGCGGAGGATGAGGGAGCAAGCAACAACATCTCCCTTCCATGACGAAAAGCGAAGCACACAAACCTCTATGAAAAAACGTGTTACAACTGTGGAGAGGGAGGGATAGAGGAGCGAATCCTTAACACTCTCCCAAGGATGAACCAGATATCGAAAAGCCGCAAGAGAGGAGGTGGTGCCGAGATCCTGCAAACACCGGAGGAAACTCTTCGAAGTATGCAAAAGAATAAGGAGAGAAGTGGCTGACGCGCGACCTCGAGGCCTGAAAGACGGGGGGCTTGCGCTATCAAATGAAATCAAGGAAGTTTCCAATTCCGGGTAAATCTAGCAAGTCAAATGAATGTTCCTAGTGCCACAAACCGAAATCACCTCGTGATCAAAATCACACTTTTAGCAAGCGAGAGAAGAGGAAGGAGGGGCAACAAGACACCTTCAACTGAAATCCGACCGAGGCGAGGGGGCCTCAGCCACATCCAGGCCGAGGCATGTGCCTCGGCCACATCTAAGCCGAGGCGCATGCCTCGGCCACCTCCAGGCCGAGCAGACGCCTCGGCCACAGCTAGGCCGAGGCGCATGCCTCGGTCAGGCCATTATCTACCATCGACGGATCCGCCATTGACGGACCCTTGACGACGCATCCTTGGACATTTTCTTGAAGTGCATAAATCCTAAAAAATAAAAAATAATAAAAAAAAACTTTCGAAGTGGCAAATTATTTCTGTTTCTTCCAGACTGACGAACGATGACTTTGGAAGTTGGACTATAAAAGACAACTGCAGGAAAGAGATGAAAGCCATATAATTGAGCCAACTCGCTTCGACGTCTTTTTGGAATATGGCTGAGACCAAGTAGGCAGGCCAAAACAAAGCAAGAGGAAGAAATTTAGAGTATCCCACCAAGTGCATATATAGAAGATAAGGAATCCCAACAAGGGAAGGAATTGAACCAAAGGTAGAATCGAAAGAGAAAGAGCCAACATGAAGAAGGGTCCCAAGAAGGAAGAAACCCGTGGCAGAAGTAGAGAACCAAGGGAAAAGAAACCCGTGGCAGAAGTAGAGAACCAAGGGGAAAAAACCCGTGGCAGAAGTAGAGAGCCAAGGAAAAAGAGCCCTAGTAGAAGAAGGAGCAAGAAGGAAAGAGATCTCTAGTGGAAGGAGGATTCCCAAAAGAAGAAGACCCTACGTCAAAGGGGAACATTATCAAGAAGAGGAAGACGAATCAAAGCCAGATTATTACTTGGAACTTTCAGGTTTCTAAGGAAATTCCTGAAAGTCGGGGGGCTACTGATGAGGAGAAAAATATTATTTGCAAAAAGGTCCTCCAACTTACGGAAAACTACACAAGCACCCCCAAAAGGAGGTTGAAGAGGAAGTTGAAGGAAGTTAAGAAGTGGAGGTTAAAAAAGGAGTGGGCACGCAAAATGACCGTCATACCCTCAATAGATCAATTCTAGGCCGTAGGATCAAAGGGCAAAATTGTAACTTCACCCCCAAAAAATTACTATAAATAGGGGGTGAATTCATTTGTAAAGGGATCTCTTTTTACATATATGGAATTTACACTTCACACATTTCTTTACTTTTTCTAGCTTCTTGTGTTGATTTGGTACAAACATGCGTAGGCTACGACTTTCCAAATTTTACACCATCAGTAATGATGATGGTAAATTTATTGTAACTTGACTAATTGCTGATTGATTGACACACTCAAAGATTTTGAAATTTATGTTATATATAAAATATTGTGTAATAATTATGCAAAATAATTAAATATATAGTACAATGTTTTAACTTATTGTTATAATTATAATATAATTAGTAAATGTATAGAAAATATATATTCATCAAATTATTAAAATACTTGTAATATTAAACTAATAATATTAATATTAATTGGGTGCGAAATGAAACATAATTAAACATAAGTACTACAAGTTGAATATCATTGCACTATGCGTTAAATTGTAGAACAATATTAAACTAATAATATTAATATCAATACTACAATTGTCAAACCAAACAATGCTACCTCTCTAGTTTAGGGTTAGATTCACAAGATTTAGGCTAAGATTCAATGAGATTTTCAATAGTTTTGGGTTACGGAATTTAGGGTTTTTTTTTCTTCACGTTCTACAAAATTTGGGTTTTTTTCTAAAAAAAAAATCCCCCCAATTTTGCCTCTCTAATGTCGGTAACGTTGAAGTCAACATTTTGGGGTTCAAATATAAAGGGGGGCATTTTGAACTTACTTTTTTAAATTGATACAGGGGGTAAATTATCATTTTGGCTAACACAGGTAGGTAAATTACTATTCACCCATAGTTTTAATATATGATGTTATGTATTTATTTTGAATATTATGGAGAAGAAAGTAGAAGAAGAGAAGAGATGTGTCGTCTGTTGTGTCTTTGTTTGTCTTGTTCTTGTTTTGGATGATGATGGAATTTGTAGTTTTTTGTTACAGTATGTAAATTTGTAGTTAAATGAATATCTTTGTATGATACTTAAAAAATAGGGATAATGACACTCCCTCTCTTGAAGTTTGGTATAATTACACGTAGACTCCCTATAATTTGGAAAATTACATATAGCACCCTTGAGGTTTGATTCCGTCTAACAATAAGCCCCATTATTAGTTAAAATTCATCAAACTTGTTGATAGTAACAAAAAAATTAGAAAAAAAATTATTTTATCTCCGAGTGACTTACTACTACCTTATAGGATGTCAAATAAATATTTTTACAATCAAAGTACCCTCATACGTGTTCATACGTTAATGCATGTGAGAAAGTATATCTTCACCGTAATAGAGTAGTTTAGTCAAAAAAAATTATTTGACTCATAATAAGTCAATTTTAATCAATATAAGATAAATATCAATTTTCATTCAATTTTTTATTAATATAAGCAAATTCAATTAACAAAAAGACTTATTTGTTAACCACTCTGTAGCTGCCAAAGAGCAATAATTAGCACAAAACCTAGCAAATAGGTTCTGAAACTGATCATTGTTATATCTTTGTTATTGGAGATATATGAAATTGTTGAATGCTAGAATATTATGCTTATACATCAATTTGGATTTTCTGTGTTGGTTTGGTGCTTCAAGAAATGAAAATGGATATGAACTGATTTGGTATGTGAAGGGGAGACTGTTGGGGTGTACGGTGGGCTCGAACTAAACAATTTGCTGAGATCAAGCTCAAGCTCAAGCTCAAGCTCGCTCAGAGTTTAAGCTCGAGCACATCATAAGAGTTCATCGAGTGAAAAATAAGATCGAGTTCGACTCGTTTACATCCCTATCACCATGTATAATAAATTGCACAAATTTCAATGTTGCACATCAAAAACCCTCTCTCTCTCTAAACAGTGTTATGCGATACACATACATACAAACCTGCATTGATATACCTCTAATTTGTAGGGTTTTTTTGTCTCTGCGACCCCTCACTATAAGAAAATATGATATTAGTGACAAAATATCAAATGATAATTTAAAAATTATTACTAAAAAATATGTATCAAGTGACAAGATTTTTCATCTTGTCAGTATATAATTATCAGTGACAAAAATTGTGTATAAAATTATCACTAAATACAATTAGTGACACATCTATTGTGACAACTTAGTGACAACACAATATAGTGATAATAATTATTTATTGTCATTAGGTTGTCACTAATTGTATTTAGTGACAACATTGTGCACATCTTTTAGTCACTAATAACAATTTTTACAAAATAATAGTAATTATTAAATCATAAAATTTATTATTGTGATAAAATAAACATTCTTGTCACTAAATATATATATATATATATAATAAGTGACAATATTAAAATTATCACTTAATTTTTTTATCATTAATCTTCTATTTTCTTGTAGTGCCTACATACCGCACCAGGTAATTCTTTTGTTCTCTGTTTATAAATGCTTCGATTCATATATGCTGTGTGCTAATATTTTATTTATCCTCTTTTCTTTTTGGTGAAAAATTCTATGTCATGCGATTTAGATATGTATTCTTTTTTTAGCCGACGCGTGGAGGCATTGACATGGCTTTTTGGTTATATGCTTTTTCTTTTATCTGATTGCGCTGCTTAAGCTAGAGTGTGATGTTTGTTGTTTCACGGCATAGCTTATGCCATTTTCTTTTTTTTTTTTTTTTTTTTTTTTTTTTTTTTAAGTTAGGGTAAATTACAATTAGCTCTCCTAAAGTTTATCATAATTATAAATATATTTTCGTTGTTTGAAAAATTATAAATATCCCCCTCAGGTTTATAACCGTCTAACAAATAA
This sequence comes from Sesamum alatum, assembly GCA_034509735.1. NCBI lineage: Eukaryota > Viridiplantae > Streptophyta > Magnoliopsida > Lamiales > Pedaliaceae > Sesamum > Sesamum alatum. Next base: position 6,065,576 of record JACGWO010000005.1, read on the forward strand.
CCCATTTCCATCCATTTTTATAGGTAAACTGACCAAAATGCCCTTATGCACTGAATTATTTTTCATTTAATTCTAATTTTTTTTGGACTACAATGCGCAGGTAGAGTTTTTTCAAGTTTTTTACACAGACAAGGAATAATGCAATTTGTCTATGATGATTTTCTACAATTCTTATAAAAAAATTCAAGGGCAAAATGATCAATTTCACACATTTGGTTAAAAATTACAAACCTCAATGAAGTATTTGTAATTTTTCTAACAACGAAAAAGTATTTATAATTATACCAAGACTCAGGAGAGGTAGATGTAATTTACCCTTAAAGTTATTATTAAGGGTAATTTGTATTCGTCTTGCCTTTTATTATTACTTGGTCATTGGTGGGAGCATGGTTGTAATCTTTTTTTTAATTTGGACTAAGAAACACCATATTGGCCGAAGCCGTTAACAACTAACGGAAAGTGGCAAGAGTGGCAGAGACGCGCGTCTAGTGCGTTTGGTTGTCTTTTTCTGGTTTAGGTCCATATTTTGTCATTTTGGACTAAACTACCCTTTATGGGTCTATATAAGATACTAACGGCTTTTTGGCTTGTTTTGTGTCTTTTTATTGCCATTTCTCCCCCTCAAGAGCAGGTGTGAAGCTGTTTTTTTTTTTTTTTTTTTTTTTTTTTTTTTGCCTTTCATTTCGTTTGCCCAGTTTATATTTTATAATTTAGTTATATAATTTTGTTTTCTGAATATTTGTGTGTAGAATGAACTATTCTTCGAAAATTATGGATTTGAGATAAATTTAAGGTGCTTTTGTCAAAAAAATACAGCTATAGAGTTGTTGGTCCAACAAAAAAAAGTGAAGGAAAATTGTTCTGCAATTACAAAGCTGGACAATGCAATTTTTTCAGTTGGTTAGAGCCAATTAGTGTATCTCGTAGAGATTCACAAATGCCAGAAATGGAGGAAGAGGTGGAATCAAATTTAAGAGGTATGGAAGAGAGGTTTTTCTGAACTGATCTCTGTATGTAAAGACCTCACGGGCAAAGTGAAGCAGTTAGATGGCAGTTAGAAAATGGTAAAGGCATTAGTTGTGGCTATTTTATTTTGCATGATTGTTATATTATTTAAGTGAATTTTTTAATGTAATGTTAAGTGAAATTGTTAATGTAATGTTTAGTAAATTTGTTAATGAACCTAGAATTAAAAACCGGTAAAATCCATCACCACATTTTCCATCCAAAAACAAAACAGCATCGCACATACAACGTTTTTCCAATTGCTAAAAAAGTCAAGGGCACACATATACATTTAAATGAAGAATTTTTTAAACCAAAATATAAAATAGTGATTGATTTTATTATATATATAATAAAATAATAATAAAAAATATTAAAATTGTTCAACCATCATCATCGCCATCATCATTATTATTATTATTAGATTAATTTATGAAAATCACCAAATTAAATTAAATTCATGGCTTGTATATTTTTTTAATAAAATTATTTGTAGTTTCTTTATTATTTATGTGTATATATATGGTCTTTTTCAATTGTTAACTTTATGAATTAATAATATAGATATGATATCAATAATAATATTAAATCAGTTTCTGATTCGGAAGAGGTATACTATTATTAATTATATTACTACTAAACTAATTAATAATTTTTTATTTTTAACAATAAATAATAATATTGTACATATATTAAATATTATTTATAATTAATATACACTAATATATTACTACTAAACTAGCCAATTAGTGGTTATATTTATAACAGCTAGGCACACAACACACTCAATGCATGTGCAAAAATACTTAAAAAACTTATAAATTATTAATAGTTTTAATTAAAAGAAGTCCACAAAAATTTTTTTGAAAAAGCCCACAAAATGTTGACAAAAACGTTTAAGCAAAAATTATAGCCCATGTGGAGAGTTGGCGGCCCAAACTTTAATGATACAAACTACTTATTGGGCCGCTCTTTTGAATAACTGCTGGGTTTGCTTTTCTTTGGGCCGCCTCTGAAAATCTGCTATGCAATTATTCTTATTATTTGAAGTATATATATTTTCTATACTTTTAGTAATTATATTACTACTAAGTAGTTTATATTTATAACAATATATTAAAATATTGTACTATATATTTAATATTTTTTATAATTAATATAATATTATTTATATATAACAAGATAATCTTATTACAAAAATATACAAGCCATGAATTTTAAATTTGGTGATTCCCATGAATTAATATAATAATAATAATAATAATAATAATAATAATAATAATAATAATATTAATAATATTATTAAAGAATTTGTCTTCAGAAATTTAAAATTAGGCGCTGAATTGATAATAAAATTTGATGATCTTATTATATACAAAAAAATTAATTTTTTAAATTAAAATACAAAATGCTTATTAATCTCATTATATATGTAATAAAATGACGAAAAAAATATTAAAATAGCTCAATTGAAAAAATCGCGGTTGTACATGTAACAGTGTACAAACTCAATATTTTTTAGTACAGTTTAATACTTTTTGTCAATATTTTTTAATTAACATAATTTATTTTTTAATAGTTTTTGATCTCATTATATACAAAAAAATAATACAAATATTTTTAAAATACAAAATACTGATTGATCTCATTATATATACAATAAAATAATATTATATTCTTTGTTTATCTATTCTTGCCAAATAATCAGTGTACTTGAAACTACCATTATGTTATTAAATACATTACAAATAAAATTACACTATGAATTATCGTTTCATATTTTTTTAAAAACACAAAATAATTTAAAAGTATTATTAGCATAATGAAAAATTATTGTCGTTTGTGAGTAGTAAGTGTTCTTTTATATATTAATATAGATAAAATCAACATTTATATTAATAAAGTCATATCATATGTGAGATTAATGAAAAAATTAAACAAATTTAATTGGTTAACTATAGATTAATTTATTTTAGAGATTATGAATTAATTTTGTATATTTTTAAAATTTCTTAAAATATTTGTATGGAATATGATTAATGAATTATTCATCTTTACTCATCCTCGGTATTATGATATTTTTTAATTTTTTAAAATTTAGAAATGGTAATTTAGTAATTTGAGTATTATTATTTAGGGATTATATAATTATTTTTATAAAATAAAATAAAAAACATATTATAAATATTTTTTTTCAAATTAAATTCGACACGAACCAGGTCGAAAGCGGTTCACATAAGGGGATAACGGATGAGGGAGTGGCGCGTGCTTTCTGGTGTGGGTTGCGGTGGATGGTGACGGTGGGGGACACGGCAAAGGAGATTTCATCTCTATTTTCTACAACTAGAAAGAGACTTCAAAAGGGATAAGACGAATGTACTATTTGTGTTGATTTGAATTTCTAAACGGGAGGAATTCAAAAGGGCCATAAAACGGGTCGTAGCGGGTCGGGTTATGTTCAAATAAGAGATTCACTTTTTCGGTTTGGGCTTCGAGCATTTTTTTTTTGTATTATTGTATTTAATAGTTGTTGTGGGACTGATTTGCATTGATTATGCTTCAAGATGCACAATGAGCTGGGTTAGGCCAACCCAATCCAAGATCGAATTGAACCGATAAAAAAATGAGCTGGTTCGGCCGGGGCCGATCCTGGGCCGATCCCAAGAATCAAAAATCTGGGACTAGCCCATCCAACCTTATTATAAACTGTTAACTTCCAAGAAAATCAAGGACAATTTATATGAAAGATGCCGTCAATATATGAAAACAGACCATAATACGCATGATTTATGACTTCTTTGAGAATCCAATGCCTCCACGCCTGGACACTCATATTTATAGCATCACCATCCCCTCCATCTTGTGTACTATCATTTTCCAGAATCTGGATTATCCAGATTTTCTCACTCATCTTCAGCAACAACCCCCTCAATGCCATCTAAAAAATTAACAAGATCTTCAACTTGCATCAAAACATTTAATCTTATGCTCACACATTGCCACCAACCTCTCACTTTCCAAGTTTTTATTCTTCAACTCATTAATTTTCTCATTTAAGTCCAGAATCAACTTATTCTTCTCCTTTGAAATCTTGATATTCTCCTCGTTGGATCTTCTCACACCGCTCCTCGGCTTGTTTTTCTCTATCTATATACACCCTTTGTTGCTCCATCAACCTCGTAATTGTCTCATTCAACTCCTCACATTCCATCCGACTCATTTGATAAAACTGTCAACTTTGCTCTTACAGTATATTTTTTATTTTTTTCTAAAAATTAAATATTTATAAAAAATCCAATGGGGTCTATGAATTTTTTTAAAAAGATTATAAAAAATATTCATTTAGTCCATAAAATAATCAGAAATTTGTAAAACATAAAAGGGTAAATTGCATAACACCCCTTGTGCACAAAATCCCCATGTGTTATGTTTATAGGCAAAAAATTCCCTTACTATTTAAAAGGCAGCAAAATATCCCCTCTCCATTAGATTTTTAATGGAGAGTGATTAGCACACGCGAGTGGTGCGAGTTGGTCCCATTTTTTGTTGTTTTTTACTGTTACATTTAGTTAGCAAATGTCTATTTTGACCCTTTTATTAGACATTTAAGTGTTTAAATATTTTCCCACTCTCACTTTGCAAAGAGCATCATTTTAATAAAATAAATAATACTGATTAGTTTAATTTATTATTTAATTTTAATATATTTTAATAAATTATATTTATTTATGAAACATATTAACTAAAATACCTAATATATATAATTTTGAAAAATTAAAAAATTAAATTAACAAATCCCAACACAAAAATTAATATACTAAAATTCACTTTTTAAATTTAAATTATATTTGTTTATAGAATATATTAATTAAATATCAATATAGTAAAAAACTATATAAAATATTTTAAGTTATATTATTTATAAATAATATTTAAATTAAAATTACCATATTTTTAAAAATAAAAATTAATAGTTCTTTTATTTTTATTTTGAATAATTAATATTTTTTGCTTCATTTTTTAAAAAATATTTTTTCAAATTCAAGATTTATTTCATATGTATATATTTATATTAAATTTGTATAAAATAAAAATATTACAAACAATAAAAATAAATAAATAAATAAAGAAAAAAGAAAGGAAAGGTCGTCTTCCCCACAACACTTCTGCCTTCCGACCATGAATCGATCGCCTTCCCTGCGCCGTTCTCGTCTCCCCCAACGCCTCCGCCTTCTTGGCCATGGATCTGGGCGACCGAGAAGAAATGGGCGACGGATTGGGCGACGCGACGGCGAGGTCGCATCTTTTGCGGGGGCGACATCGCCGTCGCTCCTGTTTTGCTTGTGTAGGGCGACGACGAGGTCTCCCAGAAGCCTAGGCGACCTCTCCGCCACCCAGAGTCGCCAGTGGGCAGCGATAATGTATATATTATATACCTTTATAACTGTATATATATATATATATAACTATTACATATATAAATTTGTAAATATACATATACATATCTATAACTGTATATACATATAAATATATATATATATATATATTTAATATAAGATATATTTTTTAAAATAACTTAAAACTTGGACCGTCCATTTTTAACTATTGAAAATTAATGGCTATCATAACAAGGGTGTAACGGTCAACTAAAAAAATTTAACGAAGTTAACCCTAACCAACGGAAGGGGAGGGTGTGCTTTATTTTGAAAAAAAATAGGAATTTTTTTTTTACTATAAAATTAACACATTGGGGTTTTTAGCTAAAAAAATAAAACATAAGGGATTTTATGCAATTTATCTAAAATAAAAAAGATAAACATTGGGTGTGTTTTGTCTTGTCTCGAGAAATGCCCAAAACAAGACAAAATACATATCGAAATAGAGTGTAAGGGAAAAAAGGGTTGCAAATACTGCATTGAGCTGTAACATCGAATTGGAGTCTACTGTCCCTATTTTACCTTTATCTGATTTCTTGTTCTGACTATGGTTTTAGCCTTTTAGATGATATGTTGATATGATTTTTATTACAGTTGTATTAATCGGAATACATACAGATTATTATCTGAATAAGAATTTATTTATTACTTTAACCTGAACAAAATTGTCAAATGTGATTAAATCTTATAATTCACAACATATATAATATCTCAAATTAAATATGAGTTGGGAATACTACAAGAGTTATCAGTAAATGAAATATTTATACAAAGCACAAGAGTTTTATACATAAACGTTGTAGCTAAAAGTACAAAATAAAAATCACAAAAATAATTCAAGTACATCATTCAAGCTAAGTTTAAAAATAAAAAAATCCCAAAGCTCCCAAGTCCCAAAGTACATCCATGCTCCTTTCGAATTGATCCGATCATTCCATCATTCGCCTTTTCTGTTTAGGCTTTTTGCCAGACTACAGGAAAAAATAAAAGAATAACTTTAAATGCAAGTACTTATATATAAATTCGATAAAAAGAAGAATAAACAATGAATACTATTAGCCAAACAAAGACTAAATTTCACATGCACATAACTTGGATGAAATTTATAAGGTAATAAGACTTATAGGGCTCCAACGCGTAACCGGGTGTCTTAGCCTTTCTGATCTTTGCAGAGCTGGTGCTGAACAATCAGAATTATCATATGATCCAGCACTGCTAGTACCAAGATCATTGTTTGAAATGTTTGGAAGATCAAAATCTACAAAAACGACAAAAACATAATTAGAATAACAGAAACTTGAAATGTAGTAATTGAATCCAAGAGTTGGTGTATATTTACTGAAAGTATCATTTACGCCAGTACCAGAAGGATCGGCAATGACATTGGGATGATCATCGAGGGGCGCATCCTCGGGAGGAGAATAGGGCTCATTATTTTGAACATCGGGGCCATCAAAATCTAGAAAAATAACAAAAACATAATTAGAATAATAGAAACTTGAAATATAGTAATTGAATCCAAGAGTTGGTGTATAATTACCTAAAGTATCATTTAAGCCAGTACCAGAAGGATCGGCAATTTCATTGGGATGATCATCGAGGGGCGCATCCTCGGAAAGAGCATTGGGCCCGTCATCTTGAACATCGGGGCCGTCATGTAGAGTATCTGAGCCGTCATTTGAAGCACCGGAAGGGTAGTTGGGATCTACCAGAGGGTGTGGAGCAGGGGAGGGTAGTTGGGATCTACCAGAGGGTATAGAGCTATTATTGGAAAAGGTACCCCCGGAAGATTAATATCTACAAAAATAATAAAAAATATAATTAGAATATTAAAAACTTTTTAAATGTAGCTTTTGAATCCAAAATATAAGCATCACAAGACTAAAAGAGTTAAATGAAATCAAGCTGAAAATTGATTTTACCTCTACCCGTTAGGAATTTGTGGTATCGATCTTCATTCCACCAATGCATATAGTCTTTATAGTTTTTGTTCAATTTATGCTTAGTATGGCCACCTTTACCCTTAGGTTTCAACTTCTTCCTACATCTCTTTATCACTGTAAATGGTCCATGAATCCCAAGTTGACGAGGAACTGACTCTGACATGTGGTAGTTAATCAGTTGGTAGTCAAATAAAACAGAGGTGGTGAAGAAAATCTTCTGTGGCTCCAAAGAAAGCATCTGTGACTGCTCCTATTGGAGTCTCTCATACGACCTCCACTCTACATCGTACAATATCTGAAGAGGAAAATATGACAAGAAAATTAAGTTAAAACAGAAAGAGAAAAAAAAAAAAGAAGAAAGAGAATAAAATGGATGAGTGTATAAAATATACCTCCCCGGTCATGTCCGAAAGGATTTGCTTCCAGTGATCTTCATCGAGATACCTATTCTTCGACGGCCTTTCCAAGATTTTGCTCCATCCAATTAAAGTTGGAGCACTTAGCGAAGGAAATGGATCTAGTCTATACGCCGCTCTGATGTAGTTGTTCCTTACTCTAGGAATCCACTCTAAAATAAAGCACTCGAGCAACCAAGAAGCTCTTTTGAATGTCTTGGTTGACTTCAGAGCACTTTGGATTCTAGCCAGTGCGGTCGCCCCCCAAACAAAGCTATTCAGCTTTTTAGGGCTGATGTTCTTCAGGAAATAGAGGTACAGAAGCGGGACGTACACGGAATCAACATTGTGAAAAATCATGGTCCTGAGGAAGAAAAGAATATAAGCTCTGATATAATGATCCATTTTCATATCATATTTCGTTATATTATTTGGTACTTTTTCGAAATTATTCTGCAGCCATTTAAACTTGACTTCTGACTTGGTAGCACCCGTGTCAGCTTCAATCCCCAACAAATCAAAACACCGTAGTTGTACATCAATATCCCCACAAACGATGAGGGATTCATCAACAGGCAAACCTAAAATATAATACACATCTTCTAATCGTAGATATAAATGTGTATTATCATGTAATATAAAATATTTCTTTTCTTGATTATAAAGCTTCACAAAACATCCTAGCAAAGAATTCTTATGAAAAAGCATAACATCATCAAATCCATGAAAACATGAATCCGTCAGCCTTTCTCTAACACGGTCATCTAATGTCCATTTCTTAAAAGTTTCAACCGCTAATGCTCCTTTTATTGTTGATCTGTAATATAAAAAAAAAAATCAATAAGTTTGTCACACTTATCCACTAGTTCGTGTTGCTGTCTATATTGAATTTTTTTTTTTTGCAATGCCCATTATTCAATGATGCACAGAAATAGCAGATACAAAGATTACAGAAGCTTATTGCATAATCTGTGAGAAAATCTTACAAATTCACATACTGCAATTGGACAAGCTATAAAGTTCTATTTCCAAGAAACTAGTGATGAAGTGGAGTTCCTAGTGCGGCCGGACGGAGCAGTAAAGTTCTTGAGTTTTTAAGAACATTATATAAATCTTGTATAAATGAAAATTTTAATTTGGAGAAGTTTATTGGGTTACAATATTCCAAATTGAATCCATGTTTTTCTAGATGCCACTTGACATGAATTTCAAGAGAACAATACACAGAATTTTATGCACCAGTTGGTATTGTTGTCTATATTGATGTTTTGTTTTTTTTTTTTTGCAATGCCCATTATTCGGTGATGCACAGAAATAGCAGATACAAAGATTACAGAAGTTTATTGCATAATCTGGGAGAATATCTTATAAATTCACATACTGCAGTTGGACAGGCTATCAAGTTCTATTTCGAAGAAAATAGTGATGAAATGGAGTTCTTAGTGCGGCCGGACGGAACAGTAAAGTTCTTGAGTTTTTAAGAACATTGTTTAAATCTTGTATAAATGAAAATTTTAATTTGGAGAAGTTTATTGCATTACAATATTCAAAATTGAAACCATGTTTGCCACTTGACATGAATCTCAAGCCAGTTGGTATTGCTGTCTATATTGAGTTTTCTTTTTTTTTTGCAATGCCCATTATTCGATGATGCACAGAAATATCATATACAAAGATTATAGAAGTTTATTGCATAATCTAGGAGAATATCTTATAAATTCACATAGTACAGTTGGACATGCTGTAAAGTTCTATTTTCAAGAAAATAGTGATGAAATGGAGTTCTTATTGCGACCGACGGAGCAGTAAAGTTCTTGGGTTTGTAAGAACATTGTTTAAATCTTGTATACAAAATTATATGCAAACATTTTGATAATTTGATATATATATATATAGTTTTTAAACTTTAATGAATTATATTACCATAAAACTAATTAGTAATTTATAGTTTTAAATAATTATTTAATATAATGCATATGATTTATTTCTGTTCATCATCGAATAATGGGATGATGCACAAAACTGATGCACATATTTAAATCTTATAATTCACAACATATATAATATCTCAAATTAAATATGAGTTGGGAATAATACAAGAGTTATCATTAAATGAAATATTTATATAAAGCACAAGAGTTTATATACATAAACGCTGTAGCTAAAAGTACAAAATAAAAATCACAAAAATCATTCTAGTACATCATTCAAGCTAAGTTTAAAAATAAAAAAATACCAAAGCTCCCAAGTCCCAAAGTACATCCATGCTCCTTTAGGATTGATCCGATCATTCCATCCTTCGCCTTTTCTATTTAGGGTTTTTGCCGGACTACAGGAAAAAAATAAAAGAATAACATTAAATGCAACTATATATATATAAATTCGATAAAAAGAAGAATAAACTATTAATACTATTAGTCAAACAAAGACTAAAATTCACATGCACATAACTTGGATGAAATTTCTAAGGTAATAAGACTTACAGGGCTCCAACACGTAACCGGATGTCTTAGCCTATCTGATCTTCGTAGAGCTGGTGCAGAACTATCAGAATTATCATATGATCCAGCACTGCTAGTACCAAGATCATTGTTTGAATTGTGTGGAAGATCAAAATATACAAAAACAAGAAAAACATAATTACAATAATAGAAACTTGAAATGTAGTAATTGAATCCAAGAATTGGTGTATAATTACCAAAAGTATCATTTACGCCAGTACCAGAAGGATCGACAATGGCATTGAGATGATCATCGAAGGGCGCATCCCTGGGAGGAGCATAGGGCTTATCATTTTGAAAATCGGGGGCCTTCAAAATCTACAAAAACATCAAAAATATAATTAGAATAATAGAAACTTGAAATGTAGTAATTGAATCCAAGAGTTGGTGTATAATTACCTAAAGCATAATTTAAGCCAGTACCAGAAGGATCGACAATGTCATTGGGATGATCATCGAGGGGCGCATCCTCGGAAGGAGCATTGCGCCCATCACCTTGAACATCGAGGCCGTCATATGGAGTATCTGAGCCATCATTTGAAGCACCGGAAGGGTAGTTCGGATCTGCCAGAGGGTAGGGAGCTATTATTGGAAAAGGTACCCCGGAAGATTAAAATCTACAAAAATAATAAAAAATATAATTAGAATATTAGAAACTTCTGAAATGTAGCTTTTGAATCCAAAATATAAGCATCACAAGACTAAAGGAGTTAAATGAAATCAAGGTCAAAATTGATTTTACTTCTACCCGTTAGGCATCTGTGGTATCGATCTTCATTCCACCAATTTATATAGTCTTTATAGTTTTTTGCTGAATTTATGCTTAGTATGGCCACCTTTACCCTTAGCTTTCAAATTCTTCCTACATCTCTTTGGCACTGTAAACGTTCTATGAATCCCAAGTTGACGAGGAGCTGACTCTGGCATGTGGTAGTTAATCAGTTGGTAGTCAAATAAAACAGAGGTGGTGAAGAAAATCCTCTGTGGCTCCAAAGAAAGCATATGTGACTGCTCCTGTTGGAGTCTCTCATACGTCCTCCACTCCTCATCCTACAATATTCGAAGAGGAAAATATGACAAGAAAAATAAGTTAAAACAGGAAGAGAAAAAAAAAAAAAAAAAGAACAAGAAAGAGTATAAAATGGATGAGTGTATAAAATATACCTCCCCGGTCACGTCCAAAAGGATTTTCTTCCAATGATCTTCATCGAGATACCTATTCTTCGAGGGCCTTTCCAACATTTTGCTCCATCCAATTAAAGTTGGACCACTTACCGAAGGAAATGGATCTAGTCTATACACCACTCCGATGTAGTTGTTCCTTACCCTAAGAATCCCCTCCAAAATAAAGTACTCAAGCAACTAAGAAGCTCCTTTGAACGTCTTGGTTGACTTCAGACCACTTTGGATTCTGCCCAGTGCAGTCGCCCCCAAAACAAAGCTATTCAGCTTTTTAGGGCTGATGTCCTTCAGGAAATAGAGGTACAGAAGCAGGATGTACACGGAATCAACATTGTGAAAAATCATGGTCCCGAGGAAGAAAAGAATATAAGCTCTGATATAACGATACATTCTCGGATCATATTTCGTTATATCAGCTGGTACTTTTTTTGAAATTATTCTGCAGCCATTTAAACTTGACTTCTGACTTGGTAGCACTCGTGTCAGCTTCAATTCCCAACAAATCAAAACACAGTAGTTTTACATCCATATCCCTACAAACAATGGGGTATCCATCAACAGGCAAACTCGAAATGTAATACACATCTTCTAATCCTCGAAATAAATGTGTATTATCATGTAATATAAAACATTTCTTTTCTTGATTATAAAGCTTCACAAAACATCCTAGCAAAGAATTCTTACGAAAAAGCGTAACATCATCAAATCCATGAAAATATGAATCCTTCAGCCTTTCTCTAACACGGTCATCTAATGTCCATTTCTTAAAAGTTTATACCGTTGATGCTCCTTTCAATGTTGATCTGTAATATAGAAAAAAATCAATAATTTTATCACATTAATCCACCAGTTCGTATCGCTGTCTATATTGAATTTTTTTTTTTTTTGCAATACCCTTTATTCGATGATGCACAGAAATAGCAGATACAAAGATTACAGAAGTTTATTGCATAATCTGGGAGAATATCTTATAAATTCACATACTGCAATTGGACAGGCTATAATGCTCTATGTCCAAGAAAATAGTGATGAAATGGAGTTCTTAGTGCGGCCGGACGGAACAATAAAGTTCTTGTATAAATGAAAATTTTAATTTGCAGAAGTTTATTGCATTACAACATTCCAAATTGAAACCATGTTTTTCTAGATGCCACTTGACATGAATTTCAAGAGAACAATACACAGAATTTTATGCACCAGTTGGTATTGCTGTCTATATTGAATTTTTTTCACAATGCCCATTATTCGATGATGCACAGAAATAGCTGATACAAAGATTACAGAAGTTTATTGCATAATCTGGGAGAATATCTTATAAATTCACATACTACAGTTGGACAGGCTGTAAATTTCTATTTCCAAGAAAATAGTGATGAACTAAAGTTCTTAGTGTGGTCGGACGAAGCAGTAAATTTCTTGAGTTTTTAAGAACATTGTTTAAATCTTGCATACAAAATTATATGCAAGCATTTTGATAATTTTATGTATATATAGTTTTTAAAATTTTATGAATTATATTACCATAAAACAAATTAGTAATTTATAGTTTTAAATAATTATTTAATATAATGCACATGATTTATTTCTGTTCATCATCGAATAATGGAATGATGCACAGAAATGATGCACAGATTTAAATCTTAGAATTCACAACATATATAATATCTCAAATTAAATATGAGTTGGGAATAATACAAGAGTTATCATTAAATAAATATTTATACAAAGCACAAGAGTTTATATACATAAACGTTGTAGCTTAAAGTACAAAATAAAAATCACAAAAATCATTCAAGTACATCATTCAAGCTAAGTTTAAAAATAAAAAAATCCCAAAGCTCCTAAGTCCCAAAGTACATCCATGCTCCTTTAGAATTGATCCGATCATTCCATCTTTCGCCTTTTCTGTTTAGGCTTTTTCCCAGACTATCGGGGAAAATAAAAGAATAACTTTAAATGCAAATACTTATATGTAAATTCGGTAAAAAGAAGAATAGAATAAACAATGAATACTATTAGCCAAACAAAGACTAAAATTCACATGCACATAACTTGGATGAAATTTATAAGGTAATAACACTTACAGGGCTTCAACGCGCAACCGAATGTCTTTGGCTTTCTGATCTTCGCAGAGCTGGTGCAGAACTATCAGAATTATCATATGATCCAACATTGCTAGTACCAAGATCATTGTTTTGAATTGTGTTGAAGATCAAAATCTACAAAAACATAATTAGATTAATAGAAACTTGAAATGTAGTAATTAAATCCAAAGAGTTGGTGTATAATTACCGAAAGTATCATTTACGCCAGTACCAGAAGGATCGACAATGACATTGGGATGATCATCGAGGGGCGCATCCCTAGGAGGAGCATAGGGCTCGTCATTTTGAACATCGGGGCTGTCAAAATCTACAAAAACAACAAAAAGATAATTAGAATAATAGAAACTTGAAATGTAGTAATTGAATCCAAGAGTTGGTGTATAATTACCTAAAGTATCATTTAAGCCAGTACAAGAAGGATCGGCAACGTCATTGGGATGATCATCGAGGGGCGCATCCTCGGAAGGAGCATTGGGCCTGTCATCTTGAACATCGGGGCTGTCATGTGGAGTATCTGAGCCGTCATTTGTAGGGGTGGCAACGGGGCGGGTTTTGGTGGACCCGGGACCCGCCCCGCCAACTCCGGGAAGGACCGGGACCCGCCCCGGTTATTTTTCAACCCGGGACCCGTCCCGCCCCGCCCCGCTGCAAAACCCGCCGGGGCGGGTCTAACCCGGTAGATCCAGTTTTTTTAATTTTTTTAATTTTTTATTTGTTCTATAAATTAAAAAAATAAAATTTAATATATCAATTACAAATAAAATTAATTCTTCATAATCTAACTCAAATTCAAGTCAAAAAAGAATTTCAAGTACAAATAAAATTGTTCATAATAGAACAACTCAAACAATTCATATTGAATTATTGATTATACATTAGTAACAACTTCTTTGTCTTTCTCATCGTTAGTATTGTGGGACAAATTTTTAATTAATCAACTATTAAACATGTACCTAACAATAATTAAATTAAATAATATAATATTTTATTAGTGTTTATTCTATCATAATAAATAAATATATATATATATATACATATCTAAACGGGGTGGGGCGAGTCCGGGGCAGGTTTTGCCGGGTCCGGGTTGGATTGCCACCCCTAGTCATTTGAAGCACCGGATGGGTAGTTGGGATCTACCAGAAGGTGTGGAGCAGAGGGAGGGTAGTTGGGATCTACTAGAGAGTATGAAGCTATTATTGGAAAAGGTACCCCCAAAAGATTAAATTCTACAAAAACAATAAAAAATATAATGAGAATATTAGAAACTTCTGAAATGTAGCTTTTGAATCCAAAGTATAAGCATCACAAGACTAAAGGAGTTAAATGAAATGAAGGTGAAAATTGATTTTACTTCTACTCCTTAGGCATCTGTGGTATCGATCTTCATTCCGCTAATTTATATAGTCTTTATAGTTTTTGTTCAATTTATGCTCAGTATGGCCACCTTTACCCTTAGCTTTCAACTTCTTCTACATCTTGTTGGCACTGTAAACGGTCTATGAATCCCAAGTTGACTAGGAGCCGACTCTGGCATGTGGTAGTTAATCAATTGGTAGTCAAATAAAGCAGAGGTGGTGAAGAAAATCCTCTACGGCTCTAAAGAAAGCATATGTGACTGCTCCTGTTGCAGTCTCTCATACGTCCTCCACTCCACATCCTACAATATTTGAAGAGGAAAAATATGACAAGAAAAATAAGTTCAAACATGAAGAGAAAAAAAGAAAAGAAGAAAGAGAATAAAATGGATGAGTGTATAAAATATACCTCCCTTTTCACGTCCGAAAAGATATGCTTCCAATGATCTTCATCGAGATACCTATTCTTCGAAGGCCTTTCCAACATTTTGCTTCATCCAATTAAAGTTGGAGCACTTAGCGAAGGAAACATATCTTGTCTATATGCCGCTCCGATGTAGTTGTTCCTTACTCTAGGAATCCGCTCCAAAATAAAGCACTCGAGCAACCAAGAAGCTCCTTTGAACGTCTTGGTTGACTTTAGACCACTTTGGATTCTGCCCAGTACAGCTGCCCCCCAAACAAAGCTATTCAGCTTTTCAGGACTGATGTCCTTCAGGAAATAGAGGTACAAAAGCGTGACGTACACGGAATCAACATTGTGAAAAATCATGGTCCCGAGAAAGAAAAGAATATGAGCTCTGATATAACGATCCATTCTCGGATCATCTTTCGTTATATCAGCTGGTACTTTTTTGAAATTATTCTACAGCCGTTAAAACTTGACTTCTGACTTGGTAGCACCCGTGTCAGCTTCAATCCCCAACAAATCAAAACACAGTAGTTTTATATCCATATCCACACAAACGATGGGGGATCCATCAACAGGGTAACCCGGAATGTAATACACATCTTTTAATCCTAGTTATAAATGTGTATTATCATGTAATATAAAACATTTCTTTTCTTGATTATAAAGCTTCACAAAAACATCCTACCAAAGAATTCTTACGAAAAAGCGTAACATCATCAAATCATGAAAGCATGAATCCTTCAGCCTTTCTCTAACACGGTCATCTAATGTCCATTTCTTAAAAGTTTCTACCACTGATGCTCCTTTCATTGTTGATCTGTAATATAGAAAAAAAAATCAATAAGTTAATCACACTTATCCACCATTTCGTATTGCTGTCTATATTGATTTTTTTTTCTTTTGCAATGCCCATTATTCAATGATGCACAGAAATAGCAGATACAAAGATTACAAAAGTTTATTGCGTAATCTGAGAGAATATCTTATAAATTCACATACTACAATTGGACAGGCTATAAAGTTCTATTTTCAAGAAAATAGTGATGAAATGGAGTTCTTAGTGCGGTCGGACGGAGCAGTAAAGTTCTTGAGTTTTTAAGAACATTGTTTAAATCTTGTATAGATGAAAATTTTAATCTTGAGAAGTTTATTGCATTACAATATTCCAAATTGAAACCATATTTTTCTAGATGCCACTTGACATGAATTTCAAGAGAACAATACATAGAATTTTATGCACCAGTTGGTATTGCTATCTATAATGAATTTTTTTTTGCAACGCCCATTATTCAATAATGCACAGAAATAGCAGATACAAAGATTACAGAAGTTTATTGCATAATCTGGGAGAATATCTTATAAATTCACATACTGAAGTTGGACAGGCTGTAAAGTTCTATTCCAAGAAAATAGTGATGAAAAATAGAGTTCTTAGTGCGGTCGGACGGAGCAGTAAAGTTCTTGAGTTTTTATTAACATTGTTTAAATCTTGTATACAAAATTATATGCAAGCATTTTGATAATTTAATGTTTATATAGTTTTTAAACTTTTACGAATTATATTACCATAAAACTAATTAGTAATTTATAGTTTTAAATAATTATTTAATATAATGCACATGATTTATTTCTGTGCATCATCGAATAATGGGATGATGCACCGATTTAAATCTTATAATTCACAACATATATAATATCTCAAATTAAATATGAGTTGGGAATAATACAAGGTTATTATTAAATGAAATATTTATACAAAGCACAAGAGTTTATATACATAAACGTTGTAGCTAAAAGTACAAAATAAAAAATCACAAAATTCATTCAAGTACATTATTCAAGCTAATTTTAAAAATAAAAAAAATCCCAAAGCTCCCAAGTCTCAAAGTACATCCATGCTCCTTTATAATTGATCCTATCATTCCATCCTTCTATTTAGGCTTTTTGCCGGACTACAGGGAAAAATAAAAGAATAACTTTAAATGCAAGTACTTATATACAAATTCGATAATAGAAGAATAAACAATGATAACTATTAGCCAAACAAAGACTAAAATTCACATACACATAACTTGGATGAAATTTATAAGGTAATAACACTTATAGGGCCCCAACGCGTAACCGGATGTCTTTGCCTTTCTCATATTCGCAAAGCTGGTGCAGAACTATCAGAATTATCATATAATCCAGCACTGCTAGTACCAAGATCATTGTTTGAATTGTGTGGAAGATCAAAATCTACAAAAACAACAAAAACATAATTAGAATAATAGAAAGTTAAAATGTAGTAATTGAATCCAAGAGTTGGTGTATAATTACCTAAAGTATCATTTAAGCCAGTACAAGAAGGATCGACAATGTCATTGGGATGATCATCAAGGGGCGCATCCTCGGAAGGAGCATTGGGCCCGTCATCTAGAACATTGGGGCCGTCAAAATCTACAAAAACAACAAAAACATAATTAAAATAATATAAACTTGAAATGTAGTAATTGAATCCAAGAGTCGGTATATATAATTACCTCAAAGTATCATTTAAGCCAGTAGGATCGGCAATGTCATTGGGATGATCATCGAGGGGCGCATCATCGGAAGGAGCATTGAGCCTGTCATCTTGAACATCGGGGCCGTCATGTGGAGTATCTGAGCCGTCATTTGAAGCACCGGAAGAGAAGTTGGGATCTACCAGAGGGTGTGGAGGAGGGGGAGGGTAGTAGGGATCTACCAGAGGGTATGGAGTTATTATTTGAAAAGGTAACCCCCGAAGATTAAAATCTATAAAAACACTAAAAATCATAATTAGAATATTAGAAACTTCTGAAATGTAGCTTTTGATCCAAATATAAGCATCACAAGACTAAAGGAGTTAAATGATATCAAGGTGAAAATTGATTTTACTTCTACCCGTTAGGCATCTGCGGTAACGATCTTCATTCCACCAATTTATATAGTTTTTTATAGTTTTTGTTCAATTTATGCTCAGTATGGCCACCTTTACCCTTGGCTTTCAACTTCTGCCTACATCTCTTTGGCACAGTAAACGGTCTATGAATCCAGAGTTGACGAGGAGCCGACTCTGGCATGTGGTAGTTAATCAGTTGGTAGTCAAATAAAACAGAGGTGGTGAAGAAAATCCTTTGTGGCTCCAAAGAAAGCATCTGCGACTCCTCCTGTTGGAGTCTCTCATACGGCCTCCACTCCACATCCTACAATATTTGAAGAGGAAAATATGACATGAAAAATAAGTTAAAACAGGAAGAGAAAAAAAAAAAAAGAAGAAATAGAATAAAATGGATGAGTGTATAAAATATACCTCCCCAGTCACGTCCGAAAGGATTTGCTTCCAATGATCTTCATCGAGATACCTATTCTTCGAGGGCCTTTCCAACATCGAGATACCGATTTTTAAATCTTATAATTCACAACATCTACAATATCTCAAATTAAATATGAGTTGGGAATAATACAAGAGTTATCATTAAATGAAATATTTATACAAAGCACAAGAGTTTATATACAGAAACGTTGTAGGTAAAAGTACAAAATAAAAATCACAAAAATCATTCAAGTACATCATTCAAGCTAAGTTTAAAAATAAAAAAAATCCCAAAGCTCCCAAGTCCCAAAGTACATCCATGCTCCTTTAGAATTGATCCAATCATTCCATCCTTCGCCTTTTCTATTTAGGCTTTTTGCCAGACTACAGGGAAAAATAAAAGAATAACTTTAAATGCAAGTACTTATATATAAATTCGATAAAAAAGAAGAATAAACAATGAATACTATTTGTCAAACAAAGACTAAAATTCACGTGCACATAACTTGGATGAAATTTATAAGGTAATAACACTTACAGGGCTCCAATGCATAACTGGATATCTTTGCTTTTCTGATCTTCGCAGAGCTGGTGCAGAACCATTAGAATTATCATATGATCCAGCACTGCTAGTACCACGATCATTGTTTGAATTGTGTGGAAGATCAAAACCTACAAAAGCAACAAAAACATAATTAGAATAATAGAAACTTGAAATTTAGTAATTGAATCCAAGAGTTGGTGTATAATTACCGAAAGTATCATTTACCCCAGTACCAGAAGGATCGGCAATGACATTGGGATGATCATCGAGGGACGCATCCCCGGGAGGCGCATAGGGCTCATCATTTCAAACATCGGGGCCATCAAAATCTACAAAAAAAACAAAAACATAATTAAAATCATAGAAACTTGAAATGTAGTAATTGAACCCAAGAGTTGGTGTATAATTACCTAAAGTATCATTTAAGCCAGTACGAGAAAGATCGGCAATGTCATTAGGATGATCATCGAGGGGCGCATCCTCGGAAGGAGCATTGGGCCCGTCATCTTGAACATCGGGTCTGTCATGTGGAGTATCTGAGCCGTCATTTGAAGCACCGGAAGGGTAGTTGGGATCCACCAGAGGGTATGGAGCAGGGGGAGAGTAATTGGAATCTACCAGAGGGTATGGAGCTATTATTTGAAAAGGTAACTCCCAAAGATTAAAATCTACAAAAACAATAAAAAAATATAATTAGAATATTGGAAACTTCTCAAATGTAGATTTTGAATCCAAAATATAAGCATCACAAGACTAAAGGAGTTAAATTAAATCAAGGTGAAATTGATTTTACTTCTACCCGTTAGGCATATGTGGTATCGATCTTCATTCCACCAATTTATATAGTCTTTATAGTTTTTGTTCAATTTATGCTCAGTATGGCCACCTTTACCCTTAGTTTTCAACTTCTACCTACATCTCTTTGGCACTATAAACGGTCTATGAATCCAGAGTTGACGAGAAGTCGACTCTGGCATTTGGTAGTTAATCAGTTGGTAGTAAAATAAAACAGAGGTAGTGAAGAAAATCCTCTGTGGCTCCAAAGAAAGCATCTCTGACTGCTCCTGTTGGAGTCTCTCATAGGGCCTCCACACCACATCCTACAATAGTTGAAGACGAAAATATGACAAGAAAAATAAGTTAAAACAGAAATAGAAAAAAAAAAAAAGAAGAAAAGAGAAAAAAAAAATGGATGACTGTATAAATATACCTCCCCAGTCACGTCCGAAAGGATTTGCTTCCAATGATCTTCATCGAGATACGTGTTCTTTGATGGCCTTTCCAACATTTAGCCCCATCCAATTAAAGTTGGAGCACTTAGCGAAGGAAACAGATCTAGTCTATACGCCGCTCCGATGTAGTTGTTCCTTACCTAGGAAATCCGCTCCAAAATAAAGCACTCGAGCAACCAAGAAGCTCATTTGAACGTCATGGTTGACTTCAGACTACTTTCGATTCTGGCCAGTGCAGCCACCCCCCAAACAAAGCTATTCAGCTTTTCAGGGTTGATGTCCTTCGGGAAATAGAGGTACAGAAGCGGGACGTTCACGGAATCAACATTTTGAAAAATCATGGTCCCGACGAAGAAAAGAATATAAGCTCTGATATAACGATCCATTCTCGGATCATCTTTCGTTATATCAGCTGGTACTTTTTTGAAATTATTCTGTAGCCATTTAAACTTGAATTCTGACTTGGTAGCACCCGTGTCAACTTCAATCCCCAACAAATCAAAACATAGTAGTTTTACATCCATGTCCCCACAAAATGATGGGGGATCCATCAACAGGCAAACCCGAAATGTAATACACATCTTCTAATCCGAGATATAAATGTGTATTATCATGTAATATAAAACATTTCTTTTCTTGATTATAAAGCTTCACAAAACATCTAGCAAAGAATTCTTATGAAAAAGCATAACATCATCAAATCCATGAAAACATGAATCCTTCAGCCTTTCTCTAACACGGTCATCTAATGTCCCTTTCTTAAAAGTTTCACCGTTGATGCTCCTTTTATTGTTGATCTGTAATTTAGAAAAAAAAAATTCAATAAGTTTATCACACTTATCCACCATTTCGTATTGCTGTCTACAATGAAAGTTTTTTTTTTTTGCAATGCCCATTATTCGATGATGCACAGAAATAGCAAATATAAAGATTACAAAAGTTTATTGCATAATCTGGAAGAATATCTTATAAATTCACATAGTGCAGTTGGACAGGCTATAAAGTTCTATTTCCAAGAAAATAGTGATGAAATGGAGTTCTTAGTGCTGTCGGACAGAGCAGTAAAGTTCTTGAGTTTTTGAGAAACATTGTTTAAATCTGTATAAATGAAAATTTTAATTTGGAGAAGTTTATTGCATTACAATATTCCAAATTAAAACCATGTTTTTCTAGATGCCACTTGACATGAATTTCAAGAGAACAATACACAAAATTTTATGAACCAGTTGGTATTGCTGTCTATATTGAATTTTTTATTTTTTTTATTTTTTTGCAATGCCCATTATGCGATGATGCACAGAAATAGCAGATACAAAGATTACAGAAGTTCATTGCATAATCTGGGAGAATATTTTATAAATTCACATACTGCAGTTGGATAGGCTGTAAAGTTCTATTTCCAAGAAAATAATGATGAAATGGAGTTCTTAGTGCGACCGGACGGAGCAATAAAGTTCTTGAGTTTTTAAGAACATTGTTTAAATCTTGTATACAAAATTATATGCAAGCATTTTGATAATTTAATATTTATATAGTTTTTAAACTTTACGAATTATATTACCATAAAACTAATTAGTAATTTATAGTTTTAAATAATTATTTAATATAATGCACATGATTTATTTCTGTGCATCATCGAATAATGGGATGAATGCACCGATTTAAATCTTATAATTCACAAACATATATAATATCTCAAATTAAATATGAGTTGGGAATAATACAAGAGTTATCATTAAATGAAATATTTATACAAAGCACAAGAGTTTATATACATAAACGTTGTAGCTAAGAGGACAAAATAAAAATCACAAAAATCATTCAAGTACATCATTCAAGCTAAGTTTAAAAATAAAAAAATCCCAAAGCTCCCAAGTCCCAAGTACATCCATGCTCCTTTAGAATTGATCCGATCATTCCATCCTTCGCCTTTTCTGTTAGGTATTTTGCCGGACTACAGGGAAAAATAAAAGAATAACTTTAAATGCAAGTACTTATATATAAATTCGATAAAAAGAAGAATAAACAATGAATACTATTAGCCAAATAAAGACTAAAATTCACATGCACATAACTTACATCCATATCCCCACAAACGATGGGGAATCCATCAACAAGCAAACCTGAAATGTAATACACATCTTCATAAGTGATTCAGAGGCTAGGTTCGTTGTTGCCTTCTCAACATATATTCAGATTAATACAAACAATACAATTGAATGTTGGTCACTTCAAACTGGACTTGATGTTGCTAGATGTAACCACATTAAAAACTTAATCATTGAAACTAATTCTCGAATCCTACTTCATCTTCTTCAAAAGAAGAAAGCACATCAGAGGGACCTCATCTTTTTACTCAGAGATTGCTGACGGATATTAATTAAATTTAATTCAGTTAGGGAGATCAATCAAGCAGACGATCTTTTGGCCCGTCTAGCAGCTGCTTGGGAATCATCTTTGCAGATCTTTACGTGTTTGCCTACTTTTGTAGATGATATTGTATAATCTGATACATCTTTTATATGCTCTTCGGAAATGTCCTTTCCTTTTGCAATGACTTTTGATACACAATAATTAAACATCTCCAACTCTAAATTATTAATTGTCAGATTGAAATTGGCATAACTACATTTGACTCTTATTATTAAATCATAATAGTTTTTTTTTTAAAAAAAAAAAAAGCAGTTAAAGCTAGGACTAATCAAGATTCTTAGAATCACATCGTTATTTTCTTGTATTATTTTTCATGACATTAGGAATACATATATATATATATAATAATGGTTTATGGGCTCGAGATGTCGTGTAATAACAAAGATATTAAGAAAGAGGTTTTAATGCAATGTACTTTCCCGTGATATTGTAAATGAGCAAATTACCCCTTATGGAAAAATAGCAATTTATCTCCTCGTGTTATTTAAAATAGAGCAATTTATCTCCCTAAACAATGAGGTAAATTGCTCCATTTTAGAAATTACGATGAGGTAAACTGATACATTTTAAAAACATAGAGAGGTAAATTGTCATTTTATTTTTCATATGGGGGTAATTTGCTCATTTGTAATATCATAAGGAAGTTATTTGCATTTTTTCCGAAAGCAAGAAGCTGATCGTGATATATATAGTTGCTGATGTTTTGGAAGTATATATATATATATATGTATAATTAAAATTTTGAAAGTATATCTAATTAACAGTATCAACTGGAATTAATTATTAGAAAATAAGACCTACAGTACCCGCAATTCCTGGTTATAGATGACAGAATTTGTGTAGGGTCAAGATACAAATATTTGAACAAAACTCTCAACTTACTAAAATAAATATTAAATGAAACGTTTATTACATATATTTAGGAACTTTGTGTCGTGTTCGGGGATTTGCCTGAGGCAGAATTGTCTAGATCTGCTGTTATTATCCAAATAGAAATATTAATTAATTAAACAAAGTACTAAATGTTCAATTTTGTGTTTGAAAAATATCCATTTTCCTCCCAACTCCAACTTGCATCATATTAAATTGTTTGTTATTCTTCAATAAGAAGCAATAATTTTATAGGGCTTATATAAGAATTCCTTTTTTTACTGATACGATGTTTCAAAATTAACTATGATGCCACAAAATTGGATCAATCGTGTTTGATCGCGTCGCACGCCACAATATTTGACTTTGTCTACGAGAGCAAGGGAATTTTCTCTTCCCAAGCCCCTCATGAGGGATTAATAATGCTAGCCTATATCACACAACGAGTTTGTGCAGTTTAGAGGTCCCCTAAAACTTCCTTCAGGGCAAAGTATCTTTTTAAAACAAAATCATACAACTTCAACAAGAGCGGACGATATGTCGCACAAGAGTTCCATTCATGACGCTCAAACACCCTCACAATTTTGATTGAAAAAGACGCATTGCTTGTGAGAAGACATCTTGGGTTTTATAAACTATTTCAATTTTTCTTAGCAATGGATGTGGAATGCGTGTCAATATCAAATTTGTTTTTGTCTGAAGCAATATTAAATTGATTTAGTGGACAGTTACATAATTAGAAAATAACATATATAATAATTTCTCTCTTTTTTCTTCCCTTGTCAACTATACTAATATAAGAAGAAAAGGCCCTCCACACTCACTTATTTTTTGTAAAGCTAAAAATGCCCTTCAATCGATATATAATATAACTAACTTATTTAACTTCTAAATTTTACATTAATTGATAAATTAGTTTCTTTTCTTTCTTTCTCTCATTTTTTTAATGTGATGTATTGGTTTATATTTTGCTCTTATCTATACTAATATATATACATATATATAATCTATATCTATACTGATATATAAATAAAACACCATTTTCACTCACAAAAGGCGGTTACTTACACCGCGACACCAAATTTTGTTATGCCAATAATACCCCTATGTTAGTTTCTTTTTTTATTTATTTCTCTCTCTCTCTCTCTCTCTCTCTTGAAGTGTGTTATAATATATTTTAAAATATAAAATATTATTTATTATACGCACGCAGGGACGGCGTGCTAAGTCGACTAGTATTATATAAAAGAAATTCTTTTTTTACTCACAAATGGCGGTTAATGACACCGGCACACCACTTTTTGTAATGCCAAAAATAACCCTCAACTGATATGATAACTATTTTATCCAACTTTCTAAATTTTATATTAATTGATAAATTAGTTTTTTCTTTCTTTCTTTCTTTTTTTTTAATGTGATGTGTTGGTTTCTATATTTTATTCTTATTTATAATATATTTTAAAAGTGTAAAACATTATTTAGTATATGCAAGTAGGAGCGGCGTGCCACTACGGCTAGTATATATATATATATATACTATTATATAAAGCAAACGCTATTTTCACTAATAAATGACGGCTACTTACACTGCAATACCAAATTTTAAAATTAACCAAAAATATCCTTATGTATCTATATCTATACTATTATATAAAAGAAACCCCTTTTCGGCTCACAAATGGCGCTTAATGACACAACCGCACCACTTTTTTGTAATGTCAAAATAACCCTGAATTGATATGATAACTACTTTATTCAACTTTTCAAATTTTATATTAATTGATAAATTAGTTTTTTTTTCTTTCTTTCCTTCTTTTCTTTTTTTTAATGTGATGTGTTAGTTTATATATTTTACTCTTATTTATAATATATATTAAAGCATAAAAAATTATTTATATGCACGTAGGAACAGCGTTCCACGATTGCTAGTATAAATATAAAGAAGCCCTCCACAATCACAAACGGCGGTTAATGACACCGTTGTACTATTTTTTTGTAAAACCAAAAATGCCCTTAAACATATAATATAACTAACTTATTTAACTTCTAAATTTTACATTAATTGATAAATTAGTATCTTGTCTTTCTTTCTTTATTTTTTGTAATGTGATGTATTAGTTTATATTTGGTTCTTATTCATAAAAAGAATATTTTAAAGTGTGAAAGAATATTTATTATATACACATAGGAGCGCCATGCCACAACGATTAGTCGTTGATAATATGAAGTAGGTTTTACTTTTTAATTAGACACTTAAGCCATAACAAGTGTAATAAAATCTATTGTACGATGAACCTTAAACTAGTATATATAATTTATTTACGATAACATTGGTTTGATTTGATAGATATAAATATAAATATGCAGCCATCAACTAGTCACGACCTAAATTCTCTGCATCTTAAGGATTTCCGATCGTTAATTATTTAATTATAAACATCTTATTAGTCAAATTATCTTGAATATTGTTTACTCTTTTAGTAGTTGCTATCTCGCGATTTCTTTCGGACACCAAAGATACTTCTCTCTCTATTACAGGCCCAACAAGAGTCCAAGACAACCAAATTAAAGAAAATAAAAATGAAAGGAATCCTATGACCACATTTCACTTTGCAGATTTCTACGTGCATGCATTATTGTTTGTACATTGGATGAGAACATTTGACGCTCTTGCTTGTACGGATTATGACTCGGTGAATTACAATGATTTCCTCCCATGTTTGACATAATAATAGATATTCTCTTATTATTTTAAAATTTACAATTATTTCTGATATTTGTAATCGTCTAACAAATAAGTTATATTCATCCATTTTTATGGGTGAATTGATCAAAATGCACTTATACAAATTGAATTATTTTTTAAAATTTTCTAAATTTTTTGGACAAAAATGCGCATGGAGAGATTTCTTACGTTTTTTACACAAATGAGCAATAATGTAATTTGTTTTGGTTGATTTTTCTACAATTTTAAAAAAAAATCAAGGGCAAAATGGACTATTCGGCACTTGTTAAGAATTACAAACCTCAAAAGGTATATATAATTTTTGAAACAACGAGAGAGTATCCGTAATTATGCCAATTTTCAGGGAAGGTTATTATAAGTCACTCAACCAGTATTGATAATCTATACTATTACAAAAGAAAACCTTCTATCGTACCAACTTTTTAATACCCAAGTTTACCCTTTAATTTAATTCTTTTCTTAAAAAGAAAATTGGACAAAATAGTTATTTTGATAAATTTTTTAATAATTTCATAATTTTTTTTTCTTTGAACCTACTTTCCATGTTTTTCTCACCCCACTCTACACTTTTTTCCACAAATTTCTTTCTTTTTCATTTTCTCACACCGCCATTGTTTTTTTCATCATCTCACACAACAATTCTTTTTATATGCTCGCGGAAATCGCGTGCGATAACGATTATTATTAATAAATGGAATATCACTATCACTAGGGACAGATATAATTTTTTTGTTATATATTTTATCATGATCAAAAATAAAATACAATTGTGCGACCAATATATATTCCATTGTTTCTGCAGGTGAGATCCAAATATTTGCCATAACTGAAATTTAAGTGAACGTTTTGACCATAAGTAAAATCATGACAAATATTAATCGATCATGGTCAAAATTCAAACTTTCATATTGATTTCATTTGAATGATTAGAATAAATATGATTTTTCACTAAGTTAATAACTATGGTCGAAAGGAAAAGACACTAGGAAAAAATCATTATTAGCCATATTTTTAATATCTATGACAAAAAACCGTGGTGAATAATTATTATTAACTATGATTAAATAAAAATCATTGCAAAAACTAGTTTTTTCACCACAAAAAAATTATTTGCCACGGCTAAGAGCTGTCGTAAAAATATTCGCCATGGCTTTTAGCCATGACAAATATTTTAGCCACCCTCGCAAAAACCACGGTCGACAACCGTTGCTTGGCCGTGGTCAATGACTATTCGCTACGGCTATTTTAGAATTAACCACGGCTAATAAATATCATATTTCTTGTAGTGAGAAAAAAAAAATCTGGCCAATTCAAATTAACCATGGCGTCACAATTAGCCGTTGTTTTTATAAATAATGCTAAAACAATAGTCATAGCTATTTTATTTGATCATGGTTAATGGATTGATTTACCACGATTTAAATAATAACATAGCTAAAAATTAATATTTTTTCAGAGACTGTAGCAAATAGCATTAATTTACCATATCTAATTTCTAATCCGTAATTATTTATAATGAAAAGAATATTTCATTTTTCTAGTGTATAGTACTCTAAATCGACTCATGCACGAATCTGACTCGATAGACCACAAAACCCTTTTAACCGGGGAAAATTTTATTATTAAATCACTAAGAATTAAATTATAAAAAAAAAACATATATATACATAATATATATATATATATGTATGTCATTCCAGTTCCTAAATCTCCCAAAAATTCGAGATTTTATTTTTTCGATGCAAATAATGTTGTCTATAGGCATCTTCCTCCGTAACCTGCATTACTAAACAATGCTTGCTTTACGTCTTCGGAACTCACAAGTGATCGATGCTCACCTACCTGTAACCATATATACCAAAATGATTAGTTGGAGCGAAGGTGTAATTAAATAATTAATTATTAAATTAATTGCAATCATATCTTCTACGAATTATTACAATTAGAGTTAATTACACCACCATCTTTTGATGTTTGCTGTATTTCACGTAAACTTTTTTTAATTTGGGAAATTGTACCTAATACTCTCTCCATCCAATAAATACATTAATCCGTTAGTAAAATCCACGAAATTTGTTGTCATCAGCCAAAAAGATGAATGAAAATCTATATTTACCCCAATTGGCTTAGTACAGACTTATTACCGACAAGCCTGTTTGTTTGTGTATTTATTTTTAGTGGAAAATATGTAATTTTAATTTTGTGTAGGTTTTCGTGTGAAATGAAAATATGTTAGTTTGAATTTGTTAATTATATTGTACTTTATACTGAACCGTGAAATCAAATAAAATATATTTTCAATAAAATTATGTATAAACAAATATGTGTTTCACTTTAATTACTGTTGCAAAAATAAAAACTAGAAATGATAACACAAACCAATAGGCCCTAAGTTTTAACCACAGTTAATGAATGATCAACAATTGTAATGGTTTTTAGGCTATGGCCAAAATATTTAGAACGATTTTAGCTAATATTTTGATCTCGTCTGCAGAAACAACAATCAATAGTTGTTCCCTTGATGTGGTTTATTAATATTCGTTGTAATTTTTTACATTAGACCATGATAATTATAATTAATTCTGGATATTGTAAGTTAATTACAAATAATATATATGAGCAATAACATTAATATTGGGGTAATTTTACCTCATAACAAGAAGCTTGCAAAGAAAAATCATTGAAACAGCTGATAACACATTGGTGAATATCAAGTCCAAGTGCATCCAGAGTGCTCAATGTTGAGATCAACAGTCCTGGTTTTGCTGTACAACACACCTCCACACGAGTGTCCTCGTTTCTCCTTTCTACATCAAACTGATGAAAAAAAATAAATAATACATAAATCAGAAAACACAAAAGCAACCGATTATTTTTATTATATACTAGCCGTCATAGCATGTCGTTCTTATGTACATATAATAAATAATTATTTATACTTTAAAATATATTATCAATAAGAGTAAAATGTATATATCAACGCATGCGCACATTAAAAATAAATAAAGAAATAAAAGAAAGGGTAAATTACAACCACCTCCCCTGAGATTTGGTATATTACAAATACTCCTTGTTATTTGAAAAATTAAAAATACTCCCATAAGGTTTGTAATTTTTAACCAAATGCCTGAAATATACCATTTTGGTCTTGAACTTTTATTAAAATTATAGAAAAATCAACCGAGGCAAATTACATTATTGTTCCTCTGTGTAAAAATTTAAGAAATCTCTCCCTGCGCATTGTAGTCCAAAAAAAAATTTAAGAATTTAATAAAAAATAATTCAATGCGTAGGGCATTTTGATCAGTTCACCCATAAAAAATGGATGAAAATGGGTTATTTGCTAGACTGTTATAAACTTCAACGGGGTTATTTGTAATTTTTCAAATAACGAGAGAATATTCGTACTTATACCAAACTTAAGGGGAATTAAATGTAATTCACCCTAAAAGAAAAC
This sequence comes from Sesamum alatum, assembly GCA_034509735.1. Lineage (NCBI taxonomy): Eukaryota > Viridiplantae > Streptophyta > Magnoliopsida > Lamiales > Pedaliaceae > Sesamum > Sesamum alatum. Next base: position 6,095,508 of record JACGWO010000005.1, read on the forward strand.
TAACTTATCAATTAATGTGAAACTTGAAAAGTTGAATAATTTAATTACTTATCAACTGAAATACATTTTTGGGATTACAAAAAATTCTTACAGTGGCACCAAACCAACACGTTGTTTTTGTAACATGTTTTTTTCTTTATAATAGTATTGATAAAAGAGTAGGAATTCACTATATATAATAGTTACCATAAATAGTCCATCAATCATGACAAGGTTGTAGTGATTCTTCTTTTAAAAATAAATAAAAGATAGTAGAAAAGTACAAGACCTGGAATTAATCTTAATCATATTGTGAATGTTTGAAGAAATTATAAAAAGAAAGATAGTTGCAAGAAAGATATATGTAATTCATAGAATTTTTGTACTTCCACAATTACTTAATTAGGGAATCTGTAAAATATTATAAAATTATAATTTTACCCATGGATATGTATGTGGTCCCTGGGCTTGTTTTGATGTAATATTAGGACATGCTCTACGCTCCAGCAACAATCATATCAAAATTAATCGAATAACAAGTCTTATTATATTTGGCATATACATCAGTCACACGATGAGTATAATATAATATTATAAGCTCCGATTTTATCAAATCTATTTGAACTAAAATTTCTGTCGATAGGACTTATAAATATATTAAGGGTTAATTACACTTAGACTCCCTCTGAAAATGCGAAATTACACTTTCTTCCAAAGAAGTTTCAAAATTACTTATACCCCTTCTAAAAATTCACTGTTTACACCCGACCTCCTTTTGGTAGAATTTTGACGAAAAATGCTTACATTAGCAAAAAAAATACATAAATTTTCAATATCCTTCATTTGACATCCAGATGTATAATTTTGTACTTATAAGGGAAAAAACGTAATAATGGCAACCTCACTTTCTATATATACATTACATTATCCCCTATAAGTACAAAAATATACATAAGAATGTTAAATGAGGAATAAAATTAAAATTTTATGTAATTTCTTTTGCTGACGTAAATATTTTCTGTCCAAACTCTCACGGAAGGGGGTCAGGTGTAAACAGAGAATTTTTAGGAGAGGGTGTAAGTGTAATTTTAAAAGTTTTTGTGGGGAAAATATAATTTTGCATTTTTAGAATGGGTGTAAATGTAATTAACCAAATATATTAATCTTGTGGCTTTCTCTCCATATTCATCTAATATAAAAAGAACACATTTTTAAAAATTATGATAATTAAAGTAATTACCTTTGGGGGATTTCTCACAATCACTTGATTTGGCTTGAGGTGGTTGGAGGAGTTGGGTGTGAGGTTGATGATGTGGTTCAAATCCTGAGGCTCAGACATGCCCTCTTCTTGCAACCTGTGAATTTTATCAAGAAGCTCCCTCATGTAATCTATTGTGTCCCCAAGTATGGATGTTCTGTCCATCTGCACGTACGTTAATTTTGCCTTAATATTTTCTAAACAAATTTCAATATATATTTTCGATATAATATAATTTATTATATTATTTAATACGTTCAAATTCAAATATCGATTCAATTCACCATTAATTCCAAATGAACGAATATATTTAGAGGAATTAAAGAAACAAAAAATTACCATAAAAATAGATGTATACCCACATTCATTAATTCGAACCCATAATTTTTTTGTTGCACTACAAAAAAATTAACTTTTCGCTACACTATAAATAACCACGGATAAAAAAACCATTGTGAATCAATACTACTAACCATGGTTAAACAAAATCAACGCAAAAACTTAAATTTTTACCACGATTAATCAATATTTATCATGGTTTTAGCCACATTTGCAAAAACAACGGCTAAAGACCGTTGCAAAATTGTGATCAATTTGTACTCATCACGGTTTTTTTTCTTTTGATCATAGTAATTAATCGTAACAAAAAATCAATTTTTTTCTAGTGTTGTGAGGCGTTAATTCAACCGATCAAGCCAAGCCTCAACCCGATACGTGTGCTTAATTTCTATATTTAAAATTTAAATATTTATTAAAATCTATTATGCATTAATTTTTTTAACTATCTAAGTATTTACTGATTTGTGATGATCGAACGAAATAAAGGATAAAATAAAATAATTGAAATTAAAAAAACAAAGGAATGAAGAAAAAACACTTCGATATATAAGAAACGTGAGATGAGATATGAGAGGACAAAATTAGTAGAAAGAGGAGAAGGAGAACGGAAAAAAGAGAGATGCAAAGAAATTAATTTGGTATTGTCTTTTTTGAATAGGGACAATTTTATTTATGTATTAAAAAATACAGCAATGGGTAGTTGAGACTTTATTAATAGTATAAATAATAATATATGATGCAGTCAACGTTATTTGATCCTGTTGATCAATAATTTTGTATAATTATAACAGTAAATATTATGATTTTTAATTTTTTTTAATAAGAGTAAATTTCGTTGATCAAAATAAAATTAAATGGAAAAAACTAATTTGACAGGTTAAATTATATTTTTGGTCCCTATACTTAGCCGTCCTAAATTTGGCTCAAAATTGATTTTGGTCCCTAAATTTTACAACACACGATCTTGATTCATAATCTTCATAAATTATTACAATTTTAATATAACTGTTAAAATTGAGTTGAAGATCGATGTTACGAATGAGGGAACAATTTGTAAATATTAGAAACTAAAATCATATTCAGTAAAGTTTGGAGATAAAAATCTTAACAATTTATAAAATTTAAGAACTAACATTGTGCCTTGAAAATTTTAAGGACTAAAATCAATCTTGACCAAAAATATAGGGACCAAAAGTATAATTTACCCTATGACACACTTCAAAAAATTTCTTCCGTCCGAATATTTTTTGTTATATCTAGTTTTCAATATTTTTTATGTTATCATCCTTAAAAATCAGGATAGAAAGTTAGTGATATCACATTATTATTTCAATGAAACGAATAATATTAAAAAATACTTTATTTCAAAAAAATAATATTTTATTTTAGAACGTGCCAAAAAACAAGATTATGATTTTGCAAATTAAGTTGTAATGCCAGCAAGAATTTTGAAAAATTCTAACTCAAATTAAATTTAATTAGACTTGAATTATATAATAAGTACAGTATAAAATTTTTAACGGTTTAAGAAAAATATATAATCATTACACTTGCTACGTGATATGTTTAATTCGTGAGATTTGGGTAAAAAAAAATTCAAGAATTTTTCACCTTGCTGATCTTGGGGACGATTGATCGGAGCATGGAGAGGCGATCGTTCAGCCTCTTCCGTCGTCTTCTTTCCGCCATCAGATTCTTGGATGGCTGCCCGTTTGGCTTCTTCCCTCTGCCCTTTCTCTCTCCTCCTACATTGCCCATCTCCTCCATGTTCACAAGCGCATCGACGACCTGACCGGTCTCGTCAACCTTAAAGAAACCGTTGTCCAGAAACCCGACTTCTCCGTTGGTCTCCACGTACTCCTCCTGAACTGCAGGCGGCATTGCTGCTACATCGTCGATGTCGTAAAACGAACTCATTTCGGGCAGAGTTAGAGCGTCGAGAAACGGGCAGGGGTGGCCGAATTCTGCGGGTGAAATGAGTTGCAAAAGCGACGGATTTGCGACGGTCGGAAAATGCAGGTGTTGTTGGTTTGGGATTTGATGATCGAAAGGTGTGAAGGTCCAGGAATTGGGGAAGAGTTCATTTGGGAATTGGATCCAATTGTAACTGGTGTCTATCTTGGGAGACATGATTAACTCCTCTAGCAGAGTTTGGTGAGTAAGTTCCATCTCTCTCTTTCTCTCTCCTCTCCCCCCTCTCTCTCTCTCACACACACACACACAGACTTGGAAGAAGGCAGAAGTGATTCAAGAAGAGGGAGAGTATATATAGATCTATTATGATCAAGGATGATTATGTTCGGGCATAAATTAAGTTCAAAGATGGAAGAATAAAGTTTAAAATGCATGGCGATGATTGAGGGGCAGCACAATTCATAAATGTCAAATCACAAATTAACTTGAGAAGTTGGATTACAATTTTTTTCATTTAATATATAAATATATATATATATATTATAACTTGTAATGAGACGCCAATGATTCATTGCCCAAGTGTTGGGGTTGAGGTCTCACAACCAAGAGGTTGTGTATATTGTTTTTTTTATTGATTTTGAAGTTGTTGTTGGTAACTATAGAAATATTGTTGTAATGCGCACTGAACTTTATGATAGTTTGTTAGTTGCTTTAATAATATCGTTGTATTTTCAAAGAAGAGTGGCAATGAGATAGATTGAGTTGGATCCGAAACCCACCCCTCCCCGTTACAAAATCGATTGGGGTGGATATGACCCGGTAGATCCAGCCTCCTTTTTTTTTTGGGAAAAATTCAATTACCACAAAGATAAGGATAAAGCAGAAGAAAATGCAACATATTAATTACATACAAAATTGTTTCGTCGTCTAACTTGAATATTCAAGTCCAAAAAGAATATTGTCAACTATAAACAAAATTGTTCATAACAACTCAAACAAATCATAATTCATAATAGTTTTCAAATACAAATAATTCATATCAATTACAATTTATATATAGTAACAACTTCTTTCATTTTCATCATCGTTCAACGTAACATTATTAAATTTGGGGTTGGGGTCCTTGGGAAGGGTAGGTAAATTAGTTAAATCACACAATTTTTTTAAATATATATATATATAATAGATTAAATCTTCCGGTGCAGGACCTTAACCCGAAACCACCCCCCTCCCCAAATCATTGTTGATCCTTATTTTTAGAACTCGCTACCCATCGAGTTCGGGATAATTAAACTTTTGGTCCCGAAACTTGGCTATTTATTCGTTTTTGGTCCTCCAACGTAGGCCCATTACATTATTAGTCCTCAAACATCCATTTTTTTTCACAGTTTTCATCCCTGCCGTTAACCTCTATCAAAGTTGACGGAAGAGATTCACGTGAAACTCACGTGAGGCGGAGAAATATGTAAAATAACAACCAAAACCCCTAATTTTACACTGGGGTTCATACAATCTGTTGTTGTTGATGATTCTAGTTGGGTTAAGGGGATGGGGAATAAGAGGGTTGTGGTGTATGAGGGGGCTAAGGGTGATAGGGGTTTGAGGGGGCTGAGGGTGATGAGGGGGCTAAGCAGGCTGAAAATGAGGATGAAGGTGTGTTTTTTTTATAGTGATTATGATATGTTTGAAGATGATAGGTTATTTGAGAAATATATTGATGTTGGGGTTGAGGGTAATGAATACATTAATGAGGGTATGTATAATAGGCTACAAGATGTGGAGGATGAGAAAGACTATGTGGGATTCTGATGATGAATTTGCAAGTGGCTTAAGTGATGAGGAAGAAAAGATGAAATACCCAATGTATAATCCTTGGAATGATGGCAAAAATCCCGAAATTAAACTAGGTTTGATTTTTCTGTTGTAAGGAAGATGCTAAGTTTGCAATTGAAAGCCATTGTTTGAGAAGGGGTATGATGGTTAGCTTTCAAAAGAATGACAAAAAAGGATTGAGAGTTGTTTGCAAAAAAGAAAGTTGCACATGGTATGTGTATGTATCCAAAATGCAAGATGATACTACATGGCAAGTGAAATGTTATAATCCAGTTCATGATAAATGCTCCTGAAATTATAACAACACAAGCCTTAAGAGTGGGTGGATTGGGAAAATTTTCATAAAAAAAATTCAAAGACAATCCTAGCTTGGCACCTTAGAGTTTAGGAATGAACTTCGCATCACTTCGAAGGCTAATGTTTCAAAGTCACAAGCATGAAGAGGAAGAAGAAAGCCTCTTAATCTGTTGTAAGGTAGTATGCCGGAACAGTTTAAGCAGATTTGGGATTACTTTGACGAGTTCGTAAGAAGCAATCCAGTTGGTAAAAATGTATACCAGTGAGAAGTGATGAATGGAACTTCCAGATTGTGGGACCTTTTGATCAACACACTGTAAACTTACGGTAGAGAAAATGCAGTTGTAGAATATGGGATTTGAGTGGTATCCCTTGCAAGCATGCAGTTTCAGCTATTTGGTGTAGAAATGAGGATCCAGAAACTTATGCGCAAAAGTGTTACAGTGTCCATACCTACATGAAATGTTTTGAATACCCCATATTTGGTTTAAATGGCCCTGAATTATGACATAAGAGCATCAACCCTCCTCCTTTACTACCTGTGTACAAGGAGACTGTTGGAAGGCCTCAAAAAATGAGAAGGAGAGAGTCAGATGAGCCTTCTGCAAGTTCTAATCCTCACAGACTGATTAGTGTTAAAAGAAAAAAAACAAAACACTCAAGAATAGGGGTCACAGGAGGCATCTACACCTATGAGGGATGGAGTTGATACTTAGCCAACTGCAAAGGAAGCTGTAAGAGATGATAGGCGTGGAACTCAATTATCAACAACAAGCCACCGGTGTCAAACAGAGCATGCACTAGTAGGCAAAAATTACAGGTATAATCTATCACATGTTGTAATATATAAACATTTCATTATTTACGCTAATTATTCCCCTTCATGCAGGTTAAAAGATCTCGATTCAAACACCTTGCAAAGTCAACCAGAAGCAATGTTGCTACTTTGAAGGTACTAACTTACATAATTGAACGTTTTAAGTTTCTGACTGTTTTATGAATTAAGTTTCTGATTGTTTAATATTACAGATTAATCAGTCTACAACCAACAACCATACTCATGTGATTGTCAAAGGTTGTGTGAACTTCATCCCTCTCTCAAACCTTAGATCTACTTTCTCAAACTCAGCAACATGCAATTCTTCAACTTCTGGAGCTTCATCATCTACTCAATCCCATTCAAGAATTGCTCAAGAAGTGCTTCCACAGTTCCAGTTGGAAATATGAGTTCCTCAAGGACAACACAGTCTAGTAAACATGGAGTCTAAGCTTTTCATCTCATGTATTAATATATATTGTGTTTAATTTTGTTGCCAGTTAAGACAACGTTTCTTTGTGTTTGTATTAAGACATGTTGCGTTTATCTTGTTGACAGTTAAGAAAATTTGTTGAATGTTGTTAATGTCACATTTTCAATAGTTTTATGGACAGTTTTGCAGTTCTTATGTGCATATTTTGGAGCAGATGTTATGATTTTTCTTAACAGATTGGGAATTACCTTCTTCGATCTCTCACACATTTCATCATCCCACCATTTAAAAAATCCACAATATCCATGCTTTTGAAATTAATTATTTCATTTAAATCATCACCTCAGCTTCTAATATAAAAAAAGAAAATGACATTTATTTACTGAACTAATCAATAAACCTTACCTCATAATTTCGGCAAGCATGATATCTCTACCCGGATTTCGAGGAGTCCATGACGTCATTAACGGAAGTTTAAAACCACAATAGCAAAATATAGTTGCTGCATATTCATGGGAATGTGAGGTGTTGCTGCTTGTGCTCATTTTGGAGCTTTTGTTTACCTTTTGAGAGGAAAAAATGGTGTTAAAATGTATGAAAATGAGTATAATAGCATGAAAAAGAAATAAACAGGAAAGACCTTCAACTTGCAGGGAAAAATCTTTTAGTTTTCCTCCATTCTCCACCTCATGTAAGTCTCTTCTGTCAACTTTGACAGAAGGTTATCGGCAGTGATGGAAACCATGAAAAAAATGAATGTTTGAGGGCCAATAATGTAATGGGTCCATGTTGAAGGACCAAAAGCGAATAAATGGCAAAGTTTGGGGACCCAAAGTATAATTATATCCATCGTGTTCTCAAATTTCTTTTGGGAACCGAACCCGTCCTATTAGGACTGGGCCTGGAGCGAATTTTCCCAAATAGGGGCCCAATTGCCATCACTAGTATTATACAATATGTATATATATATATATATAACTTTTTATCTTTTCACGTAGTGTTTTAATCAGACAGGGCTTACATTCTTAAGTGTACCCCGAAATGTCCGATCGGCTTATGTGTCTGAAACGAAAAGGGGGAGTTAGCATCATAGATCCCTTTGATCGAGTTCTTTGATTAATTATTTCTAGACCAGACTTAATTTTTGGTTATTATGGCACTAAACTTTCGGTTATTAGTTTTAGGGCATGTTTACTTGGGGTTATTAGTAAGGATATCCCAACCAATCTTGATATATTTGTTGTTTACTTATTTTTTATTGGGCCCGTGATTATTGGCTAAGCCCGGCACAAAGGGTGACTAAAGTCTGATTGCAATCCTGGTGTCAAGGCCCATATTGTGCAATCCTTATGGCCCAGCTGAGCATTACTAAAATTCTGATTCCCAAATGGTCCTCCGCTTTACCAATATCCCGAAAACAGCCTTCTACTGCTGCCAGATTTTTTTAGCCCTAGTCATGTGACCTTTCCCTTTCTCTCACCACTTTAACCTTCATCAATGGAGTTTCCTTGAGCTGCATCTCTCCTTATCTCAAAAGCCATCTCAACTTCATTCACAAGGTAAAAAATCTCAATTTCTTTCAGATTTTTTTTTAGATGCATCTCAGATTTTGACATTCTGTCTCAGTTTCATTCACAAGGTAAAAATCTCAGTTTCTTTCAGATTTTTTTAGATACATCTCAGATTTTGGACCTTAAATGCAATAGCTTTGTTTCACACCAGATACATGTACTCTTCACTGGAAATCTCCATTTTCGAAATTGATTAGCACCAAATGCTTAGGAAGAGTTAGAACCTAATTCGTCTAGAGGAGGCCCAAATACTAGTCCTCCGTTCTTGTAAACTTCTTTGTTGGTAATCTATAAGAATTTGATATGCATGTGCAGTGAGTAGGTTGAAATTGAAATTAAAAATTTTAAATAACTTAAATTGAGTTAAAATTGCAACTATAATTAGAAGCATGTGGTAAAAGAATTAAAATGTATATAATTCAAATTTATTCAAATAAGTCCATGAATTATTTATTAGAACATTAAATTTTTAAATTTCAAGATAATTTAGTGCAATCACAGTCCTAATTTGGCACTAAGTATGGATGATGGTGAGTAGGTTAAGTAGCCCCTTTTCAGTTTTTTGTACTTGTCAAAGAAATGCTCAAAATATATATATATATATATATATATGAAGCCGCATCAACTATGTTGTGTTTCTTTTGTTGGATAGTTGTTTTTTGCTTTGATAGTATTTTTGTCGGATATAGTAATAAATTATTGAATCATTGATGGAATAATTTGACAAAACTTGGTTCTTCTGATGTATAAAATCTACTGGATCAGAGTAATACATGACACATCAATGAGATAATTTTTGTATAAAATTTAACATGACTAAAATAAAATATATCAACTTGAGTATATTAGCAAAAATTTAAATGAGAAACACACACAAAGACATAATCATTGCAAAAGCAATACATTTGATCCCAGCCATCTTTAACACCAATAGATGCATATCATTTAACTGCTTAACACCACAATGATGCCTTGCCACATAGCAAACACTAAGTTGCATATATCAGGCAATTTCAAGCTTCAAGTTTATACTTTCTGGAACAATTCACTTAGATCTACGCTTTGCTCACAATGCAGAACTACAGGCGTTTTGTTGCTGAATAATTAGCTAAATTAATTTTCACTTTGTTCTGTTAGAACACACGATTCTATTAGTGTAGCAACAGATGATTACTACTCGAGACGGATATCCAGCCATAACCATGTATACCCATGAAAAACCCAGACATACACAAACACAGAGAGAACAGAACAAAGAATGCACTCCAGCAGAAAATTGCATAAGAACAGAAAAATATGTTGCTATGAACTATTTACAGAAGAGAGATTACTTCTCTTTCTTGGGAGATCTAAAGGCATGTTGTAAAGGTTACTTTAGTTACCTTTTCTTTATCTATCTGCTGCTTCAGTTGGGTTAGCTCCAATTCCTTCTGATGCTAAGCACAGATAATAACAACTCATGTAGTTATTAATTAATTAACAAAAATCTAACAACATTGGATAAAAAGCATAGGGTTACCCTCAATGATGTAACTAGATATATCAATACCAGCAAGAATTTGAGACGCTTAATTTCATCTTGATCCTCCATACAGGCAGAAATTAGAAATAGTTCATAGCAAACATAGATATATTAAGGAAAAACTTGTAAAAGAACATATAAGTCCTGGAAAATCTGTAACAAATCTTTTGTTGGATAGTTTTTTTTTTGTTTTGATAGTATTTTTGTCGGATATAGTAGTAAATTATTGAACCATTGATGGAATAATTTGACAAAATAAAATGTGATACAGATATGATTTATGTTCTGCTGCTTTTGTTGTTACATTTGGGCATTTATTTGCAGATATGATTTATGTTCTGTTTTCAGATTAACCACATTTAGTGCTTACTCTTGAACAAATTTTGCATTAATTCATTATTTGGCTGAACAATTTTGGCTAGTTACTACTTCTTCGATTTATGGTGAAATTAATCATGCATTTATGGCCTTGATCATTTTCTCGTATATAGGATGGATAGAATGAAGCGTTTACAGATATTCATTGCTATGCAACTTATAATGGTTGAGATTATGTTTGCACTGCGTTTGTTCATCTTTGTTTATCGAAATCGTCAACGTCATTCTCGATGCGTGAATTCTGTTGGTATTCGACGCTATAGAATGAACTTTAGGATTCCAGACCAGGTCAAACATTTACCTAACCTCATCGATATAAGTGATGTTAAATGCGTTGATAACCTACGGATGACAAGAAATGCATTTGGTCGGTTATGTTAATTGTTAGAATTATCAGGTGGACTTACACCCACACGACATCTTACGTTAATGGAGCAAGTAGCAATATTCTTGAGTGTGCTTGCTCACCACAAGAAAACTGTGTGGTCAAGCATGACTTTGTTCGAAGCGGTCGCACGATAAGTAAACACTTTCATGAAGTCTTAAAGTCGGTGCTACGATTACACTCTATATTATTGGCCCACCCTAGCCCAATTTCTAACGGATGCTCAGATCAACGTTGGCGATGGTTTAAGGTGCCTTTATTTCTTTTCTTTTTACATTATGCAACCATTCAAGTTTTAGACAATATGTTGGAAGTCTTGGAATACGTGGGCTTTATATATGACATTCACTCCAAATGGATTATGACTGACTTTAATATGTATAGGGATGATTAGGTGCATTAGATGGTACTCATGTTGAGGTACGTGTACCTGATTCAGACAAGGGTCGATTCCGAAATAGAAAGGGCCAGATTTCTATCAATGTACTTGGGGTATGTGATGTAGAAGGCAAATTTATATATGTTTTGAGTGGCTGGAAGGGTAGTGCGGCTGATAGTCGTGTCTTGCGTGACGCAATTAACCGACCACGTGTTCTGAAAGTTTCTCAAGGTAATATCATAGTTGCATTAAATTATTACGTGATCTTACAACTGTACATTTCTATTTCCACAAGCATTAATCTTTATACATGAATTTGTGTATGTAGGTACTTATTACCTTTGCGATAATGGATATGCTAATGGAGAAGGTTTTCTAACACCCTATCGAGGTGTTAGATATTACTTGAAAGAATGGGACCGGGGTGGAGGCGGACCGCAAAGTCCACAAGAATTGTTTAATCTAAGGCACGCCTCGGCCAACAACGTGATAGAGCGAACATTTGGTTTGTTGAAAACTAGATGGGAAATTCTTAGAAGCCCTTCGTATTACCCAATCAAAGTGCAGAACCGTATAATTATGGCATGTTGTTTGCTCCATAATTTTTTGCGCATGGAAATGCCGAATGATCCATTGGAATTAGAAGTACCTGACCCAATTGAAGTCACACCGGATGCTGGGACTGATTTTGTGTCTACCATAAATACGAGTCCTGCATGGACATCTTGGCGTGATGAGTTAGCGTCTAATATGTATAATGAGTGGATGATCCGTGGATGAGCACATACTGTGAACCCTTTATCTAGTTATTTTTATTTTGTCATGAACACTTGCAATGCTCTATGGTACCTTTGAATTGCATTTATGGTGAATTTGTTTGTAATGTGTGTGCCGGTTATGTGGACAAGCTAAGATGAATGAGAATTTCCATTTCTGTTTATAATTGTTCATCAATGATTTGTTTTTTTTTTTTTTTTTTGGAATTGTGAATTGGTACGATAATTTGTGTATTTTATACACCTTACAATGCGGTCTGATGTAGCTTGGTTCTCTTGCAAATGAACCTAAACGATGATGAAGGAAGCAGCAACCCACGATGTTACCGGGCTACATCAGATAAGACATCGACTAGACGAACATGGACTGAATGAGAGGAAGAAGCTCTTGTGAACGCATTGCGCACAATTGCTACGACTGGGTGGAAGTGCGAGAATGGATTCCGATGTAGTTACTTGTCCCAATTGGAGACCCTACTGTGCAAGCAATTTCCTAATACTGATCTTCACGCAGAACCCCATATCAACTCCAAAATACATGTCTGGAAGAAGTATTATAGTGCTTTAGTCGGAATGATGGGTAAAAGTGGGTTCGGATGGGATGATAGTCGTAATATGATAACTGTGAATGAGCCTGGTGTTTGGGAGGAATATTGCAAGGTTAGTAAGCAAATCACATGCTTTTGATATCTTGGTATACATTCGTGTGGAAAAAGAATAGATTTTATTGGATCGACAGCTATGATATTGGTAATAAAACTCCCTTTATTTTTCAACTCCAGGTTGATCCAAGTGTCCGGACCATGCGTTATAAATCTTGGCCCTTTTTTCCTGCTTGGCGTGAAATATTTGGCAAAGATCAAGCAGGAGGCTCAATAGCTGAAGACTACGATGATGTTGTCGACGTTATGGATACCCCTGAAGCCAATGACCCTCAGGAATATTATGTACCAACGGCTGAATGGTGTCCTGAATCTGGATTTGTTGGGAATGACAATGGTCCTACGCAAGACACACAGGGAAACATTGATCCTACAGTCAATTCGACTACCAGCAACAAGAAGAGTACTAGCAATCGTAAAAAGCAAAAAGTCATGGTGGGTGCATCTGATGATGGGCTGGAATTGGCTGCGAACACTTTCTGTGATACTGCAAATGCTAGGCTGGGGGAATTAAGTAAGAAATTGTTCGTTGACTATGACGAAGTCGAGAAACGTTCGGCCGTATATGAAGCTGTGGGAAAAGTTCCGGGTATTGACTTGACTGATCAACTATTAATGTCTGATCGACTCGTGGAGAATCCCAAGAAAATGGATCTCTTCTTTAGCCTCCCGGACGATGGAGAACTAGAATGATTCGTCTTATGGTAGACGGTAAGATGTGATAAATTTTTTGCCATACTATTTTAGTTTCGGCATTTTGGCTATTTGGTTGTCAAGCTAATGCTATTCAATGGCATTCTTTTTGCGAACAACCACCTTGATACTTACTTTGTCTTTATTAGTGTAGATATAATTAATATTCACTTTGTTTGTCTGAATGTGGTATGGAATTCCACTGTTGAGAATTGGGGTTAGTACGTTGAGAATATGAAATATATCGTATTAATTAGTTGGTGGAAACAAATTTCATAAAGATTTTACAGGATTTTTTGTTTGAGGTAGAGTACACCATCCATCTTATTACATTCGCCTATAAAAAATTAGAGTATATTGTTCATGGAAATGCTATAGGTAATTTGTGCAAGACGAGAATGGTTCAATTGTTATTCAACAATTTTTGAAATATAATATAATTAATAAGTCTATGATCTTATGTATTGAATATTTTTTGAAATATAATATAATTAATAAAAAGAGATCTCAAATTTCATTGTTTGAGGAGTAATGGGAAAAGACCCAGATAGTACATAAGGGTATTATTGACTTTTTATACACTTATCATCATTTCAGCATGTGTTAATAAACAGCATGCCAAAATTATCCTAACATGTTGTAAAGCCTAATAAACCATAGTAAACATAATATTGTTTAGTAAGCAAAAAACCAATCATGACTTCAATCCATATTTAATCTATCCTAACAAAATCCTATTATGCTAAGTAAAGGTGCCCTTAGGGATTAAATCCAAATTACCCTATGAAACTTGAAATAAACAAAACTGTCCTTAATAATAATAATAAAAAAAAAACAGTTAAAAAGGTATTTAATATTTTGACAAAAGAAACATTTAATCCCCTCCCCTTGCTATATTTTTTTCACTCGCGCAATTTGGGTCCGATTTTATATTTTGACATATATATTATATTAACCAAATTTTATTATTAATTATAAGTGCTCAAATATTTAATTAATAGTTATTTTTATTTTTTCTACAACTTCAACTCACTCTACAGTGTGCATGTATTTGTTTATTACCAGTAATTATCGTGCAGTTATGCTAATTAGAGCTTGCTTTCCTGTACTAATACTATAAGAACACAAATTATTCTGTTCTTATTTATTTAATATAGTTTTAAATCACGATAAATCAATACATGACCAAACAAACTAATTTAAAAGTATGAATATTGACCATAATTAATCAATATTTATTATAGATAATGACAATTAATAAACTTTAAATTAGATGCACACTTCATACACTATCAAAAAAACTGTGCTTAAATTAATACCTCACCATTTAGCTAAAAGTATCTTATCCCATACATGCAATATATATATACATATATATTTATGATTTTCACATTATTGAGTTCAATTTTGTTTGTTTCTTCACACACATATATTCACATAGTATGTCTCTTTTTCGTCGAATACACTACAAGAAATATTAATGTCATTATCAATAAGATAAATTCCTTGTAATTAAATAGTGAAACTCCTTGCTAATTTACGTTAGCAAAGAATTTAACAAGAAAAATATTTATTTGTAATTAGCTTGTTGCTGATTTTAACATCAAACTTATTTTGTTGCCGACTTTGCTAGAAATTTTACTATCAAATTAAAATATTTCTTAGTAATATTTTGGGAGGGGTTTTTCAATTTTTTTTGCCAAAGTCACTTACAAAGTTTTGCAACATTAAAATTCTTTTCCAATTATAGCAAAGAAATATTTTATTTGTAACGTTAATTTTGAAATCTCAAAATATTAAAATTCTTATCCCTTCACTACAAAAAAATGTATATTATGATTCCCTACACTATAAATTACTATGATTTAAAACCCATAGCAAATCAATACTATCTACCACAATCAGACAAAACTGATGCGAAAACTTAGTTTTCACCTCGATTAATCAACATTCAGTATGGTATTACATATAATCAAAATATTTGCCGCAGGTTTTAGCTGTAGCATAATTTTGACCTCGTTTGTAAAACAACGGAAAATAGTCATTGCACAGTGATTAATTGGTATCCGAAATAATTTTTTAATTTTAACTATGGTAATTAACCATGATAAAAAAAATCATTAATACTCGCTAAATTCATTGCTAATTATCAATAAATTTATCTTTCTTTTGCTATTTTGCATAATTTCTTGCAGTGGTATCAAAGTATCACAAAATACAATTATTGGGTACATGCATCCATCTACACCCAATATTTTACCGAGAATAATTAAATTATCAAGTTTTTTTTAAGCTTTTCAACTTTAATTAATTAATTTATGTGTAATCAAAGATAGAAAAGGAATTAAAAAAAACGGACCTTGATTAAAGAGCACACATATTAAGAAAAGAGTGTGGGAGTGACTTCACGTGATCATCAAACTTAACATGTGGCTGTAACTCATTCTGACCTCAATTTAAGCTGTCAAATCTGCAATTTAATGATGCCAAAGTACTTGAAAAAAAATTAAAAGATTAATTAAATTCTTTCTTCTTACAGCTCATAATGGTAGAGCAAGGCTGTCCCTAAATAGTAATCCAAACAATTAGCAATTAATAAGAAGATTATTACAAGATTAAGACTTCGTTGCTAGAGACATAAAGATGAGTCCAAAATATGACTGTGCCACGGCACATGACTACTCATGAGCCTACATTAATATGCGATAGTAAAGGCTAGGGATAATTACACTCTCCTTCCTCAATTTTGGTAGAATTATACATAAATTTTTTTATAAATTTAAAAATTATATTTAGTATCTTTCAAAGTTTGCTTCTGTCAAATAAATAGGTCTATCCGTTAGTCAAAATTCATCAAATTTATTGATATTAGCAAAAAAAAAAAAAAATGAATGAAAATTGATATTTACCATCGTTTGACTTATTAATTACTGAACTATTGTAGGTCAAACAAATCTTTTTATGATCAAACTATTCTTATACATCTTCACACGTAAATGCATGTGAGGAGGTATATCTTCATCGTTATAAGGGTAGTTTAGTCAGAAAAGATTTGTTTGACCTACAATACGTCAATAATAAGTCAATTGAGGGTAAATATATATTTTCATTCAATTGTTTTGTTAATATAAACAAATTCGATGAATTTTTGACTAATGGGGTTAGATGGAAGCAAACCTCAAGGTACTAGATATAATTTTTTAAATTACAGAAAATTCATATATAATTACACCAAACTTGAAAAAATGGGATGTAATTATCCATAAAATTTACTAGTTAAACATAAATATAAATAAAATGCGACGAATTTCTTTACAATGAAAACCAATGAGCAATTACAAAAGTTAATATTGTCACCCGTTATATGTATTAAGTGGCTTTTTATTTTATAATTATAACAATATATATATATGTTTTTAATCTTAATAGTAATAAGTATATATTATGTAAACATTATAACTATCGACATTTAGTAAGAAAAACATAAATAAAGTGGTAAATATATATTAACAATTGATGATATATACATATACTAATGAAATTTATTGAAAACATATATAATTGCCATTGTATTAATTGAATTATCACTATAAATCCT
Source organism: Sesamum alatum (assembly GCA_034509735.1). Taxonomy (NCBI): domain Eukaryota; kingdom Viridiplantae; phylum Streptophyta; class Magnoliopsida; order Lamiales; family Pedaliaceae; genus Sesamum; species Sesamum alatum. The sequence goes on from JACGWO010000005.1 coordinate 6,112,342, forward strand.
ATTAATTATTGTCAAATGACTAGCTCATTTAAAAGTTTAAATTAGAGAAGGAATCATTTGATATTAATATCTCAACACGCCTGATCCCTCATGTGCAAATCCTACACGTAATTCTTTTTAAATAAGTGGCACAATGAGATTCAGACCTATAAATTCTTACCTCTAATACTACTATGTGACCATGCCTCGTCTAAAAGATTTACATGTTACAGAGAAAAATCATTATAACATGCAATATCATTTTCCTAATTACAGTCGTATCTATTGTGATAAGAAAGTATTCTTAGTTCAGTTTGATTTTAAAATTAATATCTTAACAATTATTAATATGTAATGACAATTCAAATAAAATTCTTGTCGCGGATACAATTATGCAGACTGTACTATAACAAAATCAAAATTATTTCCATTTAATATAAGTTTACAACAGCGGCAACTTTACAATTATTATATATTTAATATTCTATTAGTAAGATTATCCAATACTCTATGCACATATATATTCAAGACAGAATAATCGCATTAATTGTATCTGAATATTGTACAGAAATGACAATGTGTTTTCCGTTTCTAATGATTATTAACCTTTGGGAATATTTTTATTTGAAAAGTAAAGGACACTTTGTCCAGTCGAACATTTGAGATGAATTTATTAATTAACCCTAGATGTTGGGAGCAAAGTGCAATGAATGTAATTTTAGAGGGAATCTATGTTCAAATGCATGTGCCCGACAATAAATTTCGGACTGTGGAAAAAGGGAAGATAATGAGTTGATGATGGGAAACTTAGGACAAGATTGTGTTTTCTTGCATGAAAATTTTGCGTTTTTGGCCAATAATTGTGACACAAAATCTAGTGAGGCTGAGTTGGATTTGGCTTAGATTTGCAGAATAATAAAAGTTGACAGCTGCTTTTTTTTTTTTTTTTTTAAGATAAATTACAGCCATCTTTTTCTCGTTGTTTGAAAATTACAACTACTCCTGAGGTTTATAATTTTTAACCAAATGTTTGAAATTGATCATTTTGTTCTTAAATTTTTTTGTTAAAATTATAGAAAAATCAGCCGAGATAAATTGCATTATTGCTCCTCTGTGTAAAAAATTTAAGAAACATTTTCCTGTGCATTGTAGCCCAAAAAAATTGTAAGAATTAAATAAAAAATAATTCAGAGCATAAGGGCATTTTGGTCAGTTCACCTATAAAATGGATGAAAATGAGTTATTTGTTAGACGGTTACAAACCTCAGGGAGTATTTATAATTTTTCAAACAACAATGAGGTATTTGTAATTATGTCAAACCTTAGGGGTGGTAGCTGTAATTTATGCTTTCTTTTAAAAAAAAATAAATGAGTTAATTACATCTACACCTCTTGACCTATGATCTATTAATACAAATCATCTATGCCTTTTGAAAAATTACAAATATGCTATTTTGAAACATCAACATCATTGCATAAACTTTCATTGCTTTTTGTTGTCGGTGATGATTTTAATAATTATACAGAAGACAAGAGTGATTTTGCGTAAATAAACTATACAAATGGGGATGTAAATATAATTATTCTAAAAGAAATGATAAAGATATATATTGAGTCTTGAGCATAAAAGTAATGGAGAAACAGCGGCGTCCACTCCAAACTTCCCTCCGACAACCACTTCTGGTTTTTAATCTAATTAACAAAGACATTATCAACAAGTCTGAACCAATCTTTTCTGGGGAAAAAAGTTTGATAAGGAAAGGAATAATGGAATGGTAAGTTGAGACAAATGTACCTGTTTTGGTATTATCTATCCATTATCATGATATGACAACACACACATATAGAAATGTAGATTTATGATTTTGTGTGTTCAAATTAGAAAAGTCGATCTGTTTAAGGTCTAAACTGTTCATAAAATGCTTCAGATATGTTTATGTAAGAAATTTAGTTGCGTGTCCAATAGAAAAGAAACACATGAGAACAACATCAAGAAGGCCGGATTATAGCATTCCAATGTTTAAGTTATAGTAAAATCATAAGAAAGGGAATATGAAAGTTGTGAGAGTATTTAAAGGTATCAATCATACCTGAGGTATGAGGAGTTAGTATTTACAAATATCCTCATGTTGTATGATTTCATGTGAATAATTGATCTAAGAATAATTAGGCAAGTAATTGTGAGTCAGTACTTACTTGAGTTCAACTCGAGTTAGGGCTGAATCGGTATGATCGAAATTGATTCTTGATTTTGTATATATATTCTTTGATACATTTGTTTAACATTGTCTTACCATATTGTTGGGATTATATCTTCAAGACATTTCACCAAAATTTTCTAATATCTTAACACACACCGTATACATATATGATCAACATAATATATATAGGGGGAAATAATATTTTTCGTCCTATAACTTAGGGTCTTTTCACTTTGATCCCATTGGTTATGGGATTCTCACTTTTGGTCCGGCAACTTCTAAAAAATAGCACTTTTGGTCCCATGCCACCTTTTCGTTAAATTTTTTAACGAAAAACACCACATGCTTAGCACATGGCCGTTAGGGCCTTTACACTTTTTGTCCTATATGTTATGGGATTCTCACTTTTGGTCCCATATGTTATGAAATTTTCACTTTTGGTTTATAACTTTCAAAAAGTAACACTTTTGGTCTCTTGCACTTAAAGGCTATGTGGCACTTTCCGTTAAATATCTAACGGAAAGTGTCATGGGATCGAAAGTGCTACTTTTGAAAGTTACAGGATCAAAAGTGAGAATCCCGTATTCAATGGGACCAAAAGTGGAAAAACCCTAAGTTATGGGATGAAAAATACTATTTCTCTCCCCCCCGCCCCCCCCCCCCCACACACACATATATATATATATATATATATACTTGAATTTTACAACTATGATATATACAAAAATAGTTCAATTGAACTTGCCACATCAAGATAACGTGAATCACTAGAATCCCTCAATCTGTATTGCATCAGATTGCGAGACATCATACAATATCAAGAGACTTAAACCAAATCCGACCCTAAGAACAAGACACAGATCCTTAAAGTGTAAGATCATATCTTCATCTCAGGGAGGACATAATTGTAATAATATTCCAAGGTGAAAAGGTAGATCCCACATCCAAATACATGCTGGTATGTATACCTGGAGGATGTGGAAGTACATGCAATAATGCAACTTTTATTGGATCATAGCCATCTAATCTAAACTAAAGAGAGAATAATATAATAGTAAAACAAGGGATGAAAAAACCATAGCCCACAATATTGTGACCATAAACCACTTTTGCATTGTCCGTTTCTTTCTATTCTATATTTGGTAGGTTCAGTTCAGGATTTTGTGTGCCACTATTTTTCTCACCTACTGCCCTACGCACGTCCCCATTCTGCATGAAAACTCAAACGACGCTGTCGCGCTGCATGTGCACCCTTTCCCTGGACACGGATATAATTATTTATTGAAATAATTATGCTCTCTTCTCCTAAAAATTCGGTGTAATTATACGTAATTTTTCTGTGATTTGAAAAATTATATTTAGTACTTCTGATATTTGCTTTCATCCAACAAATAGGTTCTTTCGTTTAAAATTCACTAAATTTGTTGATATTAAAAAAAGAATTAAATAAAAATTGATATTTATCCTCGATTGACTTAATACTAGCACTATAAAAGAATAGGTTAATAGCTACGAAAAAAATGATGTTAAAATCAGCGTCGAACTAATTAGTAAGTAAAATTTTCATTGCTAATCTACATTATTTAAATATATTTTGAACGATTCATTGCACAATTCGTTAGCAAGTAAGTTTTTGTTGTTAATGAACTATTCTTGTGGTGTGACGTATTGTAGGTCAAATAATTTTTTTCCGACTAAACTATTCTTATAACGGGGGAGATATATATGCTCCTCACATGCTTTAACGTGTGAATATGTATAAGAATAGTTTAATCATAAAAAAGATTTGTTGGACCTACAATAATTCAATAATAAATTAATCGGTGGTAAATAATGATTTTCATCCAGTTTTTTGCACTAATATTAACTAAGTGAATTTTGAATAATAGATGATCTATTTATTAGGTATAAGCAAATTTGAGGAATACTATATATAATTTTTCAAATTACAATAAGTTTACATATAATTAATACCAAATTCAGAAGAAATGAGTGTAATTATCCCTTATTTATTTTTTTAAAATAAAATTCTGTAACATTGATCATGATGTATGGATCTTTGTCCTTTAATCTGACAGCTTCTGTTGTTTTCCCATGTATATGATTTAAAGATTCCGTTCGAGAACTATTTCACAACCTTTAAAATTGACATGAATTTGTTGATTTTTAAATGTTAAATTATTTTTGTTTCTAAAGATCCCAAGCGTGTAGAGATAATGTGATTGTCTAACATGTAGTCTTGGGATTAGAGTAAATGTTTTGAGTTCAAATTTAATTGTCACATATTTGTGAAAGAAAGGTTTTGCATGAGGAAAAATTGTATTTTACGTCTAATAATATTTTTTTTATTTGTAATTTTGTCTCATTATTTTAAACTTACTGCATTGCATCCCATCATTTCAAAAAATTTGCAGTTTTTAGTCCCAATCTTTATTAATTCTGCTAAATTTCTGACCGAAAGAGCACATGACCGGCACGAGCTCCATTAAGTCTCGAGGGAAATTAAGATTGTCCCCATTAGAAATTTAAAGAAATTAAGGCGCAGAACAAAATTTATAAATTTTTTGGAGTTATAAAACACAGCATAGTGAGTTCAAAAATATTATGAGTCAAAAAACTATCTTATGTGACGTAAAATGCGATTTCTTATGGGAAGAACGTCCTAAGAGCTTAATTTTTTAGATCATGCTTTTGTTTAACAAAATTTTAAAATGAAGGAGGTTAATTAATTAGCAATTTCATATTTCTTTTCTTTTTGGTGAATTAGCTAGTTATTAAATATAGTTATTTAAATAAATAGCTTGTCTTTTTAGGCTGAGTAGGTTAATGATTGAAAGTCACTGTTGTGATATGACTGGTTCTAACATTGAATCATTAGAGGATGGATTGAGTCAGAGGGGAAAATCATGGGAGAGATGAATTTTTTACTGCTACAGCCATTCTGTAATTTTAGGGAAATAAGTTGAAAAGGAAGACGTCCTTTTATTCAGCCACTATAAGAAATTGGATATTTAATCATAATTAATTATCATAATTAAAAATAAATAATTATAGTAAATAATTATTTATCATGGTCATAGAACGATTGTTGGCCATAATTTTTACGAGCGTAACTAAAATCATTTGCTATGGTTTATAGTCATAACAAAAATAGTTTTCATGGTGGATAATATAAATTTTTACACTAATTTTTATTTAATTATGATTAATAATAATTATTTATCATAATTTTAGTTCATAGTCAATAAAACTGTAGTAAATAATGACTTTTTTTCTAGTGAGGCTCTATAGCCTTGAGGCATTCCACAATCAAAAAAGAAAAAGAAAAATTATATTAATAATAAAAAAAATTAAAATGACGATCATAAAATTGCCATTAATAATTTTTATAATTTCAATAGGAATATTACTGCATTCAAGACTGTAACTACCAATTGTACATAAATTTGTTATTATAAAAATTAGCAATAGATGTACAGTGATTAAAGATACAATTTTCATAATACAACAAAGTGTAATAATAATCACAAAAAGTTAAATGGTAATCTAATAAAAATTATCTTTAAAGATATGTTACAATAATTTTAATCTTGTCACAAGTAATTATTAGTGATAAAAATTACGCATAAATATATCACATAATTAGTGATACACCTATTGTGACAAGTTTGTGACAATATAAATATAGTGAGAATTATATTTATTATCATTATATTGTTACTATATATTTATCATTATAGAAAATAGGATTTTAGCGATGGAAAAAACTGTCTCTGAAGCCTATAATTTGTTTCTTAAAAAAGTCCAAGACGAAAATATTAGAAAAAAAAAAAATAGCTGAAAGTCCGGTAGCTGATTTCGTAGTTGAAATTTCATATATAATTTTAAGACGGATAGAAAGCTATCTAATCACATCCATATTTAAACAAATTTAATCAAAAATCATTTCAAAATCCGTGAACCTCCCTAAGATGATCACACTTCAAAAAAAGCTTTTTTGGGACGAATCTTGGATGAAAAGTCGACCTTTTTATATTTTGGACAAAAAAACAGTTGTCTTAAAAGGTTGAGTTGGATAAAATTTTGAATGGAATTGAGATGGAGGTTGTTGTCCATCCCAAAATTTGGAATGGATTTAGGATCACAATTAACTGGCCGCCCGAAACTCCGTCCAGAAAACGGAGAAATGAAATCTCAATTTTGGATGGACGTACGATCAGATTTGGGACCGATCTTTTTAATCCACCTGTTATAATTTGGGACGATTTTTGAATCGACTTCTAGGACGAATTGCCTTTTACTTTTTTGGGAGGGTTGTCTTCACAACGTCGAAACAATGGTTTGTTTGATATGTTATATGAACTCGGGATGGTTATTATGGGACACAAGCCATCATAAACGCCGTCCCTAAATTTTAATATATTTTTTAAAAAAAATTGTTTGTTTTTTATTTCAATATTATTTTATTAGTATTTTATTAAATTTATAATTTAAAACACTATTTTTCAAAAGGAAGAAACTATAATTAATTAAAAATAATTTAGATACATTGTATTGATTACAATCCCAATTTAAAAAAATAAATAAAAAGTCCTTATTTAACGGATGCTAGTCAGTGGGCTCAAGGTCTGCAACATCCTCAGGAGGCTACTGCGTGGATTCATCGTTGGGCAACGGCCGAGGGTGGGGGTGGGGTTGTCGGCTGTAGGTCAAGGAACAATGGCGAAAACCCCATTTTGTCTCAGATCACGCCCAACATAAGCTTGATTTGCTCAAGCTGTGTTGAGACATAGGGGTCTGGCTTGGGGTGACAATGGACGTCGATGGCCTGAGGTCTATGGTCCACGGGCACACGATGTCTAATGTGTATGCCTCAGACCCCATCCAAAGACTTGGCCCCGCTTCCTCCCCCTGGCTGTCTCAACCCAGAGCTGCTTCTCCTCCAACGGTGCGACACTGACAAATGATAAGGCACCCTCCTCCGTCGTTGACTGGAAGGCATGCTCCTAACATGCCTCCTGAAAATGAATAAACTATGACACGTTAGTAAATAATTAAATATTTTGTTTTTTTTAAAAAAAATATAACTTACCGCCACATTCTCTGCCCACTGATCACTTAAGTCGTTGTTCGCTTTCTTCTTGTAGCAGTCAACGAATACCTCCGTTCTTTGAGGCCGTTGGCTGAGCTGAGCCTCTTATAGAGATATTTGACATGTTAGAAATTTGTAAATAATTATTACTGAAAATAATTGAACTTGTAATAAATTAAATTTATTTACTAATTTCCTCTCGTGCCCCAACGGAGGAGGACCCTCCGCGTAAGATGGTGCTAGCTACTGCAGGGTTGGCTTTGTTTTAGTCGACTTATCCTTGAATGTGTTTGATGCCTAGTATGTCCGGAGGGCTAGCCTAAACATCATCCGCCAATCATTTGGGATGCCTATTCGTTGTGTGGGCTTCATTGATTCTTCTACGAAGCCATGACTGCGTAGTAGTGGAAGAAGAATCTAATCGTTTCATTCGGGCAGTCCCAACTGTATATACACTACGGGATAAGAAACAAAATGAATGATTAGTATGACACGTATAGATAAAAAATAATTTTAAATTGAAGTATTAGGAAATTTGAGTACTACCTTAAGCTTATCAAACTAGAAGTCATTCTCGAACTTCGAGTACTCAGAGCAGTAAGACCAAAACGAAAAAGATTAGTTTTTTTAAGTTAGAATATGTTTAAATTTTCTTAATTTGTGTGTATTGAGTATGTATGTGTGGTGTGTGTGCGTGTAAGTTCATAACGATATTTCTGGTCTAAGATTTAATCCACTTGTGAAAGAAATAGAGCCGATTTTAGCTGTGGTTTGCATAAACCATAGCTCAAATCAATTCCATTCCTCTCACATGCTAATGATACCGTAGATTCTAACATTGCTAATGAAGGTTAACATGTTTGAACTATAGTATGTGTGAGTGTTAGGATTATTCGTTGCTTCAGGTATTGTTTAGGCCTATTTGATTCAAACAACCTAACATCATGATGGCCTAATCTTCTTAGGCCTATCAATATTTGTCCAATATATGTGTGTGGTTGGTGTATGTTTGGTTTTTCAACGTATGTGTATTGAGTATGTATGTGCGTGTGTGTGGTTGCTTGTTTGAATGTGTTTGGTTGTTTGTGTATGTGTAAGTTCCTAACGACTTTTATGGTCTAACGTTTAGTCCACATGTAAAAAAAATGGAATAGATTGTAGCTACGATTAGCAATTATCATACGTAGAATCGGTTCCATTCCTCACACATGTTGTGTACCGCAGATCTAATGTTGCTAATGGAGCTTAATATGTTCGAACTATAGTATGCGTGTGTTAAAATTATTTGTTGTTAGGCCTATAACATCGTTAGTCATATCTGTCGTTGTGGCCTCGTCTACAAATAGGCTTAACGCTGTTGAGGCCTATTAATTTCCGATTGCCTAACGTAATGATGGCCTAATCTTTTTATGTCTAATAACATTTTTCCAATATGTGTGTGTGTGGTTGATGAGTGTTTGTATGGCCTACACCATGCATTATATTTTAAATTTTAAGAAATTAAAACATAATTTCACAACCATGAACAAAAAACCTCACTCTCAACCACTTGACATTTTTCCCCATCCACCAGTCCTAAACAATCATCTACAAAGATTTATAACACATATATAATTAGGCCCTTATTATCCTACTGGGAATTTCAAAGATTTTATAAATTTCTTTTGATATCTCTTGGCACAAAACAACATTGTTTTTATAGTTTTTCTGTGGAAATGATGTCGCTTAAACACAATGAATTCCCTATTGAACATAGGTTTTTTGTCGTCCAAGTCCATGATCAAATTCGCCAAGAAGAATCAGCGGATTCTTTTTAACCACGCTCAAACGGTGCCATCCGTCCGATGCAACCTTCCATTGCCTTCGATGATGTTTCTTCCTCCCGACTGCGCATATATTCCTTTTCACCCTCTGCTTTTGATTTTGGCCAAAGTTTCAGATTTGATTTCTCACCAACTTCGTGAATCAATCATTTCATTGCCCATACCTTTGACTGCTCCTTATATAGAAATTTATACTCAAGATATATCCTTGTTTCTTCCAAGATGTTCCATTTTTAGATTTTTGCTTATTTGTTTCTATTTCTTTCTGTTCATCTCCTCTTATTTTGATTTAGGTTTTTTTATTTTTGATTTATTGCTACTATACATCCACCATTCCTAGCTCATGCCTTGCATTGTTACTCGTACAGAACTACCGTGGTATCTTACCGTCTTTTCCAACTATGCTTCATTTTGGTGGATCAATATAGGGTGTTTTTTACACAAACTCATTTTCTTGCCTCTTGAAAGAATCCATCAAGTATTTGAGAAATTAACATTTTGCACATATCTTTGATTTTGAGATTTCGTATAGCTTTGAAGAATTCTGCAAACAAATATTTATATATGTTTGTTGAACGGGATATAATTTTGTTATTGGTAGGAAGAAATGCAGTTTGGCAATTTAGTGGCTAATTATCAACAAATGGTGCTTCTTTAGTACTAATGAAGCTTAACATGTTTGAGCTATAGTATGTGTGTTTGTTAGGATTATTCATTGTTAGGCTTACAATGTCATTAGCCATATCTGTTGTCGTGGCCTCATCTACGAAGACGCTTAACGTGGTTGAGGCATATTTATTTTCGATGGTCTAATCTTCTTAAGCCTAACAGTGTTTGTCCAACATGTTTGTGTGGTAAGTGTGTGTTTGTATGGCCTATACCATACATTACTGTTTTAAATTTTAAGAAATTACAACCTAATTTTACAATCATCAACAACAACCCTCGGTCTCAACCACCTCATATTTTTTTCCCACTCACCAATCCTAAACAATCATATACAAAGGGCCTTATTGGGAGTGTTTGCGAGAGCTTCTACTTTTAAAAAAGTGATTTTCGTAGAAAAAGTTAAGAGTTATAGAAGAATCAAAAGTGGGTAGTGTTTGTAAAAAAAAAGTGAAAAGCTAATAAAAGCTAAATTGGTAGTGTTTGGGAGAAAAGCACTTATAAAACACGTTTAATTGAATAAAGATCGTTTTATCCCCATGTATTAAACATATGCTATTTTGCTTTAATATTTGCACTTATCTCTTGATTACAATAATTATTTTTGCCCCAAAAACAATAATTTTTATTTCAATTAGTATATCTCATATTTAATTTTTTAAAAAAATGATTATAATTTATATTATTAAAATATTCAATACTAATAGAAAAATTGGATGTTTAGTTCAATAATGTTCCTATTATGTAATATAATTGTTCATTCATGCACAATAAATAAACTTACAATATTGACAAAATAATAATTATTTTTTAATTAATCCTAACAATTTAATTTATATTTTCTATGATTTAGGAATAATATCATATAATATAGAAAATAAAATAGTAAATTTTAAAATATTAAACATGTGAAATTATAAATTTTGTTAGTGATAAATTATTCAAATTATTTAAAATTTCTAACATCAACTTTAGATGAGCAATTTTGAAAATACATTAAAAAGGATAAAATCGAATTGAAATTATTATAATGAGGGTAAAATAGTCTAAAAAGAAGTTGAATTTTATTTACAAAAAAGCCAAAGCAGCTAGAAGCACCCCCCAAGGTGCTTAGGTGCTTCTAGCTTTTGGCTTAAAAGTGCTTTCCGTAGTAGTTGTAGAAGCAGAAGTTGACATCCCAAACTCCTCAAAAGCGCTTTTCAACATCCAGAAGCTGAAAAGCACTTTTCCGAAGCGCGCGCAAACACTCTCATTATCCTACTCGGAATTCAAAGATCTTATTATCCTACTCAGAATTCTAATAACTTTTCTATGAAAATGGTTTTATTTAAGCACAGTGAACTCTTGTTGAACAAACAAGGGTTTTTCGTCTTCCAAGCCCGTGATTAGATTTGCCAAGAAAAATCAACATATTCTTTCTCACCATGCTCAAAAAGTGTCGTTCGTCCAATGCCACCTTCCCCTGCCTTCGATGATGTTTCTTCCTTCGAACTACTCATGTATTTTTTTCTTTTCATCCTCTAATTTTGATTTTGCACAAAGTTTCAGATTATATATATATGGGTGTTTCTCACACAAACTCATTTTCGTGCCTCTTGAAAGAATCCATCAGGTATTTAAGAAATTAAAATTTTGCACATATACTTTATTTTGATATCTCGTTTAGCTTTATTATATATGTTTGTTAAATGGGACATAGTTTTGTTATTGCTAATGGAAGGAATGCATTTCGGTAATTTAGCTACTAATTATCAGCAAATGGTGCTCCTTTAGCACTAACGAAGTTTAACATGTTTGAGCTATAATGTATGTGTTAGAATTGTTTGTTGTTAGGCCTATAACGTTGTTAGTATCCGCCGTTGTGCCTCGTCTACAAATACACTTAACGTGGTTGAGGCCTATTTGTTTTCGATAGCCTTACGTCATGATGGCCTAATTTCTTATACCTAACAACATTTGTCCCATATGTATGTGTAATTTGTGTGTGTTTGGTATAGCTTACACCATGCATTACTGTTTTAAATTTCAAGAAATTACAACCTAATTTTACAATCAATAACGACGCTCACTCTCAAACCACCTCACATTATTTTCCATCCAAGCTTAAACAATCATCTACAAAGGTTCATTACACACTTATAAAGGCCTATGATTTTTTTAGTTTTCTTGGCACAAGTGACGTTCTTCTTATAGTTTTTATGTGGAGACGATGTCTCTTAGACATAGTGAATTCCCTGTTGAATAAACATGGGGTTATTATCGTCCAAGCCCATGATTAGATTTTCCAAGAAAAATCACTGGATTCTTTTTTCACCACGCTTAAACGATGTTATTCGTTCGATGCAACCTCCACTGCCTTCGATGACTCCCGACTGTGGATATAATTTTTCCTTTTCATCCTCTGATTTTGATTTTGGCCAAAGTTTCAGATTTGATTTCTCACCAACTATGTGAATCAATCATTTCATTGCCCATACCTTTGACTGCTCTTCTAGAAATTTATACTCATGATCCTTGTTTCTTCCAAGATGTTTCATTTTTCTGTTGATTTGTTTCTATTTCTTTCTTTTCATCTTTTATTTTGATTTAGAATTTCTTATTTGATTTATTGCTACTGTGCAGACACCACTCTTAGCCCATGCCTTGCATTGTTACTCGTACAGAAATACCGTGGTATCTTTTTGTCATCTCCAACTATGCTTCATTTGGTGGATATGTATGGGTGTTTCTCGCACAAGCTCATTTTCTTGGTTCCTGAAAGAATCAATCATGTATTTGAGAAATTAGCATTTTTTATAATATATTTGATTTTGAAATCTCTTTTCGCTTTGAAGAATTCTGCTACAAATGTTTATATAAATAAAGCTCAAGGGCAAATCTTGGATTTTGTTGGTGTGTATTTATGGGAGCCTGTGTTTAATCATGATCAATTATATGTTGCTCTTTTTTATAGCAAATACTGGTGATTCGGTTAAGGTTTCGATACAACCTCTAACTGTTGAAGATAAAGTCGTCACGTTTAGTAAAAATGTTGTTTATAAAGAAATTTTGCATCTTGCAAATCAAGAATAGAATTCTCCTTTACTATTATAATCGAAGGGGGAAATCTATATGTACATATGGAGATGTCATGATGTGCAAGGTGTTCTTTTCGCCTCTTCAACATCTAAATACATAATAAACAGGTTCACTCATTTCCTTATGCTTGATAAGATTTTAAAAAATTTCAATGTTTTAGTTATTTATTTGAAAAGTAATATTTTAATAAAGTTCTTATTGTATCTCAACCAACTGACACTGTTTTTTGAACCATCATGTTTTTTAGTTTTTCCTTAGTGTCTTACATGTGAATGATGTGCATGTCGTTCCTATATTGTTTCTTTATATATATTATTAGTAATGTCTCCATATAGTGAGTATTACATATTCTTTGCATGTAGTTTTTCTATATCATTTGTTGCTTGGTTTGTTAATATCTTTTTATTTTGTTCAAATATATGTGCATGAAATTTGGATTTCTCAAGAATAGATTACAAAAGCAGTGGTTTTTTTCTTTTTTTTTTTTTTTTCTAAATCTTTAATAGACATACATCCATTCAGCTTAGCATTCTAATTTATTTCTTGTGTATTTTGTGTAATAACTTTGACTACCCTATATGTTACTTGTGTAATTTCTTACTTGGTTTACTCATAACTACAAATGTGTTATTTGTATAGTGGTTGTTTAAAATGCATCACTCCATTCTTCCTGTTGCTGAGGTTACACCAAACACCAAAATTTGGACAACAAAAGTTCTTGTTATTCAACAGTTAAGTTCTCGGCAATCAAAATCCAGTCCGAGAAAGTATTAAAGGTTTCTCTTTATTGAAAAAGATGTATGTACGCACAACATATGTACAACAATTCATTTATTCTTTCTGAATTATTTATTCTTTTATAACGATTATGCATCTAAATTCAAAATCTTATATAGGGAACTAAGGTACATGTTAGTCTGGATATGAGTTTAATAGAAGATGTGCTTCAACTTCCAGAGACATATAATTGTTGGTCTCATTTTATTTATTACTAACCTTTGTATTTCTGCAAAATTACTATATAGAAAGCCAATGAACTCACACTATGGAATGAAGTCATCTCCACAGAAGGAGCAATAATTCTTGCCGCTGCAGACAAAAATACCTATTATTGCTATAACTAGACTACATGTGACATACTATTATGGTATGCACTAATTTCTAGATTCAACATGATTCCTTTACTTATGCATTACTACAACATTATGTACTAAAACAATTTAAATTCCTCCACTTTGTTAGGTATATCACTTTCTGCCACAAGTTTTGCAAATATCATTGTGAACCCATCATACTCTGAAACTCTTTCTCTTAGGACTCGGTATATGCGGTTCATTCTTATATAGAACAAACATATTTTTACTCAGTATTTTTACTTGTTTTATACACTCTATCTCTCTTATATTGTTATTTTCAATATACAACTTGGTGAGAAAATCATGTGTTTCTAACTGAACTTGTTCGTGAGAAGAAATACTTCAAGCAATCATCTCCTCATCAAAATATCCCATGGGATAACTTCTCTTATGTTGAAAATGTCATAACTAACAATGTTGTAAGTTTTTTTTTTCCTTTTTTTATTGTCCAAAATTTCTTTTTCTTTTTTTTTTTTTTTTTTGTGCTGCATAGTTTGTGTCTTCCTTAGAACATTCCTAGGTTCTCGAATCCAATGAAAAATCCTAATAAATCCTCAAAAGTTTATGAATTCGGTACTATATTTGTACATGTGTAGGAACATAAATTTCGGGTCAAAATAACAACACAACCATGGACATTGATAAAAAAAATTGGTATATGGCTTGTGATAATTGCTTGAAAAGCACGAATGTCGAGTATGGTTGCGAAATTACTTGCAACTTTTGCCGTGCAGAAACTATTGCCAAGCCAAGGTTATGATTTTTCGATCATTTATTCATCATGGTTTCCATTCTTTTTCATTCATTTATTTAGGAAAATGATGTACAAGTAGGTTATGTATACCTTTCTAATTAGTTCTCTCCGGCTATCTAGAATCAAGTTTCCTATCACACTCTCCGAGAGTACAACACAATTGGATGTATATTTGGTGATTTGACAGGGAATCTTTTTGGTATAACTGCACTTGAACTCATGAAAAATGAGAAAGAGGTTGGTTATTTGTTTTTTTACTTTATAAATAAATCGTTCATACTAATACTATTCTTTTATTTGAATAAAATTTGGTTACTTTTTCCAAAACAGAACCAAAAGTTAGTCTGTGATGCCATAAATAAACGCTTGAACTGAAGACAAGTCATTGTTTAGGTAAAAAAGAAGGCCTTCGGCACCCATAATGGCATTGGATATCACTACAATGTCTCTTCACTGATTGAAGAAGATGTCGACCACCCCTTAAAAGTTCATGTTGAATAATGTGCATCTTCACTCTCTCATGTTGTTGGTATGTACCTTATTGAGTATCACATTAACTAAAATGATTTGATACTTTGGACTTATGTATTGATTTGTCAAATATCAAATTTGTCAACTGCTAGTACTAATTATGATCTTAATGCTGCTGCTACATCTATAAAAATGCACACCTTCCCAATCAAGTAAGGATTCACAAGATGTTGCAAGTTTGTCAGTTTCACCTCCAAAGAAAGTGATGGCGCTTGTAGGAGTGACTCCTTTGTTAATATGTAAATAAACAAGTATCAGATGACTCATTAGGTTTCATGTGGTGACCTCTTTTGCCAGTACTCCTCGGTGATCTATATTGTCAATGCACTTGCTACTTTGTGGTTTACAAGTTTTAAATATTTTCCCGGTATTGCATGATGTTGGTATGAGGTCTAAGAACTCATTATGTTATACAAAGTTATTACTTCTTTTGTTATTAATCAAATTTGTATGAATAATTTATCTTCTGATTATGAGTTTTTATCTATCGTTCTTTAGATGTTATAGATCCATGTAGTGAATGACATTGTCATCTACTATAAAAATAAAATATGCTCGGGTTGATTTTATGCGATCAATATCTGGTTTGCTATAATCTTCAAAGGATTCCTTATTAGGAATATTGGTTTTTTGTTTTAAATTCAACCAATTATTTTGTTTCATACTACATCAATCTAAAATTTGTATTGTGGTGAAAATAGTTTTCGATTAATATGAGCTTCTATTATGGAATATGCATACGATATTAATATTTGATAAAAATTGGCAATGAAAATGTTGACATAACTTTTGGTTATGGGATAGATAAAAGACAAACATTTTGATCCTTGTTCATAATTTACTTATTTCATTTTCCTAACAATATGAATTGTTTTATTCTCATGAACTCATATTTTACAGGAACAAATTTTCCTTAATTCTCATATTATATTATTTACTATTAAAATTGGACCAAAATGCCACCGGCTACAAACTTTGAGACTAACGAACCAAAATGAAATTTTGGACTTTCTCAAACTAGAATGCTTCTTATTGTTGGAAATGCTTTGAATTTTATTTGATTAAAATGAAGGGAATACGATTGTCTATTTTATGGAAGTTGAAAATGTGTTATTCAATAGAGTCAATAGACATGCCCAATTGGAAAACATACTTATAAAAACTTATGACTTTAATTTCAGCTAAATGAACATGTCATTTCACCCAAAGGGCATACTGTTATAGACAAGCAAAATTTCACGCTCTAATCAAATCGAGACAAATAATTTTGATATTTATCGCTTTAAAAAATATAAATATTAAAGAGATAATGTAAAATTGACCAATCATGTCTTGTCAAATATTTAATATATTTATCTCTTTAAATTAAATTATAAAGAGATAATATAAAAAGTGTTTAAATTCACCATGACTCTACCTCTTTGACGGCAAAATTTGTATACAAATTTTTGTGTTTCTGAATTTTTTGAAACAAAAAAAAAAATTCAAATAAATTCTTTGAATTTGATTTAGTATTTGTGGATACAAAATCTGTATTTCAAACTTCTGATTCTTCACTTCAAGAACGTGATCTTTGATTTCGGCAACTTCGAAGGTGAAACTTGACGTTTAAGCTCCTTTGATGCTATAATGTTAATTCAAGGGTCTTCTAGCTTATTCCCAGATTAAATGCTATAGACTTGGAATCTTTGACTTGAATTTGAATATTTCTTGGTGGATTTGGAGCTTTGATCTTCCGCCACGATGGACTTGCTTCTTTGATAACGTTAATTCGCGGGTCTTTTGACTTCTTCTCAAATCAAATGTTGACTTTGAATTACTTCCACGACGAACGCCTAGATTCTTGCCTTGAACACCGTGGATCTTTCTTGATTTGCGTTTGAGAGGATTTTTGGACTTCTTGAATACTTTTTTTCTTGTATCTTCAATTGTGTGTCTGTATTTTGAATGAGCTCCAGGGAACCCTTTATATAGCTGTCAAAGAGGTAGAGTCGTGGTAACTTAAACACCTTTTGTATTATCTCTTTAAATACATTAAATATTTTGTAAGACATGATTGATCAATTTTGACATTATCTCTTTAATATTTGTATTTTTTAAAGAGATAAATATCAAAATTATTTGTCTCGATTAGATTGAAGCGTGAAATTTGGCTTGTCTACAACTGTTTCACCAAAATAAATACATCATTTCACAAAAAAAAAAAAAAAACACCGTTTTAGTGATTGATATCTATTCGGTTGGTTGGACACGCTTAGACGATGACTAAGCACCATTAACCATTATCCACATGTCACAAACTTGACCTGTGTCACACATTCTGACCAATCACTTGTTGTGATTTAACCCGATTGAAATAAACTTATTATTAAATTTATTTTTAATATAGTACTTATCATTTATCAACATATATTACTATATTATGATGATGAAACACGTGAGTTAAATATGCTTAGAATGAAAATATCAAGTTTCAAAAAATATATAAATTTCATAGAAGGTTATTTTAGTGTTTTTTTTTTTTTGACATTAATGAGAAATACAAGGGCAAAGACACTAATCTCAAGCAGTCAATAAATTGAGCATTACATAATATATTGCGAGCTTTCAAAGAAATAATTAAAGCACTCAACTAAGATGTATTATTACAAATTGAAAATCAACAAATATGACATTGATAATTCTTCCAATATATGGTTTCCCAATTAGGAAATAAATAAACATGATCCCACTAATACATATTTTATACTTAGGTATATTAATAAATTAATAATGCAAATGCATTTTGGGAGTATTTGGACATGTAGAAGTTGAAGGTTTAGTAGTTTAATGCCATGCATGGTTTGACCGAAGAACTTCAAACGATCATAATTTTTGATCCATTACAGAAAATTTGACTTTTCGCCGCACTATAAATGGATACGTCTTAAAAACCATGGTAAATAAATACTATTAACCACGGTCAAACAAATCAATACAAAAACTTAATTTTTTACCATGGTTAATCAATATTTGTCATAGTTTTTAACCATAGCCAAAATATTTGGCATGGTTTTGGCCATGGCTAATGTTTTGTTCACACTTGTAGAAACCACGACTAATGGTCGTTGCGAAGCCGTGGTTAATTTATATTCGCAATAATTTTTTTCTTTTGACCATAGTAATTAACCATAGCGAAAAATTATATTTTTCCTAGTGATCCGAAAAGAGTTATAGGGTGACACTACAAAAAAAAAAAACCATGATAGCAACGACGTATTTTCCTTGTAAAATGGTGAAATTCGTTGCTAATTTACATTAGCAACAAATTCAGCAAGAAAACTATTTACTTGCTAATTAGCTTGATGCTGATTTTAGCATCAAATACTTTCGTTGCTAATTTTGCTACAAAATTTACTAAGGAAAATATTCCTTGATAATTAGCAAGGAATATTTTTGTTCCTGCTCATAGCAAGGTATAAATTCGTTGCTGATTTTGTTACTTCAATAATGAAAATATTAAAAATATCTAATTATTCAGCAACGTTTATATTCGTTGCCAATATTAATTATAAAATTGAACTTATTATTCATCAACATATTCTTTTTGTTGCTAATTTCGTTACTAAAAAATAATTTTAATTATTCAAAATTCTCGAATTAAATTATTTCAAAATTTACCTAATTAATCAATTACAAAATAATAATAATAACAATAACAACAAAAGAAACACATTATATTAAAAAGAATTAATATGAAACTGAACAAAAATGCCATAAAAATACCAATAAAATGAATTTGGAGATGCAAAGATTATATTCATTCAAACCAACAAAAATAGAATCTGATTTTTTCACTAGCAAAATCCAAATTCAGCAAAGATTATATTCATTCATACCAATAAAAATAGAATATGATTTTTTCACTAGCAAAATCCACACAATGGCATGACTAAACTGCACTTCCAATGGACACCAAAGAAGAAAGGAACAAGAGAGGTATAATAAATGGCATCATTTCTTATACTAACTTTGATCTGAATTAATTCGTCAAGCTCTCTCCTTGAACTCTGACATAATTCTGCTAAAGCAAGATCCACCAAAAACTCCAAGTTTCCAAGTGGACATCCTGGAAATCATACACGAGATATTGATAAGTCAGTTGCCAACATCTTAATATCAATAAATACGAAGGGTTGATTGGAACTAAACTCTAAGATAATCAAACATGGAGGAAGTAATAAACTAAAACTTTTTTATTTTTTGGTCATAACAAAAGTTTCATAAAAACTAAATTATAAACTTTATGAAATCTTCAAGACTTCTTTCTCCTCCACCATACCACGGAGAGAGCTTCAACCAACAACGTACATCTATTTGATAATATCAATAAATTTGTACTAAAATTAATGTGCAATTTTTAGTCGGACCTTAATGTTGTCATATAAAGAGCGTTCATGAGATTTCTATCTAATAACTGTCATAATACAAGCTTCTCTTATCCTCTTTCATGTTTTAGTTGAGGCTCTGGAGCAGATGCCAGCAACGAAAGAGGTGAACAAGCACAACAAAATGCTAATCGGAAAATGCAATCTATAAGACTATTTATTCCAAATGTAAGTAATGGCAATCTGTAACACCTTCTGTTTGCTACTTACCTATTCATACATTTCTGTATTTGGATGAGAACTTATAGACAAATAAACCTCATAAATAGAAAAACGCAACATTGGGTGGTGCATGGAAAATTGAAGCATGTTCACTTAATTAGCATAAGTTGAATAATGTTAAAATTTCTGTAGTTTAGTTTGAACATAACTGTAGCATCCTAAGCTTTTCTTAGAAAGCCGCCTCATATGTCCCCGCTAATTAATAACTCAGACACACACTTAACAAGGCTATAACTTCTAAAATTTATGCTAATAATGTTACTGAGTAAGTAGGAACCTAATTAAAGTTGGATCCATAAGAAAACATACATGAAAGATAAGATGGTGAGAAGCACAGAACATTGATATCTTTGTTATCTAGAGTAACAATTCTAACAGAAATGGTAAATGCATTGCACCATCAAAGAGAACTATGAATTTCATCAAGCAAAATAAAGCAAGGACGAAAATACATTAAACTAACAATGGTACATTGATCTATGACACTCAAAGGCCATAATGATTGTCTTGAATATAGCATCTCTTATGAGGATAGAGGTAAATCCTCTACTTCTTTCAACATAAACTTAAGCCCATCAACATACAGGTCCAAGTTTCAGCTTTTAAAAACAAATGGGTTCTATAATTAAAATTCTTTTTTTCATCAATTCTATAAAAATCAAATTCTTCTGAATCAGGCAAGAAGTTCGAAATCCTCAAAAATGATAGTGGTGATTAAATGGAGTACAAGTGAGCTGATCCTTGAGTTGCTGACTGAAATTTGTGTAGGCAAAGACATAAAGATGAAGGATTACACCAGTGTAGTCAATGGCGCGCAAGAGGCGCTTAAGGCGTAGCCTTCTCGTCATAAATGACAAATTGCGCAGCCCTTTGTCCAGGCGCTGCCATGGCGCGCGCCTGGACGCCATTTGGGCTGTTGCCCAGGCCTGCGCCACGCGCGCCTTTGTGAGCCCAAGCCTGTTTATGCCTGGGCCCACGAAAAAATAAATAAAAAATGTAAAACATTGGGGAGTCCAAACAACTCCAACAACAACCGAGCACCCTAATATTATAATAAGAGCCATTCCAACTATTGAACTACTGCTTATGTGTTGCATGAATGGTTCTTTCCAATTTCCACCACGTCTAGACTCTAGGGCCGCCGCTGCTGCTTTTCTTTTCTCTGTCGCTGCCGCCGCTGCTAGTATTGGTAACGGGTAAGTTGTTAATATTTTAGATTTCTTCTCTTTTGTCTTCTTGTTAATTGTTCTTTTCCTTTCTTTTCTTCAAATTTCATGTATTGTAAATACATGCTTTAAATTGCAAGTAGTGTATGTATGTATGATTGGTTTAAATTTAAATAATAATTTTTAGATTCAGATTAATATTTCTTCAATTGTTGAAGTACTGAATATAGATTTTTAAAGTTCCATGAATACTGAAAATATTTTTCAAATTACTTTAAACTTTGTAAATATTAATATTGCTTCTGAAATTTGACTGTAATAACTTTTTTTTTCTTTCTAAAAATTACTTTTTAGAATTCAGAATTCAGATTTCAGATTAATATTCTGGTTTTCTGAAATTTGCTTATTTTTCTTTAATTTTGAGACAATGTAAATTTATTTTCTATCATATATTAAAATTTTGTTTATTTTTTTAGATTAATATTTACAATTGAGAATGTCAAGTTCAGCTTCAAGTCTAAAGGTTCCGGCATGGAATTATACATCCTTGCCTGATCCTAACAACACAAATAAGACCAAATGTAATTTTTGTGGGAAGGTTAACAACGGAGGGATAACGAGATAAAAACAACACCTTACTGGTGGTTTTCGTAATACCAAACCGTGTCCAGAATGTCCGGAGCATGTACGTGAAGAGATTAGAAACTATACGGCAAAATAGAAAGATTTGAAGGACCAAATGGATGCAATTCCTCATTTTGATGATATTGCTGAGGAACAAGAGCAGTGGGAAGCTCTACAACAAAATATCAGTTATGGCAAGCGTCCATCTAGTTTCTTTGTTGGAGGAGGCTCATCTCAATCTGTTGCACGGAGAATGCCACAAAAAAAGCCAAAACGAATAGGTCCTATTGATTTGTTCTTCACACAAGATGCTGATGAGGTAGTGAAGCAAATGAAAAATAAAGATGGTGGGTAGTTATTTGATGAGAATAAGAAAAAAATGAGAGAGTACGTAGTACAAAAGTTTGCTCGATGGATGTATGATACGGACATCGCATTCAATACTGTACGAGCTGATAGTTTTGGACCAGTAGTTGAAGCCTTTGGCTAGTACGGCCCTGGCATAAAATCCCCTAGTTATCATGAGGTTAGAGTCACATATTTGAAGAAGGAACTAGAACACACTCGTACAATTTTGAGAGAGAATGATGAAACCAGAGCTAAATATGGTTGGTCGTTGATGGCAGATGGTTGGTCTGATAGAAAGCAAAGAAGGCTCATCAATTTTCGGGTGAATGACCCAAAAGGAACCAAATTCATAGAATCTGTGGATGGGTCATCATATGCTCACACGGGTGCGAAAATGTTTGAGTCGTTGGATTCGTAAGTGCAGCTTGTTGGAGAGAAAGATGTGATCCAAGTAGTCACAAACAGTTCAAGTGCAAATGTTTTAGCTGACGAGAATTCTTTTTAAATTAATTTATTGTCATAGTAGTAGTATCTTTACATATTATTTTGCTATTTTTAATTCTTTATTTGTTATCATGACTGGGATCATTCTTGGAGTCAAAATACCCACATCTATACAGGTCACCTTGTGCAGCTTATTGTATAGATCTAATGTTTCATGACATCTTCAAACTTCCTAATTTGAAGAAGACATATGAGTGGGGTGTGATGATTAATGCGTACGTATATAATAGACCCCCTCTCTTAGATATTATGAGTGATTTTACTAAGCATAGAGAGATGGTGAGACCAGCAAAAACTCACTTTACAACTGCATTTCTGACTTGAAGCGATTCCATGTTCAAAAGAGGAACTTGAAGAAGATGTTTACATCTGAAAAGTGGACCAAGAGTAGGTATGCAAAAGAAGCGCAAGGCAAACTAGTAGCAAGTATTATGTTGATGCCTTCTTTTTGGAATTATGTTCTTTTCATTATTAAAGTTGTTGGTCCACATGTTAAAGTACTTCGATTAGTAGATGGTGAGAATTTATGAAGCTATGGATAGAGCCCAAGAAGCTATTGCTGCCTCATTTTCCAACAACGAAGAGAAGTACAAAGAGGTATTTGAGATGATTGACAAGAGATGGGATATCCAACTTCATAGGCCATTACATGCAGCTGGTTATTTCTTGAACTCAGAGTTCTTCTATACAAATCCTAATGTAGAAAAGGATGAGGAGGTTATGCAGGGTTTATATGGTTGCATAGGGAAGTTGGTTCCAAGTGTTGAATTGCAAGATAAGATTATTGATGAGCTTCCAAAGTACAAGAAAGCTGAATGACTTTTTGGGACTCCTTTTGCAATAAGACATAGGGCTACAAAAGCACCAGCTAATGAAAATTATTTTTCAAAACAAATATGTTAATTCTTTTAACTATACTTACTTTTTCTTAATATTTGGAGTTTAAGTTTTCAATTTCTGAATTACTAGCGGAATGGTGGGCTTCCTTTGGATCATCAACTCCGAACTTGCAAACTTTTGCAATCAAAGTTCTAAGCCTTACATGTAGTTCATCTGGTTGTGAGAGAAATTGGAGTGTTTTTGAACATGTAAGTATACACTATATTTTGTATATTGATAGATATGATTTTTTATTAATTTTTTCTAGTTACTAATTTAAATTTATGCAGCTTCATTCTAAGAAAAGAAATAGATTGGAGCAACAACGTTTGAATGATTTGGTTTTTATCAAGTATAATAGAGTGTTGAGATGGCGATATGATGCACGTGATACAATAGATCCCATTTTCTTGGATGAAATAGATGAGAGTAATGAGTGGTTGTTAGGGAGATTGACTCTTGATGATAGTGATGAAGAGAATGTGAATGTATTTGAGGATGATGATTTAACATGAGGTGATGTTGCACAAGCTGCCGGGGTTGATGAAGATGCTTATGATTTTCGATCTCGACCTTCACAACAATCAAAGGGTAAATCAAAGGCATCTTCTTCAAAAGCAACAAAAAAAGCAAGTACATCATCTAGATCTACTGGACACCGTCATCTTATTGATGATGAAGAAGAAGAAGAGGATGAAGAAGAAGAACACTTTCATGATATTGATGAAGAGGAGGCTGATTATATATCTGATGATAATGGAGATGATGGAGAGGGAAGTGAAGATGGTCTAGCAGAATTAGATGATTAGATTTTAGGTTTATTTGAGATTTTGGACCTTTTTTTTTTTTTTTTCTCGTCAAGACTTTAACATTAGTTTGTTTTAAGTTATATGAAGTGTTTTTTTTGAGTTGGATATGTTATTTAATCTTTATATAAATATATATATTAGATGAATGTATACGTGTGCCACACTTTTAAAAGGCGCGCGCCGCGCCGTGCGCCATGGCTCCAGGAGCCCTTGGCGCAATTGTGCGCCGTGTGCCACTGGCTACTATGGATTACACGCAGTACTATTAACAATTTGTTTACATTTTTTGCAAGGAGTGAACCATCAAGTTTCTATGAGACAGCTGACAAGATGAGATGGGACAAAAGAAGATATTTTGGACACTGTTTCTTGGACATGCAACGACAAAGCAACAGTATACAGACTGTTATATTTCTGTTCCTCACTTCTTAAGGAAGCACGCAGGCACCACATATAAGCAAGTGAGGACATCACTGGCACTAATTGAATGAAAGCTAAACTTTCCTGAAATAAATAACTTCTGCAAAGTTGAAGTAAATAACTGAATGGCTCCTCAAAATTGATATTTAGTCATATGGTAAGCTGAATAACAAAGATGAATGGGATTACAAATAATGTAATTAAGGATTCATGCTTGTAAAGACCGACTCACAAGCAAGCTACGAGAACACTTCAATACAAAACGGAAAGCAAAATTGAAAACTCGAGAGGCAAACTCTTCTTGATACTCTAACACACAGATGTGCTTTGTCATTAGGGCTATTCTAATTCAATCAAGATATCACAACCACCTCAAATGGACAAGATAAACCTAAAAACTCTAGTTTAAGAAGCATGTTCAAATAATAGAGAAGCAACCTTCTCAACTCAAAGTATAACCACACTGCAACTAATGAACAACTCTTTAGAAGTGACATCAAAACCATGATTTACAACAAGACAGCAGATGGAACTATTTTGTAAATTAGCAACATAAGAAACAAAACCATTGTCTAGGATGTATGACAGAGAAAACCTAGTGGCTAAATAAGAAACAAGATAACTCTGCACGAAACCAACTAATGAAGAAACATATACAAAATAACTGAGAAGCAATCTTCTCAGTTCAACAAAAAATTCTCAAAATTAACAAAAAAATAGCAAAAACGGGATTGCAATTCGACACCCTAATTTACTTTTCCCTCCACCAACAGTTCCCCAATTAATTGTAGTCATGAAAAATTTCACTCTCAAGCCATAATAATAGAATCTTGTTAGTTATAATCACTTGCATAATTTTCATAAGAGCCAAACGAAATGCGGATACTCTTATTTAAAGGAGAAATGAGAGGAGTTGTTGTGAGAAGAATGGAAGAAAAGTACCCGAAAGAGGATAGTTTAGATGGAAGCAACAATTGAGGTTCGACGTGTATTGGAGGCGAAAATGGAGCTCTGAGCTCCGGCGCCACCAACGATGGAGCTTGGAGATGTCGGCGATCGATTTGGAGCTGAGTCCCTTCTATCGACAGAAATGAAAAAGAGAGTGAGAGATAACTCAGTTATTGTTCTTTCTATTTATTTATTTACTTAATAAATGTATAAATTACTAATATATTATATTTCTATATAGAGAACATATTGAAAAATGTAAAAAGAAATTTCGACAGTAAAAGGACATGAAAAAGTTTATCAATCAATTAATTATAGTTTGAAACGAATTCTTTTGTTGCTAAATTTTGTTTTATTTTATTTATTTTTTAAAAAAATTTAGCTATGAGTTCTGCAACGAAAATTTTAACAAGATTTTTTTAAATTTTTTTACCAAAGCCAGCTACGAATTTTTGCAACAAAAAATTTCTTTCTAATTTTAGCAACGAAATATTTCGTTTCTAATGTTAATTTCGAAACTATAAAAACTTAAAATTCCTATTCCTTGCTAAATTCATATATGATCAACAAATTTACTCTCATTTCTAATATTCATAGCTGTTTACATAATTTCTTGTAGTGTGATGTACCTATCGTTTTGATTGTATTCTAGATGAGGACCCAACTTCTTAGTACAATTGTCGTGAGGTCCCATCGTTCGTCGTGAAATTCCATTATTTCAACTAATGTTTGGACATTTCTTTAAATTTTAATTTTTTTCAATCGATTTTAAGATAATTTTCATGTTTTTTGTCATTGTCATTTGGGCCTCATATCTTACAAGATTATTGTGAGGATACTTTAGGGTCAAATTCCTAAGATTTCTGAGATAGTCCTATATTAATTTAGCCCGTCAATTTGAATGCTTATCTTATGTTCAATTAAAATCTCTTCTTTCAATTATCTGCAAACTCTATCGTGGTAATCATTCAAAAATAAAATATTATTTTTCAATTTCAAAATATTAGAGTCGTGTTGTTTATTTTTATTTAGTTTTTGGGTCACTCATTGCTAGAAAGTGAAGGAGAAAAAAGCTGTAGGAAACATTGTGAGAATGATGCCTTATGTTTGGTTTTAGTTTTAGGTAGTTTTGTTTTGATTTGTGCAGAGAAAGAAAGAAAACTAGAGATAAATAAGTGTGTGTTAAAAAATAGTGTATATTTGAATTTGTTTTAGGAGATAGTTTAAAATAGTGTAAAGAAGTTGTTGTATGTATTGTGTTGTATA
The DNA here is from genome assembly GCA_034509735.1 of Sesamum alatum. Taxonomy (NCBI): domain Eukaryota; kingdom Viridiplantae; phylum Streptophyta; class Magnoliopsida; order Lamiales; family Pedaliaceae; genus Sesamum; species Sesamum alatum. The sequence continues at coordinate 6,139,215 of JACGWO010000005.1, forward strand.
TTTGGGAGACAAAAAATACTGTTCATTGTCGAATCATATTTTTTTTATTTGTTTTTTAAATGTATATATGTATATATTAATATTTATTTGTTTATAGGTGGACTGAATTATTTAATATATTATTGTATATATGTTTTGTTTTGTTTTGTTTTTTGGGAGTGGGCCAAAAACTTCAAAACACCATATCTTGGTGTTTTATATGGCTAAAACAAACATGTTTTGTTTAAGATGACTAAAAAATGAAACCAAACACAGGGGGGTTCTCCTTCACCAATTAATTATAAAAATAGCAGCCAGGCAAATACGAAAAAATTTTGTTCGAATAAAATTTGATCAAATCAAATTAATTACAAAGTAAGTGTGATATACTATATTTTTTTACTATATTAATTACAAATTAAGTGCGATATACTAAATAATACACCAATCATACATTAAGTATATTATATTTTTTTTTGTTATATGATTAATCCAGGCTTGACTAATCTAATATGTATTAAAATTTCCAGCCAAATACATGGTGACATTTCATATATCCCCCACAAAATCTGGCTCTAGATTGTGAGAAGACACCTCATCTGACAATCATGTCTCCCCTATTACCACTTCTCCCACAATTTCTGTTCCTTTTACATAATTATTCCTGTTTTTATCTAGTTTAATGTCCTATATATACATATATTTTTGGTAAAATAGAAAAATTAGAAACACTAATATAATTTTTTTAATATAATTAATTACTATAGCTAAAAAAAATCGTGATAAATACAAATTAATTAATGGCTCTGCAACGACTATTAATCATTGTTGCAAGTGAGGCCAAAATATTAATCCTAACAAAAACTATGCCAAATGTTTTGGTCATAGTGAAAACTATAGCAAATCCTGATTAACTGTGATAAAAATTTAAGTTTTTACATTAATTTTCTTCAATGGTGGCTAATAGTTTGATTTATCACGATTTTTAAATTGAAGTCATGTAAAGTGTAACGAAAAATCAATTTTTTTTTTTTTAGGGAAAATATGAATGGTACTCTGCAATCTTGGAAGAGAGAATTGGATTTGCGCCCTGGTGTTCTGATCAAGATACTTATATGAGTATTGCGTTGTGCATTGAACAAGATCCTTATAACTGGCCATTGTTGTTTAAATTGAATATTCTTTTTTTTTTCCTTAAAGAAAGATTTTTGGTAGAACTTTTTAGGGTGATTTATAATGATCATTGCTAAGATTTGGCATAATTTTGAATACCTTTTGTTTTTTTAAAAATTAGAAATATCCCCTGAGATTTATAATTTTTAACCAATAACTTAAAATTGTCCATTTTGTTCTTGTTTTTTATTTTTAAATTATAGAAAAATTACTGGAGATAAATTATATTATTAACCCTCTATGTAAAAAAAGTAAGAAATCTCTCCTCACGCATTTTAGTAAAAAAAAAATTCAAAAAACTTTAAAACATAAATAAATAATCTAGTTTGAATAAGGGCATTTTGGTCGATTCCCCCATAAAAATGGATGAAAATGAGTTATTTCTTAGACGGTTACAAATCTCAGATGGGTATTTGTAATTTTTAAAAAAAATGAGAGGGTATCCACAATTCTACCAAACTTCAGGAGAGGTCGTTGTAATTCACCCAATTTTTTAATATGAAAGTATTATTCTTAAATATTTTACTAAAAATAAAATACATTATATATCTTATTGACATCTTAAAAGGAAATTGTTAATTTTTTTTTAGAAAACTTTGTACATCCTTTATATTTCTATTTTCTTTAGTATTGTATTTCCATAGGTCTTTCCTTTTTCTTTTCTTTTTTTTTTTTTTAAAGTGTTGTATATTTTGGTCAATTAAATGCAATATTGGGCTCTGACCCTGAATGGAAAACGCGCACTTGCATCCCAAAAAGCTTTTGGGTTAGGCATTAGCTGTACATTTTGGGCCCAAAAGATCACTCAAGAAGATTAAAGAAAAAGAAAAAAAGAGAAACAAACTTTTTAAATAAATAAAAAAAAATTATAGGTGTTAGAGCATTGTCTTGTGACAAAGGACAACTATTCTAAACTAAATCAATTATATTAAAATTAAATATTTTTAGAAAAATATTTATATAATCATAAAAGGTATTAATGAGTTTAGCCAATGTATTTATAAACTTACAATGAGATTGCATCGTAATAGAAGTAAACTAGAAAAAAAAATCTTTATTAATATAATCTATTATAAATATTCCTATTTAAATATGTATTATGTTAATATCATGTATTCTTAATTCTAGAAAATAAAATCTTTATTAATATAATCTATTATAAATATTACTATTTAAATATATATTATGTTAATATCATGTATTCTTAATATTGTTCATATTATATTCCTTTGTTATCCCCATCAGATAGCCAAACGGAGTCAATATTTATATTGTGTATAATAATAAAGTAGAAATTTTCGCAAATATTATTTAAAAATTAAATTAATCTGTTGCGTTAAGAAACTTTTCAACGGCATTTTTTTATCACAAAAGTTGCCTGAAAGTTAAAATAATTCCATTAATTAAACCTAAAATGTAACAAAAAAGTTGAATGCGATACTATTCCTAATGTAGTTTCTTTTTTTAGGGCAGGTGGTACATTTGGCTGCGTTCGTTTGCAGATGACTTTATTCGCTTGTTCATTATGAGAGGATTACATGCTTTAGCTAATAGATGGAAAAATAAGCCCATTTGTTGTTTGAATAACGAGCGATAAACTATTAATTTAAAAATATAATAATGTTTCTATAACAATATTTCTAAAGCAACCAATTATTATTACATATTCAGTCCACAGTATAATAATATTTCTATGTCTACTAACACCAACATTAAAACAACCAAAGGAATAATACAAACATCCTATAAACTAATGAGAATATATTTGAGATTAATTAATGAGGCTGTATTTTTTATTGACAGTGGTATCAAATCAATATATTTTTATTGAAAATACGTATAAACAAATATGTTTTCACTTTAATTATTGTTTCAAAAACTTAAAACTGAAAATAGGAACATAAACAAATAGGATAGACTTGTTAAGATATTAAATAATTATCTTCTCTAATGATTTAAATTTTTAGACTAGGTGATCGTATAACAACGTTATCAAAACCATGCTAAATAAGAAGTTTTGTTACCCGTTTATAAAAGACAATTTCAAGTACAGAATTTGTATGTGAGGGGGGCATGCTAAGATATTATAAGGGTTTTTGCAAATAGTGAGAACAAGCGCATTTATCAACTTGTTGCTGAAGATAAGTTGAAGGTAATGTTTTTATTTTACAGCTCTTTCTTTTGAACTGTTTAAATTAAATTGATTTAAATCAAAAGTAATAAGCAACTCCCTACCAACTTTTACAACTTATTAGAAAAATTATCACTATTAAGTTGTTTTTTCAAATACTCCAACTTCAATTTTTTGTTTTTTATTTTAACTTTTGCTTTCAAATGCTCCTATATTTTATTATCGTTGAATTTATAATTCTCTTTACAACTTAATTATTCCCTCTATAAAAACAGAAGCTATTATAGACGCCCTATAAATATCAAATTATTCTCCAATCTATTGGTTCAAACTCTTAAATGATGCAATTATTTAACATTCTGTATAAAGTGAATGATACCTAAAGTATTAACATTCTCTAAAAAGTGGGATGATGCCTAAACTATATATTTATAATAAATGTAGTACGTAGTGTATTGGATAAGGTTTGCCAACTACTCCACCACCACAATTAACAAACCAATTACTTAAATGATTGATATTAATAAATATGACTTTATATATATGCCTGAATGTCAAGAATGAAACTTTTTTAACCCTAATTTTATGTGGAAAAGCTTCCAGTTTCAACAAATGTTCTGCGGTTCTAAACTTCTTCCAGAATATTATCTTTTCGATGATCAGGGCAATGATTTTGCTTTGTCACAATTAGTTCTTGGTCTTGAATATTATTAAAACCAGTACGGTTGTATATATGAATAATTCTTGAGTGAACACTTTATTTATAAGTTTATATTGAAATTTTCAAAATAGGTGAATTATTCTGTTACTACAAGAAAATAACTTAATAGCAATGAAATAATTTGTTGTTGAAATCAGCGTCGAGTTAATTAACAAGTAAAATTCTCATTTCTTAATCTACATTCCTTGATATATATTTTAAACAAATTATTGCTAAATTTGTTAGCAAGTAAATTTCTTGTATTACATAACGTAGATTAGCAATGAGAATTTTACTTGTTAATTAGCTCGACGTTGATTTTCTTTCGTTGCTAATGAGCGATTTTCTTGTAGTGATCGACATGCGTTCTCTATTTTCAGAGAGTGTTTGTGTGAATTTTAATATTTTTCTTATTAGATTTTTGTGAGTTTATAAGTTTTTGTAATTAATTAAAGTATCAAACAAAAGGTTTTTTAATGAGATAGCTTATAAGTTTCAAAATAGAATGTAAGAAACTTGTAAATCTTTTAAAAAATATGGCATTACTAGTATATATACATATATATATATGAAAATTGTCGTTACTAATATCTCATTTATATTTATACTATTATATAAAATAAAGTCATTTTTTTCTCACAAACGGCCGTTAATGACACCGCCGCTCTACTTTTTTGTATATAATGCCAAAAATAATCCTGATCAACTGATACGACAACTACTTTATTCAACTTTTTAAATTTCATATTAATTGATAAATTAATTTTTTTCTTTTTTTTTTACTGTGATGTGTTAGTTTATATATTTTATTATTGTTTATAATATATTTTAAAGCATAAAAAAATATTTATTATATGTACGCAGGAACGGCGTGCCACGACTTGCTAATATATATATATATGTATATATATATATATATGAACCTTCACAATATCTCACCTTATTCAAATATGATAATATTTTTGTTATACGATTTATTATTTTTTACAGTTTTAAAAATATTTTACTAGCTAATTAATAAAATTGTTTAAATAAATGTAGCGAAAGGCGGACTTGGTCTGCTGGTTCAATAGCCCCATCAGTATATAAACTTTGAAGTAGTATCTCTATTCATTCATCATCAGAATTCTTCATTCATACTCCAAAGTTATCATTAGGGTTACAGTCTTTGAAGCCAGAGAAATGAGTGAACCTCCAAAATATGCCTATCCCTACCCTGCTCATGGTTCTCTCTCTCTCTCTCTCTCTCTCTCTCTCTCTCACACACACACACACACACACACACACAAACACACACTTACCTTCAATATGTGTTCTTTTAATTGGAATAATTAGTTTGGTTTAATATATATATATATATATATATATATAGGTCAATATCAGGGGCCTCCAGTGATGGCACCTCCACAATATTATGCTGCGCCTCCGCCCCGGAGAGAACCTGGTTTTCTTGAGGGATGGTACACCTGCGCCCCCTCCCCTCTTTCTCTTTGCTGCACAAACTCACCCACAAAGATATATCAGAGATCAACAAACACACACACACACAAAAAAAGTTAATAGTTATAAAATTCCACTAATATTAGAAAAAAAAAAAGAAAAGATGACGCGACTATTGAACTTTTTAAAAAAGAAGTTCATTACTTCCAATTTCAGAGATAATATTGGCTGTTTTCTTAAAGAAAAAAAAATCAAGTGTTGTGTTATTTTTTTTCTTTAAGGAGATTTTGGCCTATTATAAGTATTTTTACAGAAGAATAATGCATTAAACCCACACACACACACAAAGGGGGGGTGGAGGAGGGGGTTGGGGGAATGCAAGCAACCCCTGTAGTATTGGAAATGAGTAAATTACCTCTATATGAAAAATAAAATAGCAATTTATTTAAAATGAGTCAATTTACCTCTCCATGTTTTTAAAAAGGACCAATTTACCTCCCTGTCTAGGGAGGTAAATTGCACTATTTTAAAGAATATGGGAAGGTAAATTGCTAAATATATATATTTTTCATAGAGGGGTAGTTTGCTACTATACAATATCATGTGGAGGTAAATTGCATTAAACACAAATATATATATATATATGTAGTTCATTAGCCTCTTTTTCTTCATTATGTCTTTACAATATGAAATAGAGAATTATGCCTGAATTTTGATTTATTCTTTTTATTTGGTGACAGTCTTGCGGCTCTATGCTGCTGTTGGATAATTGATGAGTGTTGTTGCGACCCCTCCATCATATTCATATGCTGATGATGCCTTTTCCTATGGAAATGTCTATGTAATAAAACTCCTTTCTTGTTTTGTGATGTTTAATTCGCATGTAAGAGCTTACGCGTAGATTTATGTTTGAATCATTTTCTTCAGTATAGTTATATTTTCTATTGTTGGTTGTCACCGCTCACTAATTATGCTTAGTGCATAGACCATAAATATTAATTTTTAGTTTGGTTTAAATGCATTTTTGGTACCGTAATTTAGATCATTTGGCGTTTTCGTCATTTAACTTTCTAGGGTAGTATTTTGGTCTTGTATTTTTTAAATTTTCATGATTTTAGTCCTTTTTTCCGCGGAGTTCACCCTTCTCGCTGGAAAAATGCATTTGCCTCTCACATGACATTTTGAAATTGGGGTTTTTATTCCTATTGGCTCATTTATGCCAACATTTTGTCCTTTTACTTTCTAGAATAGCATTTGGTCCTGCATCTTTTTAATTTTCGCGATTTCATCGTTTTCTTTGGCCGGAGTTCACCCTTCTAACCGATGTAGGTGAACTCCAATGAACAAAAGGATTGAAATTGTGAAAATTAAAAAGGTGTAGGACTAAAATGCTACCCTAGAAAGTTATAGGATGAAAACACCAAATGACCTAAGTTACAAAACAGAAAATGCATTTAATCCTTTTTAGTTTCTCACTATGAAAAGAAAAAAATTATTTGCTGTGGATTTTTTGGATGCAAAATATTTGTTCTAACTTGACACGGAATTTAAGACGTTTTTGGGATAAATAATCAGTTGGAGCATAAAAATGTTGTAAATTTCATCACAAACAAAAGAGGAACATTTGCGATGGCACATATTTCACAAAACCAATTGCAAATATTCGTCCTAGAATTGGATGGAGACCAATTCATCAAAATCCTTGACATTAATTTCGTGCAAGATTTGAGCAATTTTTTCAACATATCCGTTTAGTCTCAAATTGCAATGATTTTGTGACGAAATTGCGCTGCATTTGGGATCGAAATCTTGGGGAGGTGGATTTGGCAAAGCCGTTGCAGAATCCATCTCAATTTGTGAAGGATTTGGGACGATTGTGAGTATGTCACAAGTTTTGGCACATTTTGAAATGCATTTGCCACGATGACTGTGTGTATGTCATAACTCCCATAACAAACACGCCGCAAATGTTTTCACTAAATTTTTTTTAAGAAACCGTGTACTTGAAATATTGTGTGGAAAATGAAAACTTTCAAATTTTGGGGAGAACTTGGATGGAAATTCTATCTCAAAATAAACGATGTCGTTTCACGAGGTAAATTGAATTTGTGATGAATTAAAAATTGCTTTTGGGAAGAATTAGCTCGGCCATCCCAAATTTCTTTGGAAATCCATAACAAAATTAGTCAGAACTAGTACCCCTACTATTTTTTAATGCGATAATTATAAACATTTTACTTTGATACATGTCAAACTTTAACGCAATAACATTATTGTTATTGTGATTATACTTATCAGTCAAATTTAGGGCCAGATGTTGAGATGAAACACTTGGAATATGGTATATGATATTCCACATAAATTTATAAGTATGAGCTTTTTGGTAATGCATATGTTGCATTTAAATGTTAATAAATAACCTATATGCATAATAAAACATGCAATTGTAGGAATAACAAGATGTATTATAATTATTGGCATTGGATACTATTATCTGATATATTTATTGAACTTGTACAATAATTATCGTGCAAATGCAATTATATTTATAATTATTAAATAATATATCATGTAATATCACTGAATACATGTGGTTATAAATAATTTTATTTTTTGAATTAAGAATTTAAGGTTTGGGACAAATTTAGGGATGAAAATGTCCCCCCCCCCCAAATTGAAACGACGTTATTCCATAAGGTGAATTTTGAATTAGAGATGGATTAGAGGGCTTTTGAGACTAATTAGCTTGGCCGTCCCAAACTCCATCACAAATTCCGTAACAAAATTAATCACAACTAGTACCAGTAATATTTTGTATTGTGATAACTATAGATCTGTTACTCTGATGTATGTCAAACTTCAATGCAATAACATTAGCCCCATCATGACTATGTCTAACGGTTGGATTTCTGATAAGATGTTGAAATCAAACATTTGGAATATTGTAGATGATAATGCTCACATATATAAGTATTGACTTTTAAATAATGTATATGTTTTGCTTAAATGATAATAATAACCTATTATATGTATAATGTTTCATACAATTGCATCAATAACAATGATAAGATGTTTCTCAAATTTGCCGCCCCTCCCCCGTCGCACTGTTGCATCATCGCGCCATTCTTCCATTCACCTCAGGTGAGTATTTTCATAAACATGTTAGTGCCTTTGATGGGATTTGTGGGTTTGCGACTACTCCTACATCAAAATTTTATTTCTTGGCTTTCTGGAAGAAATATTTGTTTGTTTGACTGTGTAGATAGGGTGACAGTTTCTTGATTTTGTGTGAGGTATTTTCTAATAAGGGTTTTCATGTAGGGTATCTTGACTATGCAAATAGTGCATGCCATGTAGGGCAATATTATGAAATCGGACCAAAGATCAAAGTAGTTAAGTATTGGGTCATTGGTTCGACCTGTAGAACTAGATTTAAAAAATCAATTGATCCAGACCGTATGATATATATGAATATTTATACATAGCATATCAGTACATTATATATCAATTGATTGAGCTAAAAGAAGATAAAGTTAAAATCAAACTTAAAATAAGAATCCAATTCAACGTAACAAGTGCATAATCTCAATATAAATGTTGACTGAATAGATAAACAATTAAGTAAACGTAGTTAAAAGTACTACAATTTTGTAAAACCATGATCAATTCAATCACAATCATCTACATTCTCATTGTCACCATAACAAGCTTCTACTTCGACAACCAAACTGCTCATTTTTAGCCTCTGCAATTGGCTCGACATTGTTTATCTAGTCTAAAATCAACAAACAACAAAAGAAAAAGTAATAATAGGAATGTATTATTGAAATAATAATAATAATTTTAACCAACCTGTCAATGGATCACAACTTGACTCTTCCTGGTTTCTTGGCATTTCTTCCTCGAGCATTTTTTCTAACTCATTGTAATCAAGTTCACCTTCTGGACCTTATTCCACAATCCAAAATTCTACATTGTCAATGCACACATAATCATCAAGATCATAAAGTCTCTTGCTATAACCCTACAATAGTTACAAATATGAGAACATATAATTATTATATTGTAACACTAATTATACACAAATAAGTTTAATTAATATTAAATATTTTATATGGTTATTTAGGCTATTTTGCAAAAGAAAATTATAATACACATAAACTAGATCATTCAACCTTTGGTTATCCAACCTATTCTCTTTTTAATATGAATACACTTGAAAATACTCTCAAATTCTGCCCATATCTAAAAGAAGATGTTTGACTTAGAATTCTAATTAGGGGTGGGCGTCAGGTTGGGTTTCTCAAGTTTGGGTTAATCGGGCCGGGTACCCGATTAATCAGGTAGTGTTAAATACTACACGATCCCGAACCCGAGTAATGCGGGTACCCGGTTAGTTGGGTACCCGCCTGTCGGGTTCGGGTACTACACCATCCACTGAAAGAAAAAAAAATTATTTTCTTTAAAATTGGGCCAAACCATTTGAATACTAAAAATATATTTACATGACCATCGAACTTAATCCAAAATAAATTAACCTGCCAAATCCAATATCATAAAACATAAAAAATTTTTACACACCACAATTCACAATTTCACATGCATCATCAGTCATCAAGTGCCCAACTTCTAAACAAAAGCATGTTTGAATTGAAAACGTTCTACATAAAGTAGCCACAAGCCCACAAGTCACAACTATATAAAAACATATGTACTGTCTGAATTAACATAAAAGAATCCATGAAGCCATTACATTCCATCATCAATTCACAATTACATGTGAAATACTAGATCCAAAATAATACAATAGTCTCGACTGTCCAGTCAAATATCAATGATTGTTGAATCAACTCCGAGTTTTGTCAACTCTACAAAAAAACAAAAAAAATATTGATATTAATATAATGCATAAAAGTATATAGAATGTAATACAAAGCAAATAAAAAGTACCTTGCTCAAAAATTTGAACTTCACTTAAATCTTCTTCTATGCTTATTGGCTTGGAATCTTTGCGGATCCAATCTTGAGCACAAATAATCTTGGGAATTGGAAATTCTTAAACACACAAAAATGGCCACCCACAATAAATTGCAGAATTTAAACTTTTGAAGCCTAAATATACTAACCTCAAATCTCAATGCTAAAGAATCAGTTGGAGTTGGTCGCGGACTCAAGCGAAGTTGCGGCTCACAATCACGTCGACGCCATATCGTTGTTCAATGTTGAGTCTGTTGATGGCGGCTTCAAACTCTTCGTCGGTGGTGGCAGATCTGGTTTTTCGTTGGCAATTCTGTGTCGTGAAACTCAAAGAGGAGGAGGATTTTGCTATGTTTTTAGGTTCTGAAAATTTTGGGGGAGAATTCGGGTTTCTCGTTAATAATACCCCTCTTTTCCAATCGGGTACCCGATTAGGGTTTTAAAACCCAAACTCGATTCGATAAAAACTAGTCGGGTTTTGGGGTACCCGAACCCGACATAAAACCCGAACCACTCGACCCGTTTTATCCGAATCCGATCGAGTCGGGTCGGGACCCGATTAACCCGACCCTTTCGCCCACCCCTTATTCTAATTGCCAACTTCAGTAGGTTAGGTACATCAATACCAAATAAGTTTACCAAACATCCAGCAAGAAATTTTATTAAGAAATAAAACTAGCAAACTATATCATTAATCCAAAATAGAGGAAGATAAATATCAAAAAATTACACAAAAGTAAATATTTCCAAACCGAGTTGATCTGGCAATGGTCAGAGTAGGTCTTGCAATGCGTTTTTTGTTTATCTCGATAATATCCCATTGTAAATCTTTATTTTTCCACTCAGATTTGTTATATCATATCTCATCTTGCATTGATAATATCAACATGTTTATGATATAATCTTTTCTGTTGTGAAATAGAGCTTTAATAGCATTTGTTATCCTATACATGCCTTGACCGGTTTTTCGAAGCCGTCAAGATTACTGATTCTAAAATTGTAGCAGTAGTGGAACCAAGTCGAATCCCTAAAGAACTACGAATTAATTTTTTAGTCTAGTTGTGGTAACCAAAAACTTGGGGAGGGGGGGATTTGATAATTAACTACTACTCAATATAAACTAAATTAAAAGCAAGAATGAAATAACTGAGATGAAATCAATAAAGAGGAATTCCACTTCAAGGGAGCATATCACCCAATCGTTATGTTAATCATTAGTCACATAAAATTAATTTCACGCCCAAGCATTCAACTTTGAAATCTATTAGGATAGTCACAATAAATTCCCGTTTTTCTATTATAATTGATTTGCTTCAAGCATCTAAACCTACTAAGATAATGAGGTAAAGTACGAGCTACCAAAATGTTAACAATGATTGAGTACTAAGGGTACCTTGCACCTTGAACAAATGCTCATACGAAAAAGTTAAAAAAATTGACATTTCATCTTCCCATCTTACCAATCAACTTAGGTGATTGGCTACCAAATTCTCCGACCCTTTTCGGTCTTTAATAGTGAGATCAAATTCTTGGAGTAGTAGGATCCATCAGATCAGTCGAGGTTTTAGTTACTTCTTGGACAACAAACTTGAGTGTTGTATGATCAGAAAACACCACAATTTTTAGAAACCAAGCAAATAAGACCTAAATTTATCCAATGGAAAAAAAAATAGCTAGAAGCTCCTTTACAGTAGTCGAGTAATTGCGTTGTGCTGCATCCAAGGTCTTTGAACCATAATAGATCATGTGATGTGTTTTTTTCAATCCTTTGGCCTAGAACAACTCCCACTGCATAATTGTTGGCACCGCACATGATTTTGATGGGACATTCCAATCCGGTGGTTGGATAATGGGTGCACTGATTAGGGATCTTTTCAACTCATCAAATGCTTCTCAACAATCTCTACCAAGTTTAAATTGTGCATCCTTTTACAAAAGTCGAGATAGTGGTTCGGCAATTTTTGCGAAATCCTTGATGAATTTTCAATAGAAATCTGCATGCCGCAGGAACGAATGAACTTCGCTAACACTTGTAGGATAAGTAAGTTTACAATCAAATAAACTGTTACCTTATCTACTTCAATGCCCCTTAATAATATAATATGCCCTAAAACAATGTCTTGGTCTACCAAGAAATGACCACTTTATTTGGATCCATTTTTTTGTTTGATTTATCTTGTTTTGTAAAAGTAGAGAGAGAAATTGAAAGATAAGTGGGTCTATTTTAGGAATTGCATATTATGTTTGGATTTTTGTTGGAGATAAAGTAGAATATGTTGAGATATGTTGTTGTAAGTTTGGATTTGTTTGCAAGTTGAATAAATAATATTTATATTAGAGGTGTATATATGTGCACATGTATATGAAAGTTATTTATTATCTTTTATTTTTAATTGAGTGAGGGCATGTTTACTGCACTAGATTAGCCTAGATATCTAGGCTAATATGATCTTGTCAGTTGTTTACTATTAATATGGCAAGCCTGCTAGAAATGCCCACGGCCTGCTATTGCACCCTACAAAATGCAAGATTCTAAACTTGGATTTGAGGCATATATTACCAATCTGTGGGTCCCACTCCCGTCCACACTAACTTTTCCGACCTAATTTGTCCCTAGTGTGAGCTTACGAAATATCATGTTTGCCCTCAAAATTTCATGAAACTATGTGCCTAAATTAAATAAAATATCAGAGGAAGATGGCATTTATTCCTTGCAATTTGAACTCTACTCCTTCTCCTAGACTCCACTCGAAGTCCTTCATTTCCCACCACGCTTGAAGGTGTAGAAACCCGTGCACCACCATTTTTTCCTCGACCTACCCAGCTCTTACTTGTATGTGCTAACGAGCTTATACCCTTTTGTTTGACTTTTAGAAATGTGGTTTGTCTCGTGCTAAAGGGTTTGGGGCCATATACCTCGCATTCTGATCGACGAGCTGTGGGCAGGTGATGCTGGTAATTTACTTTGCTTTCTTGTTTGTTTATGGGCTCCGAGATGGGGCTTTTTTTGTGATATGCTTATGCAATGTAGCCATCCATTTCTATGGTGTTGTGGTGAGTTTTGCTTTCCTATCAACACATCTACATAGCTTAAAATGCCCTAAACATATCGAGGCTAGATTTTTCGAATATTTTTCTTGTTTCTACTAAAGAATACCAAAAGTAACAATGGTTATGATTTCTATGACACATTATTTGTTGTGGGGGATTATAACCCATTATACATGTTCTTCGCCATTCTATTGTCCATTTTATAATTGGATACCCGTTTAGCAATCACGAAGTAAATGAACCAAGCTTATATCTAGCTATGAAATTAGCATCTGTGTTTGTATAGATGGCGAGACTCTGTAGAATCTGTGCTTTGATTGCCGTCCAACAGATACTGTCCGATGTTGTCGCTCTAGTATTGTTTGTGTACGTCTTGGCTTATTTGAAAGCTAGAACCCTTTCAGAACGACTCATTAGGGCGCACCGGTACACAATTAACTCTAGAGTCCTCGAGCAAGTTAGACACCTTAGTAGGTTGCTTGCGTTCAACGATGTTACGTGTTTTAGGAACCTCCGTATGGACCGTAACATGTGTCTATGTTATTTTCTAGAACATTCGAGGGCTTATTAGACACCAAATTTGTTATGATACTAGAACAAGTTGCTATGTTCCCTAGCATAATATCCCATTACAAAAAAATTGTGTAGTCGAGCATGACTTCCTAAGGTTAGACCATACAATAAGCAAGCATTTCTATGCCATGTTGAACGCGGTCATTATGTTACATCAAATCCTCATTGCATGTCGAACACCTATAGCGTCAGACAGCAACGACACGCGGTGGAAATGGTTTGGGCTAAGTCCCATAACACAATGGTTGGATGTTTATATGTTCACTCATATTTGTGTGTTAACTAGTTTCCGCACATTCACGGTTTATATGAGATGGATGCAGGGATGTTTTGGTGCGTTAGATGGAACCTTCATCGACGTGCGTGTGGCTGAGCAAGATAAGGGCCGCTATCGGACGAGGAAAGGGCATATAGCTATGAATGTGCTCGGCGTTGTAATCCAAATATGCAATTCATGTACGTTCTTACTAGCCGAGAAGGGAGTGCTGCAGACAATCATGTCCTGCGAGACACGGTCACGAGGCCCAACGGCTTGCGAGTCCCCAGCGGTAAATGATTTTGATTTGGTTCACCAATTGTAGAGTATTTAACTTCCATGTTGGTAGAGAATTATTACTTATGTGATAATGGTTACTCCAACGCTGATGGCTTCTTGACACCCTACAGAGGTGTGCATTATCATCTGTGAGAGTGGGATCATGGCACGTCTGGCCCCCAAAACCACGAGGAACTATTTAATTTGAGGCACTCATCCACCAGGAATGTAATCGAGAGAACCTTCGGACTTTCAAATTTTGAGAAGCCCATCATTTTTATCCAATCAAAATTCAAAACAGGATTAATACTCGTTTGTTATCTGTTGCATAACTTCATCTGTTCTGAGATGCCCAACGATTCCTTTGAGCACAAGATTTCGGATGTGCGAGATGCTAACACTGACCATAGCATAGATGTTGTTTTGATAATAGACCCTAACCCAGCTTGGTCCTCCTGGAGAGATAAGTTGGCTACGTCAATGTATACTGAATGGCAGCAACGTAGCTCTTAGCAGGAATTTTTTTCTGTGGTTTAAAGACATGTTAGGGAAAACATTACTGTTTAAATTGGTTGTCTTGATTGTTTTGTCGTTACAGTTATTTCTTATTTTTATGATATTCACACTTTGTGCAGACTATAATAACAAGTACAAAAACTAGCCTACGTGCATTGGTTGTATTTTCTTCACGTTCGAGCAGATTATCTGCTTGTGTAGACTACATGGATATAGCACTTTGAAATAATACACATTTGTGTTTGTAGGTTGGTTGCGGTCGGACTGACTTTATGGTCCTGGTCAAGGCATAATGAATGGCCTTGATGATGAGGGAAGTAGCCGACACCGTCGGCGGCCCACTGCAGAATGGAATCCAGAGAGTGGTCATGCCCCTACTGCGGAATGGAATCCAGAGACTGGTTTTGCTGGACTTGATTATGCGACGCCCTTTTTGTATAATATAACCGCCGATTTCAATGGGAATTCGTCAAGTGCAACCAAACACACTAGTGGCTCATCTAGGAAGCGAATGGTGGAGGACCCACTAGGCGAGCTCCCGTAGTTAGTAAACATGGTCTCCACATTCTGTGATTTTGCGAACATGCGAATAGGGAAGCTAGCCAGGGTATCGGAGGGTGATTTCGAGGATCCAGATGTGCGTGCTAGTGTATTAGCTGTTGTGCGCCAACTGATAGGCTTTGATGAAAATGAGCAACTCGTTATTGTTACCAGACTGGTTAACTATCCAAAGGACATGGAGTTGTTCTTCTCACTGCCGCAACAATCAAGGGAGAAATGGGTTCGACTAATGCTCGATGGACGAATTTGAGCGAATGGTTTAGCGTAGTCTCATTATGTTTTTGATCAACCATACATATGTGTATGGCCGCGGAAGTAAAATTGTTTAATTTTGACTGTGTTTATGTGACATTCCTATTTGTAAAACTATGTTTACATATGTGCATGGCTATTTTGAATGTGTTTATCTACAATTTCCGACAAACATAGCTAGTTATACCAACATAACGACTAACCAAAGAGAAATCAAAATAGCAGTAGCATCTACAAACAAAATTAGCTATAACATCCCAGTTCATACAGAAATGTCCTTAACAAAACAAATGAAAATATATCCAATACATGTTCATAATAGGCACGAAACACAGCCATACCATTTAACTTGCATTGGCATGAACTGGCTAAATTAATGGTTAAATATCCACCCATTCCATGAAAATAATAAAAATATCCATAACATGCGAATGGAAATATCCATAACTTCAACTGACAGTGCAAAAACAAAACACGCCCAAAAACACTTTATCCTCACTAATTCTGTCCACAAACAAAAACAACCATCCCTTCATCCACCCAAAAAGCAAAATACGACAGGCTCACTTGTTTATCCACCAGCAAAACGACAACCACCCACTCCTCGCCGTTACTAATCAGTATCATTCCCAGTGGAGTCAAGGTCCACCACCTCTTGTTGCTTCCCCTTGTATGGTTTATACCGTAGAAACTGGAAATCTTCATCATCACTAATTAGACAATCCCGTGTTGGAACCTCCATGACAAGGCCACAAGGGGGATTTTTATTCCTCGCAGAGGTGTCCGCATTATTGTCCTCGAATATAGTCCTTAGTTTCTCCCACTGGGGCTCACCGGGCCACCAGTTTGCCTTGGTGAAGGGGTTCGCTTGAAAATGAGAACAACAAATTTATGCTAAATCATCAAAAAAGGGTGAAGATCACAAATTGTATTACCCGTTAGAGACGTTTCTAATCATCAATTTGGGCGAGAAGGCAGTTGGTCTCGATGTTCCAGTAGAAATTTGGGTCACGAAGAATCTGGTCAAACTTATTGAACGTCAACTGCAAGAGTTCGACCTTGTCCCTGTAGTAATCGAGCCCGTTATGGATTCTGGAGAATCCGTTAACCATGCGTCTCCCAAATATGATGGCATCCAAATCAGGGTTTGCCCAGGAAAGCTGCTTATACCTTCGTTCCACCATTAAAGCAAGCGAGTCGATGAAGGCGTGGTCACGACGCTTCGTCCACCCAAGTGTGTAGAATAAACTTCGCCTATGGTGGTGCGCGGCGTTTGTTGTGCATTTTCAAAGTGTGCAGAGTGTGGAGGGAAAGAAGAAGAGGGAGAAAGACGCTTGAATAGTTTCAAAAATATGACAGAAGAGCTTCTTTATAAGGGTGAATGAACGAATCCGACTCTTGAAATGTCTACTCGATGTCATTCAATGCGAGTAATGATGATCTGATGCTCCCAATTAATCAAATTTTGCTGGTGACGAGGAGTTGTAATCTGTGTGCAAGTATGCAAATTCATTTGAGATGGCTTTATACATAAATCAACGAACTCATAACTTAATTAAAGCTAATTCCTTCATATTAGTGACAATGACCTCCCCCAATTCCGAGTAGCAGTGTTATGCGTGAACATTTGGGTACATAGGTCGAAACGCGAAGACCATGCTTTGTAATCTTCTTATATTCAGGATTCACCTATATATAATAATTGGTATAATATTAGCAATTAGCTAAGCGTGAATTGAATGAGGCAATAAAAGGGCGAGGTCTGCCTCACATTGTTATAGTGAAATTTGTCAAGATAATTTCCATACCCGATATAACGCCTTCAGGCATCCATGCTCATCAATCACAGTATTGAGTTGTGGGTCCCAACCCCATCTGGTTCCCTCCGATATTAAGTTGTTCAAAAGTCACCATGCTTATCGAAGCCTATTAATTTTTTCCTTTAGTTGCTCAATTGTATACACGTAGGTTGGAGCTAGGATTTAAATCTATTGGAGCCAGGATTGCATTCAACCTATCGCATATCCAGCCCCAAACAAAAGGGGAGAAGGTGGACAGCTTAAGTCAACCATTCAAAAACTCCTCATGCATTAACTTATGAATACTCGCTCCGTAAAGGCAGTCCATGTGACTTTGCCGGCAGGGGAGGACTGAGATAAAGGGGCCTCATGGGTACGAGGCATCTTGCATAAAAGCTAGATGTTGTTAAAAGTCGATACATTTAAACTTATATCTACATATTACACATAAGTAGTTAAGTTTTATGTATTTTACAGATAACTCATACATAGTACTAAGTAATTTCCAACGCAATGTGAGAAATTATATGAACAGAATAGCCATGCTCAAAAATACAGTTTGTACTAAAATCTTTTAACAAATAATATCAGCAAAGTGAGGCATGACTATGAATACAAAAAGAAACCATTTTGATTAACAATATTCTCAAAGTGATACTTGACCATGAACAACTTCTGCTAATCACCGTTAGCAAAATCTAGGTTATATTAGATAGCTTACAACAGTAGATGAATAATAAAAAGATATGATACTGCACAGCATAAAATAGCAAGTAATATAAATGATTTGTAGTATTTAAGAGCAAAATAATACTGCACAAAAAGAAGTGATATTTAAGAGCAAAATGATACTGCACAGAAATATTTTAACATATATTTTTGACATTATAAATTATATATAAAAAGGTAGAACATTTCATATTCCAACATGAAAGGGTGCCTGATGCAATCAGAAGTTTAAATGGCACTAAAATATTTTATCATATAATATCAAATAAAGTATAGTAATTTCAAATTTATAACAAAGTGCTATATGAGATACCTTCCACAAACCAAGTGGAGATAAAGAATTTGAGCAACAAAAAAGAGGCAGGACCTCAGTAGCACAAATGCTCCAATCCAATACCAAAACAACACTAAAATAACCAATACTAAAGCTCCAATTGTAGCCACAAGATGCTCTAGAAGAGGCAGTTACAGAATTATATCAGTAGCTAAAACAAAGATACGCAACATAGGCAAACAAAATAGCTATATAAGTTGTTGATATATGGGAGGAACCATCAATTAAAGTTTCGTTTCCAACAGACGTTTTGAGTTTATAAATATTAGAAACTTTTTGGAAACGTTTCGGAAATGCTCTGGAAAAATCATAAAATTAAAGAAACATACATAATACTCATAGAAAAAATTTAAAATATTACCTTTCTTTTTTTAATCAAATATATGTAGTTTAATTTTGTATCATTTAGCCAATTTACATTATTTTTATGTAGTATAATTATGTATTTGGAGTTACTAATTGATGTAGTTGCTATTAAAACTAAATAATAATATAATATTTATGTTTAACTATGTGTTATAAAATATCTATATTACATTGATACTTATATATATAACATTACTAATTTAGCTTAATATTAAATTTGTTATCATTAAATGAAATACTTATGTATAACACAAGAATTTATATATTTGTAGTTAAAAGTATGAAATAAATGTTTCGCAGAAAAATTAGAAAAAATAAAAAGTTTCTTAGGAAACTCAAAGATTTCAAAGGAAAAATAAGAAAAATGAAGTGTTTCGAAGGAAACAAGATAATTTCGAAACTACCATGTATTTTTGTTTCCACAACATCGAAAAGGGAAACATTTCAATAGTTTCAATGGAAAGGCATGGAAATTTTAAACCATGAGAAGAACTACCAAATTGAGTTCACAACCAAGAAAATGGATGTGGTTGTTCACTACTCAATCAAAACATGTATATAAAGGCAAAATATAGCATGTATTGTCACTCAATAGTTACATGGGTATAAAAGATTTGGAAATACATCAACGAGGGCCCATATATAGAAGACTTGACAACACTTTATAATATTTGAGAATACATAATAGAGTCTACATAACATAATTTACCATAGTGAAACTCAATCATGTCGCAAAGGAGATTCTGTACAGAAAGCATGATCCTAGAAATAGACCACAGAAAAAGTAATAATAAAGACACAAAAGTACAACTGGTATACATGTAATCAGGTATCAAAGCATAGTTGTTAATAGCGCATGACGCAACGGCACAACGAGCGCCATTTGAGAGCACGACGCACATGTCCAGAATTAAGTTATATATTCCATACATCAATATGCCTAACTATAAAAATGCACAAACAATTAAATATAAACACTAGAAATTGGAAATCATCATACCATGCCATAAAGGAAATATGCAAAACAAGTCTTAGGGGAAAAAAAGTTCAAAATAAACAAAACATTAAACAAATCCTACATAATCATTATAAAAAGTAAAAACAAAAACAAACATAAAACATCCATCAGCCCGACTCTAATTCAGCTCCAAACTCATCATCTTCATCATTACCAGCATTCGTCTTATCTTCCCTGTAATTGTTGGACATGTAGCAATTAAGATATTCCTCATCAGTATCAATGAAATTAACTTCTTCTTCTTCCTCTTCATTAATAAGATGAAGACGATTTTTTGTGGATTTAGAGGAGCATGTAGATGCCTTTTTAGTTACCTTCGATGAAGATCCCTATGATGAAGATACCTTCGATGTAATATTTTTTGAGAATCTAAGACGAAAAGCATAGGCATCTTCATCAACTCCAGTAGCCCGTGCAACATCTCCCCAAGTTAGAATCATTTTCAAATACACGAGCATTCTCTTCATCATCATCACTGTTGATATTCAATCGTCCTAGCATTCGTTCATTCCATTCATCGATCTCATTCAAGGAAATTAGATCAATAGTATCACGAGGATCATACTGCCTCCTCAAAGTTGTATTGTACTTGATATAAACCAAGTCATTCAAACGTTGCTGCTCCAACATATTTCTTCTTTTGGATGGAGCTGCATAAAATTTCATATTAGTTTTTCACAAATTTTAGAAAAAATATACATACATATAGTACTACTCTCAAACATTAGCTACGAGTCAGACTCAAGATTTTGATTGCAAATCCTTGAAAGATGGAGTATAAGATCCAAAAGTAGCATACCATTCAGGTAGAAATTTCAATAATTCCACAAAGCAATAAGAAAATATAATATAAAAAAAGAGAATCAATGTTAAGAAAACAATGTTCATTACCTAGAGCTTTTTGTGCTTGTTTGCCTAACCACCAAGGAGATACCAAAAAAATCTGCAGTTTTCTTATACAATGTAATCTCGTCACTAACTTATGTTCCATTTCACTCGTTGGTATCAACCTTTCTATGCATTTAAAGAGCCCCCCGATGACCTCTTTATCCTTTTTTACATCTAGATTAGCATAAAGAACTCGGGATTTAAGAAATAACCAGCAGCATGCAAAGACCGGTGAAGTTGGATATCCCATCTGGCATCAACGATCTCAAATACTTTTTCATACTTCTCTTCAACATTTGAGAATGACAGTGATTGCTTCCTTCGCGCTATCCATTGCTTCATAAATGTAGCCCATTGGAGGTCTTTATTCACCATCAACTAGTCGAAGCACCTTCAAAAGTTAAGCAAGCCGTAAGCTCGTAAGAACAAGAATCATACGGGCCAACACATTTGCACTTGCATTGTCTGTGATGACTTGAATAACATTTTTTTCTCCAACCTTTTGCACAAATTTATTAAGTAACTCAAATAATTTCTCACCCATGTGAGAATAAGAGGATGCATAACAGATTCAACAAACTTGGTTCCTTTAGGGCTATTGACCAAGAAATTAATCAAAGATCTATGTTTCTTGTTGGTCCACCCTCTGTCATCAATGAACAACCATATTTCGCTTGATCAGCCTCCCAGGATTTCAGTACATTGCTCGTATGCTCCAACTCCTTTTTCATATATTTAACCCTAATTTCATAGTAAGAAGAAGGCTTCATACTAGAACCATATTGTCCAATGGCTTCGATTGCTGGTCCAAGATTGTCACAATTAGCAACATTGAACGGGATGCGGGCATCATACATCCACCTAGCATGTTTCTGTCCAATAGCTTCGATTGCTGGTCCAAAACTATCACAATTAAAACAATCATACATCCACCTAGCATGGTTCTGTCCAATGGCTTTGATTGCTGGTCAAAAACTGTCACAATTAACAACATCAAACGTGATGCGGGCATCATGTTAGAATAAGTGACCAGAAAGCCAATAGGTTTGGCATTTTGTAACCTATTTGACAACTTGATATAAATATAATATTATGTGATGAATAAAATGAGTGTTCGTCACCAATGGTACCTTCTTTATTGTGCTCATTTCACATATGTTAAAACGGTGTTTTACTTATATCGCAACAAAGCCCTCAGACCATGATTAACAACTCATGCAGTTGGGCCACGCATTGGATGGTGGTCATGAAACCAACTGAATAAGAGTTCGGTCTGAAACGTTCCAAGTCGAGGACCTCGAGACAGGGCATCGAGAGTCCTATAGAGACTTGCATCAAGAGTCGTGTTCATTGGATGAGTGACGTGTTTCATCGGCGACAAACGTTGGATGCCTACACGATCTTGATGGGTTGGTCGACTGGGTTCGAGCCGACTGGACTAACTCGCGGGGATCATCATATGGAAGCCTTGGAGGCTTGGTCGGTATGATTGGATTTCCCCAATTCCGATAGTACGGGAGTAGTCCTCAGACTTGAGGAACCATGATAGTCGCGTGCACAGGACGGTTGTATCTTGGATCTGGCAAGAGGTGATCATTCTGTAAGATGATAATTATAAGCCTTGTCCAGTGCAGTCGGAATGTGTAGCAAGGACGGTGGGTTCTAAGAGGAGGATCCGTCCCCTGTCAGTATATGACAGAGGTATCCCCTATGCACTCGGAGACACGTTCATACTGTTTAAAGCTGTGGCCACAGTGGTTGGTCGAGCAGGGAATGGTTTTCTGTGTCGACGCAATGAGGCATGCGTAGTCTCGAGTATTAAGCATAGATGCCTACTCAAGGATGGGAACCGACGCCCAATTCCATACCCTAGACTAAGGCCAGGAGACGGTAGACAGAAGGACCATACTCGTACGAAATCGGCACCTAAATGTTCACGCCAACATTCACCTAGTCTCTAATGCCATGGACCGTTGCTAGACGGCCACCCATGGTAACGGGCCCTTGTAGGACACGGGCCCAAGTCTAGCTGAGGGTGAAACTAAAGGGTCGCACACAAATCACCGAGAAGGTTGAGAGATCGACTTGGAGGCAATTTCATAGGATGAATAAGTAATTGGATTACTTAAGGGATTGTCCATTGGATGGACGGACCGATATTGTATCGGGCCCTCGTTTAATCGGTAAATGGGGTTTATCGATTAAATATGGAAAGTTGAGATGTTGGATCTTTTGATTGGATTAAAAGATCAACGGGAATTATGTAAGTGGACATTAGATTAAATTGGATTTAATTTTGGGTTCGCCGTAATTGGATTACGGTAAAACCCGGTCCGTTAAATTTTGACCCGAGAGGAGAATTAATTCCTATTCTGAATAGGAAAAAGTTGGACTTCTTCCCTAATTAAGCATGGTCGAAAATGCTACTTTTGGTAACAGAGAAATCAATAATCAAGCCCTTCCCTTTTGGTATGATTTGATCATACCTTAAAAGTTGGTAGACTTGATTGAAGAATTAATGGTGATTGATTGGGATGTATCTAGACATCCTTGGATGAAACTAGATACATTCCAATATCAAATTAATTACGTATATATATGAGTATATACTAACACCTATGCATGAGATTTCACAATTCATCTTTTCTAGGAAAAGAAGAACAAAATCGGCCACTCCTCTCTCTAAACTTTCGGCCACCTCTCTCCCTCTTTCACTAGTATTCTTCATTTGATCTTGGATCAAAAGGGAAGAAAAAAGTAGGTTTAAGAAGAATACTAATCCATAGTGTTTGTCTTCTTAAACCGATTCCTTCTAAACCCGTTTTCTTCTAGCAAGGAGAACGTGAGTTTCTTCCGATGTGGTGTGGATCACTTTTGGAGAGTTCATTCATTTGAACTTGGTAAACATTCCGAAGCAGGAACAAAGCAAGTAGTCGTGCACACGTGAAAACTACAAAGGTAACAATTTATTACGCTTTCATTGTTTTAATTTATCTATGCCGTATGTATGATATGTGCTTTAATATCGATACATCCTACATCGAATGCCCGGTTGAGCACCCAAGGGTACACCCTTGGGATTATGTTTATTTATTTTTTTAAATATGCGTGTTTCCATGCTTCTCCCTTCCGCTCGAGCTCCCGAGCGGATCCATTGGTCCTTCAAGTGATATCAAAGCCCGGTTCGATGTAAGGGGCATAGATCTATGTGCTTGGTATGATTTACTTGTTTTTACAGTTTTAATGGCATGTATGATTGCATGAATATATGAATAAATATGATGATTCATTTGTTTAAATTTGATGGACGCTAAGTATGCAAATTTTATGAGATTGGATCTTGAATTACATGTTCATTTTCAGTTTATTATTGTTTATTTGTGCTGAAAAAGAGTGTCGAAAAATATGGAAAAACGGACAACAACAGCAGTAGTTAGCTGTCGCCCCTACCGGCCGTCACTGGTTGGCAGGCGCGCTGCCGGGCTCACGCCTGCGCACAGGCTTGGCCGGCGCGCGTGTTGGCAGGGGCGGCGGCACATACCGCAGCCGCGCGCAGGCGCCCGCCTGCGCGCGCTGTGCGTGTGCATGCCGTTGTCGACCGAGGCCAGCGCGGTGCAGGACACACGCGCGCAGCGCGCCGGTGGCCGGCAGGCACAACGGCTGGGCCATTTTGTGCCATTTTTTGACGTTTTTTGGAAAATTTGATTCTCCGGGTTTTCGCACATTATTCTGGAAATGTAATAATTTTGCACATTTAATTTTGTAATTGTTGGATTTTTCCTAGGATCAAATTTGCCTAATTAATTTGGGATTAATACATGCATTGGATGCATTGTATATAATGTCCATTGAGTTTGAAATTTGGATTTTGCATATTGTTTATATATTTGTGCTTTGTGATGTTGGACATCACTTGGATATTTTGAATATCCATGGTTTAAGAATGATTATTTGGAATAATTGTGTTATGTGTGTTGATGGGATCAACATGGGATGATCACAAGAGCCCTAGACCTTGTGTATGGATGAACATATGATTATTTACATTTCTGTTGGGTGGGGTCTGCACGCCTCTTGTTTTGGGACTATTATCTCCCGTATTTCAGCCTCATGATGTTAAGGTTTGTTAATTATTTCTCAATGTATTACTTTCAATGTAATGAGAGTAGGTAATTTTGGTGAGGTTTTAATTTTAACAACCCCATGGAGTCGGAGACCCAACATGAAGCATCAAGGTGTGAAACAAGAGAATCACAAGGCCTATTGGAATGACAATGGGTATATTAGTTTGTAATAATATAGGACCACCCTAGACAGACCATAGACTCACTGCGGACTCAGTAGGTCGCATAGGTTGGGCTTGTGATCATCCTAACAAGGGTATGCTATGTTTTCTGCATGCGACGTATTTATTTAATCGCTTTAAATATTGGATATTTATGCATGCTAAAACACCTTAATGTGATGAGGTCTCAGTCGTACATTAAGCTCTCATTTGGTAGGCCCAGAACGGACTCAGATCAAAATAGTATTTTGATTTATCCGAGCCTTCCATCCACAAAGGGGCATGTAGAGGTCGTCTTCTCTTGATCCTCTAGAGTAATTGCAATTTGATTAATAGCATGAAAATCCATCAAGCAAGCAAAAGTAAGATTTACCTGCAAATCGTTCCAACATTTGGTCAATAAAAGGCAATGGAAAATGATCCTTGTGTGTTGCTAGAATCAGTTTCCTGAAATCTATATACATGCGCTAGCCATTTTGCACTCTCATCGACACCAAAGACAGGAAAGATTATACCTACATCTAAGAGCTTGAGAATTTCTTTCATTACCACGTTCTTAAGTGTAGTATTGAGCCTTCTCTGTGGTTTCCGGGATGATTTAGTATTGTCTTCCAAATAGATTCGATGCATGCACACTGTCAGGCTTATGCCTTTGATGTCAATTAAAGACCATCCAATCGATGTTTGATGCTCTTTAAGAAGTGTCACTGACCTCTCTTCATGCTCTTTAAGAAATCTACTGGATATAATGGCAGGTAATGTCTCTCAGTTTCCCAAGTAGATGTACTTCAAATGACCCAACAAGGGTTTTAGTTCCAGTTTAGGTGCTTGCAAAATAGAAGGTAGCAACTTAGTATGTGTGGTAGGGTAACTCGAATGGTCAGGTGGTGAAGGCTTCAATAGTTCACTGAGTGATTCAACAAAATCATCATCTTAATCACTTTCATCCAATTCCATAATTAAGTCCAATTGAGTTTCACAATTTTACCATCAAATTCAACAGATAAACTACCATCGTCTACATCAATTTTAGTTTTCACAGTTTTCATAAATGGCCAACCTAACGAGATTATAGCCGAATCATTAAGACCTTCTGCTCCCATTTTTATAATGTCGAAATACACCGAAAACAACAAATCATTCACTTTTACCAACATATCCTCAACATGACCCATGGGACGCACATATGAACGATTAGTTAATTGAATTATCATTAGTGTCTTGCAGAGTGCTCAAGTTCAATACTTGGCAGATAGAATATAGCATGACATTTATGGATGCACCCAAGTCAAGCATAGCACGTTCAATTCTTCTATTACCAATAGTACAAAGAAATGTGAACATACCTGGGTCCTTGTATTTTTTAGGTAACTTCCGATTGATAACAACTGAAACATTTTTTTCGAAAATGATTCTCCCATTGTCTATCAACTTTCTCTATTTGTCCACAATTCCTTCAAACATTTGACATACTTCAGAATTTGTTTTATGACATCCGATAGTGGAATGTTAATTTCTACCTTCTTGAAGATACCCAAAATATCCCCTCATGCTCATCCTCCTTTGACTTGGACATTCTGTAGGGAAAGGGAAGAGCACAAGTATTAGATGAAAAAGGTGGAATTAAATCAGATTCTACACTTTTATTTTGTGCATCGGTGTCTTCGGGAGTCTTTTCATCTCCTTCAGCTTTCGTCAATGCTTGTTCAACTGGGTGAAGCTCCTTTTCACTCCAAAGTGTTATCGCACTCACATTTTTCTTTGGATTTGCTTTTGTTTGCAATGGTAGCTTCCCAGATGTTAGGGTTTCCAACTTGCTGACCGACGTGGCTAATTGAGAGAGTTGATTGCCCAAGTGTTGTAAGTTTGCCTTTGTCTCTTGCTAGTTCATCTTTGTGTCATGTTGCAACTGTTAAGTAGTAAGAGTAGGGGATTTAACAACGCCCTCTAAACTCATACCTAAATTTGGCGTTTGAGAATGGGCTAGGGTGGGTGCTGGAGGTAGTCGGTTAAAAAATTGTGGTTGTTGTCTTGCTTGTTCGCCTTGACTCCTATAACTAAAGTTTGGATGGTCTCTCCTTTCCGAACTGTAGAAGTTAGAGTATGGATCATATTTTCATTGCGTTTGCTCGGGAAATCCCCCTACGGCATTGACTTCTGGCATTGCTCCTTGTTGTAGCGAGGGACACTCATCCGTTGGATGTCCAGTGTTTGAATATATCTCACAAACTCTTGCTCCTTGCATCTTTCCTGTAGCCATTAGTGCACCAAAGCAATTAGGTTAGAGAGTTTTTCTACCAAATCAGTGGTGCTTACCTCGATAACCTTAGAGATCCCTCCATCTATACGGTATACGAACTACCTATGATTCTCAGCCATGGTGGAAATTAAATGACGTGCTTCATCCGCAGTCTTGTCAATTAAAGCGCCCCCACTGGCTGTATCTACCATGCTCCTATCCTTCTAGAAAGATCCTCATAAGAGTATTGAATCAGAAGTGGTTCAGTGATTTGGTGGTGTGGGTAGCTGGCGATGAGTTCTTTGAACTTCTCCCATTACTCATATAAGGATTGACCATTGAAATGCCTAATGCCGCATATTTTCTTCTGAATGTGGGTGGCTCTAGATGTAGGAAAGAATCTCTATGGGAACTGTTTTTGCATCTCTATCGAACTATATATGGATCCATAAGGGAGATAATAAAGCCAGTCCTTCAGCGAGAATGGAAAGGCTCTCAAGTTCAATTGTTTATCACTTACCCCGATAGGTTTTCATTCCTGAGCACACCACATGGAACTCTTTCAAATACTTGTGCGGGTCTTGTCCTGCAAGGCCATGAAAAGTAAGAAGTAAATGGATTAATCCATATTTCAATTCAAAATCACCATTTGCATCAGGATTGTAATGCATAAAGGTTGCTGACTAGGATATGGTGCATTCATCTCCTTGATTGTTCTTCAGTTGTTGGTTGCCATCGTGTTCTCAGTCTCCTAAAAAATACACTCGCCTCCAACAATCAAATCTATGTCAAGTTTGGCTCGAATCCCCTTTGCTTAGAATCCTTCCTAAAAAATAACACTAAAAAGAAGACATTTTTCCAACAAATATATAACAAAGTAAACATCTATCACTCCATCAGGTCCACCGAAAAATCAAGCCATGCAGGACCTCCAACACGAGATGCATAACCTTCAACATATGGGGGCATCATGTTGCAGTGCATGGGGATGCCACAAACAGCTCATGCCTTCACCTGACCCAGTTCATGACCCAACATAACCTTTTGATGACAATCAAGAGGCAATGCACCTAGATTAGAGTAGTTTATTTTGTTAACTAAACTAATTAAGTGAACTAATGAGATGACCTAAACTAGTTTATTTTGTGATGAACATATTGTTTATTAAACTAGTTTGTATTTTGTATTAACTAAATTTATAATCTATTGCATTTTGTATTAAAAATTTTAATTTATTGAGATTTATAAATTGATTAAAATATTTTTAAAATTTATTATGTATCTAAACTTATAAATTAATTGAAAAAAAAACTGCAAAACAAAGTTCACCGCAACTTCGTCCAAAAATAAGTCACAAATTGACGAATTTGCAGTTGTCGCAAAATAGACATCGCAAATTCATCACAAAATTCGTTACACATTTTGTACTTTTTGTGATGATTTTGAAATGGGTTTGAGTTGTCACAAGATAATTGTCCCAAAAATTTGTCACAATTATTGTGCCGAACTTGCGACGGATAAGTGTACATCACAAAATTCATCGCAGAATTGATCCAAAATTTTACAATTATTCGTCGTAAAATGGATTTTTGTTTCGTCACACAAATAGATTTTGTGATGGATTGTGGGACGAATTTTTAGGTTCGTTGCAAAGTTTGTGACCGATGTACTTGTCCGTCCCAACAACTTTTGGACGGGGTTTACTGGGACTTCCAGGTGGTAGTTGCAAAAGTCGTCACAATTACCTTTTTTGGGGATGGACTTTTAAGAAAATTCGTCCCGAACAGACTTTTTTTGCATAGTGTTAGTTTATTTTATTAAATGCTACATTAATATTCCTTTCATTTTCTCATGTATTTTCCTATAATATATATCCTAAATTATAAGTTATATTTTCTTCAAACGTTAATTAAATAATACGATTTTATTTTTAAAGTTAAGATTTTTCTCAAACTTACTATCTCAATTATAATAATAATTGAGAATAAAATGATATTGGCACCACACCATGAAATCTCATTTTATATATAATTTTTAAGAGTAATAGAAAGAAATCGAAAATATTCTTACCAGTTTTCTAAAACTTTTGTCAGGTACTAAAAACACATAATTTTGCGAGTATGAAATTGTTTACAATATTGTAATTAATTGATTTTGTGCCATCTTTATTTCTGATATTTTAGTCAAAATGATATTAAGAAAAAGGGTAATTAGATTCTACACTCTAAGAATTTTACTTTACCCAGTTGTTATGTTTTTATTATTATTATTATTATTATTATGAGCGATGAACTATTAATTTGAAAGTATAACAATATTTCTAAAGCAATCAATTGCTATTATAATATTCAGTACACAGTATATCAATATCTATTCAGTCCACGGTATAATAACCAATCCACATCTACCAACACCAATCAAAGGAATAATACAAACATCCTACAAATTAAATAACTCCCTACATTCGTAGTACTCGAACCCACGATATATCAATTTTAATCATGCCTCAAGAACATCATTTGAAGTTTCATTCGATGATTTTTACCAATTAAATACTCGTGATAAATTATGAAAATTTTTAGAATCTTGGCATTTTTAGATTGTTGCACTAATAATTTTAATTTGAAACACAAATATTTGTATAATAAAATTATAATTATTCTAGAGTTCGAAACTATCTGGACATGTTCTACAAAATTTGGTAGACTATTCCCAAAAAACTGAGGAAAAAATGTTCATAAAATTATGAACATTTTATATTTAGAGAATATACACATTGAATCCAATATAAGAAAACTATTGCTATTATATCTCTTAAAAATATTCATTCCTAAGAGAGTAAGACTATCATTCTGATAAGGTTGTTTTTTTTTTTTTTTTTTGGAAATAATATGGTAGCACTATTGTTCTTCTTTGATCTTTTTTTTTAAATATTTTACTATAAGAAGTTCAATATGTATGTATTCTGAAAGTAAGCCATTCATATTTCTACAGTTAATTATTCTTCAAAATTTATTGGAAGGTTGTGTAGACAAATAAATTTCGCAACAAATTAACGGCCGACAAGTGTCAAATTGAGGTGTCCTGCCAATCAAATCAAGACAAATATTTCTTATATTATCTCTTTGAAAAATACAAAATTTAAAGAGATAATATCGAAATTGACAATCATGTCTCCTCAAATATTTAATGTATTTATCTTTTTAAATTAAAATAAAGAGATAATACGAAACAAGTGTTCAAGTTCACCACAACTCTACCTCTTTGACAGCTATATAAAGGGGTCCTTGGAACTCATTCAAAACACACACACATACAATTGAAGATACAAGCAAGAGAGCATTCAAGAAGTCCCAAAATCCTCTCAAGCACAAATCAAGGAAGATCCACGGCGTTCTAGGTAAATTCAAGGCGTTCGTCGCGGAAATCATCCAAAATCATCATTTAATTTGACAAGAAGTCTGAAGACCGGCGAATTAACGTTATCAAGATAGAAGTCCACCTTGGCGAAGTCTCAAATCCACCAAGAAATATCCCAAGTTCAAGTCAAATATCTCCAAGTTCATAGCGTTTGATCCGGGAACAAGTCAACGACCCCCGAATTAACGTTATTCAAACTTAAAGTCAACGTCAAAGGAGATCAAACGTAGAGTTTCACCTCCGAAGTTGCCGAAGTCAAAGCTCACGTTCTCGAAGAGAAGAATCAGAGGTTATCAAATAGAGATTTCGCACCCACAAATATTCAATTGAATTCAAAGAATTTATTTGTACTATTTTCTTGTTTCAATAAATTCAGGAACACGAAAATTTGTTTACAAATTTTGGAATGTCCAGTGGGACGATTTCCGCGACGAACGCCTTGAATTTTAATTTGGGAACAAGTCAACGACCCCCACATTAACGTAATTCAAAGTCAAACTCAACGTCAAAGGAGATCAAACGTCAAAGTTTCACCTCCGAAGTTGCCGAAGTCAAAGCTCATGTTCGTGAAGAGAAGAATTAGAGGTTCTCAAATAGAGATTTCGCACGCACAGTTCACTCCTTGGGGATATGAGTATAAACGGGCAAATAAATGACAGTAAATAGATCAAAGTCTTCTGACATCCCACGCCGGTCCTTCATCCCACATTTGTAGACAAATAAATTTTGCAACCAATCAAATGACAACAAGTGAAAAATATATATTATTTATCAATTATATTTTATTTTTCTATTTATATTTTGAAATTTACTAAATTAATTTAAAATATAAATAGTTAATTTAATTGATATTTTAATATATATTTCCTCAACAAATCAACTGCCGACACGTGTCAAATTGAGGTGTTCCGGCCAATCAAATCAAGACAAATATTCCTCATATTATCTCTTTGAATTAAATAAAAAGATTATACAAAATACGTGTTTAAGATCACCACAACTCTACATCTTTGACAGCTATATAAAGGGGTCCTTGGAACTCATTCAAGACACACACACATACAATTAAAGATACAAACACAAGAGCATTCAAGAAGTCTCGAAATCCTCTCAAGCGCAAATCAAGGAAGATCCACGGCGTTCTAGGCAAGATTCAAGGCGTTCGTCGCGGAAATCATCCAAAGTCAGTGTTTAATTCAACAAGAAATTTGAAGACCAGCGAATTAACGTATCAAGACAGAAGTCCGCATCGGCGGAAGATCAAAGTCTCAGATCCACCAAGAAATATCCCAAATTCAAGTCAAATATCTTCAAGTTCATAGCATTTAATCCGGAAACAAGTCAACAACCCCTGAATTAACGTTATTCAAAGTCAAAGTCAACGTCAAAGGAGATCAAACGTCGAGTTTCACCTCTGAAGTTGCTGACCTCAAAGATCACGTTCTTGAAGAGAAGAATCAGAGGTTTTCAAATAGAGATCTCGCACCCACAAATAATCAAAGCAATTCAAGAACTTATTTGTAATATTTTCTTGTTTTGATAAATTCAGGAACACGAAAATTTGTTTACAAATTTTGGCACGCCCGGTGGGACTCGTTCAATTTGTCTACGCTAATTCATCGTGGAAATTGTCCAACATAAGCGTTTAATTCGACAAGAAGTCCAAAAACCGGCGAATTAGCGTTATCAAGATAGAAATCCACCTTGGCGGAAGATCAAAGTCTCAAATCTACCAAGAAATATCCCAAATTCAAGTCAAATATCTTCAAGTTCATAGCGTTTAATTTGGGAACAAGTAAACGACCCCCGCATTAACGTTATTCAAAGTCAAAGTCAACGTCAAAGGAGATCAACCGTCAAAGTTTCACCTCCGAAGTTGCCGAAGTCAAAGAATCTCTACGTGAAAATATCTTATTCTTCTCTTCACGAATGTGATCTTTGATTTCGGCAACTTCGGAGGTAAAACTTTGACGTTTGATCTCCTTTGACGTTGACTTTGACTTGGAATAACGTTAATTCGAGGGTCGTTGAGATAATTCTGCCATGAGTTCTGTCTTGTCGTGCCAAAATTTGTAAATAGTGTTCCTGAATTTGTTGAAACAATAAAATATTACAAATAAATTCTTGAATTGGATTGAATATTTATGGGTGCAAAATCTCTACTTGAAAACCTCTGATTCTTCTCTGCACGAATGTGATCTTTGATTTCGGCAACTTTGGAGGTGAAACTTTGACGTTTGATCTCCTTTGACGTTGACTTTGACTTGGAATAACGTTAATTCAAGGGTCGTTAACTTATTCCAGGATTGAACGCTATAAACTTGGAGATGTTCTTCTTGAATTTGAATATTTCTTGGTGGATTTGAGACTTTGATCTTCTGCCAAGGTGGACTTCTATCTTGATAACGTTAATTCGCCGGTCTTCGGACTTCTTGTCGAATTAAACGCTGACTTTGGACGATTTCCATGACGAACGCCTTGAATCTTGCCTAGAACGCCGTGGATCTTACTTGACTTGTGCTTGAGAGGATTTCGGGACTTCTTGAATACTCTCTTGCTTGTGTCTTCAATTGTATGTGTGTGTTTTGAATGAGTTCCAAGGACCCCTTTATATAGCTGTCAAAAAGGTAGAGTTGTGGTGAACTTGAACACTTATTTTGTATTATCTCTTTATTTTAACTTAAAGAGATAAATACATTATGACATGATTGGTCAATTTCGATATTATCTCTTTAATTTTTGTATTTTTCAAAGAGATAATATAAGAAATATTTGTCATGATTTGATTGGCCGGAACACCTCAATTTGACACGTGTCGACCGTTGATTTGATGACGAAATATATATTAAAATGTCAATTAATTTAACTATTTATATTTAGAATTAATTTAGTAAATTCCAAAATATAAATAGAAAATAGAATATAATTGATAAATAATATATATTTTTCACTTGCCGTCATTTAATTGGTTGCAAAATTTATTTGTCTACAAATGCCCCCTCGAGGCTCGTTGACGAATATATATTTGAACATATAATTTTCAAAGTGAATGAGTCGCGAAAATATAAATTAAATTCGAGTAGGCCATCATTTTCTTGGATTTGCTCCGAATTGATTTCTCCTGGTCGTTTAATTTAGGCATGCACAATCATTGAGCCCACCAAGACTTCTTTTTTTTTTTATTATTATTATTAGCTGAAGACAAATGCAAAGTGGTATGCTTCTCAACAATACCAATATGAAAGTCCTTGAGACTTTTTATTTCCTCATTTCGTTTGCACAAGTTCTAACAGAGAGAAGTTCGCCCTTTTTGTGTCTTCGATCATCTAAAATTCTTGAGCACATACAAATTCTATTTTTGTACCAACTCTATCAAAAAACAGAATGACCATGCCTCTTCCCAGTATCTTTTGGATTGATGAATTCTAATACAACTCAAATCCTAATTCTACTTGGAAAACACTTCAATCGAGCATATATATATAGAGCATAATCTGCTATTGGTTGAGCACTACAAAAATCAATTGCTGACAGAATTTGTGGTATGCTTTGATAGCCAAATATGTTTTTCTTCCTCATTTTTCTGGTATGCACATAAGGTGTTTGTGATAATGCCTCTTTGAATCTTTTTGCAGAATTATTCAGTCCGCGAGAAGCCCGAAATTCCGACTTTCTTCAACGAATTTCCGTCGGCTTGTTACGGTAACGCTTCTCAACTCGTAATCTCAAAATCTTTGTGATTTGTTCCAACTTCCAAACTTTATTCGGTGAATATTTTTTTTCTCAAATTTACTTTGCTTGTACTTTTCTGGTTTGGGCGTTCAAAGTTGAGTTTACATCATGCGTAGTATCATAAATTATGAGAGCTTATTTTTTTTTTTCCATCCGATCTCTTTGATTGTAGAGCATAAATTCAAAGTCAAAGTCAACGTCGAAGGAGATCAAACGTCAAGTTTCACCTCCGAAGTTGCCGGAATCAAAGATTACGTTCTTGAAGAGAAGAATCAGAGGGTTCAAGTAGAGAACCCAACTGTCCACCTCTATCCCTGAATCTGTTTATGCTCCTAAGACTTTGGACATTAGATAGTTTATGCTCATATTTGTACTATTTTCTTGGACAAGTGAAATTTGTTTACAAATAAATTTATTTGTTCCTGGATTAAATGCTATGAACTTGAAGATATTTGACTTGAATTTGGGATATTTCTTGGTGGATCTGAGACTTTGATCTTCCGCCGAGGTGGACTTCTATCTTGATAACGTTAATTCGCCAGTCTTCAAACTTCTTGTCAAATTAAACGCTGACTTTGGACGATTTCCGCGACGAACGCCTTGAATCTTGCCTAGAACGCCGTGGATCTTCCTTGATTTGCGCTTGAGAAGATAACTCCTCCAATTGAGTCTGCTCAGAAGGACATATTCGTGCCTAACCATGTAAGCGAAGATGACGAAGATAAACCTCCTCGCTCCGAGTCTAGCTACTCCTTCACAATGAATGTGGCCCAGTCATGGTGACGAATGCCACAACCTAGGAGGAGGAAATCGCAAGCCTAACAAGAGCCATCGAAGGATTCACAAAGCATGTCCAAGAGCAAGATACCCAAATTGCTAGGTTGATCAACAAGCCAGACAACGTTGAGACAAGCCATATTCGGGGAAAACAAGTCGAGGCTCATGATGAAGTAGAAATATCCACAAAGCAGAGTTATACCGAGAAGGAAATATTACAAATAACGTTAATTCAGGGGTCGTTGACTTATTCCCGGATTGAACGCTATAATCTTGAAGATATTTGACTTGAACTTGAGATATTTCTTAGTGGATTTGAGACTTTGATCTCTCGCCAAAGTGGACTTCTATTTTGATAACGTTAATTCGTCGGTTTTTGGACTTCTTCTCGAATCAAACGCCGACTTTGAACGATTTCCGCGACGAACGCCTTGAATCTTGCCTAGAACGTCGTGGATCTTCCTTGATTCGTGCTTGAGAGAACTTCGGGAAAATTGAGTATTTGGGGATACTTGCACATTACTCAAATTTTCGTGTTCCTGAATTTAACGAAATACGAAAAATATTACAAATAAATTCTTGAATTGAATTGAGTATTTTGTGGGTGCGAAATCTTTACTTGAAAACCTCTGATTCTTCTCTTCAAAAACGTGATCTTTGACTTCGACAACTTTGGAGGTGAAACTCGACGTTTAATCTCCTTTCATGTTGACTTTGACTTTAAATAACGCTAATTTTGGGGTCTTTGACTTGTTCCCGGATCAAACGCTATGAACTTGAAGATATTCGACTTGAATTTGAGATATTTCTTGGTGGATTTGAGACTTTGATCTTCTGTCAAGGTGGACTTCTGTCTTGATAACGTTAATTCGCCGGTCTTCGGACTTCTTGTCGAATCAAATGCTGACTTTGGACGATTTCCGCGACGAACGCCTTGACTCTTGCGTAGAATGCCGTAGATCTTCCTTGATTTATGCTTGAGAGGATTTCGGGACTTCTTGAATGCTCTCTTGCTTGCATGTGTGTGTGTTCTGAATGAGTTCTAAAAACCCCTTTATATAGTTGTCAAAGAGGTAGGGTTGTAGTGAACTTGAACACTTATTTTGTATTATCTCTTTATTTTAATTTAAAGAGATAAATACATTAAATATTTATTTCTCTCATCAATATTTAAAGAGATTGATGAGAAATATTTGTCTTGATTTGATTGGCCGGAACACCTCAATTTGACACTTGTCGACAGTTGATTTGTTGAGGAAATATATATTAAAATATCAATTAAATTAACTATTTATATTTGAAATTAATTTAGTAAATTTCAAAATATAAATAGAAAAATAGAATATAATTAATAAATAATATATATTTTTCACTTGTCGTCATTTGATTGGTTGCAAAATTTATTTGTCTACAAATAAATTAATTGAAGAGAAGAGGTGAGAGAAATCAGTATATCTGATCTCTTTGACTGTAGAGCATAAATTTTGTTTACTCAAAATTTATTTGTAGACAAATAAATTTTGCAATATACATTTCCTTAGAACTCTTTAAATCAATTATTTAATGTATTTATCTCTTTAAATTAAAATAAAGAGATAATACAAAATAAGTGTTCAAGTTCACCACAACCCTACCTCTTTGATAACTATATAAAGGGGTCCTTAGAACTCATTCAGAACACACACACATGCAAGCACGAGAGCATTCAAGAAGTCTGGTAATCCTCTCAAGCGCAAATCAAGGAAGATCCACGGCGTTCTAGGCAAGATTCAAGGCGTTCGTCGTGGAAATCGTCCAAATTCAGCGTTTA
Organism: Sesamum alatum; assembly: GCA_034509735.1. NCBI lineage: Eukaryota > Viridiplantae > Streptophyta > Magnoliopsida > Lamiales > Pedaliaceae > Sesamum > Sesamum alatum. The sequence goes on from JACGWO010000005.1 coordinate 6,176,500, forward strand.
ATTCGACAAGAAGTTTGAAGACCGGCAAATTAACGTTATCAAGACAGAAGTCCACCTCGGTGGAAGATCAAAGTCTCAGATCCACCAAGAAATATCCCAAATTCAAGTCAAATATCTTCAAGTTCATAGCATTTAATTTGGGAACAAGTCAACGACCCCTGAATTAACGTTATTCAAAGTCAAAGTCAACGTCAAAGGAGATCAAACGTCGAGTTTTACCTCCGAAGTTGCTGACGTCAAAGATCACGTTCTTGAAGAGAAGAATCAGAGGTTTTCAAGTAGAGATTTCGCACCCACAAATACTCAAAGCAATTCAAGAACTTATTTGTAAAATATTATTTTGTTTCGATAAATTCAGGAACACGAAAATTTGTTTATAAATTTTGGCACGCGCAAAATTTGTTGATTGTTTATACTCATATCAAGGAGGCTTGAACTTATTTGAATTTGTAATATTTTCCACGGCGTGAAGAGAAGAATCAGAGGTTTTCAAGTAGAGATTTCGCACCCACAAATACTCAAAGCAATTCAAGAACTTATTTGCAATATTTTCTTGTTTCGATAAATTCAGAAACACGAAAATTTGTTTATAATGCTCAACAAGAGAATAATTTAGTAAATTCCAAAATCAATTTCGAGACATGGAATAAATTTTCGTGTAATTGTAAATGACAGTGATGTTTATCTGAGGATAATTTTGCTTTGTTTATGTCTAGGGTTCATGCGGGATGTCCTTAGAACTCATTCAGAATAGTTGGTGTTTTGAATGTGTGTATTTTTCTATTTATATTTTAGAATTTTCTAAATTAATTTTCAAATATAAATAGTTAATTTAATTTATATTTTAATATATATTTCCTCAACAAATCAACTGCCGACAAGTGTCAAATTGAGGTGTTCCGGCCAATCAAATCAAGACAAATATTTCTCATATTATCTCTTTGAATTAAATAAAGAGATAATACAAAATAAGTGTTTAAGTTCACCACAACTCTGCCTCTTTGACAGCTATATAAAGGGGTCCTTGGAACTCATTCGAGACACACACACACATACCATTGAAGATACAAGCACGAGAGCATTCAAGAAGTCTCAAAATCCTCTCAAGCGTAATTCAAGGATGATCCACGGCGTTCTAGGCAAGATTCAAGGTGTTCGTCGCGAAAATCGTCCAAAGTCAGCGTTTAATTCGACAAGAAGTTTGAAGACCGGCGAATTAACGTCATCAAGATAGAAGTCCACCTCGGCAGAAGATCAAGGTCTCAGATCCACCAAGAAATATCCCAAATTCAAGTCAAATATCTTCAAGTTCATAGCATTTAATCCGAAAACAAGTCAACGACTCCTGAATTAACGTTATTCAAAGTCAAAGTCAACGTCAAAGGAGATCAAACGTCGATTTCACCTCCGAAGTTGCTGGCGTCAAAGATCACGTTCTTAAAGAGAAGAATCAGAGGTTTTCAAGTAGAGATTTCGCACCCACAAATACTCAAAGCAATTCAAGAACTTATTTGTAATATTTTCTCATTTCAATAAATTCAGGAACTCAAAAATTTGTTTACAGGTTGTTTCATATTGTTGAATCTATTTAGACGATTTCAAGTTTATTTGTAAGCTATAATACTGTTTACATAACCATATCTTGAATTTAAAAATATTATTGTAATAACTTCGAAACCCTTTGGAGGTTGACTAAAAACTTTTCATAATTTTTTCATGAACACTTGAGTTTTATAAAATGTTGCAATAAATTATCGTAAACTACCACAAGAAAAAATATGACTTTTCTGAATAAAAAAAAAAACTACTGCAGTTAAAAGTGAAAAATTATAGTGAATATGAATTAACTATGGCTATACAACGACTATCACTGATTCTTATTGTAGGCGATGCAAAAAATATTAACCATAGCTAAAATCATGATGATATTTTGGACATAGCCAAAATAATGACAAATCTTGATTAATTTTAGCCAAAATTTAAGTGATCGCATTGCTTTTATTTGAATGTGGTAGAAAGAAATGATTTACTATGATTTTGAAACTATAATTCACTTTTTTATAGTGTACGCACAACTTAATTAATGTATCCTCGAAATAAAAATATAATTGCTATACTTTTAAGGGTAAAATGATACATTAGATTGTACAAATTAGGGTAAACTAATACGATTAAAAGTACTGAAGAGTAAAATTTTGCGGATTCAGAGTACAAAGACAAAAATGGAATGTGTGCCCAAAGAAAAATTATTATTTCATTTTAAGGGATGTAATTCTGTATTTTGGACTTTTCCTATTTTCTTTGCCTTTTTTCTAAAACTCCAAAGATTATCCTTTTTTTTCTAATATACCAAGTGATTCATTACACACTACAAAAAATATGACATTTAACCATGGCTAATTACCATAGTTAATATCAAATAAGCGCAGCGAATAGTCATTGACCACGACCACGCAACAGTTGTCGGCCATGGTTTTTGCGAGGGTGGCTAAAACATTTGTCATGGCTAAAAGTCATGGCAAATGTTTTTACCACGGCTAAAAGTCGTGGCAAATAAGTTTTTCATGGTGGAAAAGCTAATTTTTGCATAGGTTTTTATTTAACCGTTAATAATAGTTATTTACCATAATTTTTAGCCATAATCATTAAAAATATAGTTAATATTAATTTTTTTCTAATGACATCATTAAAAATACATTCAAATTTAAATATTAATTCAAATCAATTATTATGTTCAAATGAGATAAAAAAAACAAGAACTATTATAAAAATAAATATATATATATATATATATATATACTCACGTTCGTGGGGTTCCAACCCACAAACTTTTAACTGTGATACCACAATTTTACTAATCGAGTAAAGCCCCGTTACCTACCAATCTGTAGGATGGGAAATCATTAAGCATCAAATGTCACATTTCCACCAACTCCAAAACGGAAACCTACCCACCTGATGTAATGCGGAGAAAATGAATACAAGAATGACATGTTAGAACTTAGAGAATATAGGGACATAAACACAATATAATATAAATTTTGTTTAGTATCTTTTACTAGTTTTTATTTTATTTTTTATTTATACACAGAGGAGTTCATGCGATTTATTTACCCTTAATGAAACGGACAATATTTCTCTTTGTGGGATTCCTTTGCATCACACGTTGTATCTTTATATTAATGATAAGGGATGAACTTGTACAGTTTATAAGCTCCAATACCTCTTAGAATAAAACCCTTGAAGCTATGGCTAAAACAGAGAATATCATGCGCCACGGAATATCAACGGTATTGTACATCATATCATATACTGTATATGATAATTTTTGAAAATTTTAGGATACAATTTGTCTGGGATACAACTTTTATATTTATTTTCTATACTAATATATAAAGAAAACATTGTTTTCACTCACAAAAGGCGGTTACTTACACCGCGACACAAATTATTTGTTATGCCAATAATACCCCTAAGTTAGTTTCTTTTTTTTTCTTTATTTCTTTCTCTCCTTTTTTTTTTTTGAAGTGTGTTATAATATATTTTAAAGCATGAAATATTATTTATTATATGCACGCAGGGACGGCGTGCCACGTCGACTAGCATATATATATATATATATATATATATATATAGAGAGAGAGAGAGAGAGTATGCTAAAGTGAATAATACCTCGCGTCATAGGTCACCTATTTTGTCGTACGCCACGTTAGAAAAAGTACATGATAATTTTTGAAGTTTTTAGGATACATGTGTTGGGGATTTAATGTAATTTACCTCCCTGTGATATTGCAAATGAGCAAATTATCTCCCCCCTTATGAAAGAAAACTAGCAATTTACCTCCCCGTATTCTTTAAAATGAGGCAATTTACCTTCCTAGATAGAGAGGTAAATTGCTATTTTATTTTTTATAGGGGATTAATTTGCTTATTTACAATATCCTAGGAGGGTTGCTTGCATTTTTTCCCATGTTTGGGATATGGCTATATAATATTATATACGAACATATGTACACAATAAAATTTAGTTTTGATATTGTCTAGCAATTCTATGAACTAAAATTTAAATTTTGAAATTAAGTCTTCAAGCAATTTCACTAACAAATTTGAGAACTTACCTATTCAAAGTTGGAGAATATAGAAAGAGAGGATGTTCTTGATGTAGCGCACCGCAAGGAATTGGTCTTCCAATCTTCATTCTCTAATTCTTTTTGGTGCAATTATAATAGATTTGTAGTTGTAAAGTGTTGATATCATTTTTATTTTTTTTTTGAAAAATTACTAATTAAAATCCAAAATACATTGGTTATTAATTGGGTTCCAAATTAAAATTTATATCAAATTTACTTTATAATGTTTTTGATGGATTTATCCAAACTAAAATACGAAATTGTACAATTACTTTGATTGGCTAATATTTGAGTTAAAATTTGTATAAATACGGCCTATTAGGAAAATAATTCATCAAAAAGTCCATAATGTTTTAGCTCAATGGAAGTGATTTCCAAGCTAACAAATGAAGCAAATATCAATGATTTGGTAATTTTAGACCACATTTTTTGACTAAGGAAATAATACCAATTAAATCATGAAGGATAAATCAAATCGCACCACTTCATCAAACAATCATGTCAGGTGCTTCGAATTTACAACTCTAAATAGGAGTGTTTACCACCAATTCAACATAACAAGTCAAGCCAAACAGTATAGAACAAGTAAAGTCATGACAAAACACACAACAAGTCAAAATATATAAACACATAGCAAATCAAATCCAAAGCTTTCGGCCGTATTACGACCCCAAGGTTCTACATCTTCTTTGGTGTCAAACCCTCAAGCATTGATATCAAATTTTAAAATAACTTATTATTTTTTTGCATTGCCCCATTAGCATGGTGGCAGAATTCGGCATGAGCATATGGGGATCTGATTCCTTGGCTTGGATTTGGGCCAAATTTGGTTATTAGGCTTAAAGAAATGTTTGTAGTAGGCATCACGTATGAACTCCTCAAAAGTTTGGAAGAGATTACACATTTAAAAACGAGCTTCCAACATTTTGATCAAAGTTCGAGTTCCGGAGAATTGTCTTCATTGTTTAAGATCCTCCACAAAGATTGTAATTCTTTTTATTTTCAATTTATTAAATTAATTTGTCAATATTTGTCAGTCTCGTAAATATTTTTTTGCATACTCAGAATTTGTGTAGACATAAAAATTTAAAAAGAAGTAGATTGGTGAATGGTGATGTGAACTAGAGGTACAAACGAGCCAAGCTCGACCAAAATTTCATAGCTCAAGCTCGCAAACCGAGCTAACGAGCTCGAGCTCGGTTAGGAGGTATTTTTTATTTTTTATGTTCTTAAATAAAAATATATCATCATAAATATATAATAAATATCAATTATAAAAAGTGTCAAAAAAATGTGCTACAATACTTTAATATATAATAAATATCAATTATGAATATATAATGCTTCAAAAAAAATGTTATGATATGACTTCATAATATCTTTATTATATATTTAATATTAGTTTGTAGTAACATAATTAGTAAAAGTATAATTAAATATATGTCAAATTATGTAAATACTTACACATAATTTTGTATGGTTGTATATTTATCAAATCACAAAATATTAATAAATTATTAATTCAATAATAAGTACTCCATTTTAAAAATATATTAATCCAAATAAAGGTTTTTAAATCAAATTCTATAAATATTAATTTTAATAAAATAGATAAAATATAAGCTATTTTTTAAAAGTAAAATCATAATGATCATGAAAATACATTTTTAAAATATGATGATAGCGATTTGAAGTTTTATCTATTTATTTCAACTATACAAAGATTAAAAAAAAAATAACCAAGTAATGATTGATTTTATTTTAGATATATATATATATATATAATACAATAAACTACGAAAATAAGTAAAATTACTCAACCATCATTATCATTATTATTTTTAAATTAATTAATATGGAATCACCACAATTTTAACATATGTTTATAAGAAGTAAAATAGAAATATTGCATATTATGTATCTTTGTACAAATATACTCAAATAAATATAAAAAATTATAAGCTAATTTGGACATGTTACTTTATAAAAGCATAAGAGATTACTAATTGGTATTGAAATATAACAATAATATTCATATGCATTATATTAAATAATTATTTATTAAAATTAATCAAAAATTACTAAATTGTTGATTAAACTTATTTCTAGATAGTTATTAGGTAATATAAAAAAAAGACCTTATTTTATTATTATCTAAAACTAAAAATATGAGATATTGATTACATATATAATTCTAATATATAATAAATTTTTATATTAACTTAATACAATATTGAATATGTAGTTAATATATAAAAATACTAAAAAAAGAAAGGCTCACGAGTCAACTCACAAGCTTGCGAACACAAATGTAGGGGCTCGAGCTCCAGTCGAGCCGGCTCACCTTATCTTGCACCCCTAAGTGGAACGACTTGCTGGAGGGTAAGAAAGAGGATTTGTTCTAGTTTCTATCTAAATATTAATCTAATTTTCTTTTTTATCAAAACACCATAGATTTTTCTTTTTAAATTTGATCCAAAAAATTCTGATAAAATATCAGTTAGTACCCCGTGTCATATCTAGACATATTGGATACTTCTATAAAAATATATTTGATACGTATTCAAATTTTTTTTCTTTTTTATTTTAGATACTTCGAAAATGTATTCATTATGTATCTGTATAGTAAGCGTATTTGATATGTATTCATTATATACCATATATCTATAAAAAAAAAATCCAATATGTCAATTCTAAAACTAGGATAATCTATATATAATAAAATGGAGATATAGAAATGATCCAAGTAAGCACCATGTATACAGATATTTGGATAATCTCTTTGAGTTTTATTTTTCCACGCAGTAAAATACCTTTTATTTTTATTTAAATTTAGATAAATATACCATTGAAACATTTTTATCCAAAAGAATCACCATATTTTTTTGGATAATTTAGTTATGAATATAATTTAAATCTTATTTTGAAATTTAATAATATTTAAAAAGTCATATTTTTATTTTTTGTTTAAATTCATATAAGTGTACCATTGGTTATCTTTATCAAAGATTCACTCATTTTTCTAAATAAATTTAATTAGTAAAATAATGTAAATTTATTTTTAATGTATTTTTGTATTTTTATGCTTATTAATTACTTTAAATTTAACTTTTAAATTATTTAATTTATTAATTTTTATATTTTAAAATTTAGCACTTCATAATTTTATTGTTTAGCTTTTTAAAAATACGATACCGGATACCCTGTGCCATATTTATATTTTTAAAAAATACGATACCGCATGCCATAGCACAAGATACTAACTAGTGTTTCTTATACTTTTGGATACATTACCATTTCTCATAGCAAAATCTAAAGAGAAACTATTTTCTATAATAAATATTTTCGCCAAAGTGTAATATCATCGTACAATCAGGAAAATTCCAACCCAAATCGACTTTAGTCGGATCTGAATCAATTATATAACAAGTACAATACATTTGTCGTATGATTGGTGTACAATTTAAGAAAATTGACCAATCATGTAGCAAGTATATCACACTTGCTCTGTGAATAATTTTGTTCGACCAAACCTGATTCGCCTAAGAATTTTCTGTACAATCAAATAAATGACCTTCAGTTATATGGATTGAACCTTTTGCCGATTAAAAGAAAATATAATAGACTTTATAGATATTAGCATCGTCATCATACTCAATGCATATGCTTAAATATCAAAATATAAAATTATAATATTCATTAAATCTTTTTATAGAATTAAAGTTTTTTTAACACAAAATTATCTAATATATTTATTGAGTATATGATAAATTAAGAAAAAAAATTGGTGATAAACAACTGAGAGTGCACATAAAGTGCACTAAATCGTTCATTTCATAGAAGACATCTTCAACCTTATTCCACTTACATATACACAAGAGAAGAGTATATCGAATTGTACAAACACACAGATTTCATGCAGACCAGAGACGATCATACAATGATTCCTGGACGATATATATATATATATACAAGAGGCTCTGAACTGCAGTATCACATCTCATGCAACAAGTATCTCATTCTGAGGGGCGACGTCTTGATTTGGGTGTTCATTACTGTAGCCATCAGTGGGGCCAATCACATTGCCTGATTTGTAGCCATAACCACCGCCACAACCACCGCAGCCACCACATCCACCGCCACAGCCGCTGCCACATCCACCACTTTTGATCCTGTTTCCACACCCACCACCCCCACAACCCCCGCAACCCCCACAACCACCGCAACCCCCACAGCCGGCCATGTCTCCACACCCACCACCACAACCACCACCGCATCCGCCACATCCACCGGACTCCAAAGTCCTCACATCATTTCCAACCCCGTTTCCACATTTCGCATTACAACTTTCACTGTGAGCTCCCCCTTCAGATGGCATCAAAGCATTCCCGTTCTGCTTCAGAGAGTTAATGCCTAAAATATGGCTATTATGTCCGTCCTTCCTCAATATGTTAGCAAGTATAAATGTGAGCACGAATGCAGGCAAAAGGAACCATTCTTCGTTGACCTAACAGCCCAAATTAAACAACTCAGTAAAGCAGGGATGCAATTATTTGCTGGAAATTCATATTTCTATACATAATATTACCTTCACAGTGCCAGATTCCAAATCAAGTAATCCCACTGCTCTACCGTAAGGGTATTCATCAGAAAATTCTATTGCAGTAATTAGGTGATTATCAAGTCCTTTATGTTTCTCACAATGCTTCAACTCATAATCCAGTCTTCCACCAACGAAAAGTCTCACCTGAATGAAGAAACAGAGAGATGAGTCTTGCAATTCGACATGCTAATATAAGTTAATGGACTGAAGACTCTTGAGATCTGCCTCTCGAACATGATATTTTTCAAATAGTAATCGACTAAAAAGTGGCTAACTAGTCATTCTTCACATTGTTAGATTTTTTGAGGAATGCATCAAGGATGAGTTAAAAACCAATACTACTCTCTGAATGAATGTCATCCATAATAAGACGTTATACAGATAAAAGCAATGCAGTCTCTTGAACAATACTAAGATTCTAATAAGATTTCTCGAGGAAGAACAGAATTCAGACTTTTAATTTTCTCCTTGGAAGTAACAACTCTGCAAGAGATATAGACATATAGTATAAGAAGGGCAACACTTACAGTCTGAGGACCAGTCAGCTCCAACAGGTGGCCATCATCATTGTTTGTAATTGGAAACTGAAGGGACCATGGAGAATTTACTAGTGACCATTTCGACTCTGCAAACTCAGCCAGAGTACATTTTTCGCCTGATTCTGTAATGCCAACCACCTCTCTTCTCATACTTCCTCTTTTGCCTCTCGACTTTTTTGAGTTTCTGCAATGGGACACATGGTACGTATGTTTTGTGAAACAACACATCCTCAACTAATTGAAGCATAAAATTCAACAATATCTGACACACATGAGCAGCACAATTTCCAGGTAAATAAATAGAATACGAAAAAGAAATTAATATATGGAAAATATATGGTCGTTAGTATAATATCACAATTTTAAGATGTCAAGTATCATTGCATTCTTCAAAACCTCAATATGTTTCCGTCAATAAATTACATATTCCCTCCATTGAATCTATACTATATATAAAAGTATGAATATTCTAAGTGTTTGTTCCCATTGCGAAAAGACATTTCAATCCTTACTTAAGTAATCCTTTTAATAATGAATAAAATGAATTATAAAAGAACAAAATCCTATAAAAAAATTATTTAGTAGTCCTAATTGCTCTAAACTACTTAGAGAATGAATAATATAACCAACTAAAATAATAAAAATGCAAATAATTCTTCAGCACAATTACTTTGCTAGAAGAAATCTTAAATATTTTAAGAAAATTTTAATTTATTATGGCACGGTAAAATTTTGAAATAAATTATACATGAATAATATATAAAATACTAATCTAAATTACTTTTTTATTAAATATAAATAATAATGTTTTGAAAAATTAAAAATAAAAGATATTGATATAAAAAGTAACAAAAGAAAAAATATAGAGTTGCATAATATATTACATATATAGATAAGCACTACGTTGATAAATTAGAGAATAAACACTAAAAAATAAGATTTTAAAAAGTATCACATTAGCAGGTTAGTTAGCATTGTAGACTGAATTTTCAACTGAATAATTATATTATTCACAAATAGTTTTTCAATCATTATAATAGATTGAAACTTTCATAGAACTCTAAGATATATTTATAGACTGAAGATTGATGGAATTTTTCTAATTCTTTAACTTCGCAGTCATTTATTGCATTTCAGTAATTTGACTTATATTAAAACAAATAACGCCACAATCTATGAATTGTCTAAACTATTTTAGAATATATAATAAACCTAATTATCAAGATAAAATTCAACATGAATTAGCTCTTTTTATTTTAAATGGACCTAAAGGATATAAAATAAATTGATAAAGTACTTTCTCTAATGACTGCATGAATTAGTTTCATTTATCTCTTCACAATATCATAGCAGTGAAATACAATAAGAACGATTTAAATGTCTGAAGTTAGACATCACAATAAATAGCTAATTTTAAAATCTAAATATAGTAGTTGCTATTTGAATATAATTAACATAACTACTGGGCCTCTAGATATAAAATATAATTATTATGATACTAAGGATTTATTCAATTTGAATTATTTTTCTTAAATATAAATAACAATTGGTACATAAATCAATTTTAAAAAATTAGAAACAAAAAAAAAATACTCATGAAAAATAGAAAAGAAAAATATATGCATATAATTTACATTACAAAAATAAGAAAAGTCACTATAAAAGAGTGAATAAACATTAAAACAATAACAATTAAAATTAAAATTTTAAAATAATTGTATAGTAACACATTAGTTATAGATTAAATTCAAATTCTATAATTATAATTTCATATTAAGTAAATTACAAATTTGGAAATCAACTTAGCAACAATAAAATAATATATAGAAAAAGAGTTAATTATGCTGAAATTAGAAGCAAAAGATGATAAAGATAAACCAAAGAGAAATATATTTTTCTATGAATAAATTTATAAAAATAACTTAAAGTTAAAAAAAAAAAAAGTAAATGAGTACTAAGAATAAAAATGCAAAATAAAGGCACTAATTTTATTAAATTAAAAAAAAAAAAAAAAAAACTCAAAAATAGCAAATATTCATAATAAAACCTATGAATAAAAATTGAACATTTTTGTAAATTCGAATTTCTTGTAAAAAACAATCGAAAATAAGGAGCTTCGACTAATTAATTGTATTTTAATATTGAATTTTTAAATATTATTATTATTACTTTCGTATTAGTTTGTTTGATACAAGAACATGAAATATAATCATTAGTCAATACGAAATGCAAAATGTCAATTTTGGGGAGTGGTTTTTATTTTATTTTATAGTACCAATTAAATTTAGAAAGTGAATTACAAATATTAGAACTAAATGGTTTACTTATCAACTAAAACAGTTATTATTAATTTATCTGAAAGCATAATTCTATATACTAATGTTTCAATCATTTTCACATGGATACTATATAAACTTAATATCTTTTATAGCTAACTATAAATGATATATTTATCTCTACAAATATGTTTGAACACGTGCATCGCACATCATGCTTCCTAGTTTATACTAAATGGTGCAAAGAACATTAAATGCGGACAACCATATACCCAAATGTCTCCCACCAAAATATATCAAGAGAGAAATTGGGGTGCTTCAATTCTTCAGAAACAAATGAACTGTCTTAATAGGTGTGTCAGCAAATCCAATACACCAAATCCATGTTGCACACATATTGGTGAATTAACCTTATAGCGAATGTTGCACACACATTGAAGTTCTCTAAAGCAAAGTAACTCATGTAATCCAAGAAAAAGGTAGAAGCAAAAATACCTTATATGTAGGCTCATGACCGAATTTCCCCCCTCATCAATGATGTCTGTCCAACTCTTAGCAAATTGAGCCCTCACTGGAAGTGGGAACAGGCAGGAAGTTTTTGAGAACGGCTGAGAACGAATCATATGAAGTACATACGGTACGTTGGTAGGTATGGTAACGGATATAGCCACTAGTAGGCTAATTGGTTTTGACTCTATGATGTTCGAATTAGGTAACAACTCCAGCCATTTCTCTATTTTGAGACTTGACTGTGGGGCCAGGAAATCTTCCAGAGATATTGAAGTGGTACCCATAGTTTTAGTTGAGTTTGATGCTGGTAATCTGGAATGCGAGCAATACATAAGTTCAAAGCTCAGATGCCCAGTCGGTTGACAATGGAAGGAAGCCACCTGTTTCGCTCCAGATTCAGAAAAGATTTTTAGACTCCTCTTTGCATTGAAGACAGCATCAGGTTGCGTCTTACTTAAGGACAGTAAGAGATTTCCGTTGTGTCCCTCTGGTAGATCCCTCACTCCCACAACCTCCAGCATGACCTGAAAATGGCAGAAATTATGTTAACTTTGCCCAATGCCACACTCATTCTGTTCCAAATTCCAGGACTCATATTGAAGACTTAAACCTGCTTCTGTACTTAGACTGGAAGATCTTGAACGCACAGCATTCTCATTTAGACGCTAACTATTACGATGATATTCCCACTTCTAAAGAAGAAAAACATCCTAAAACACATTTTACACTGAAAGCGTGAAGGGTACGTGAAACTGCAATCGCACACATAATTCCGACGAACCAAAAGATCATTTCTTTGAAGTAGGCCAATCTTCACATAGTTCAAAATATGTCTTTTCATAGGTCAAGTAGTAGCCAGTATGCCAAGCCTAAACCAACCACTTCGACCCAGTCAGTGCATTTCTTATAGAACCATTAATTTTGGTTCTTGATCTATTTAAATTTTGATTTTGAAAGTGCAAGGACTTACTATGTGAAGGGTAATGGAGCTCAAGTTAGACAAACAATGACAAAGACTCTTGTTCAGCATGTGAAATGCCAAATGCTTAACTTTTCCTAGCAAAAGATCATGCTTGTCAAAGCTGAAGGCATTTGTTCAAGGGTATTTAGGTACGGATATGTATGAAATACTTTTGCTTCTATTAAATCAATTGAACTCAACAAAGTGCTATCCACATAAGCAAAAAGTATATTGAATACTATTTGCCACGTTCTCTTGATTAGGCAGGATTTTTAGGTTATTCTACGTTTCTAGATTGTGTAAGGGCTAGCTGAAAAGGAAAAAGGAAATTACACAGCTTAGAACTAAATACTAAACCGCTGTACGTACTATGACAACAATATGCAACTCTGGGATCCAGCATTATGAGGCATGATATAGAAATAATTATCATCATCAAAATCTTATGACCTTCATGGTTCCAGACTCTCATTTCCCCCTTATCGTAAACATCTTCAGAATCATGGTGATTTAGTTTACTCTAAAGCAAATACAAATCTACTATCGTTATGTGCACACGAGTGTCTATGCCTATATATATGTGCAAATAAATCTATGGAAAAGCTTACAGCTATAGAGATCCTTTATGAACTCTACCTCCAAAACTTTCACCTCAGGAAGTTTGATCTTCTGGCTGTCATTGACAGTCGTCACCTTCTTACCTGCTACGCCAGAATAAGGAGTAGTTCTGACAGGTGAAGGAGTGCGACCATGGTACATTGCTCCTGCTCTCCAATATCTAGAACCATACATCTCCTCAAATGTCTTGGTGGTCCCAGAAAATCCAACATCAAGTTTCTGACCTTTGGTTCTGTCTGAATCAGTATCATCATGTTCTAAAACCTGCCCCATTATTTCCACAAGGTCTTTGCAATAAGAAACTGGATGTAACTGGTGTGTATGCCAAATGAGGTCAATGTCATAAGTTGGAACTGAGAAGCTCTTAATGTGTCTCTCCTTGTTTCTCTTGATTAGGTGCAAAAATCCTTTGTACCTAGCCACAGATCCCTCAAGATACCGATAATCAATCATATGGGGTCTGGATACCTACAATACATACAAGAAGACACACAGGATAACACAGTCAGAGGATAGAGAAAAGGGCTTGATGTTGATGATGCAATGATGCTGTATCTTGTGCATCTTGAATGACAATAATGATAATATGATATAATTCATAACAAAGGGAAAGTAAGTATAAATGGGATCTAATCCAAAAAAGTCAACAATGACAATGAACTTGTTTACCTGATAAAAGAACGGACTTTGCCTCTGAACAGCGGCGATCAAATCATACTTGGTACATTTTTCCCCTCCTACTTTCCTTCCATGAATGTTATCTTGAATAGCATTGTTCAGATCCAATTCATAGGGCTCACTGGGGTATAAAGTCTTCCAAACTTCTTCAGTTGTGCTTCTTGAAGCTTCACCCACAGAAGAAACAACATTCTGATTGTCAAGAATTCTCCCATAGAACTCCTCACAGTCTAATTTATATCTGACCTGGAAGATAAGATCATAAATGACATTGCATTGCACCATAATTAAATTACTGAAAAAATTGGTTGTAAAGTACAAACAGAAACATACTGGATTGAGTCTGTGACAGTGCCATATCCATTCACAATCTAAAGGAACCACCAATGGACCATCTAAAAGTTGGGATTCGGAATGCTTTGCCAGCAAAGGAAGCCAAAACGCATTATACCTAGAAAGTGACAGATAAATGTATTGATAAAATGAATATAAAAAATAATTCAACGAATTAGTCCCATCAGGACGATGTATTAAAGGCCTCAAAAAAGATGTGTGTAATGCAAATTCTTGTGGTTATGCTGAAGACTTTTATAACAATGAACATATGTTTCTTCTTATGAGATGATATTAAGTAGTGACTCACATATGAAATTACAAAAACCATAGTAGGTGATGAGTTAATCACTTTTCCACTTTCCAGAAATTCAAGTCGGAAGCTATACCTAGTTGGGCATTCCTAAAATCTAAAAGGAAACCAAGCAAATGATTCAGTTAGTTTTAGTCAGAAATAATATATTCAACACCTTCACCTAAACTGCTAATTATAGCTCCTCTAGTTTAAGCATCAAGATAACATAAAAACCAATCCTAAAGGAGAACCATCAGAACATCTCATTCATTACATTGCATTACTGATGTATAAATCACCCTTCACAATCAAGAGAAAATAAAAAAAGAACTCATATAACAATTTCAGAATCAGCTTCTTACCTATAAATGGCCCTATCTAGACCTGGGCCTTCGTAGAGCCAACGGTTCCTATCAACAGCTGCCAGAAACTTAAGCTGTTGTTTTGCTGCACCAACAAGGTCCACACTTATCTCAATGCTCTGAGCCGTTTCCCATTCCAATTCCTGCTTTCTCTCCATTCTTTGAGCTAATCAGCTCTCAGCAAACCAAGATTTTCCCCCTGTTTTAATCTATCAAAACTTTTATAAACTGAAATATGGAAAACAAGTACATTGTTCAATGATTGATCAGACTTCTTATAGTTAGTAATCCAAAAACTGACTTTGGGAATATTTGAAAATCTAATAAACTTTCTGCAGGCAACCATGTGAACTAAAACAAGACCCTATATAAACTCAACAGATAAAAAGAGATTTTACGAAGTCCAGATTCAGTAAATTGTGAAATTTCAACAGCAAGACTTCACATTTACGCGTCAATAATCGAGTAGAATCACATGTAAAGCAATAGAAAACAACTACAATCAAACGGATCACGATGGTCGGCGGGAAAACAGAAAATTGCTCGGAAACTTACCGGAGAAAAACCACCGGAAAATCGGCGAAATAACTTGATTGCAATGATCCGGCGACGTTGTTTGGGTTGTGGACCGGAGAGATGGACATTGATATTTATGGTATCTCATCAGCACAATGCTAGTACAAATTCCTCTTTCAAAAAGTACAACCGAGAAATTGACGGACCAAATTGTCCTTGGATAAACAAATAACACCCAATCGCGGCAACGGTCGTTACCTTCTCGTGTTAGCCAATCTCTTCATTCTGTTGAGATGTGAGAGATAATAATTACTATTAGTGATAAATTAATCATTCTATTTTCTGAAAATAATAATAATTGATCTAATTGCAGCAAATAAAAAATTCTTAAGTAAATTCTTGGAAATTAAATTGATTATATTCCATTGTCAGAAATTCTAGGCTACAAATTTAGATAAAGTTGTTCAATCCAACCAAAATCTGGCTTGGATTAAAAAAAAAAAAAAAATTCTTTGGTTGGAATAAATTAAATTCATCAATTGTTAATTGGTATTTAATTTTATAATTCTTTCTTCTATAATTTTTTGGGAATCTTTATAAACCCTAAATTTTCTTAGGGTACTCTTCGATCGAATATGATAATTTATAGTAGATTGAACTTTGTTTTCATGAGAATAATTATTTTGTGTTTAGATTGATTGAAAAAAAATATATATTAGATGAATGTGACATCTTCGGGCTATTAAAATGAGTTAAGATAACAGTTATATTTACATAAAGTAATATTTCATACTTACTTTGAAATGATGGGAGAATTTTTATTCAAACTAAATATGATCTGATCCAATCAATTATATGAAAAGTATAATTATATTTGCTATGTAATTAATTTTTTTTTTTAAACGGTGCACTAATCATATAATAATTATAATTAATTTCAATGTTCATAGTGAGAAAGAAAGAGCAGACGAGATGTCATAACTTGTGATGCATTGAGTTAAAAATTTAAAATCTGATGTCTGTGTAAACTTGAATTGTTGATGAAAGGAGATTGCTTATCTGAGCACACGAAAGGCTAATTATGTCAATTCACAATATCAAGTACAGTCACAATGTTCTCTTCTATTACAACTGCTTTGATCTGATCTTATCCCAACTCATACATTATAGAGGGTATTTTAAATTAACCACAATAAAAATAAAAGAGTGGTTAGCATTTACATGACTTATATCAATACATAATTAATTGTCTCCATCAACTTCCAGCACTCATCAGCACCATTGATGAAGACAAGAATGTATTTTGCAATACATCTGTAACGTAAAATACAAGATAAAAACATAATAATTAGAAATAAAAGATTCAAAATCGACCGGAAATTCCTAAAAATGCCTGGAATAATCAATCATAATTTCCCATATTATGCAATATTTCTGCATGATTCATTACAATTATTACTAGAGTATTTTTGTGACATTTTATGAAATACTTCACTTAATATGCAAATGACAAGTGTACAAAATGTTTCTCTAAATATAAAATGATGCGAATTTTACAACACACAAGCTGTTACAAGTGTTAAGTGGAGTACGAAATGCAACATCAACTTAGAACAGAAAATTCAGAGAGTTACGGAGTTTCATGTGAAATAAGAGTGCATGGAGTTGTAGTAACCAGAAAGCATTTCCTCAGTTAGCTCGTCTCCGTTTTAGTACTCCATTCGAGTACTCTACTATGACGATGAAAAGTCTCTGGAAGATGATGGTTTCAGTCATCTGCTTGGCTTCCCCTGATTTCAGTCTCTTCTTTGATGTTATACATAGCACTTTCACTGCCAGAGAAATGTGGTAGCTGATGCTGGAAACCGCTGTCCAGAATCAGCTACTGAAGAAATGCTACTGGCACAAAATCAAGGCCATGGGATGCAGGAAACTTGGACAGGGAACTCCTCTGTCTACTCTCTTCCCCGGTTTCAATTTTCGGGCTCTCTAAGTTTTGTCAGTTATACTATAGCTGCTCTCTTGACTCTCAGAAACATCAGATGTAAACTAGATTCATGTATAAAAGATCTAGGAAGCTCGATCTTCCATCTCTACTGGAAATAACTTCAACAGCCAAGCAAAGCCATTCCACTGGAAGGAGCAATCTACCCCTAGTGCAAATGAAAAATGTTAACACACTGGCCTAGTATTGCATTTTGCCAAACTAGGATTAAACGACAGAGGAGGTCACAGACTCACAATCAAGGTGAATTCAGTCGTAAAAGTTCTGTACAACTTGGATATTTTGTATATGCCTAAACCTAAAAAATGCGTTTTATGTACTCATTCCAAGGTTTTACATGCTCAGATGATATATCCGCACACACATCATCATTCACAATATCCACAGACCATTTTGGTAAGTCTAAATTCGAATTAACTATTTCTTTACTCATTTGAAGAAACTAAACATGATAGCTTCTTGGAGGCTCCCAACACTAACATGATGAAGAGCCTATAATCATCTACTTCATGGCTAAAAGGGGAAACACCAAGCAGATTTCCTAGGACTACTATAACTCGCATGATATGGGACACGAAAGATATGAAGGTGAACCACAATAATAAGCATAGTTGTAACTTGTAACAAGCTAAAAACCTAACTATGGAAGTGCTGTGAGAAGCATAAACGAGATTTAACTGAATCTTGCAACCATCAGATTCCTTACTCTTCCCTGTTCAATATTTTTATCCTGTTGAGCACTCATCCATTATAGATGATCTAAATTCTTGGACAAATATATGTTTCTCCAAGACGAGCACCTACAATCTTTTCAAATGCAGATGCGAGCACAGAAAAATATTGTAACAAAATAGAATCCATCCAGTGTTTGAAAATGGAGTATATAGATATTGCGAGAGAAAAGTACAAAACATGGATAGGTGAAGGTGGGTTTGGATCAGTTCACCATGGTACTCTACCCACCAGTCAAGAAATTGCTGTGAAGTTCGATCTGCCAGTTCAACTCAGCAACTTGTGATTCGGACAAACGACGTAAGTCTCTATCGTAAGTTAAACTGCTTCATCCAAGAAGATTGTTATTTGCACAAGAATCATAAAAAAAGAAAAAAAAATGCACCAGATGCATTCTTATAAACACTGAGAAAGTTCATTAGTTCCATTTGCATTCACTTACCCTGGCTTTTTGGAACAACATCTTCAGGTTCCATCCCAAGTAGAAGGAAATTGTCAAATCTCATCGGTCTTTTTCATTTTTCTCAAACAATATGCCCAGAGAATCAAACCCATTAAAAGTTCTGTCTAAGCTGCATCTGTGGATTGACAAATGTGATCTTTTACCGTATCCTCAGCGTGGTACTTAAGCAATAAAGTTCGCCTTTTATCTAATACCTATCTGCCATACTTAAAATACACGACAATATAGTATTTGTATATACACTCATGAACCCAGCGGATAGTTGTGTCCATGAATTCTACAGCTGAGTTTTCTCTCAGCAATTTTGCATGAAAACTTGGTCTGGCTTCTTGCTATTGCTGCGAGAATCAACAATAATTTCTTGTCTATCCTTCCTCATCTATCTAAAAGATTGCTTATATGGTAAATTCTCCAAATAGATAAGCAAAATCCAATCCTAATAAACACAGCAGCAACCAAAACTTAAAATCAACACAAGCTCCAGTGCACTGAACAATCAGAACGCAGTTCAAGAGACCCCAAACAGAAATTTTTTAATAATATAAACTGCAACCACAATATTTAGATCCAAATCCAGAAAGAGAACTGTGATCATATTTATTTTATATAAAAGTATCTCATACATACAAACCCAACAACAACAACAACAACAACAACAACAAGATTTCCGCTGCTAAAATAAAAACATATTAATTCAACATATTAACCTCGCGACTAATATTTCTTACAGGAAGACAGAAATTCAGTGTGGATCAATTAGGAGTGAAGAGAGCAGGGTTTGCCGTGGCATTGCTGACTTGTACTTCCAGCAATTCCAGTCGCCGCTCCAACGTATCCAGCTTCTCGTTCAATTTCGCCAATTTATTCTTCGTTGTCGACTCTAAAATTTAACAAAAAAATTTAATGTCACAGAACGAAAAATCTAAAATTTAAAGTTGGATCGAAGAGCGAAACTGGGTGGTTACCAAATTGTACGAGGAAGTCAAAGAGGCGGCGAACGTTGAGGGAGATGTGGGAAATGAATTCCCGATTCTCCCAGTCGGCTTGGACTGCTATTCCCACGTTTACAGCATTCGTTATCCCCCCCGCACGCGCCATTGTTCTCCGGGTAATTCGATTCCCACTGCTCGGCTCCGGCGGAATATTGGCCGTTCGGCGGAGCAGCTCAAAGTACTGAGAGTATTTCAAGTCATTAGTCTCTCCGTCTCCCGTGCAGTTCGTATGCAGTGCGGATATTTTGCGACAGGCAAAGGAAAACGTGACTACTTTGACACGACTTTGAACTACAGGGAATTCGCATATAAAAACGCGGGATTGTATACATCCCAAAGGTTGTGTGTATGGTTAAATTTTTAAAATATAAGTGGACGGTTTTTACGTGTATATAATAAATAATACTTTATATTTTAAAATATATTATAAATAAAATATATATATATAAATTAAAATATTATATTTTTAAAAAAATAAAAAAAGAAAGAAAATAAATTAATTTAAAAGTATTATTAATATAATAAAAAATTAGTATCGCGATATAAATATTTATTCTTTGTGCGTAAAAATAAAATTTTGTTTTTTATTAGCATAGATACTAGCGTGTATTACAAACTACCTTTTTTATTATTTTTTAAAATATATATTAATTGAATAAAAAAAAGTATTAAAATTATTAGAAGTTGATTGGGAAAAGAAGTTCAAAGAGAGAGAAGTAAAAAAAATTGGTAAAATAATTTAAAAAATACTAAGGCTGCTTTCGAATTAAAGAAGTTGAATTTGACTGGAGGATTTTAAATGACTTTATAATACATGGATTTGAAATCCATCACAATGCCGTAAAATATAGGTCAACTGAAAATTCAATTATTTAATATCTTTTGTTGAATGAATTTATTCAAATAAGTTTGATGAATTTGTCATTATGAATTTAAAATCTTTCGATCAAATTTATCAATCCAAATACAATATAAAAGACGAATGAGAGGAGAAAAAAAAAAAAGTTGGTGAAATAATTTAAAAAGAATGACAGACCAAAACAATCGAAGATACTAAATGGGTTGCCAAAATTTCAAGTAAAAATAAACAAGTCTTAACTTAAAGTGCAAGGGAGTGATCATCACGTTTGAGCCATCCATTTTATTACAATAGGAATAAGGGGTTTGTAAACGCTTAAAACAAACATTTAAAAAATTGCTATTATATAGGGAGGGGAGTAGATATATGTATTCATTATTTATTAATTCTATTTTTTATTATAAATTGATACTATATTTTATATTTATACACATTATTAATATAGTTCGTTTAAATATAAAAATTAAATGAATTTTATATATTTATATGTATAAATTGTAATACGTGATGTAACACCAATTTGTGATTGAAAATCTGCACCTAAGATCAATGGACAAGGACACAACATGATATAAAATATTTTTAAAAATTAGGGTACACTATGATACTGACATGGCTGTATATAATATATTTTACTCAAAGATTACATGTAATTTACTCCTGTTTTATTTAAGTTTATTGTTAATTGAAATAAAAATAACATATTAGTACTTGTGATGCATGAATATATAATCGTCTTTATCAATATAACAAATATTCTACAAAGTTTTAATTTTTAAATTAATTTGAGTAAAAAACTATATTGATAATTAATGCATTAGAAAAAACTATCATACATATTTTATTTATATATGAGGTTGTAAGGCACAATGATAAATTTTAAAATACAGGAATAAATTATATATGCACTTCAATTAAAAATAAAAAAGAGTTTTTTGCTTAATAGAAAAGAAAAAAAAAAAATCAATTCGCTTCTCTCAAGCTAAGAGTATGTTTGGTTGGAGGGAAAAGTGGAAGTATAGGAGAAGTGGAAGTAAAAGAGGATGTATAAGAAAAAATTTAGTGTTTGGTTTGGGCGTATAGATGGAGGGGAAGTAAAACTGGATGTATATGAAATCCCTCCGGGGTCCAATTTTGTTTCCGTCCGAAATTGGACGGAAAAGTGGAAGTATAAGGCAAAAAAAACAAAAAAAAATACATATTTTATTTTTATTTACTCTATTGCCCATATATATATATATATATATATATATTTCCCTCCAATTCTTTTCTCCTTCCTGCTAATAACATCGTACATAATCGCCAGAGAAAATATAACCAAATCATTGGAAAAACTACTACGTTGAAGTCAACAATCCGGTAAACATACTTTGCATTTGCAATTTTTTAAAATTTTTTATTGCTAATTTGCTATTAATTTTCATTGAATAATTTTTTTCCCTAATCGTGTTCCCTCTTCCTGCCGCTGGCACGAGTACTTTTTATTTTATTTAAATTGAATAGTTTACAATAAATGAACAATATTCGTTCTGATGAATATTTTTATTAATAAAAAAATATTATTGTTCTTGTTTGATATATATTTTTATTACTAAAGTTTTTAGATCTTTAATATTAGTATAACATTAACTTGTTTATTTTCTAATACAAAATAAAGAGAAAGGGTTAAACTGTAAAATTACAAAAATTAATCTTTTCTTTTCAATCTAATTTTCTTGTACCAAACAAGGGAAAATATTTGAGATTTACTCCCCTTCCAATCATACCAAACAACTTGAAGAAAAACTATTATTCTTTTCCTCCCCTTCCCCCTTCCCCTCCCCCTCCCCTTCCCACTTTCCCTTTTCCCTCATTTGAACCAAACGAACCCTAAAAGCTTCGGGATAAAATTACTAAAAATTTGTGAAATGGTGATGATGATTTAACTAATTTAGATTGTTAGAAAATTTTTATTGCGAATTTTTTGAAATAAACTGATTATGTATCTTTTTAAGCCATGAATTTTGGTTAAGGATTTAGAGGTAAGACATGCTCATTTGATTTTTTATCTTAATATTTTCCATATTACATATTTTAATTTTATGAGAAAATAAAAATATATATTATAAAAAAATATATTATTTACAGCAATATATCAGTGCCATGTTGTACCCTAATTTTTTAAAATATTTTGTATCATGTTATGTCCGTGGCCATTCATCTTAGGTGCATATTCTCAATACAAATTGGTGTTACATCACGTATTACAATTTATACGTATAAGTATACATAAATAAGCCCATAAAAATCTATTTAATTTTTATATTTAAAAGAATTATATTGATAATGTATATAAATATAAAATATATATTGATAATCCATTTAATGCATATATAATATTAATTTTTTAATACAAATTGTACACCACACTTTCCTTCTCTCTCGAATAGTGACGCCCCCCTTTCTCCCTTCCTCCACCAAACCCTGCCCTCACATCCACCCCATAAAAAATTGACATTCCTCCCCTCTCTCTCTCTCTCTCTCTCTCTTCCGCAGGTAGGGTGACATCCCCCTCCCCCACCCCCTAGACATCCCCCTCCCCCACCCCCTAACCCCCCCCCCCCCATTTCACTCCCCCCACCCCCTAAAAAGCTGAAGTCTAATTTTAAAGAGTTCGAGTTGTACTAAAATTATTATGTTTTTTAATTTAATATTATTTTTATTAATTTTATATTAATTTTTTAAATAAACCCTCAAAAAAGTATTTTTTTTTATTTGAAAATTCTGCATTTGAATTTTTTAAATTAAGTTATTTTTAAAAAAAAAGTTATAAGTAACTTCCTATTATTTACTGCTTATTCGATAAAATTAAAAATATTAAGTTGTTTTATCAAACACTCAACTTCAACTTTTTCTTTTTCTCTTTTTCTCCAAATACTCGCAACTTTTCCTACGACTTAACCTACAAATTTCTCAATAACTTATTAACATCATAAAAAGTAGAAGTGATTATAAACACTGTTAAATCATAAGTTTCTTGCCTGCCTGGAGATCTTATCATCGTAACATCACCTCAACATTCAAATCCACAAGAGTGAAATTTACTGTCCCTCCTACTTTTATAAGTCGCTTTTCTAAAAAAAAAAGAAATACCTTAAATCACCCTGCCTATTTCCATGAAAGCGGTTATAATCATTTGGGAAAATCGTACTTTTAGTCCCCAAAGGTCTGGAGTGTTGCACTTTTGATTACGTACTTTACGAGATTAACGCTTTTTGTCCCATAAAATTAAACAACGTTACGGACGTGGCCTCATAAATTAGCCCTGTGGGACCACTTCGGGACCCATTTGCAACGTCGATTTTTTATCATGTGGGATCAAAACTGTTAACCTCCAAAATACGAGATCAAAAGTGCAACATCCCTTACCCTATGGGGATGAAAGTGCAGTTTTCCCTAATCATTTTCATATCATACATGGGCTAAGTGATGTTTCGTGTGAAATATAAAATGAAAGGCTAAATTGCAAGAATCCGACCAAAGAAAACATGGACCAAGCCAATCCGACAAGGAGAGAAACGAGCATTGCTCAAGGTTTATTGCTCTGAAGATTGTTTTGTTCATCGTACATATACAACAGTGAAAAGAGGAACCGGAATCTGGAATTCATACATAACCACTTGCAAAGCCACTTTTCTTTCATATGTAACATAATACATCGTGTCCGGATTTCATCTCCTTCCTCCTTTAGTTCTTGTACTTCATGGTTTCTTTCTCGAACCCGATCGTGGGAAATTGCTTCGCGTACTCCTCCACGTCGTGGCGGAGTTTTGCAATCTCAGATTGGAAGGACGGCATTGTGGTCAAGAAGTCCTTCAACTTTGTCCCTGGAATGAAAAGATAGAGCAAAAGTTGGAAGAATAGGAGGCCGTTTTACATTTAGGGATGATAATGACAGTGTTAATTGCATTTTGTCATCCGAACTATGCTCGTTTTTACACTTTGTCATTTGAACATTTTTTGTTTGTGTCAACTTACCGCCTCAATTTTGCAAAATTTGCACTTTGCCATATATGACTGATTTTCGATCGATTTTTCGGTTGAAAAACATCACATGCAGTACACATGTGTATTTAAGGGTAATGTGATTGTGATGCCTTTTACATGTGAACTGCATGTGATGTTTTTTCGACAGAAAAATCAATAAGAAAATGGTCATATATGGTAAGTTACACAAAAAAAAAAAACAAAATTAGATGGCAGTGCGTAAAAACTGGCATAGTTCGGATGACAAAATGTAATTTATCCATAATTACATTGCACCCCTAAGGTTTAGGCATATTACATAAGAATCCTTCCAGTTTAAAAAATTACATTGCACCTCCTGCTGTCATGTTTCACATTCCAGACAACAGGGGTTATCAGTGTAAATTTCAAAAATAGAGTTTTTCTTAGGGTAAATTACAGTAACACCCCGTGAAGTTAGACCAAAATAACAACCATCCCTTGTTTTTGTTAAAATTATAGCTACACCCCCTGAAGTTGTAATTGTATTACAACTACGCCCCCTATTCAAAGGCAAAGCTTACACTAATACCCCCTGAAAAATATTACAGTAACACCCCTTAAGGGGTGTAGCTGTAATTTTGTAAAAGATAGGAGGTGTTTGTGTAATTGGGCCTAACCTTAGGGAAGTCAATGTAATTTACCCTTTTTCCTAATATGCTCAAACGTAGGTTTAGGCATATTACAGAAGAATCCCTCGATTTTGAAAAACTACATTTTGCACCTCCTGCTGTCATGTTTCACATTACAAACTGCAGAGGTTGTCAATGTAATTTCCAAAAATAGAGTTTTTCTGTAATATGTTCAAACTTAGGGAGGGTCTATGTAATTATTCCGTAAATTTATGGAGCTAAGATTGAGAAAGGAACCTTTGGTGTCAGCCTTGATTTTTACAGCCAACTTCACAGCAGCATCAAAGAATTCTGCAACTTTGACAAAATCCTCCTCTACAAATCCCCTAGAAGTAAGAGCAGGGGTTCCTACAAAGACAAAACATCGAAAACGTTGCATCACGGAGGCTGCAGCTCCATAACTGAAACTCGATTAAGAGAAATGAGCCATCTTACCCATCCTGATGCCACCAGGAACCATGGCAGATACGTCTCCAGGAACGGTGTTCTTGTTGGCTGCAATGTGGACAGCTTCCAATACCTTCTCTACCCTCGAACCATCAATACCCTTCAACAGGAAAATCCAAGCGTAATGAAACTCTTCTGTTTCATGTTACAATGTATAAATTTACTTGCAGTGTAGGTAAAAAGGATGACGTTCTTGTGCTTTACCTTGTTTTTCAAATTGACTAGTACCAAGTGGTTCTCAGTTCCACCAGAAACTAGTTCGTATCCCTTCTCCGACAAAGTCTGCCAAATTAAAGAATTTTTAGTATTTGATACTCGATGCCATATCAGCCAAGATATGAGTACATTGAAGGGGTGTTTGCAATAGTTTTTACCTTTGTAGTAGGAATAAGTTGTAGAGAAAGTCGTGAGTTAAACAATAGTAAAAGTGGAAGTGTTTGAAATAAAAGTTAAAAGTGACAAAAATTGAAGTTGGAGTGTTTGGAAAAACAACTTAATATTTACAATTTTATCAGAAGTTGGTAGGAGTTGCTTATAACTTTTGGCTTAAATCAACTTAATTTAAGCAGCTCGAACGCAAAAGTTGTAAAACAAAAACACTATTTCCCGCGTATTTAAGAACTGAAAACGTTAAAATCTGACTTTTCAAGCTGAGATTTCCAGATTTCCATGTCCTTTAATTATACCTGGGCAAACTTCGAGCAGTTGCTGAGGACTTGTTCTTGGTAAGCCTTGTATTCTGGTGTGGTTGCCTGCAATCAGAAAACAGTATGGACTGACTGTATACTTTGAGATCGTTATGAATTCGACAAACAAAATATAGTAAGAACAGTATGTCATGAAAGAAATACTTTTTTTGGCTGTTAAAGGTTACTCAGCTTCGTTTATAGATGCAAGAATTTTTAGTCACAATCGTATAAGCCGTTCCCAATGAATACAGTATTTGAAGTGACGAACCTGTTTCAGTGCAACTGCCAAACCGGTAATCGTGTGGTTGTGTGGACCACCTTGAAGCCCAGGAAAGACAGCTTGATTGATTTTATCTTCGTAGTCATACAAAACCTTCAAGAGACACGAGAGTTAAAACTTCAGACACAGAAACAAGCACAACGTCAGCTTGCAAGAAAGACATAACGGTACCTAAGAGCATTCGAAAAAACAACTACGAACTAACCTCTTTGCCTTGTTTGTTGATCTCTTTGACACCCTTCCTGAAAAATATCATGGCACCACGGGGTCCACGGAGCGATTTGTGGGTGGTGGTTGTCACCACATCGGCGTAATCGAATGGTGATGGGATGACTCCAGCTGCGACTAGTCCGCTAATATGTGCCATATCTGCCAACAATATGGCTTTCTGTTTGTCGCAGACCTGTCATGATGTGAAGAGCACGAGGTTATTCTTCTTAACAATTAGAGTAACATTGAGCTGCTTACAAGATATGCCAGCAACAGATGTTCTATGCAAAACCGAGAGGAGTTACCTTCCGAATACGTGCGTAATCATAGAGACGTGCATAAGCACTAGCACCAGCAACGATTAGTTTTGGCCTGAAGAGTACAGCGCTCTTTTCCAGCTGCATCAATAAATCAATTCAGCAGTGCTGTAATAACTTATGAATTGTTCCATTACATAAAAGCTACTGATAATTCAATTCTAAAAGTTCAATTGAATTAGAATTTATTTTTTATTACAAAAGAATATAGAATTATCACATCACATGAAGCTTAAACTATTAGGGAGGTGAGACAATATTTAATATTGCTAACACGTCCTCATCTAACATTCTTTTTGTGAAGTCTAACACGTGAAACTCTTGTCCAAAAATTGGTAGTGTAAAGATTCGAGCCCAAAAGGTCCTGTGCTTAGCCTAATACCACGATATGATCACCTCGTTTGAAAGCTTAATCTACCAGATAGAATGTACGTCATAAATTCAAAAATAAGCTTGTTTCTTGTACCTTGAATACGCCTTAAAATTCCAAGAACACTATCTAAAGATATAATCTGAATTTCCAAGCATATGTAGCAGTTACATTAAAGAAAATGATCAACAGGGAGAAAACATGACCAGAAAGAGAAGGGGAAGCTACCTGATCGTAGTCAATATAGCCAGTGCTTTCGTTCAATCTGTATGGCATGGTCTCAAAGAATATAGAGACTGCAGATATCTTCTTTGTGTCAGTCTGTACAAATCGAAGAAAACATAAAAGTACTCTCAAAATGTTATTAATTTGGACCAAATGATGTCATTGACAAGAAAGTCCTGAAAACTTGTTATGGGTTAACAAATTTCATATTCAAGCTGCAAAATCATCTTTAAGCCTGAGATGGCCTACATAGAGGTCCCCCCAGAATAAGAGAACTTTGCACATTTTAAGCATGTGAGTACCTGATAACCATGAGAAAGATGGCCTCCATGAGGAAGATCGAGTGCCATGATTCTGTCGTGTGGTTTAAGTAAAGCCGTGTAAACGTGGAAGTTTGCTGGAGATCCCGATAAAGGCTGCACGTTCACTGCAATGAAGAGATGTCGAACAACATGATTCAACATTAACTATTATGGTTTTAATAGTTCCTACAATACAAATGCCATGGCCCTTCCTTCAAAGTTCTTAAAGAGCACATTTGCAGCATAGATATCTTCCTAGTCATGAAAAGGCACCTTTGACCAAAAATCTAGAAGTGCATCTCAAACTTAAATGAGGCTACATTTGGATTGATGGATTTGAAGTTAGGGATTTCAAAATCCCTAGTGACAATTCCTTTCCAGCTGTTTGGATAACTATATTACGGAAGATTTCAAATCCTCCCACTTGCATTTAAAACTATGTTTTGTAAAACAATGATAGATTTCAAATTCTTTCAATATGGAGTCATCTGAATTCCATTCTCCAAATCCTTTCCTCACATTCAAATACATTCATCCAAACACAAATTTAGCGAAATTCACCTCCCCATTTTGCAGGGTCCAGCCGGAATGCTTCTAAAGCACGCTGTTGGCATAATGTTTCGGCCATGTCAATATACCTGAATTCAAGAGAACTTACTGAGGAGAAGGCAAATCAAGAGAGTCCAAGAACAACACTAGTGTGAAAAATAACTTTTCACAATCAATCACAACATAAGAAGAAAACAAAAGAACTTGTCCACAACATACTCATTTCCTCCATAGTATCTAGCACCAGGGTATCCTTCACTGTACTTGTTAGTCATAACTGAACCAACTGCTTGCATCACAGAGACGGACGTGAAATTCTCCGAAGGGATGAGTTCAAGTCCCTATAACATGTCCAAGAATTGCTTTTTACTTCCAAAGAAATTCTTACAGAAATACAACCATACAGGTACTCAAATTACAAAAGTGACTATAATCCGAGGAAACAATCAACGACGCTGAAACTTAAACAAACATGATATCAATATCAAGAAAAATAAGAAGAAAACAAGAGAAAAGCAAAGGCTACCTTCCACTGTCGGGCCTTTTCATGCTCAATAATGTCAGCAATTTCAGGATCAACAACCTCCAATGGAGCATTCAGCTGCTTCGGCCACTGCAATTCCAACACTTATATTTCAAATTCCACACCAACAAGAAAAAACCCAACCCACATAATACAGAATACGCATAAAAATCTCATACCGTTACGCCGGTCTTCTCATACACAGCTTCATTAGGCAAAGATGACTGCAAATCACCAAATTAAACACTTAAACAAAACGAGCCCACCAAAAACTAACACCAACAGAAACTAAAACCAGTGAGATGGAGCGGACCATGTAGTAGAGAGAGCCGCCATTGCTTAAACGCTTGATGGGTTTGTCGACGGAGGAGGAAAGCCTCCTGACAGCCATTGCCAACGCCATTTTTGCTCTCCCCTTTTCTCCGCTCTAAACGTACGCAAAAGACATGCGCAGAGACAGAAGTGCGCTGCGCTGTGGGTCTCTTGTTTTGGTTATGGGTTTTTTGGGGGGATGAGATTTTGGGTGGTGGCAGAAAATTCGACAATATTTCTGGTTCTTGTTTTTCGGGTTACCAAAATGTTTTTTGTTCCTTCTGTGATTTTATCTTGTTCGGAATTGCTTTAGAGACTGGCCGTTGGCCAACGGCTATGATTTGGCTGATTGGCACCAAAACTGGAGGGAAGATGCCTAGTTTTGTAGCCGATAGTTGGATTGGACTTTTATGGTCCTGATCAATTTCATCTTATGCTTCATTTAATATATACACATTATCTATACTGTTATATAAAAACAGTTTTTTTTTTTTTTATTTGCAAATGACGGTTAATGATACCGTCACATCACTTTTTTGTAATGTCAAAATAACATCAACTTATAAGATAACTACTTTATTCAACTTTCCAAATTTTATATTAATTGATAAATTAGTTTTTCTTTCTTTTTTTTTTAATGTAATGTGTTAGTTTATATATTTTACTTTATTTATAATATATTTTCAAAGGGAAAAAATTATCTATATCTATACTAATATATAAAGGAAAGGCCTTTATCACTCACAAATAGCGGCTTATGACACTGCTACACCGATTTTCTGATTTTGTCGATAATACCCCTAAAGTTAGTTTTCTTTTCTTTCTTTCTTTCTTTTTTAAATGTAATTTGTTGATTTATAGATATATATATATATATTTCATATGCATGCAGGAACGGCGTGCCACGACGGCTAGTTATTATATAAAAGAAACCCCCTTTTTACTCACAAATGGTGGTTAATAACACCACTGCACCACTTTTTTGTAATGTCAAAAATAACCCTCAACTGATAAGATAACTACTTCATTCAACTTTTTAATTTTTTTTTTTAGTATGATGTGTTAGTTTATATATTTTACTCTTATTTATAATATATTTTCAAGCGTACAAAATTATTTATTATATACATTCGTGAACGACGTGCCACGACGGCTAGTTTGTATAAAAATAACATCACATATTATAGTTAAAAATATTTTTATATGTATAAGGTGTGTATGTTGAATGGAGTAGGAAATTAAAAATAGACGTCGCAATATAAAATCCCATCTGATTCATGGTATCTCAAAGCAGTAATTATTTTCAATCTGGACATGAAATTAGGTTCCATTTAGTCTTATAGTTGCATAATTGATTATAAAATAATGGATTTTAGAAAAAAGTGATAAGCGTTTGGACACAATTTTGTAATTGATTGTGCAAATGCACAAAATTCCGAAACTAATATCAAAATATGTGATGGATATAATAGTAATTAGGTGAAATATAATTGTAGTGGATTAAAAGCAATAAATTATAATTTTTACTGACGTGGTTTCGATGAAATTTAATTTAAAAAATAATTATTAAAAAATGAATTAAACGACACAAAAGTTTCGTCTGCACTTAAAACGCAAGCTTAGACTACTCAATCGTAGGGCCAAATAGACACTTAATCGCTTAAGGTCAAGTTTGATGTAGCATTTGAATATAAAAGAATTGGTTTTCATTAATTAATTTTTATAACAAAAAAGTAATTTTGAAACAATTGGTTTTATAAAATTGTAGTTATGCAAAAGTTTCAAATTTTTAACTTTTACAAAATGTTAATGTTGGAAAATAACAATGGCTAATTCGTAAAATGAATATTCTCGCATAGAATATATAATCTATGTGCATGTTATATAATTAATAATCACATTAGCACATAATCGTGGATCGATTAAATCTACAGCAGCGGAAGTATGTCGATCCATGTATTCGGATTTGGCTCGTCTACAAGCTCATGCCTTGATTGGATCACAGACACATCCCCTTTCTCATTCTTGAAGATTACCCCACGTACATTTTCAAGATCCCCACGAACATCTTTAAAATCTCCCCATGTTGGATCTTACTCCAAATATTGTGGAACCCACGAAAACGCCTTGGTGGATTACTATCAGAGTAAGCCACTCATTTACACACCTCAAGTCCATGGAGTCTATGGTGATGCTCCAGGAAAAACGTAGAGAGAAACATAGAGAGAGAACGGGAATTTGGAGAGCGTATATTTGGGAACTCCAGAATGCTGGTACTGAACTCAATGATGAACAACAAGTTCTGGCAGTCCTTAGGTCGCTACCTGAGCGTACTTGAGGACACGTGAAGCTGGTGCTAACGCACAATGAGCAAATAAAAACGTTCGACAATGTCGCCAGTCATTTGAAACTTGAGGCTGACCGTAGAGAATCTGAACGTGCTCAGGCTGCCCTTGTCGCACATGCCGGTCAGCACAAACCCCATAAAGGCAAACGTTGGAATAAACCGACTGGTGCAAGACAGAGCCAAACCCAGAGCCAAAGCCAGAACTTGGCCTCATAAGGTGACAAGGCTATGAAGCATTGCCGAGGAAAACGGGGTGGAATGAAGAACGTGGCAAGGCCAAATGCTATAACTGTCAAAAGATTGGCCACTTTGCTCGTGATTGCACTGAGCCAAATAAGGTAGGACCTAACCCAAGCTCTCCAAGTTCTTTTGTGTGCTCACAAATTTTTGTGGCTAATTCTCTCCTTAGTTGGATTGTAGATACAGGCGCGACAAAATATGTGACAAGGGATCGAGTTGGATTTGTAAATTATCATTGGGTACCAGCATGCAACCATTACATTGCTATGGGAAATGGCGCACAAGAAGAGGTCCTGGAATTGGTTCATACCAACTCAAGCTCAACACTGCGCATGAGCTACCCCTTACTGATGTGCAATATGCACCAAGCATTCAATGTAATTTACTTTCAGTTACAGCATTGATGGAACATGATTTTTCTTTTCTGTTTGAACAAATGAGTTTGTCTATTTATTTTGGCAGAGACCTCTATGGATTAGGGTTTATGAATAATAGTTTTTTCATGCTAGAGTTAGCAAATGAATGTGTTTCTTACGTTGTTTCTTCTGTTGATAATATCTCTATCAATTGGCATGCGAGATTGGGACACATAAGACAAGAAATGATGACTAGGTTAGTTCGAGAAGGCCTATTAGATTCTCTCTCTAAAGTTAATCTTCCTCCATGTGAACCATGTTTGGCGGAAAAAGCCTGCCAAAAGCCTATTGGGAAGGCTAAGAGGGCTACTCACCCCTTAGA
This sequence comes from Sesamum alatum, assembly GCA_034509735.1. NCBI lineage: Eukaryota > Viridiplantae > Streptophyta > Magnoliopsida > Lamiales > Pedaliaceae > Sesamum > Sesamum alatum. The sequence continues at coordinate 6,209,597 of JACGWO010000005.1, forward strand.
GTTAGTCCACTCAGACATATGTGGGCTAATGAATGTGAGAGCATGTCTCGATGCAAATTATTTTCTCACTTTCATTGATGATTATTCGCTATGGGTCAGTATATCTCTTATCTCACCGTTCAGAAGCGATTGCCTGTTTTAAGCAATTCTTAGCAGAGGTTGAGAATCAAAGAGATACGAACCTTAAAGTTCTAAAAACTAGCAGATGGCGAGAATATCTTTCTAAGCAATTCAAGCAAATTTGTGAGGAAAAAGAAATCATACGGCAATTAATGGTTCCACAGACTCCGCAACAAAATAAGACTGCAGAGAGAAGGAATCGTACACTTCTGGAAATGGCCGGATCGATGATGGCACAAACAAATCTTCCAATATCATTTTGGGGAGATGCAATTTTGAGTGTTGCCTACATCTTAAACTGTGTACGCTCCAAATCTGTTCCTTCGACTCCCTATGAATTATGGCATGGTAGAAAGCCCAACTTAGAAGGTTTACGCCCATGGGGGTCGACATGGTTTGTTCATAGTACCTCTCATAAATATTGGAAATTGGGTCCCAGAGCTAGGAAACTTATCTTTATAAGATATTGTGAGCATCCAAAGGTCTATTTAATGTATGGTGAACACCCTGATAGAGGAATGGCAGAAATTGAGTCCTGCGATGTAGATTTTCTTGAAGAGGATTTCCCAAGCATAAGCGAAGTCAAAGAGGATCTTGAACTATACGATTTACGAGATCCTCAGGGCAGCACATCTATCCTTGGTGAGAGTGAGACTCCACACTCTTACCCATCAATCGACGGGGATAATGAAAGCGACCCCAAAGTAAGTGCGAGTTGTTCACTAGAGGAACATAACTTTCAAAATCCACAGATGCGAAGAAGCAAACGTGGAGGAATACCCCGTCGTCAATATAAGATCGAGGGGGAAGCTTTGTGTGTGCTTCTGTAGATGTGGATAAACCAACTACTTATGAAGAAGTTGTGACTTCACCGAATGCAAAAGAGTGGATAACTGCAATAGAAGAAGAGATGTGCTCTATGGCTAAGAACAATGTTTGGGAGCTAGTTAATCTTCCAACTAGGCGTAAGACCATTTGGAACAAGTGGGTTTTAAAGGTCAAACATAAGGCAGATGGAACCATCGACAAATTGAAAACTCGCTTGGTGGCGAAGGGTTATACCTAACAAGTGGGTGTAGATTATGAAGAGACACTCTCCCCAGTGGTGAGATTTGCCTCTATTCTCCTACTTCTAGCCATTGTCGCCCACCTAGATCTGAAACTATTCAGATGGATGTAAAGATAGCATTTCTCAATTAAGAACTGGATGAGGAGATCTATATGGATTAACCTAAAGGTTTTCAGGAAATGGGACAAGAGGGCAAAGTGTACCGCTTAAAACGTTCCATTTATGACATGAAACAATCATCCAGGCAGTGGCACTATCGATTTCATCGAGCTATCACATCGATAGGCCTCACGATGGTTGAGGAGGACCACTGTGTATATGTCAAAAGAAGTGGAAAGAAGTTCTTGATTCTTTCATTGTATGTGGACGATATTTTGTTGGCAGGAAATGACATGGAAATTATTGTCGCCACTCAGAAGTGGATGTCCTCAACATTTGAAATGAAGGAAACGGGAGAAGCTGAGTACATACTTGGTGTTAGATACACCGAGATCGCTCTAGGAAACTTTTGAGCTTGTCTCAAGAGACTTATATCAAAAGGATCATAGAGCGATTTCGTATGCACAATGCCATCCCTGTTGACACACCCAGGGATAAAAGTTGTGTTCTTAGTAGAGAATTGTACTCTTAGACAGAAGAATAAAAGAAACGCATGGCTAAGATTCCATATGCTAGTGCTGTAGGAAGTTTGATGTACGCTATGATGTGTATTTGATCGGACCTGTGCTTTGCAGTTGGAATGGTAAGAAGGTATCAAAGTAATCCTGGACCCGATCACTGGGTAGTCGTCAAGAGAATATTCAGATATCTAAAAGGAACAAGTGATCTGGCTTTGACCTACCATGGGAGAAGTTTAAAGCTGGTTGAATATAGTGATGATGATGGATCGGCGGACAGAGGTGAGCGCAAATCCACATAGGGATATGCATTCTTGTTAGGAGGCGTTGCTATCATTTGGTGCAGCAAGAAACAACCACATCTCTTTATCCACCATGGAAGTAGAATATGAAGCTTGTACATCAGCGGTCCAAGAGGCTATCTGGTTGAGGAGATTCCTCAAGAGTCTGTCATTTCGGCACATGTTGATGATGTTGTTGTAATCTATTGTGATAACACAACCACTATAACATATGCGAAGGACCCCAAGTACCATGAGAGGACTAAGCATATAGATACCAGATATCACTTCATTCGTGATAGTATTGCGCAAAGCCAAGTGGTTCTCAGGCATATTCCTACTAATAATATGATAGCAGATTCCTTTACTGAACCTTTGCGTAGAGACGCATTTCAAAGGCATATGAGTAGTATGGAATTGTGTAGGATTTAAGTTTTGAGCCTATAAGAACACTTTTTTTTACCAATAAGAATATGTTATTCTTGTTTTGTTAGAGTATTGTGTTTATTTTACATATATGTATGAATTTCACAAGGCTTAGATTGACCCACTCACACGGGTAGTCACCCTAGCGCTGTGATAGCGAGTAGAATGACGCTTAGAAGGATCACTTTGCATAAGTGAGTCATGCAAATACTCGCCTTCAGGCTTTAGAAGTGATGGAGCTTAACCTATAACCAAAGTCGCCTTAGCTTAAGAGCTAGGATGAGATCATGCGTGATCGACTATGAAGTATGTCCAAACTTCATAAAAGCCTGTTTACAGCTGAACGTGCGAATCGCTAGAAGATATCAAGAGGTGGTTGTCTGGTGGTACGCAAGTTAGGCGCTTGGACAACGACTGAACTCAGGTTCATATGATGTTAAGAGCAGTGACATGCCCAAGTTGAGTGGGAGCTCCATTATAGCATGTAATCATACTACATGTGCGTTAAGACGACCTACTATGGGGAGTGATTGAATAGGCCCCTGCTTCGTCACTGTGTGAGCCCATACAATCTCTTGTACCCTTTAGCATGCTATCTAATGCCCACGAGTAATGCGGTCTGTCGGAGCATGTCTAGGAAAGCTGTCAAGGCCAAACTAATTGATGTGAGAGGCCGATGAAGAACTAAGTTGGTGATGCACTTATGTTCTATTGTTCATAGTCCGGGTGACTCAGTCGAAAAATGTCTGACTAGTCATGAACGTACAAGCATATTTGAGAGGGTCAAGCATGCTCTATTTGTTAAGGGATCTAGAGATGCTTGATCAAGTGCGACCACAAGGTTTGGGGTACATAGCGAGTTTTTGGAGTTGATGAATTATGTTAGTTTTGGTGATAACTTACTATAACTCTTCTCACATTTTCTTTTTTTTTCGCTTGGTCGCACGCCTTACTCCCTGTATGAAAGAGGGGATGAGAGATGAGAATTTTTGGATTGGAGAGGCAATGTCAAATATGTATGAGTGGGAGATATTAAATAACATCCATATTTCAAGAGTTTGAAGTCTTCCAAACTTGTGGTTAGGGAGGACTCCTCTTGAGTGAAGAGTTTGTAGTCCCTTATAGTTTGTATTGGGATTGAACTCCTCCCATGTACACCTATAAATAGGATGCTTCTATGAAACCATACATACAATTCAATTTAACGTACACTCTCCCAAAGCCTCTCGCTAAATACTCTCTATTTTCTCTTGGAGAATCACCAAAAATCTCCGAGGGTTTAAAGCGTGTGAACTTGGGTGGATAGCTCTTGTAGCAATCCATTTGGAGCGAGAAGAGGGCGCTTGTGACAAGGACGTGAAAGGGACGTGCTTGCAGATCCACGAGATCGTAGGAAGCTTGTAGGCGAGCCACAAAGATCCGAGCGTCACAAACTAATGTCGCTGCGTATTGACAATACCATAGAATTGAAGTAATCACCGAAACTGATTATCTGCACTATGTATTAACGTGTTACCCAATGTTTTGAAACCCAGCCCAGCCCGGACGGTTCGACCGTTCGAACCGCCACCCGGCCCACAAAACGAGCCGGTTGAAACAGAAACCCGGAGCTCCACGAAAACCGCTTTTCTTTTTAGAACCGTTCGACCCGGCGATTCGATCGGTGAACCGTGTGACCCGGTACCGGATCGAGTGAACCGGGCGGTCCAATACCACCTATAAATATAAGGTAAAATCCCTAAATTTCTACCCACTTCTCTCATTGCTCATTTTTTATTTCTCAGCAAGAAGCAACAGCAAACAGCCACTCGCGACTCATCCCTCCCAACATACATTTCTCCAGGTAAGATTTAGTATTTTTCTGCAAATACTTATCAGTTATTGCATTAAATTAATAAACTTCAAGTCTTCAATTACTGATATAAAAAATGTGGGAGTTTGTCGTGCTGAGTCTGCCGAGTCGCCGACGAATGTGAGTGGGATTTATAGTAAAATGTTGGTGGGATTTATAGTAAAAATGTGGGTGCTGATTCTGTTAATGGCTTAAAGCATTTTTTGTAAAAATGTGGGTGGGATTTGCTGCACTTGCAGCAATTTTTATAGATGTGATATGAGTTGTGGAAAATTGAAAATTGTTCATTAATGATTACTTATGTCTTATAGTCTTATATGTTTGGGATCTTTTTAATTGTGGAAAATGTTATGGAAATGTTCACTTGTTTAGTGTATTTGGATTTTTGTTATGGAAATGTTAAGTTTAAATTTAGTATATTTCTGTTCATTTAAATATGTAATATTATTTCTATTATGGAAATGCTAAGTTTAAGTTTAGTGTATTTCTATTAATTTGGAAATATTATTTTTGTTGAGTGTTGAAATGTTTTTCTTCTTTCTTGGTTTAGGAACAAAATGTCTTCTAGTGGACAAAATGTGGATACAAGTAGTTCGGCTCATACATCCACTCCTCCATTACACAGAGGCAAGATAGATATAACATGGAATTATGTGGTTGAAAAGTTTATTGATGGAAAGAAAGTGATTTGTTGCTTGTATTGCGAAAAAGTGTCAACTGGCGGTGGTATAAATCGAATGAAACAACATTTGGCGGGGAAGAAATGTGAGATTAGACCATCCCAAAAAGTGACTCCGGATGTCAGATATCAGATGGAACAATCTATCAAAGAAATTGTTGAGAAAAGGACAGAAACTCAAGAAAAGTTTATTGCTGAGAATCAATATGGTTCTCATGCTACAGAAATGGGAGACTTGGATGATTACGATGAGATTGAAGAAATACGAAATCAAGAACACAGGGGCAAAAGTACACAACCAAGTGCTGGAAAAGGAAAGGCACAACCTAGTCAAAGCACTAAAATCAAACATCCAAGCAAAGTTGGTGATTATTTTGCCCCGAGGTTTGCTCCAAGATCCCAACCCACCATAAAAAGTGTTCTTGCAAGTAAGGAAGCCGTTAAAAGAGCCTATATAGAAATGGCCAAATTATTTTATGATATATGCATTCCCATTAATGCTTGTAATTCTAAATACTTCCAACGCATGTTTAATGCTGCAATTGCAATAGGGCCAGGGTATAAAGTTCCTACTTATCATGATCTACGACTTCCTCTCTGGAAGGATTACAAAAAAGAACTTCAATTGTGGGTTGACAACATCCGTAATATTTGGGTAGAGTGTGGGTGCACAATCATGGGTGATGGTTGGACTGATAATAGCGATCGAACACTGATTAATTTTCTAATATACTGTCCTCGTGGAACAATCTTTTGGAAATCTGTGGATGCTTCTGATATTGTAAAAGATGCACAAACACTTTTTAAGTTGTTTCAAGAAGTTATTGAATGGGTAGGTCCAACTAATGTAGTTCACTTAGTCATTGATAATGGAGCAAATTATGTTGCAGCAGGAAGATTGATACAAGATCATTATAAATCTATTAATTGGTCGTGCTGCACATTACTTGAATTTGGTCATGAAAGACATAGCAAAACTAGATCATGTTGTTGAAATTGTGAGTAAAGCTTCTCAAGTGACTAGGTTTGTGTACAATCACATATATTGGTTGGCTTGGTTGAGAAAACAAAAGGATTGGACAGAGATAATTCGTCCAAGTGAGACAAGATTTGGTAGTACTTTCACTGCTCTATATAATGTTTACCATCACATGCATGATTTAAAAGTTTTCATCACTTGCAAAGAGTTTGTTGATTCAAGACTAGCAAGAGAGATGAAAACAAAGGAAGTTATTGCCATTGTATTAGATAATAAGTTTTGGAATGATTGTCTTATCATTGTGAAGATCATGGAGCCTTTGATGCGTCTTTTGAAAATTGTTGATGGGGATAAAAAGCCTTCAATAGGATATATTTATGAAGGAGTGTTTCGGGCACGCAAGGGGATTAAGAATCTTTTTAAGAACAAAAAGAGGTTGTACAAGCCATATACAAATATTATCAAGAGTCGTTGGGATAGGCAGTTGAGAAAAGACATACATGCTGCATCTTATTGGCTTAATCCGACGTTTCAATATGATCAAGCATCATTTATCAAAAATCTGAGGTCATGAATGGTGTTCTTGAAGTGATTACCACAAAAGGAACAAGTAGCAAGTCAAAGTTGTTATACGAGACTAGATTGTTTCAAGATCGATTAGAGAGTTTTGGACAATAACTTGCTTTTGAGACTAGCAGAAATACTCAGCCTGGTAATTTCTCATTTTTGTCCTTTATTTATGTTAATTATTTCTTTACTTTATTTTTTCTTGACCGTTTGTAATATATTTTTTCTTTTCTCCTAGACGAATGATGGAAATTATTTGGCGCAAGTGCACACAATCTTCAAAAGTTGGCAATTCGGATTCTTGGTCAAGGGTGTGAGAGAAATTGTGTATTCGAACGAATACATACCAAAAAGAGGAATAGGTTGGAGCATCAAAGACTAAATGATTTGGTTTATGTTCACTATAACTTGAAGCTAAAAGATAGGTAACAATGATTTTGTTAAACTTTTATGACTTTCTTCTTTTGTAATATTATTGCTAAGTTTATATTCTCACTTTATAAAACTTTTAGGTGGCTCATGAAGGCTAAAAGTTATGATCCAATCGATTATGAAAGTATTGATAAGATTGATGTTTGGATTGTTGATGATAAGGAGGAGTCGTTTCTCAACTATGAGGAAATTGATCATATGCTTTATGAGCAATTGGATCCTCCAAGAATGGAAAGACAACGCCGTCGTCCTAGAGAAGGTTTGTTTACACATGGCAAATGGTTATTAAAGTATAATAAATATTTTGACATAGAACACTCTTACTTACTTTTTTTATATAAATGTAGATGATGTTGATGCTGACGAAGAGCCTATAGAGGACCTTGAGGTTGATGATGATATAGATTTTTCAACTTTTGAGTAGTTTAACCTCGATGCTAACTTGCATGATATATCAATTGGAGTTGGAGAGGGTGGTAGTAATTCTGGAGGTGTTATGTATGGAGAGGATGAAGAATGGTTGAGAAGGGTTTGAAAGAATGTTTTAATCATGTAATTTTGTGGTGTATTTTGAGAATGTTAACTATGTTATCTTTCTATGAATTAAACTAGAATACTTTGGAGTCTTGGAGTCTTGGATGTTTTAAATTTTTATTGTAGTTTGACTTTTATTATTTAAATTTAAGCTTTGTTATCATTGTGCAATGTTTCTTCTTTCTTGTATTTGATCTTTATTAGTTGTTTTCAAATATATTTTATTATAATTATATATCATATTGAACTATTAATGTCAAAGAAAAAGAGTGAAATTAAAAAAAAATTGTTGTTAAGTATATTAATATTATTTATTATTTAATGTTATTTAAAATATTATTAATTGTTTATGATGCATTTATGATGTCACTGGTTTGACCACTGTTGACCCAATGATTCAACCAGTCACCCGTAACCATTCAACTTTTTAATTCGATAAATGGGCTGAGTTTCAAAACATTGGTGTTACCATATGTGCTCAATTTCCAACCATTAATTATTATGTTTGAACAATTCAAAAGTCATTATACCTTACGTTGTCCAACGCACTTGTTGTGTCCCAATTGAGTTTCAAAAGTAATTTTACCTTGATTGACGTCAATATAAGTAAAATTTTGAACTAAATTAAAAATGTTTTTTTATAAACTGATTTAGAATAAATATATCTTGCCAACTTATTTAAACCCTTAAAATTGATAAATGAAACTACCTCTCTCGGTATCATAATGTAAGAAAAAGTAAAGCTAAAAATATTATTCAGTTTTGTTTGATAAATGTAGATCACATTGAGATTAAAGCTAACTCAATAAAAATTCAAAATTGATTAAAAGGGTAAATTATATTGACACTCTTTGAGATTAGACCCAATTATATAAATACTTTATGTTTTTTGTGAAATTACAGCTACATCCCCTGAGGGATGTTAGTGTAATGTTTTTCAGGGGTTTTTAGTATAAGTTTTGTCTTTGAAATAGGGGTGTAGTTGAAATTTTAATAAACATAGGAGGTGTTTGTGTATTTTGATCTAATCTCAAGCGGTGTCACTGTAATTTACCCTTGATTAAATAAATCATATGAGATAATTAAAAATTGAAATAATTAATTATAGAGAAAGTGACTATGTTGTTTGGATTCACAATCCTATAATCAATTATACAAATGAAAATTATAGCTAAATTCCTAAACTCAGCACATTCTTAAGATTAGTGAAGTTAAAAAAATTTAATGGGCATAATGGTTAAATAAATAAAAACATAAGTACGATGGAATTACAAACTTACAAATTGTAGCTTTTCTCAAAATTAAATGTACATAACTTTAAACTTTTATTAATATTTTAGACATATATTTAAAATAGAGATAATTACATGTACATTCTCTAATCTATTGTCTATTTATACAAATCGCTCATATTTTTTGCTTAATTACAGGAACAATTACTAACAACTAAAAAATAAAGATAGTTTATATAACGTTGTTGACGTTTTTTTAGGGTATATGTATAATTTTCTAAAAAACAATAATGGTTTGTATAAAGAATGTTCACGTTCTTTATGGGTGTATGTATACGTTTTCAAAAAATAGTAATAATTTATGTAAATAATATTGATATTTTTTGTAGATGTATTTATAATTTTTCAAAAGGTAGTGATAATTTGTGTAAATAAATCATAGTGAGGGGTGTAAATATAATTATCCCTTTAAAATATCATCCACAACGTGCCAATGACGCGCAACTCAGTTGACGAAGTTGAGGCCCCATGTTCGAACCCCATCGAATGCGTGGGATATTATTCTACTGTATAGTAGATGAAGGTCTTTCTACTGTAATCAGTAGGTGTTGTTTGGATATAAGTGTAATTGTTTAAACTATTGACCAAGATATAGTTGTTGTAATTATCTTTATTCAAATATTGATATTCGATAGGACAGATTGTAACAAATTTATTTGAATATTTAATAATATTTTATCGCTTTCACTTAAAAAAAAAAAAAAAAAAAAACATCATACACAACGTGTTTGAAGAGCGTGGACGCGTGTTGTACCTTTGGATACATGTACAATTTTGTTTTGTAAGGGTATGAGATTTTTATTAAATATTCTGTTGATAATTTCAATAAAAGGGTATGAAATTTCGATCTCACGGCCACTCGAGTCCACATCTCCTGAGGGTTGAGCCCATGCACACACACTTCTGTGTATTTTTTGTGTGTATACACATATATAATTCTATTTATTTTAATGTAAAATATTACAATTTATAATTGGGTTAAATGCAATTTCCTCCCATATATTAATCAAAAAGAGCAATTACCCCCTGTAAAAAAATAATTAGCAATTTACCATTTATAATCTAAAGTAGAATTTTATTTTCATAGATCAGCTTAAATGTCGAATTCCACAACAGATTCTGTCCGAATTCACCCTTTTAGTTACATATGAGAGAAGTTATATAAGCCCCTGCTTGAATTGATAGGTTTAAAAAATGGGGAGGTAATTGCTATTATTTTTTCATAGGGTGTAATTCATTGTAATACCACGGGGAGGTAAATTACATTAAATTTTTTAAAAAATTAATGTTTTTTTCCTATACTCTTGGTTGTGCTGGTAATTCCGTCCCAAATTTCGTTCCAATAATGACATGGGACAGATCGTCCCAACATCTGTCTCAACATCCATCCCAATAAGGCTTAACCACATGTTTGAAAAGCGTCATTAGGATTTTATATGTGACTTCGATGGTGTTTGAGTGAGTTTATAAGCTCTTTCAAACATCTTAGATTATAAGACGTCTCAAAGTGTTTGTTAATTTTTTAGGATAAGAGCTTATAAATTCTAAAAATAAGATGTTTGGAGCTTATTATCTCTCTCTCTTTTTTTTTTTATAAAAAAAAGCAAGGAATTATTAATTTATTAATAAGATCTTAACTGATTCCTTCAAATTAATTACAAAATTGCCATTACTGACATTTTATAAGCTCCATAATTTTATTTTATTCAAAAATTTGCTGAACTTATTTCTAGAATAAGATCTTATAAAATATATGAACTTATAAGATCTTTTAAATAAGTTTAACCAAAACTCTATCTTCTTATGTTATTACAATTTAGTCCCTTGATTTGAATTTAATTATATATAAAATATTGTCTGCAAATCAAGATCTCAATAACCATATCAATGTTTTACATATAAATGTGTCTGTGTTGCTAAAGACAAGAATGCAAAAATTATATTCTCACAAAACCAACCATGAAAGCCCTATCCAAAGCCAACACTTCTCAGCCACAAAGCAATCCATGATGTATAACAAACCAGGTGGAATTTTGACCTTGTTGCTCCCTCCCCCTCTTTTTTGGGCTTAAGTGATGTTTGTAATAGCTTTTGCTTTTACGGAGGAAAAAAATTTATAAAAAAAATCGTAAATTAAATAATATTAAAAGTTTGTAGTGTTTGAAAATAAATATTAAAAGTAAAAAAAAAAATTGAAGTTGAAATGTTTGAGAAACAACAAAACATTTACAAATTTACCAATAAGCTGTAAAAATTGATAGAGGTCTGTTTATAACTTTTGGTTTAAAAATTTAATTTAGGCAATTCAAAAACAGAATTTTTAAAATTAAAGTCTAACAAATTTGGGTTTTATAAATTTACAAAATAATAAATCCATAAGCTCATATCAAATTTTGGCTTTATATATTTTGATGAATTGATCCAAAATAAAATATAAGATTATTCTTTTATTTTGAATTAATTAATTGGGCCTATGCATGTTTAAGTGTGTTCCGTTGGAAATTTGGTCACAAAAAACTCTATAGTCTTCAAGCCCAACAAAAGTGAGCTACAAGCGAAAGCCCTAGCTCATACCTATAAAAAAGGGTCTGTACGATGCAACTAAGAGGCACACTATACACTACATACTACATACATACAACAAACCTAAGCTCGAATAAGTCTGGAGGAGATTATGTATCCGCATTTAAAGAAAAACTTTCAGTTCTTGAATCGCACCCTCCTTACGGTACTAACCCTACTGGGACTTAGAATGCAATTTTCTAACTACTTTTTGCAGACTAAACACTACAAAAAATATTATATTTAACCATGCTAGTTGCCATGGTTAATACTAAATAACCGTAGTGAATAGTCATTGATCACGGCCACGCAACGGTTGTCGACCGTTGTTTTTGTGAGGGTGGCTCAAACATTTGCCATGGCTGAATGCCATTACGAATATTTTTACCACGACTAAAAGCCGTGGCAAATAAGTTTTTTATGGTGGAAAAACTAATTTTTACATCGATTTTTATTTAACCATAGTTAATAATAATTATTTATCACGATTTTTAGCCATAATTATTAATAATATAGCTAATATTAATTTTTCTTCTATTGCAGTGAACACATAACAATTCATTATGTATTTAACTCCACCTTGTAACCCTAGTCACTATGTACCATTTTAATTGATTTTTTACTTGAGAGAACAAATATATAGTCTGCACTTATAATGGAATACAATCATGAATGAGATCTCGTACGAGTAAAATAAATATCTCTAATTTATTTTGGTCTAGAGTCCAACCCTCCATCCATAATCCATGTTAATCAAAGCCCAATAAGGCTATGCTATAGATGGGCCCAATTCTATCAACTATTGGGATTGTATTTGGTAGGTTTTAAGGGGCATATTTATTTAAATAAATCAAAAAAATAAAAAGGATAAATTGCAGTTAACTCCCCTGAGGTTTGATATAATTATAAATACCCCCTCGTTGTTTGAGAAATTACAAATACTCCCTAAGATTTGTATATGTCTAACAAATAACTCATTTTCATACATTTTATAGGTAAATTGACCAAAATGCCCTTATGCACTGAATTATTTTTTATTTAATTTTTAAAATTTTTTGGACTACAATGCACAAGGAGAGGTTTCTTAAATTTTTTACACTGAAGAGGAATAGTGCAATTTGCCTCGGGTGAGTTTTCTACAATTTTAATAAAAAATTTAAGGGCAAAAGGTCAATTTCAGGCCTTTGATTAAAAATTACAAATCTCAAGGGGGTATTTGTAATTTTTTAAAAGTGAGGGGTATTTATAATTATGCCAAACCTTAGGAGAAGTAGATATAATTTACCCAAATAAAAAATAACAAAAATAGTACTATTTTTTAAATTATAACAAAAATAGAGCAAGTCGTGGATTGTAGTCGTGGATACGATCCACGACTTTTGAGTCGTGGATCGTATCTATAACTCTATTCTTTTTTTTTTGTCAATATCAACAAATTCAGTGAATTTTATCTTATGAATGAACATATTTGTTAGACAAAAACAAACCTCAAGAATATTATATAATTTTTTAAATCATAGGAATCTACATATAGTTATATCAAACCTTAAGGCCGGGTCCATTTATCCCTATTTTAAAAGCTCATAAAATTGAGAAAAATAACCAACACAAGTACGAAGGCTTCCCCTGGTACCAAACACGTTAATGCTGCAAAAACTGAGGACACCTACCACGAGCAGCATCCGGCCTTGTGATGATATGAGAATAAATGAGAATCCAATAATGCCCCAAGATCATAAGGGGGGACAGGACACTGACACAGCATCCTGGATTTTGGGCACAGAATTTTGCCTTTTCTCACTGCAATTCAAGGCCAGGACAAACTACACAGCGCCCACTACTTTGGTCTAGGCTGGCAAGAAGAATACCTCACATGGCCAATTACTACTCATAACACTCGCACTAGAGTGTGTCCGGCGGACTGACCGGAATCTTCTATCATGTTTTGATGTTGTATATACTATATACTGATATGTGATCGACACGTGACCTTTTTAAGAATTACTGAATTTGAACCACACGTTTTGGTGTAACGTCATTGTGTGATATCAAAGTGCGGATAATTTCAATTTCGATGACTAAGTTGGTCGCTGGATAAGATTTTTGATATCTCATGTTTCGACCTCGTTGTTTTTGGTCCTCAAGCTTTCTTAAAATGATTAAAATCGAAAATTTTTGTTAGTTGACAATTTGAATTAACGGAGAGACCACACATGCCATGGATAAAAGAGGAACATCGGGTACTAAAATTGATTTAGTGACTAAATTAGAGAACTAAATTTGAAATTATCCCATGTTAGTAATGACTTTTATTATGCCTTACCACCACTTTTTCCTCCAAACGGCCTCTCTGTCGGTTTGGACTACCAATTAAAAGAGAGGACTGACTTTCATTATTTTAAGAAAAAATTTATTAATAAAAATTAATGAGGTAGGAATATAGGCACCAAAATTAATTTAGTTACTAACTCAAGGGGTCAAAATTAAAATTGTCCTTATCAAAATGAGATAGAGGATTTTTCACCGTGTAGCGGTGTAAGTCTCGATCAATCTAGAATTTTATGGATGTAGTTGGGTTTGTTAAAGTGAGTAGATGGATCAATATGGCAAATTTAAAACTTTTTAAAAAATTTATTTTAAGTTTTAAGTAATATTATCGTAACTTTATAGTGTATAAAAATAATGTTATTAATAAAGAATTGGTTATTTATAATGATATGTGCATGCTTAAGTTTTGATAAGTAAAACGCTTAAATATATGTATCTCCGGATTGAATGCGTAATTTTTTTTTATTATTATTTTTTTATTTTTAAATTTGTAGTATTACATTTATATTTAATATGTGATAATGGATTATCATAACTAGATTATCATAAACATAAAGACGATAGACAAACCTTTAATAAATTAAAAAAATACGAAAACCCATATATGATATGAAATTAGTGGGTTGTTTAAATAGAATTGGATTAAATTGAATCCATATTCTTATCATTAGCTATTCAAGAATACAAGTCAATAAACTCACATTAATTGAGATAAATACTCATATATTTATCGATGATCCCTTACTTGAGGGGTGAGGTTGAGCTCCCACAATCAAGAAATTGTGGGTTCGAGTACTATGAATGTAGGGTGTTGTTTAGTTTATAAGATATTTGTATTATTTCTTTGGTTGCTTTTAATATTGGAGTTGGTAGATCTAGAGATGTTGCTATACTGTGCATTGAATATTGGAATAGCAGTTGGTTGCTGTAGAAACATTGCTGTATTTTCAAATAAATAGTTTATTGCTCATTATTAAAAAAAAATTTCTCATATATTTAGCGGGACTTGAACCCATAACCTCAAATTTATTTTAAGAATTATAGTGTTAATTATTAGGCTAAAACATTATTGATTATATATAAATATGTTACTTGAGAAAAAAAAAAAAAAAAACAAACAGACAAACAATCATAAACACAAAAATCAGCAGTCATTTCTTTCTTATTTTGCTCAAAGATTGAACCTATATAGGTCAAATATTTTCATTGTCAAACTCTATGATTTATTTTGTTCACTTATCACTACATGTCCATACTGCCTCAGTACAAAAGGACAAATTAATTTATATGTAACTACGTTCAAATTAGTAAATTTGAAAAATTAACAAGTAATATAAATTATTATGAAAGTGGACTAATACTATATTTACATTATTTTAATTGATGAATTATTTTATTGCATAACGTAACTATCACTACAAGAAATATGACGTTTTCTCATTGCTCATTGTCACAACGAAAAGTAAAAAAATCATCATGAATAGTAATTTATCACTACAACAATAGCTATTAATTGTTGTTTTAGCAAACAAAACCAAAATATTGGTTAAAATTAGGGTAAATTACAGTGACACTCCTTGAGATTATACTAAAATACACAAACACCCCATATTTTTTGTAAAATTACAGCTACGCCCCCTAAGGTTATAGAGAGGTGTAGCTGTAATTATACAAAAGATATGAGGTGTTTATATAATTGGACCTAACTTCTGTGGGTGTCATAGTAATTTATCATTAAAACTAAGAACAATTGCAAGTGTTTTGGGATAGTTAAGAATCATGGCATGTTTTAACCATAGTTAGGGTCATACGAAAAGTTGATTAATAGTTGTTAATGATAACTTGGGTTTTTATATCAATTTGTTTCTACTCGTGGGGGATAATATTAATGTATCATAATTCATTACTATGTAGGGAAATAAACCCATTCTCTTGAAGTGTATCACTAAAATAAATATGAACTTTTGCAATTACTAGTTATCATGATTTAAAATAAAAATTCGGGGTGAATACTAATTAATCATGACACATAATGACTATTAATTATTTTGCATGTGAGTTCAAACCATTAGAAATAGTTAAAAATTATGACTAATATTTTGGCCAAATCTAAGAACCATTGCAAATATTCTGGTGGTAGACAAATCCTGCCAAATGTTAGGCTTAAAAGCATTTTGATCCGATAACTTAGGTCATTTGATATTTTTGTCCTTTAACTTTCTATTAGTATTTTGGTTCTGTATTTTTTTAATTTTCGTGATTTTAGTCATTTTCTCGCTGGAAAAATACATGTGCCTCTCACGTGATATTTTAAAATTGGGACTTTTGTTCCCATTGACCCATTTATGTCAGCATTCTTATCCTTGAAATTTTCAAGAGTAGCATTTTGGTCCATATTTTTAATTTTCGCGATTTTAGTCCTTTATTTTTGCTGGAGTTCATCCTTCTCATTTATGGAGTTTAACTCCGGTGAACAAAAGGATTGGAATTGCGAACATTATAAAGATGCAGAACTAAAATATTATCCTAAAAGTTAAAGGACGAAAATGTCAAATAACCTAAGTTACGGGACAAAAATACATTTATTTTGTAGTCATTTATACTATAGGAAATAATTTAATTCTTTTGCAGCATATGTTTTAAAATCAGATTTATCTTTATCCGGACCAAAATTTTCATATACTTTATAATGTTAGTTGCTTCTATAAATTAAAGAATATAATTTCATATGCATTAGTTTGATCTTTCCCACCATGATTTGTCGTTAGGTTATGAAACAAACCAACTAATTAGTTAAAGATGCCAACAGCTTTGCTTTTCTTAATCAATCAGCCGTCATTACTAATAAATACTTTAGACAACAAGTGTTTTTAGCACTTAAAATAATATACAACCTAAATGTTTTCATGTTTGTTCTCTTATTACAATGTCTGGTTTTTACTTGGAACAACATTGACTATACTTGCCATTTGCAACTCGGGATGGCAACGGGTTCGAGTTGGATCCATACTCAATCTGGATGAGTTTGGGGTCTTGGTGTTTTGGATCCAAATTCGACTTGGATTCGATTCTTTTAATTTTTTTTATATATTTATATGAAGTATATTTATACATACATGGAGAAAAGATTATATATACTATTCATATTTATTTATAACTAGTAGTTGCTGCACGCGATCCTTGCGAGCATATAAAAAAGAACTGTGTGAAATGTAAAGAAAAAAGGAATTGTGAAGGAATGAAGAAAAAAAATTTAGTAGGATGAAAGAAACATGGAGTGATGTGAGAGAAATGTGGAGTAATGGGTTGAGAGAAAAAAAATAATAAAATTACTCTTATGACCAATAACTTTTTTAAGAAAAGAAAATAATTGAAGGGTAAATTTGGGTATTCAAAAGTTGGTATGCCAGAAGGTTTGCTTTTATAATAGTATAGATACATAAAAATAATACTGTTATAATTAAAATAATAATTTAAAAGCATTTTAAGTTTTAATATATACATAAGTAACATATATTTTGAATGTTTTAGAGTCTAAAACATGCCCATATAAATTCATAAAAAATAAATTAAATTTTCAATAATATTTTTGTCTCATATTTATAAAGTTAATGCAGTATTATTTTTTTAAAAATATATATTTTTAATATTTAAAATATTCTAACAGTTCATTCATAATTCCAACCCAAGATAATGGATCGTTGAAGTATGCTTACTTTTCATGATTAGTAATACATCGTATAAATCGAAGTTATATGCAGTTAATAATTAATAAACATTATTGATAATGTTAATGGATCATAAATATATATTGCTCCATTTTCACACTTATAAAATTTAATATTGGCACTTAAAGAATAACAATAAACAATCCATAATCCATAGTTTTTCCAATCCAAATGAGTAATATATATTTTAGGATAAAATACATCAATACCTCTCAGGTTAGATCTAATTACACAACCACCCCTTAGCCCTTTATAAAATTACAGTTACACCTCTTGAGAGGATGTTACTAATGTGCCACGGGGGTATTTGTCTAAAGTTCCGCAATTGAATAAGAGACACACTTGTAATTACAACTACAATATCAAGGAATATATTTATAATTTTGCTAAGAACAGGGGTATTTATATAATTAAAGCTAATTTTAGGGGTGTTGATGTAATTTTACTCTAATTTTCCTTATTGAAACTAATTTATTTATGACTTGGCATATTCATTATTTTTTTTTAAGTGAAAGCGATAAATATTATTAATTGAAGTAAATTGATTACAATCAGCCCTGCTAAACATAGACAATTATCATATAAATTAAATCTCAACACCACCTTACAATTATAGTATACAAATAATACCTATTATACAATAAACTATCATCCTACATATTGATAAGGTTCGAACCCATAAACTCTAAATTCATGGGACCTCACCATGATTATATTCATTATTATTCACCTAAAAAACCAGACACCAACTTTTCAGGCCCACACATAAAGTCCCAATATTTCACTATAAGGATAAACATTGGATGCCCTTCTCCACCACCACATGCAAATTATTCACAGTACAAACCCCACCTCCACCACCACCACCGCTCCGATCTACAGCCCTTTACCTCCGCCGGAAAATGGGTGGCGACATCTTTCACCGCCGCACATCCTACCTCTCCGGCTGCATGTCGCCGTCGTGCGTCCCGGTGCACGAAGAGTACTCCCGCATCCACATAAACTCCGGCCAGGGCCACCGCAGGCGAAGGCTGCGGAAGCTCCTCCGTAAGATAGTGAACGAGAGCAGAAGCATTTACGGGGCGGCGAAACCCTTGACGTTCCAGTACGACGCCGTTAGCTACTCGCAGAACTTCGACGACGGATGCCATAGAGATGACGAGTACCCACGGTGTCCGCAGCTCTTCCCATTGCCGGAAACAAGTTGTACATAATTTAGTGAATTTCTTGTTCAGTAATCTTCAATTTTTTTTTTTATAATTTCACGGTTTGGATCACTTTTTAAATCCTTGGGAATTTGCAGTAGATATATGATTTTCTGTTTTAATTAATATATATAGTTTTAACTATGCAGTGGATGGATCTGCAAAGTCTATTATAATTACTAGCTATTGTGCTAAATAATTTTCCCAATAACAAAAAATATAAGCACATATATATTATTAGTCTCTCCGGCATTCTTGTAGTCTAATTGCAAAGATTAGGCGTTGGCTTCGTTTTTCAAAATTTGTAGTGTTGTTCGTCTTTGAGAGTTCGTAGTACTATTATTTTAAAAATAATTGTTATTAAACCATCAAAACCATTTTATTTTAAAGATAAAAAGTTTAAAATTTGCGTCGACTTTTCACCGCAAAAAAATCACTCAATAGCTAGAAAAAAAAATCTTGATGCTAGAATTAACGTTGAATTAATTGACAAGTGAAATTCTCATTATTAATCTACACTATTTAATATATATTTTAAATAATTCGTTGCTAAATTTCTTAACACATAAATTTTCATTGTTAAATTATTAGCAAATAAATTTCTTGTATAAATACAGTAGATTATTAACGAGAATTTTATTATTAATTAGCTTGACGAGAATTTTATTATTAATTAGCTTGACGTTGATTTTTTTCTCTAGCTATTTAATCATTTTTTTTTACTGTTTTTGAATTCACAATTGCCACATTATTTTTACCGACAGATTTATCCTTTTGGATCGAATTTGCGTAAGAGATAGAGGTAGGTTTCAGCTATTAGAGTGCATACTTACAGTCTACAGCAAAGGCAGAAAAATCCTTCCAAGATCATAAATACGATAAATGAGTGAAAGTGGCTTTTTTTCCCCCTTCGATTGTGTCTTATTTTGGTTAGTTCTTCGATTGTGTCTGCTGTCCGAAAGCATGATGATACTCTTTCGGTTTGTACTGTAGTTCTTAAATTCAGCGGCTGTTCGGTGTCATTTTTAATTAGATTTCATTCTTTTCGGAACACTAAATTAGGGCCGACGAGCGCTAAGCTCAATTGGTTGGTGAAGTTGAGACACTAGTTCTCTTAAGTTGGCAGTTTCGAACCTCACCAATACGTGGAATGTCGTTCTACTTTAATAGTAGGTGTCGTTCTACTTTAATAGTAGGTGTTTAGATAGTTATTTGATATTGGTGATTATTATATGATTTGTTATAATTATCGTTGTTATATATAGGTATTTGACAGAAATAATTATAATTGATTTATTTCAAAAATAATAGTTTATTACTTTCACTTAAAAAAAATAAAGAAAAGGACGAACAATAAATTAGGGGTGTTTTAGTCTCTTAAATCGATTGAATTATATCGAAACTGAATGCGAAATATTGGATCAAAATTTGGTTCGGTATTCAATACGAGGTTTCCAAAAGTTTGGAATTCAGTTTGATTTTGGTTACCAGCGAGATGAATCACATTGGATTCCAACTTTTTTAATATATATATATATATATAAATATATAATACTATGTTTCTTTTTTCTTTTTTTCTGAAATATGAAAGAAGTGTAGACACATTTGACGCTTTTTTAAGGGGCCCTAATTCCTAATGATGTAAAAAACATAAATAATGAAGCGTGGACTATTGGTTTTTGTGTTGGATGTTTTATTCATACACTATAAAAAATATAATTTATGAATATAATTAATTATCGTAGTAAAAAGTAAAATATCGTGGCAAATAGTGATTGGCTTAGAATTTGCAGATCCATGCATGGCTCTTGAGAGCCATGGTTAAAAAAAACTAAAACAACATTTTTTGTGCCATGCAAGAGAAGTCATGACCAATACTCTTTTTTATTATTTTAAATTTAAAAGTTTAATACATTATTAAAATGGGATGAAGCAAATATGCTTTAAAAATAATGATCACAAAAGACACAAAATTCCAAGCGTTTCTTATATAGAATTAGCATAATTCTATTTTAATGATACTAATTCCAAAACAAATAAATGTCCATGAAACAAAAGAGTAGAAATAACTCTGCAAGTGAGGACTTCTAACATAAAAACAACAACAATATATGATCATTTTATTATTGAACATTGACACCAATTGTTTCGTCTTAACTACACTCGTATTGTATTGGTGTTTTGTTGTAAAGTTTGACATTAATTTGAACTTCAACTTAATTTATAGTCACTTGTTTGATCTGTAACATCAAGAATTGGCATAAAAAGGTGGTGAAAAAAACAATCAACTATGAAAAAGACTAAACAACAATAAGCTTTCAAGGTGTAAAACATTACTATTATCCACAAACAGTAAAAAAAATTATAATTGCGATAAACTCTCTCGATGGAAACTACTTCTAAGAAACTTATTGAAATCAAGAGCTCCATAATATACCACATTGAACGCCTTTGGACCCAGGAGACATTATCTTTATGTGGGGCTCCTAGAGATGATAATGACAGAAAAAATTAGGAAACATACAATATCGAACACGTCTGGTATTTTATAAAACTAAAATCGTCAAACCCTAGCCAAAGTCAAAAGATTTCAACAAATCCATGAAAAGATCCCTACCCTTCGGCTCCCGATTCTATGCACGTTTGTATACGGCAAATGTGATCGTGTGGCTCGTGAGGCTATCTGGAGCTTCATGTGAACTTTGGGAGATCACAACGTTCCTTGGCTCATAGGGGGCGACTTCAACTTGGTTATATCGGTCTCGGAGCGATCTAATGGAACGTACCCAGCCCACCACTCCATTGAGGAATTCAATGAGGCTATCTTTGATGCCGGGCTTCTTGATGTTGGTTTTGAAGGCAGTCAGTTTACTTGGACCGATCATCGTCTCTGGCAACGTCTTGATCGGGTTCTTCTGTCTAGTGATTGGGTGGATGAATTACCCCACACTACTATCAAACATCTGCCGCGCGGGCCTTCCGACCACTGTCCCCTCTTGATCAACGTCAACCCCGCGTCCGAACGCGGCCCATCCTCCTTCCGCTTCCAAAATATATGGCTGCGCCACCCTGATTTCTTAAAAACAGTGGCTGCAAACTGGGCGTTCCCCACGGTGGGTGCGGGCATGGCTCAGTTTGGCGAAAAGCTCAAGCGGCTGAAACACCATCTTAAGCACTGGAACTTGACAATTTTTGGCGATATTTTCAGCAACATTAAAGTGGCCGAAGCGGCCTTGGCTCCGGCAGAACGTCTCTACGACGGTGCTCCCACTGACCACAACCTTACAGCCATGAATAAACATTCAGCCGAACTGCAGCTAGCCCTTTCGGTGGAGGAGGATTTTTGGCGTCAAAAGGCGGCGTGCAGATGGGCCTTTGAAGGGGAACGAAATACGCGTTTCTTCCACTCTCTTGTCTGGAAAAAGCGTGCCAGAACATTGATAACGGAGGTCTGTCATGAGGGTGCCCGGCTGACTGATCCCGCTGCTATTAAACAGTCGGGGGTGGCCTTTTTCCAGGACCTGCTCACGGTCGACCAGCAGCCCCCGGCTCCCGGACTCTTTCATCATGTGCCGCGTTCCGTTTCCTCGGAGCAGGGCGCGGACCTATTGCGTGACGTTACCGAGGAAGAGGTTCGCCGAGTTGTTTTTGAGATGGATAAGGAAAGTATGGCCGGGCCGGATGGCTTCAATTCGGTTTTCTATCAATCATGTTGGGATATTATTAAATTGGACCTTATGGAGGTGGTTCGGGATTTCTTAGCGGGATCGCCTTTGCCTTTGAGTTTTATGGCTACTTCGTTGGTCCTCCTCCCGAAAGTTAAAAATCCCTCTTAGTGGAATGAGTTCCGACCTATCAGTCTGTGTAACACCTCCAATAAGGTGTTGACGAAACTCTTGAATGATAGGTTGAAAGCGGTCATGACCTCCATCATTACGCCAAATCAGAGTGGCTTCATTCCGTCTCGCTTGATTAGTGATAACATCTTGTTAGCACAGGAAGTTATCCACACTATCTCGGCTCACAAACGATCTTGGAATGTAGCCTTCAAGCTAGACATGGTGAAAGCTTACAACCGTGTAAACTGGGATTTCCTAGAGGTTGTCCTGATACAAATGGGTTTTCCGACTCATTGGGTGCTACTGGTGCGAAATTGCATCCGCGATTGCCGTTTCTCCGTGCTCATTAATGGCTCGCCTTGCGGTTTCTTTCGGTCGTCTCGGGGGCTACGACAGGGGGACCCCCTCTCGCCCTCTTTGTTCGTATTGGCATCGGAGTACCTCTCTCCAAATTTGAATATGATGATGCACTCGGATCCCTCATTGGCGTTCGAAGGTAGCGGCGGGATTTCTCACCTTGCCTATGCCGATGATTGCCTGATTTTTACTAATGCCCGGAAGCGATCACTCCGGCAAATTATGGAATTTCTTCACCATTATGAATCGGTCTCGGGCCAGTGTATTAGTTGTGCCAAAAGCTCCTTCGTGGTCTCACCTAGAACCCCTATGTTGATTAAATGCCGTATCAAGCGGCTAACTGGTTTCTGTCTCAAGGACTTCCCTTTTAAGTACTTTGGAGCGCCGAGTTTTGTTGGCTGGAAGCGAGTGGAGTATTTCGATCATCTAGTGGAAGGGATCTCGTTCAGAATCAATGGTTGGGAAAAGAGGTTCCTCTCCTACTGCGGCCGTCTCTAGCTCATTAAGTCCGTTCTACTTGCGATGCCCGTCCACTTGTTGGCCATTATCCATCCCCCGTTAGGAGTCCTTCGTCGGATTGAACGGATGCTGAATAAATTTTTTTTGGGGCTCGTCCGGCACCGTGAAGAAGCTGCACTGGTCTTCTTGGTAGCGCACTAGTCGGCCGGTGTTAGAGGGTGGTCTGGGGGTACGCCCGCTGTCAGAGTGCGCCGCGGCTTTTGCCATGAAATTGTGGTGGAGGTTCAGATCCCACTCTACGTTATGGGCCACGCTCCTCTTGAAAAAATACTACAAAAGCTCCTGTCCAACCTCAGCCAGGCTCACAGCTGCGGGGTCTCCTTATTGGAGGCGACTAGTAGGCGCCAAAACTCTGGCTGAACGACATATTTTCTGGTCTCTCGGCAGTGGTGAGTTATGTTTTTGGCACGACAACTGGATCGGCGAGGGATTGTTGGCGGACCTTCTCACTCCGGCCTTTTGCTCCCATGAAAAGGTTAATTACTATTGGTCGGAGGGTGCTTGGAACATGGACAAGCTGGCGTGGGTTTTGCCGATGCAATTCGTCGTCAAAGTGGCGGAGGTTCCTTTCGACGTGCTGTCCCCGAATCGGCCGTGGTGGAAGGGGAACTCGACGGGACAATTTTCCCTTAAGTCGGCCTGGGAATTGACCCGCCCTGCAGGTATTCAACGTCCTCTGCTCGGTGATTTGTGGCATCGCTCCCTTATGCCGTCAATGTCTATTTTTATCAGGCGACTGTTGCACAATTTCCTACCGGTCGATGAACGCCTACGGGAGAAAGGCCTCCCTATTGTCTCTAAATGCCAGTGTTGCCGAGGCACCGAAACTATCCCTCACCTTTTCTTGCAAGGGCCGACGGCGCAGGAGGTCTGGAATTTCTTTGGTACAGCGCTCCGGGTCGCCGTCCCGCAGACATCGCTCATCTCCACCATGCTCCATGGGTGGAGGCTCTCCTCCTCTTCCGCACAGCGTGGCCACATCCGACTACTGATACCGATCCTGATTCTGTGGTTCCTATGGCGAGGTCGGAATGAGGCTAAGTTTGACGGCATAACTCTCACGCCTTCATATGTTAGTAAATGGGTCTTCTCTTTCGTTGGGAGGGTCTATAAGTCTGGGGGCATGGTTATGGCTCAATGGAAAGGGGACCTCCACTTCGGTCGGTCGTTGGGTTTTGTCTTCGCCCCTCCATTGCCTCGTCGACCGATCTGTGTACAGTGGCAGCGTCCGAGTGTTAACCAATGGAAACTCAACTGTGACGGCGCTTCGAAGGGTAATCCCGGTTGTGCGGGGGCGGGGGGTGTGGTTCGGGACCACCGCGGCTGCCTAGTCTTTGCCTTCTATGAATACCTCGGCGTCCAAACGAATACCTATGCAGAGCTGGCTGCAGTGGTGCGAGGGGTATCTCTGGCTTTCGAGATGGGGTGCCGGGACCTCTAGCTGGAGATGGACGCTCTCGTTGTTTTACATATAATTTGGAAGGATGCTGGGGATTGGCGGCTGCTCCCGCTTCTTACTCAGCTAAGGATATTGCGCCGCCAAATGGTTGTTACTTTCTCGCACATCTTCCGCGAGGCGAATGCACCTGTTGATTTTTTGGCGAACCAAGCCTACACTTCGCAACGTCAGGCGGTTTTTTCTGTTCCGCGAGGGGCTTTGGCTGCAATGATCAGACTTGATAACCTGCTTTCGAACTTCCGGTTCTAAGTCTCTTTGTGGTGCTGCTTAGGTTTTAGAATTTTTTGATGGTTTTACTTGTAAAGGGAGTATTACTCCTCGTTTACTGTATTTTTGATATTCTGGTGCCTCCTGATTAATAAACAGGTAGGGGTCCATGCCTAACCCCCCGCCTCTCCGGTGGTTTTCAACCAAAAAAAAAAAAAAAAACTCCATGAAAAGATGTTTCAGAATCCATGTTGAGGAAATGTTTAGTACAAATAAAGAAGAAATTGTAGAAATAGAAGTAGCATAATGCAAATAAAGAATTTGAAAAATCAGCATGTTTAACAGATCATATGCATGATCGACAACAACTTTAAATTTTATATGATTTTCAGTTATCCAAGATTCATCCAAACATCTAGAAAATGAAGTGAACAATAAAACTTGACAAGTTGGTAGTGTGCCACATCACATAAGATACAACTCAGGCCGAGTCAACAATAAACATTAGAGATCAACTAAATACAAGATATTATGACCAAAGTCAAACAAATAATGAGATAAACAGGATTTGGTCCATTCAGGTGATTTTTAATATTTTTCAAATGCATCTATTCTCGAGCAATTCAAAAGCACAAGCATAACACCTTAATGAACATAAATATACATAAGGCTTTCAGTGAGCACAGAAAAACGTGACTTTTTTTTTTCAGCAAGTAAGAAAATTCTGAGCAGTTCTCCACGCATCTCAATAATCATCCAATGAAGCAACTCCACCAGAAATCCACATGAGAAAAGATGGGAAAGCATACGTCACAAGAAGATATAAGAAATTTATCCAAACAAATAAGTCAACTAGTCATAAACGATGTTAATTCAACTCTAGATAAACATATCAAATACCATATCAACAAAAAAAAAAAAAAAAAGAAGCAAAAGTCCGATTCATTAGTATTTTGACTAGGAAAGAGGTAGAATAGAGCAATTGTATTAATTGAAGGGTTTAATTAAATGGATTATTGAAAGTCACCGAGAAGAGAACTTTGTATCCAACAACTCTTCATATTTTTCTTGCCACCTTCCATTCTTATGATGCCTGCTTGTAAGGTTATAAAACAACTAAATTTTTCAGAAATTATGACTGACAATTAATAAAATCTAAACATGGAAATTAGATGATTAAACTAAAAATTCCAAACCTATCCAATGTCAAATGGTTGAAGTCGAGCTTTAATTGGTAGAGATTGGCTAGTAGTTGGTTTAAATAGAGCTACCGGAAACCCACCAAGAGGGTGTTTGGCTGAGCTTAAAAGCTCTTCAAAACATCTTATAAGATGTTTGAGAGCTTTTAAGACATGGAAAAGCGTTTGGGAATTTTTTTTTCAAAAGAGCTTATAAGATCTCAAAATAAGATGTTTTGGATCTTGTAAGATCTTTTAAAAAAAAGTTAACTTTCCCTAACTTTTTTTGATAAGATCTTAAAAGCTCAGTTAATTAACAATTAATATTACAAAATTAACCCCCATTAATTTACTTTTTTCCAAATTTAACCTTCACATAACAGACGCCTATTTTCTCTCTTCCCCCCCCCCCCTCTCTCTTTCTCTCAGCGCTCATCTCACGCAGCCCTATCTTCTCATCATCTCCTCTTCTCATCCCCGATCTTCAGTAAAAATTTTTACAATAGCTTCGTCTCTATGTGGTATAGGTAGCTTTAACATCTTTTTTTTCCTCATTCAGTCAATATATTATTCTGAAAATTTGAAATTGGGATGAAAATAGATCAATATTTTTAGCTGATTTTGTTTTTATTTTGTAATGTTGAATCTACGTGATATTTAAGAGATGTTACCTTTTGACCTTGCAAGAGATGCAGTAGGTTTTCACAGGGAAGGTGACAATTGCTCTGTCTCAGTTGCCCACTCCTCGCAGTCGCAGGTAGGTTTTTGAAGTGCTTTTTTCTTTTTTTTGGTAGTGAAATTGTTGAGTTTTGATGTGGTTGTTAGGAGATTTTTTAATTTGCTGAAATATATGATGTATTAGTGACATAGATGAATTGGGCGATCAGATGAACTCTTGTTTGAACATTTAACTAATTCCTGAATATAGAGTTGATTTTCATAGTATAAGCTGAGAGTAGGGATCAGATGAACTCTTGTTTGAACATCTAACTGATTCCTGAATATAGAGTTGATTTTGTTCATCAGAATGATTGTTGTTGAATTTTTGGAGTGATGAAATTCACTGGGAATTAAGCCACACCTACACCTGATTAATGGTTTATTTCCTTTAATTCTACGTTTGGACACTCGGAATTCTTGATATTACTTGGCAGTTTTTTGATATTCTGCTATAGAGAATGATGTAATAGATTGTTTCTCTCCCTTCTTCTTTGAAAAAAAATAAAAATAAAAATATCATTAGCATCTAGTTTACGGCCCTCTGTTATTTTGTGTCAACAAGTACAATAAAGGATCTCATATGTGTGCTATATATACCAATTACATTAACTGCTTTGTTACAGTATATAGGGGTAGGGGTCTAGTTGCAAGAAGCTCTGGAAAAAGTGAGTTTGAAGATGCAGAGCAAATTGTAAAACTAACAAAAACCTCTCTTATTGTATCATGTGATCTTTCATCACGAAAGTAGTAATAATAAAGCAGCTGATCTTGTAGATTCTGCCTACATACTTGCTTGTGTCTGTCTATTATGTGTGTGTGCTTTTCACAAAAAATCACTTCAAGTTTGAATAACAGCAGCAACAGGGGAAGAATGTTGAGTGGGATTGGGGGGCCTCTCATCTAAATTTGATCCCATGAACCCTACTACTAACTCTCCAGAAAGTCCCATAAACATTATAGGTAAAACTAATGGCCTCATTCATTATGTGTCTTATTAGTCTTTCTCACAAAGTTTTGATGAAAATTTCGTGACATACAAATTTTTATTGGCCTTCCATTGTGTCTAACTCATCTTCAGAGTGCAAAATTATACATGTATATTTCATATTTAATAATATATTGAATTATTTTCTAGCTTATGATTGTTAAATAAAATTTTTAGATGGAGAATCAAGAGAGAGGAAACAAGGAAAGTATGCCAAATGCACTTTTGGGTAAAAGTTCAAGTAAGCTTACATGTAAGTCAAATCAATCAACTGAAGGGAGATCATCAGTGAGGTGGAATCATTTTTCATCCCTTAAGTTTATTGAACTATGTGAAGAGGAAATTGGGAAAGGTAATAGGCCAAATAGTCATTTCAATGTGAATGGGTGGAAGAACTTAGTTACAAGGTTTAATGAGGTGACAGGTAGAAACTATGTTTACAAACAACTTAGAAATAATTGGGATTCTATGAAAAAGGAATGGATATTATTTAGAAAATTGATGCAAACAGAGACTGGAATAGGCTGGAATCCTGTAAAGAACTCACTTGATGCTTCCGATGAATGGTGGGAGAAGAAGGTTAAGGTAATTTTCTTATCACGGAGTTTATACATAAGTTATTATCCCATTTTATTTGTGAAATATTAAGGTTGATTGGGTATACTTTATTGTTGCAGGAAAATAGTGACTATAGCAAGTTTAGAAACAAGGATTTGTCTTTGATTTGGTTTCGATATGATAAACTATTTTCTGATGTTGCTGCGACGGGAGAAAGAGCAAGGGCACCAAGCCAAACATCTGAAAATGAGTTTGACAGTAGGTATGAAATGTTAGAGGATAACGGTGAATCGAATGGACCTGAGGAGGAGCAGGTGGAGATCGGCGATAGTGATGATATAGAGGATATTGGAATAGATAGGTCCAACATAAATTCTGGAAAAAAAGAAGTAAGCACTGCTGGTAATGAAGTTATGTTCCCATCTTTAGAGACCATTAAAAGAAAATATAGTGGGGAACAAAGTAAAGGGAAGAAGAAGATTTCAGGGGCAGCTTCATTGAAAGAAGATATTAACTCCCTTTTACAATTTATGGCAAACAAGAGCAGTGTTACCTCTACACCTTCAACACTGATAACCATTGGAGCTGGAATTGAGATGTTAAGTAATATTCCTGAAATAGAACTCCGTAGCGATCTTTGGAACTATGCTTGTAATTTGTTGAGCAAGAAGGATATGCGAGAAGTGTTCGCTAGTCAACCTTGTCATGCGTCTCGTCTGTCTTGGCTAGAGTTCAATTATAATAAATTTAAGAAAAATAGTTGACTTTGTAGCAATTAAAAGAACATATTTTGTTATTTTATTAGACTAGTAGTTTGATACAATTGAATATCTAGAATGTGAATTGTAAACCAAAGAATGCCCTTTATATCATTTTGTGTTGTTTTTAAAAGCCCCCGCCATTATCTTATAGTTTCTGTTACTCATTCCGTGCATGTTTCATTCTTGTTGTGCCTGATTTATTAAAAAAATCGATGCAAATAATGGAATGCCATTTATGCTACAACTACTTATGGTTGACCAATTAAAGGAGTTAAATACATAATTATCTTTAATGAGATATATGTTTTATGGAGCCTTGGGATATTACAGATTGTGCTACAGTAGATACTTGGGATGTTTTAGATTATTCTTTAATTAGTCCACAAGGTTTTTGTGACGAGGAAATCACCGAAGATGAAAATCGTGTTGAACAAGAAATGGACTGGTGGACTTTATGCCAAGTAACGGCACGAAGTATTTTGACATATTATGAGAACTACTTACATAAAGTTCCATGTCGTACATCTATGCGCACAAGTCATCAATTTTTAGAAGAGATATTGGATGGGCATGAAATTCGGTGTTATCAAGCATTTCGTCTTGTAAAATCTGCATTTCTAGATTTTTGTCATGAATTGACCCACAAGTATAAATCTTCAGCCCACAAGGGGAATGTCAGTTTATGAGGAAGTTGGGATTTTTCTAATGATTTGTGCTCATGGTGTGGATAATAGATTGATGCAAGAGATTTTCAATCATTCGGGTGAAACTATCTCCAGACATTTTCATAGAGTACTAAAGGTTGTCGGTAAACTTGCTAATGATATAATTAGATCACATCCCGAGTATAACGAGGGGAAGGGATACCATAGCCCTCAACATCATCGGTACAAGCCATTTTTTGATGTAAGTAATTATTTAATTAGATAATAAATTATCTCTGCGACTCATCTTCACAACCACTTTTCAATTTGATTCGAGTGGTTCATCAACATACCAGACTTGCTCTGCTTGAGTTGAAAGAATGTAAGGTTCATCAGAATACTCTTCACCTTTATACATGATATGGTTGAAATTCACCAATGTGAACTTGAAATCACCTACCTTTAGCCCCTTCGCATTGTTGATCCAATCACACTTAAACAAGATATACTGCAAATTACTTAATAATGGATCTTGATAATGTCTGTCAGTACTCCATAATATTGGACCGCTCCAATTTGAGGCCTTTTGTCCTTCGAATTGGAGTGACAACTTGTATATGCACTATAAAACACCCCACTGTTTTGTGTTTTCGTGGTTGCATCATAGGATTTTACTTGAGATCGAAATCCATGTACAACGCAAGTTTTATGCATCATTCCCCAGTCGCTCGGGCCTTTGGACAGTGTGATGATGTCTTCGATAATGCATCACTAGAAGAAATCCTCAAGTTTCCAATCTATTTGATTATGAAATAAAAAATATAGTAACTAATCATACGTGGACTTCTCATTAACTCATAGAAAATAAAATTTAAACATACTGCTTATTGTACTCACGTATTCTTTGAACCACTCATGAAAATATTCATGATGAAGTCGTTCAATTTCTTTTATCCTAGTACGAGAAAAGTCACTCCGAAGTTGAGATATGTGCAAGTTGTCAATAAAGAATGAATCAATTCATGATTTTTTAATATACAAAATTAGTATTTTCTAACTAAAAATAACATACTCTCGATAACTTTTCATGGCATCTGAACTCTCAAGCACATATCAATGAGTTTGAACCCAAGTCGCATGATCTAGATGGAATCGTTTTCCATTACCTATAAGAGTGTCATTGTTATAATTTCCATCATGATTTCGGGAAAGCTTGTAAACATTACTATTTACACCACTCAAACATCTAGAGCAAAATGTCATGCATCCTTCAAGGACATATCCTTTGACAATTGAGCCCTCGGGATGAGCTTTGTTACACATGTACTTTTTCAAAGTCATAAGGAACCTATTTTGTGACATTGAAAAAAATAGTAAAATATAGTTAGATAAAACACACACACATATATATATATATTATATTATATAGAAATACTAAAAGAAACCTTTCAATAAGATACATCCATCTATATTGGACTGCACCAGCAATTAAAGCTTCATCCACCAAATGGCACAATGTAAATGCAATTCGATTCTTGAATCTTTTCCAACTCAAACTTGTCATCAACCTTTGAACAAAGCTTTTGGAAAAAGATAGATAATTCAATCAACACATCAACATGTTTTGGTAATGCTCTGCGCATGGCAATAAGAAGCAAATTCGGCATCAATATATGATTGTCGTAGCTCTTGAGGTCCCATATTGTTCATTTTTTTAATTTTTGCACACAATTTGAGATGTTGGAGGCAAATCCATCAGGTGCTCTTACAGACTTTAAAACCTTACAAAATATGTTTTTCTTAATCACAGCCATATTGCAAGGACTAGGTGGTAAACACCATCTTCCACTAGGACGCTTAAAAGCATTCAATGGTTTCCTTGCTCCAAGTTTGGCAAGTTCATGCCGAGCATTCAAGTTGTTTGTAATCTTACCTTTAACATTTAACAATGTAAAAATCACATTGTCTGTCACATACATTCTTTTTTATATGCATGACATAAAGATTGTGACGTATCATATTGTACTTCCAGTAAGGCAATTCAAAAGAGATCCTTCTATTTTTCCAATATCTATGATGGTCAGCTTCATAATTTCCCCTGAATCGCTTTCTTAAGTCTTTCTTTTTGTACTTTGTAAGAATACCATTGTAGTCTAATTGTTGCAACACTTCTACTCCTGACAATCTTTTTGGTGCAACACCCCATTCTATGGTACCGTCGAAGGACCCTACATCTCTACAAAACCCGTGGTTTCTATTTAAAAATCGACGATGATAAGTATATGAATACTCATGTGAAATTTCTAATCTCCAGCACCTCGTTTGCATTCCACAACAGGGACATCCTTTATCAGTTTTCATACCCCATCCGGAGAGTATTGAATAACCAGGCAAGTCACTGATGGTCCACATCAAAACTGCCTTCAACATAAACATTTCTTCTTTGATAAATCATAAGATTCAACACCGTCTTCCTATAAATCCTTTAGTTCCTCAATCAATGGTTGCAAATATACATCTATCCTATTCCCAGGTCCTTTAGGCCCATCGATAAGTATAGATAGTAAAAAGTTACCTTTTTTCATGCATGTCCATGGAGGCAAATTATATGGAATTAAAACGACAGACCATGTACTGTGGCTAATGTTCATCATCTTGAAAGAGTTAAATCCATCAGTAGGTAGCCCTAATCTGACATTACAACTATCACTAGTAAAGGCAACATTTTTCTTGTCAAAATCCTTCCAAGCATAAGAATCAGTTGGGTGCTTAAATTTTTCACCATCTACTCGCCCCTCTACATGCCATCTCATAAGTGAAGATGTATGTGATGACATAAACAATTTTTGCAACCGTGGTTTCAATGGGAAGTAACGCATTTGCTTAGAAGCTACCTTTTCATTACCTTCCTTGTATCTTGAGTACCACATATTTCACGTGAATTAAGCATGGCATCTTCACCTCGAAACAACATACAATTGTTAGGGCATGCATCCCACGTCTCACAGGTAAAGCCTAAGTCTTTAGTAATCTTATTTGCCTCATCAAATTTTTTTTGGTAAGTTCACCCCTTTAGGAAATGCCTTAACTAATAACGCAAGAAGTAGGGTAAATGATTTATTTGTTCTGTCTGAGCTCACTTTTAATTTAATAAGTAGGCCGTAAATGACAACTTTGTGAAATATATGCAACTAGGATACAACTCACAATTTGCATCTTCCAATAACTTATAGAACTTCAATGTTTTCTCATCAGCTCTACTTAGATGACATTTTCTGAACTTTGAGTATCATCTCCCACACCAACATGCATATGCCCCATCCCGGTTGCCTCATAAATCAACCCGACCATATCATCCCCTCCTTCACTCTCCAACCTTGATTCAACTTGTGTATAGATAGGCGCATAAGATTCTCCATGATAAATCCAATTTTTATAGTTTCTACTAAAACCATTGAAAAAATAATGGTCACGAACATCTCTCCAATTCTTGAAATAACGATTTGCGCACTTTTCACTAGGACAATAAATTGTGAAATCGCTAGGTTGAATTCTAAAAGCATAATATAGGAATGCACCAATTCCATGTAGATACACATCCGTTTTGTTTTGTAGATCTATCCAACTCTTATCCATGTTTCCTAATGTTCGGATACAACCTGCTTCATAATCAAATCAAATGTTGAGGTTGAAAATGATTTAAGCATTTTGTATTACTCATTTTTCTCAAGCAGGACAATTTTAATATCTGTACAAATGCTGAAACGCCTCTACAATGGAGGGTGTTTTTGCCTCTGTAATAGAAGCATTTAAGCCATTGAACTGAGGCTAAAATACCATCTGCAATAGAGGCATTTGGGCCTTTGTATAGAGGACATTTTTGACTCCGAACAAAGATAAACTCACCAAATTAGATTTTGGACTCAAGTTTCACTCTGCCTCTGATCCACTTGTTACACTGTTATATCGGCATCCCCTCTTCTGCATTTTTCTACAATGCCGCTTGAAGAGGAATTTTCAAAATATAGCATTTCTAGGGTTTATGAAAAGAGGGATTTTTAGGATATAGTGAAAGAGGAATTTTCTTAAAAATAAACCTAAAAAATGGAATTAAGGTGAAAAAGGAATGAAAGATAGTTGAATTGAAGAGAAAAGGAGTTGGAAGGAAATGAGAAAAAAAGGAGTTGAAAGAACAAAAAATAGAGAAGAGAAGTTATGAGCGAGAGTGATGAGTCTGAAAGTGAAAACGAAAATAGTGAAGACTATTGAAATTGTCTAGGGTGCGCCAATTATAAGAGTTAGTCGCACTCCACCAACTATCTAGACAAGCTTTTGAAAAAGAAAAGAAAAAGAGAGAAATTAGGAAAAAAGAGCTTTTTTTTTAAAGGAAAGACTAGGAAAAGCGAGCTAATAAAGAAAAAACAGATAAATATATAAATAAAGTATCCACCTCAGCTACAAATTAGCCAAGGTGGATAAAAAGTTATAGCCGCGGCTGAAAAAGCCATGATTTTTTATGATATCCACTATGGCTTTTAAGCCATGTTAAATATTGTGTTGGAAATACTCAACTTTCTTGTAGTGTTAGTTTAATTTCTTCTTTGATATGTTGGAATTGAGTTTGATTTTAATTTTGAAATTGAATTCTTGTGTTTTGTTTTGTTTCATGAATTTGGTGATTGAAATTCAGATTGGAGATTATTTATTTGCCAATACAAGAGGTAAATTTGGAATTTTATCATTTCAGTTTTTTTTTTTTTAATCGCCTAAATCAGTTTTTAACTGAACTTAATGAAATTTTTTTATTGTTCATGGAACCAAATCGAGTTATTCCATTCGGTGTTCTTGGCATACTGAATTTCAGTTCGGTTTGGTATGGTTGTACGGACACACGCCCCTGAACTAAATTACATTATTTTTGCTATTTTCTTAATATCCTTTTTCATTTCTAAATCTTTGTATCCTGAGATATTATTAAAAATTTATAATATTTACCATACTTATATATGTTTTAATGGATAATTTTCATTTCCATCTCTATGTTTATAAATCAATTGCAAGATGATTATATACCTTTTAAATTTTTGCAATGTTATATCTTTTCGGCCATACTCCAACCACATTTTCCTCTAAATTTAGGAACTTATGTACTTTCACTCTTATTAATAATTAATCAATTTATAAAAAAAATCCTACTAGTTGATCTTAACTAATTATCAGTACCGTTAGATCACCATAAGGAAAGTCAAA
This sequence comes from Sesamum alatum, assembly GCA_034509735.1. Taxonomy (NCBI): domain Eukaryota; kingdom Viridiplantae; phylum Streptophyta; class Magnoliopsida; order Lamiales; family Pedaliaceae; genus Sesamum; species Sesamum alatum. The sequence goes on from JACGWO010000005.1 coordinate 6,244,745, forward strand.
GGGGGTGAAGAGGTAATTTTCAAAGGCCCAAGTTGCAAAATCCCTAAATAAAATATTCCCCCAAATTGAAGAATTTTAGCCCATGTATTTTTTGAAATTCTCCCGTAAATTCTTGAATACATTACTTCTATGGTTCGAAACAAACACTTGCATAACGGATTATACCCTTTGATCAATGTAAAAATCTACTTTTTTTTTGGTTATTTGGAGGTGAGCAAGGTGAAGAAAAATTGAGAAATTTTGGAGGAAACTTTCTCATTCTTCTGTTTTTGTTGCATTTGTGGTGGGTTCCTGAGTGTTCAAGTAAGCAGAACTCTCTATTCTTTTTCTTTTTTTCTTTTTTTTTAGAAAAATATTAATTTTGAATATGTGGTGGTACATGACTTGAGTTCATGAGTGTGGTTTTGAGTGTTTTTAACATAAAAAGAACATGTTTGGGTCGTGTTCTTCCATAGGGTTGTGTTTGCAGCATCAATGTGACACAACTCTATGTAAAAACATGGCCTGACCATGTTAGAAGCTTGGACTGGCTCCGTCTTTCAACTTGTTTTTCTCAATCTAATGTATGCATAATTCTTGTTTGAGTTTATGGTTGCTTAGTAATTGGAGTTATAAATGCATTATTCTGAGTTTGGGTATTAATTTTATTGCTTTAGGAAAATTAGGTTTAATTTGGACAATGACTTTATTAGGGGTAAATTCAATGTGATTATGCGTATATATCATTGTTGAGTGATAACTGTTGAACTGCAAAAAAGACTGCAATTAGCAATAGAACATCATGGTTGGGTGACGCTGTAATAGTTGAAGAGGTATTGCCTAATATAGGGGATACTATCAGTATATGTTTGGATGAAGATATTGGAAGGTTGATTCTCGTATATCTTTCAATAGGCTTGGATAATGTTCTGTAATCTTGCATGCATAAGCATGCATAAGCATCTATATCAAACACTAGATTGTTGACTGATAGCTCACAAGTTAAACAATATGAAGATGACAATTTGATTTCTATAACAATAATGGGGAAACCTATTGAAAACTCACAAATGATGACGAAAGTATTTAAATAGATGAAACTAATGGTTGGAATGATTTTGAGAATGAGATAAATGATGTGAATGATAGTTTTACAACTCTGATGATGACTATCACTGCATGAAAATGAGAACGTAATTCCAACTTTGAGCCAGATAATGGAAGGGGCTTATTTTGAATTTAAATATGATGATTGTAGGAATCAGATTATAAATTGTAGAAAGGACTTATCTTTTACAATGGTCAACACTTCAAAAAAGTTCTTACTAGATATTCTGTTATGAATCAAATTGAAAAAAGACTGAAAATGACGAAGTAAGAGTTACAACTGTATGCAAGAATGGTGAGGAATGTGCATGGAGATTACATGCATCCATATACGATGTTACGGCAACTTTTAAGATTAAAAGCATAAAAGGGCTTCATACTTGTGTTAGAAATTTAAAAGGGTACTAGGGCATAAGCTAACTGGATAGCAAGTTAGTTTAAAGGAGAGTATAAGTTTAATCAAGATAATTAGTATGTTGAGGAGATTGATTATGCATTCAGGTCAAAATTTGGTGTTAATGCCAATTTTAGGAAACTGTACAGAGATAGGAGGATTTGCAATGAAAATGGTTGGAAGTAATAAATGATTTAACTAAACTAATTTAACTAAGTTACCTTTTTTATTTATATTTTTTTATTTTTACTATCTTCATGTAGATTTGATGCATGGAGGATTTAGGGGAGGTAGGGTCATAGGGTTGCACCACCATCTACCACACCACCAATTCTACCTTCTCCTATAGCTCGAGAGGCATCCTCCTGATCCCCTAATCTACCCCCTTCTCATGTTGGGATGGAAAAAAACACACGTAGCTCCATCACCATCACCAGCAGTATCCTCATCAGCGGCATCGTCACCACCACCACCACCACCACCTGCATTCGTACCTGAAGCCGCGTCTAATAATGCTCCTCCGATAACTACTCCATCAAATTTCATTACCCTGGAGTTTGTCATGTAAGATAATTTAAATGTTGGATTGTTTATAAAAGCTTTTAAACTATTGTATTATATTTTTATTAATAATTAATTTTTTGTTACTTTGTAGGATTTAGATGTAGGCACGCTACACATGGAATCCAAGTGATGCAGACCAAATTCGCAGTAATTTTAAATTTAGGGTCGGAAAATGGATTAGGGAGGCGATGGGGCAATGGAGGAAAAACAAAAGGAAAGCCGATTGGATGTCTAATGAAGTTTGGGCGGGCTTGCAGAGTGTGTGGATTGGCGAGAAATTTCAGGCAATCTCACAAATTAATAAGACGAACCGCCAAAAAAATATTGCATCTGCATCTATCGTCCACTTATGCTTCCACTTCAAATCACAAATGGAAGTTAGTAAGACATAATTATTTCTTTTTGTTTTTTAGATTATAGTTGATTTTCTTACATAAAATTAATATTGTTTTCTTTATTAGGCGAAATTGCTTGGTCGCCCACCTTCACTTATTGAGCAGTTGGAGAAGTGTTGGAAATCAAAAGAAAGCGAGTGGGCTGGCCCGAGAGTTGATGATGTAGTGGTAAGTTTATATTATTTAAAATTACACCAAAGTAAATAGTTTAAATTATCTTCAAGTTATTTGCTACATATATTTTTCTATAATGGTATAGAAAAATTTCAAAAGTTGAATGATGACCAGAACATTACTTCTCAACATCTGCCCGAGTCATCGTCGAGTACTTCGATTAATGATCAATAGTTATGGTTGGAGTTAATTGGAGGGGTAAAGAAGGGCAGAATTTGGTGTATGAGCTCGGAGTCGAGGTTATCCATTTCTCTTACCTCAACTAACACTAAGACTCTCAATCCAGTATCGGAACATAGTTGATCATATTTAGTGCACAAGTTGCTTCTTGAAGACAAACCAATGCGTCAGGAAATCAAGTGCACAAACAAATATATCCAAATGCTAAAGATGCAATTCGCGGATAAATTTTGTAGGTCGTTGGAAGATGTGAGTGAATCTGAAGATAACTCTAGTGACAATGATCTGCCATCCCGATTTAGGCAACCACCTTTAGATGATTGTGAAAATGATGATGACCCACCTTATTAAACATTGGATATTTTTGAAACTTTTAAATTTTTGTTTATTGGACATGTATGACATGTCTTGAATTATCTTTCTAGATTTTATTTTTGATTAAATATTTTGTTTTGTTTGAAGTTATAAATTGTTAGTTGTAAATTGAATATAATTTAATTAAAAAATTAAATATCAAATTGAAAAAAAAATATTATAACAAAAATTGCAACGGATTTTAGCAAAAAATTCATTGCCACATCGACTACAAAATTTACAACGTATTGAAGTTGTAAGCAACGTGTTTCAATTTTCTAACGGATTGTTGTTGCACAAGTCGTTGCAACATTCGCAGCGGACGTCGTTGCAAACAATACGTTGCAATTTTGAAACGAATTTTTGTTGCAACTATTGTTGCAATAAAATAAGATATTGCAACAAAATTACTGAAAATTTTGCCACGAAAATATTATCACAAAGTCGTGGCAAAAAGGTTGTAAAATCCCTTGCAAATATCGTTGCAAGATTCATCGCAAAATTCGTTAAAAGTGAACCTTTTGGCAACATAATTTGCAACGGAAAAAATTGATGCAACTATAGCAGTAGTACTTATAGCAACAATAATTTGCTGTTGCAAATTTCCGTGGCAACACTCTATTGCAATGGATTTTATGCAAAATCCTTGGCTATGACACAGTTCTTTTTGTAGTGGTTGTTCTAAGTTTTGATTAATTTATTTGTAGTTAATGGAGGAGACTACGGATTTTCGAACCACACAAAATGAATCTCGATCAGTTAGTGGATTCGGAGCAGGACAACCATCATGAAACAATCCAAAACAGAAAAAAGACATAGCTTGGAAACATGTTGCTGAGGTAACAACTAGTGAAGGAAGAAAGATATTAACTTGTCATTATTGTCTCACTGCCTTTAGGGTGGAGGAATCAACCAAATGAAACAACATCTTGCTGGAGAAAAAGGGAATGTAGCAAGTTTTGAGAAACTGACTCCGGAAGTTAGGTTCATGATTCAAGGCTCTTTGAAGGAAAATGTAGAAAGAGCAAAGAAAAAGTGAGGATCTTTGGAAGTTAATGAATATGCTTTTGGCACGAGTTCACATAAACTTGAATATGATGCTTACACGCCCTATGCTAAAAAAGAAAGCCACAAGCAACAAACAAAGTCAAGCAAGAAAAAGGCAACGGAATTGGACTCATTCTTCAAAACCGGTACTCATAATTCTCCGCACCTACTAACAAAGATTCTTTACAAAGTAAGAAAGAGCTCTCAGTAGTGTGGTCAAGAGAATTCTCTCTCTAGAAGAAATGCTCTCTAGAGTGCCTCACAATGGACAAGCTCTACAATGGTTTCTCTTCAAATTTCTGCAAATTTGTTCCGATTAAAGTCATCTCCAGCTGATACTCATACTTTCTACCGATTTATTTTCGGTTTTGAGTGAGTCTTACCGGAGTTTCAGCCTCTGCTGCCGGATTTTTGCTGTTACTGCTCTGCCTTCCTGCTTCTGTCAAGTTTTTCTGCTGCTACTTGCTGGTTTTTCTTCAATCTTTCCGATTGTCTTGGTCCCCTACTCATTCCCTTCAGTTCTACCAATTTATTTTCGGATTTCTGAGGTGTTGGGGAAGCTGAATTTCGCGGTTTTCCGGCCATCTTTCCAGCCAATTTCAGGCAGCCGGAGGTAGGTGAGTCTTTACCGGTTTTGGCCCTGCACTGCCTTTTGCTGCCTGCCTGCACATTGCCCCTTTCAGCCAGGCCCACTGCCCAAGCCTGCAGCCTGGGTTGATTTGCTGCAACCTGTCTGCATCCAGCTTCCCGTTTTGGTGCAGCAGCTGCCTGCCCCAGCAGCCCCATCCTGCAGATTTACCCCTTTTGCCTTGCTGCCATGGCAAAGCAAAAAAAGAGCAAGCAAGCTGCTGCTAGTGCTGAACCTTCTTCTGCTGCAACTCCGTCCAGCAAAACCAGGCCATCCCAGCTCTCCACTGCACCTGTTTCAGGCAAGGGTGCACTCATGGCCGGCCAGCCTGACTTAGCCAAGGCATCGGCAACATCGCAGCCGACCGCCGGCACCGTTACAGTCAAGGATGCTGCCACCACCAAGGTACGTCCTATGGATTTTCATACCTTTATTTCTGATATTGAGGCCTCCCCCCTCCCAAAGTCTCATCATATTGGGGGCACATCTGAGCACCGGCCAGTGGTGGCATTGCCGGATAAGGAAACCGTTGAAGCCGAGGGTAAGAAGAAGGTCTCCTTCGCCGGCCTATTTAGCAACAACAGGAAGGTTACTGAGGACAACAAACTATCTAAGTTTGTGTTGGATGATGGGGCTCTTAAGCTTGAGGACAATGATTTGATTGACGTCAAGGCCAAATTGGGTTTCTGCCTTGTCGGGTACATCGCCGGCAAGTTCCCCGGCCTCAAAGCCATCCATTCTCTTGCCAAATCATGGGGGGCCGCCTTCCAGCAGCATGTATCCGGGTGGCTTATTTTCCACTTTGCACGTGATGAGGATCGACAGCGTATCCTTGCCGGAGGGCCATACTTTGTCTTCGGCCTGCCACTGCTACTCAAGAACATACCCGACTGTTTTGAGTTTAAACAAGATGACATCAGTTTTAGTCCGGTTTGGGCCACTCTTCCGTCACTCCCGCTTGAGTGTTGGAACCCTAATGCATTAGGGAAAATCGGGTCTAGATTGGGCAACCCAATTGCTATGGACGCGTTAACGAGGAAGATGGAGCGAGTCTCCTATGCACGCATTTTGGTTGAAGTGGATTCCTCAAAGCCGCTTGTTGATACAGTGGAGTTTATACTCCCCAACGGCATAACAAGGAAGCAGCCGGTGATGTATGAATTCACACCAAAGTTTTGCTCGGACTGCAACCTGTTCGGACACTTGAAGGATACATGTCAGGGTACTCAACCGGTCACAGCAGGGGTCGCCCCTGTCAAGCCAACTGACCAGGTCAAGCTGTCGACTCCAGCTGCACCGAAGAAGGCCTAGCCGGGCGAGTGGACTTTGGTGCACAGACGCAAAAAGAATCAGAACCAGGACACCGAAACTGTGGGGCAGGAACAGGTTACCAAAGCAGCCAACAAAGAGGCCAAGGGGCAGCCGGAAGCATCTCAGCCGCAGCAGGGTATGACTGCCCCTATTCCTGTGCAGGGCATGCCCATCAAGCAGCCGGTGACAGAATCAACCGGTCTATTCGATTCCGATGATGAGTCCTCCACGGCAACCCAACACCATGTGCCGACGGGGCAGGGCATAAACAGAGTTGCACCAAGAGACCTTAAGCAGAAGCAAAAGCAGGGAGGGGATGCCCCTCCTCATTCCACATGAAGATTGGCTTTTGGAATGTGAGGGGCTTCAACCAGCCCCTCAAACACAATGGGTAGCCCACCTCATTAAGAATAACAATCTTTGTCTCTTGGGCATTTTGGAGACAAAACTTGCAGCTTCAACCATCCCATGTATTCTCCACCGATCATTTCCGGGATGGTGTCAAGTCAATAACTTCGACATGATCACAGGTGGCCGCATCCTAATTATCTGGAATCCAGTCATTATTGATCTCCAACCGGAAGATATTTCACAGCAAGTCATCCATTGCCGTGTCACGAATAAGTCCTCTCAACTCTCCTTTTACATTACTTTTACTTATGGGCTTTACACTGTTGTGAATAGAAGGAGCATGTGGGAGAAACTTTTCGAATTAGGGAAACCTATGATCATGCCTTGGCTCATCCTTGGTGATTTCAACTGCGTGAAATCTCCGACAGAAAAACAGTTAGGTGTGCCACCTACTTGGTATGAGCTTAAGGACTTTACCGATTGTTGCCTATCACTCGGACTTCATGATGCCCCTACTACGGGCTGCTTCTACACCTGGTATTCCAACAGTGATCGTAATCCCATGTGATGCAAGCTTGACCGGGTGCTTTTTAACAACGAGTGGCTTGAGGCCGGTCTGCACTACAATGCACATTTCAACCCACCTGGGTGCCTCTCCGACCATTCACCCGGTATTGTTTCTATTCTTGATCCCCCTGTTTCTAAATCCAAACCTTTTCGGTTTTTCAACATGTGGGTAGATCACCCGGATTTCACTACAACCGTGGAGCATGGATGGAACTTGAATGTGGATGGCACACCACAATTCAGTCTTTGCAGGAAGTTGAAGGCTCTCAAGGGGCCTCTCAAAGCTTTCAACAACCTGTATTTTAGTCACATCTCTGTTAGGGCTAAGGAGGCTGACCTTGCCCTTCAAGACGCACAACTCCAACTTGAATCTGACCCTGGGAACTCAGTTATTCGGGACTGTTGGGGGAACTTAGGAAGAAAGCCGTCTTCCTTGCCGAAGCAGAGAGGCACTTTTACTACCAAAAGGCCAAGATTCACTTCCTGAAAATGGGGGACCGAAACACCAAGTTCTTCCATGATATGGTTAAGAGGAACGCTGCAAAGAGCTCTATTATGGCGATCAGTAAAAGTGATGGATCCACCATCACGTCGGCTGAAGATATCGGGCGGGAATTCACCGATTACTTCACCTCACTGTTGGGCACTGAGATTCGGACCCTGCCGGTGGACAATGATGTGTTTGAATGGGGGCCAAAGCTATCTACCGAGCATGCATTGGAGCTTTGCCGGGAAGTCACACCTTCGGAGGTAAAGCAAGCAATATTTCAAATCTATGACAATAAAGCGCCTGGGCCGGACGGTTATACATCATGCTTTTTCAAGAAAGCATGGAATATTGTGGGGAACCAAGTATGCACGGCTATGGTGGACTTCTTTAGGAGTGGGCGGTTATTACGGCAGCTCAACCACAACATCATTGCCCTTGTGCCCAAATCAGAGCACTCACCGACAGTTGCAGACTACCGACCTATTTCCTGCTGCAATGTGATTTATAAGGCTATCACGAAAATCATTGCAGATCGGTTGGGCCCTATCCTGGAACATCTTATCGACCGCAGCCAGGCAGCTTTCGTTGGGCGGCGGAGCATAACGGACAATATTTTCTTGGCCCAAGAAATGGTTCGACAGTACACGAGAAAACGGATTTCACCTCGTTGTACCATCAACGTGGACCTGCGCAAAGCGTTCGACTCGGTCTCATGGACTTTCCTATCACAAGTCCTCCTCGGGTATGGTTTTCCATCTATCTTTATTACTTGGATTATGAAATGTGTCTCCACTACTTCCTTTTCAGTGGCCTTGAACGGTTCCCTCCATGGGTTTTTCCCGGGCAAGAGAGGTCTTAGGCAATGAGACCCAATGTCACCAGCCCTCTTCCTCCTTTGCATGGAGTATTTCTCGCGACTGATCAAGAGGAGAACATCGGACTCAGAGTTCAACTTCCACCCGAAGTGTGAGAAGCTGAAGATCACTCACCTCCTCTTTGCCGACGATCTCATGCTTTTCTCCCGTGGTGACCTTCCATCTATCCACATTTTGATGGAATGCCTCAAGGAGTTTAGGGACGTCTCCGGCCTTACCATCAACACTTCAAAGTCTAGCATTTTTACGGCAGGCATACAAGACAATGAGCTACAAGAAATTCTTGCAAGAACGGAGTTCGCTAGAGGCGAGATGCTCGTCCGGTACCTAGGGATTCCCGTAGCAGCACAGCGGTTTTCAGTCAGTGATTACTCACCGCTTGTGAGATAAGATTGCCAGCAACATTTCAAAATGGGCAGCCAAGTCTCTCTCATTCGCAGGCCGGCTGGAACTTATTCGTTCGGTCATTCAGGGTGTGGAGTGCTTCTGGCTCCAAATCTTCCCCTTCCAGCAACCGCCATGAAGAAAATACACCATCTGTGCAGGAACTTCCTATGGAACTCTAGGAGAGCACCTGTAGCATGGGAGGAAGTTTGTCACCGCACAGAAGAAAGAGGCCTTGGTATTCGACATATCCAGTCTTGGAATATGGCCCTCCTTGCCCGAGTCTTATGGAACATCCACCGCAAGGCAGACACATTGTGGGTGCAGTGGGTAAACAACGTCTATCTTAGGGGCGGCTCAATTTGGGAATGGCAACCAAAGAAGGGTGATTCACCACTCCTCCGACGGCTTGCCGATATCCGAGACAGACTTATCACCGCATTTGGTACAACAGGGGCAGCGGTTGAGAGTATGGTAGCCTGGTCCAACCTTAAGGGACTTGAGACATCCAAAGCTTATGAGTACTTCAGGCCAAAACACACGAGACAGCCATGGAAAGCAGCAATTTGGAGAGCTTTCATCCCGCCGAAGTACTCATTCATCTTGTGGCTTGGACTTCGAGGACGGCTCGCTACACGGGACCGGCTTGCATTCCTGCAAGAGGACCCTACTTGTTCCTTGTGCATCAACACAAATGAGACGACCAAGCACCTTTTCTTTGAGTGCCCTTTCAGCGCATCTGTTTGGTCCGATATCCGGCAGTGGTTAGGCATCAACCGACGTATGTCCACCATTCTTAGTGCAATCAAGTGGCTCAAGAAAGAGAAGACCGGCTCCTCCGTGCAGAACAAAGCGCGACTTCTCGCTTTGGCATGCACGGTCTACAGTCTTTGGAGGCATCGGAATGAAGTTATCTTTGAAGGCAAAGCTCCATATCCCAAGGGTCTTGTAATTTCCATTAGAATTACAGTGTATAGGCTCCTTTTGACACTCTTTCCACACAGAATGTTTGCATTTTGATCCTCACGGTGGATCTTTTGTATCTCCCCGGGTATGCCCGGTGTACTTTGTAAATATTCTTGGATGAATGATACTTACATTTCACCCAAAAAAAAAAAAAAAAAGATTCTTTACAAAGTAAACAAAAATGACATGATACTGATTTGACTATAGCTTTGTGGTTTTATGATTCATGCATTCTGTTAAATGTTTGTAATTATCCTTTTTTCAAATTGCGATGATTAAAGTTGCATCTATAGATCATGGTTATGTTGTGCCTATTTATCATGCTTTGAGGGTTTCGCTTTTGAAAGATGCTAAAAAGCAAGTGGCATTGATCGTTGATTCTTTTAGGAGTAAGTGGATAGAAAATGGTTGCACTATAATGGGTGATGAATGGAAAGATTCTAGACAAAGGCCATTAGTTAACTTTTTGGTTTATTGTCCCTCCGAAATATCGTTTATAAAATTTGTTGATGTGTCTGCTATTGAGTCTACGACTGAAAATTCGTGTAACTTGTTGCTGAAATTGTGAAAATGGTTGGGGTGAAGAATGTGGTTCATTTAGTAACTGATAATGCAACTAATTATAAGGCGGTTGGGCGTTTACTTTTTGAAAAATACCCAACTATTTGTTGGCCGCTTTGTGCAACTCACTCTATTAATTTGATCTTGAAGGATTTTGGTGAGGTTTCTCATGTCAAAGATTGTGCATCACTTGCATCAAAAGTGACTTGTTATATCTGTAACAATAAATGGCCACTCAATTGGGTGAGACAAAGAGAGGGGTGGATAGGGATTATTTGACCTGGAGACACTCGTTTTGCCCCAACATTCATTGCATTGAAAAGTTTAAGCGATTATAAAGATGATTTACAAGCAATGGTGACATGTTAAGATTTCAAAAAGTTTTTGAAGAAGGATATGCTAAAACAAGTGAAACAAGTCATTTTGGATAAAAGGTTTTGGAATAACTGTAATATTATTGTTAGAGTTGGAACCCCTCTTGTACGTTTGTTGTGCATTTGTGATTCTGATGAGAAGCCATCATTGGGGTATGTGTATTGAGGCATGTATAGGGCAAGAATAACAGCATCTTGTAGCATATTTATTCTTCAAATTTGAGTTTACTAGTCATCGTCACACGCGGTCGTCGCGAGTATATAAAAAAGAATTGTGGTATGATATGAAGCAAAGAAAAAAGTTTGTGAAAAGAAACAATTGTGGTGTGAGTGATGAGAAAGAAAGAAAATGAGGTGAGAGTAAAAATAAATTGTAATTGAAGGTTTATTAAAAATACCGAAGCTTGTAAGAAAAAGAAACATGGAGAAGGTTAGAAAGAAACTTGGAGTAGTGGGTTGAGGGAAAAAATAATTATAATTGTGAGATTAATAAAAACAATATTAAAATTACCATTCTGACCAAAGTTTTCTTAAAAGAAAGAAATGAATTAAAGTGTACATTTGGATATTGAAAACTTGGTACAACAAAATATTTTCTTTTATAATAGTATTGACACTAATTAACTAATGCATTAAGTTCCAGTTCAAGCAAAATATTTTACATTTGCATCTGATCACAATTCATCTAAATGCTTAAAAATTGTAATGGAGTCCCCTAAATTAGAGATTTTTGCATAATACAAATTTGATGGAAGTAAATAAGCATTTCTTTTTGTGGTAATTAATTAAGTACACTTGCACTAGATTTGTTTCCAAAGGCAGTTCAATTCCCAACAATCACTGGAGAAACCCCTCTTTATGCAGCTCCGCAGGTATTCAGTCCATGCATGCTTGCTCTTTATTGCAGTTGGGATCCAACCCTATATCATTAGTTGCTTATGTACGAGAATTGACTGTCATTTCTTACCCTTTACCTGTAAAAGTTATAAATTGTATCACTTAAGACAACACTGATGAAGCAATCCCCATTGTTGTTGGACCATTAATGTATGATGTATCGTACTAAATTTTACCTTGATCTTAGTAGGGTTTTAGGGTTAATTGTATTTTATCATACGTGAAAATACTAATAGGTAAAATAAAATTCATGAGGGAAAAAAATACAATTTTAGTTTTGTAACTTAAGGGGGTGACAATTTTGAGCCTGCACAAATTGATTTTCACGATTCAATCATGTAACTTTAAAATTTTGGCAATTTTCTTCCTTTTCCGGCCAATTTGGCTGAAAAATTGCATGTGACTTGCACATGACCCAATTAAATTACAATTTTAGTCCTATAACTTAGAGGCGGTTGACATTTTAGTCCTGCACAAATGGATTTATAGGATTAAAATTTTAATTTAATTGGGTCATGTGCAAGTCACATGTAATTTTCTTGCCAAATTGGCTGACAAATGACTAAAATTACCAAAATTTTAAAAGTTACAGGACTAAATTGTGAAAATCAATTCGTACAGAACAAGAATTGCCAACCCCTAAGTTACAAGACTAAAATTATAATATTCCCAAACCCCTGAATATAAAAAGATGACAACATGAACCTCATGCACCTTTAAAAAGAAACTCATTGCCTCCCGCGTTACGAGTTTTTTAGTTATCCTTTTCAAAATTCAGGGAGTTGCATTGCTGTTTTTTTTTTTTGTTTTTTTCTTTTCAGGTAAGTCTTTTGTCTATTAATATTTGGGTTAAATTCTGTGATATGAAAAAATATCAAAAATCTCTTGATCAAAATTTAAATATCAACAAGCACCCCTATGTTATGAACAATAACTCACACTGTCCCCTGGTCAACCTGGACGTAGTTTTTTAGGGGCAATGACTAGAATGCCCCTACATATATATGAGGGACGTTGACCAAGCATAGACCAAAGCCCCATTTAAAATTGCATATTTATATCAAAATTAATTAAAATATATCTATAATATATTTATAATATATAGAATTAAAATTATATATATATATGTGTAAAAAGAGAAAGGGGCGTGGTGGGGGGGGGGGGGACGGGAACTAATTTTTTTAAATATATAAATTAAAAATTTAAGTTATATATATAATATATATTTCTATATAAAAAATTAAAATATATTTTAATATAAATATAAATATAATATATATATATACACACTATTAAGGGTGGAAGGGAAGACAACGGCAACGGGGAGGGGCGAAGGCAACGACGGAGGGGGAAGAGGGAAGGGGGAAGAGCGGCAGGGGGGGAAACGAGGGGAGGCGGAGCTACGCGAGATCTGGGGAGGGGGAGGAGCGGCGGAGGAAAAACGGGGCGAGGGGGAGCAACGTGAGATTTGGGGTAGGGTAGGGGTAAGGGGAGGAGTGCCGAAGGGGGAAACAGTGGGAGGGGGAACGACACGAGATCTGGGGAAAGGGAGGGGGAGGAGCAACGACAAAATTGTCAAACACTACAAGGAAAACGCTCAATAGCAACAAACAAGAATCAACATCGAGCTAATTAGCAAGTAGAATTTTCGTTGCTAATGCATTATTTAATATGAGAAATTTACTAGCTAATAAATTTAGCAACAAAAATTTACTTGCTAACAAATTTAACAACGAATTATTTAAAATATATATTAAGTAGTGTAGATTAGCAACGAGAATTTTACTTGCTAATTAGTTCAACGCTGATTTCAACAACAAATTTTTCGTTACTATTATGTTTTTTTTTCATAGTGAAAATGCAGTTTTCAGACCTATCTTCGCATTCAACGAGCGTGTACCACCAATCCCGGCTTTGAGGGATTTTCTGAATATTCTTTATATCAGAGGGGGTGTAATTGATACTTTGATTTTCACAGAGAATTTTTCGAACATTCTTGATATTATAGGGGGTCCTTGTATTTTCCCCATTAATATTTTCAGAGATGGCTTGTTGCGTAGGTATGTGAAAAGATTCTACCTTGATTCTGTAGCTGTTTCAGAATTTTGTGGTGCAGGCGGGCTTAGTTGAAGGTGGACCGGTCCATGCACGTCTCTGCTAACGGTGAAACCATAATTAGCAGCAAAACCAGTTCCATTTGCTGCACTTACATCCCTTGCACCATAAGCCTGTCGCATAAAGAGTACAGTATCAGTAATTATTGTGAACAGTTAATAGTGTAAGAATCCGACAATCTACGTTAGTTACATAGTACTTACCTTTCTGTACAATTCCATGTTTTCTTGTTCGATGAGTTTTACCTTCTTATACAGCTCAACGTTCTCTTGGTGGATAAAATTCCCCTGCAATATATATTTCTATGTATGAGTAATTATGTTCTTCTTTTCGTGTAAATTCGTCTTGCTTATAATTGGATGCACATTGGAAACATGGATTAAATGCATTTTTTGTCCCGGAACTAAGGTCATTTAGCGTTTTCATCCTTTAATTTTCTAAGGTAGCATTTTGGTCCTACATCTTTTTTAATCTTTGTGATTTCATTCATTTTGTTCGCCGGAGTTCACCTCTACTGGCGATAAGGGTGATCTCCTACAGGAAAAAGGATTGAATCGCGAAAATTAAAAAGATACAATGACCAAAATGCCTCCCTAAAAAGTTAAAGGACAAAAATGCTGGCAGAAATGGCCCAATAGGAACAAAAACCCTAATTTTAAAATGTCACTGAGAGGCACATGCATTTTTCCGGCGAAAAGGGTGAACTCAGATGAAAAAATGACTAAAATCATGAAGATTTAAAAAATGTAGGATCAAAATGCTACACTAAAAAGTTAATAGATAAAAACGCCAAATAACCTAAATTACGGGATCAAAAATGCATTTAAGCACTAGGAATATTATACCTTTCTACTGAGTTCTTGAATCTCGTCCGATAATATCTGGTCCTGACAAGCCATGCATGAGGTCATGTTTAGAATCGCCAAACGTAAGTAAAACACTTCAACAGATGAGAGAGGAATTCAAAACTCCACGAGAACAAACGTATTTCTATATGGTCCGAAAATGAATTGCTCATATTTCCATAGTTGCCATAATCGCAAATATAACAGACGACCCCGCAATTCATAATTATATATATCGGAATAAATGTACTTTTTGTTCCGTAACTTAGGTAATTGGAGTTTTCGTCATTTAACTTTCTAGAGTAGTATTTTGATCATACATTTTTTTTTTATTTTTGCAATTTCAGTTAGTTTTTCTCTGAAGTTCACCTGCAAAACTGAGCCAATAGTAACAACAATCCCAATCTTAAAAGGTCATGTGAGATAACGTGCATTTTTCCGACGAGAAGGGTGAACTCCGGCAGAACAAAGAACTAGACTAGCGAAAATTTAAAATATGCAGAAATCAAAATGCTATTCTAAAAAATTAAAGGACTAAAACGCCAAAAAATTGCATTCAAGTCATATTTCTATATATAACGTATCTAAGAGGGAAAATTGCATTTCTCCTCCTGTAACTTGGCCCAGTATATTTTTAGTCCTATTGCATATTGGATTCTAGATTGTCTATAACTTGCAAAAAGTCACATTTCAATCCTCCTACCAATTTTCGTTAGGAAATTGACCGAAAAAACCACATGGAGTCACGTGGTCATTATCTATTCAGAAAGGAGACAAATGGCCACGTGACTTGCACGTGGTTTTTTTCCATAAATTTCCTAACGAAAGTTGGAAAGAGGGCAGAAAGTGACAATTTTTTAAAAATTATGGGACTATTTTTGATAATTCCATAAACAATAGGACTAAAAAGTGTACAAAATCTACGTTATAGAATAAAAAATCTAATTTCCCTGTGTCTGGGGATTAATATTATGAAATGCACAAAAGCATGTGGTAGTAAGGTTAATGTATATTTAGAAAAGTTGGGATAAAGTGTAATGTAAAAATAGTTAGGCTCTATATTCCAACAGAGTAACATCAGAAGTTAGAGTAATTGATACATCAAAATTTCAGAAAATAAATTGTTCTTATATGCATGTACTTTAAGTCAATTTTCTCTTATTATAATATATAGTATAATTGTACAATAGAGAGACAACAAACCATCCATAGTATATAACAATCACAAACAACAATAATATCATTAGCAGTAACACAAATTCTTCGCAAAATAGTGAAATTCGATGCTAATTTACATTAGCAACGAATTTCGCAAAAAAAATATTTATTTGGTAATTAGCTCATCACTGATTTTAATATTGAATTTAGTTTGTTACTTATTTTGCTAGAACTTCTAGCTACTAACGATAATATTTGTTAGGAAAAAAAGTTTTGGGAGGACATTTTAAATTTTTTGTCAAGATCAACTACAAAGGTTTGCAACACTAAAGTTCCTTTCTAATTATATAAATAAAAAAAATTTTGTTTCTAATGTTAATTTTCTAATCACAAAAATTTAAAAGTCTTATCCCTTACTAAATTCATTGCTAATTATCAACAAATTTACTATCCTTTCAAATTTTCCTAAATATTTGCATAATATTGCCACTGATTTTCGTTACAAATGTTGTTGCAAATGAAATAAATCTTGCAACGAAATTGCCGACAACTTTACCACGAAAATATTATCACAAAAGTTGTTGCAAAAATATTATAAAATCCACTGTAAATATCGTTGCAAAATTTGTTCATAGTCAAAGTTTTGACAATGTACTTTGCAATGGGCTATTGAAATGGACAATTATCACCGACGGAGAAACCGATGCAACTGTAACATTACTACCTATAGCAACGGAAAATTTCTAGTTGCAATTTTCAGTGGCAAACTTTTTTACAACGGATTTTTGCCAAAATCCGTGGAAAAATCCGTTGCTATGACACAATTCTTTTATAAAATTCTCATAGTGAATCGAGTATAAGGGTCGGATTCTATATTCCAACAGACCATATATACGTCAGATGCTATAGAAATTGCTGACCTTTTTCTTGCGCACGCCGCGCAAGCTCAGTTCAAGTTGGTTTTCTAATCCCTGTAAGTCTTTGACACTCAGCCCATAAAGTTCTTCTCCCATCAATTGCCTGTCCCAAACTGAGTGTTAGACATATATATATACGCATTGATTCTAAGACGAGGAGAAAGTATTACATATATGTCTGTAGGACAAAATGTTTTTTTGGTCCTGTAAGATTAGAGCATTATTTGTTTTGGTACCACAACTTAGGTAGGTGGTTGCTTTAGTCCCATAAAATACGTTTTTCAATTTTTTTGATCCCAAAATGTCACATATTTTAGTTTTTTTGGTCCCAAAGGGACATGACATTTTTGGGACAATAAAAACTTAAAATGTGATATTTTGGGACCAAAAAACTGAAAAAACGTATTTTATGAGACTAAAACAACCACCTACCTAAGTTGTGGTACCAAAACAAATAATGCCTTAGTCTTACGGGACCAAAAAAAATATTTAACCCTTTGTCTGCAAATGTGCAATAGAATCAAAAGAATCGAAGTAAGGAATTTCCTCTTTCTTATAAGTGCATTATATATATAAATAATATAGGCCAAATTACAATTTTAGTCATGAACGTTAAGGGGCTACGACCTTCGTCTTGTAAGTAATGCATTGACAATTTTTGTCCTACAAGTTATAATTTTGTAACAATTTTAGTCCTTCCGATAGAAATTCACTGAAAATTTGCCCGGACAATTGGGGATTTTATGGAATTAGGAATCTTATGCCAAATAGACCCGAATGTTGGACGTAGCAGCTTACGTGGGATTTTCTAAAAACGTTATTAAGCAGAAAAAAAAAAAGCAAAAAAACAGAAAAGCGGCTGATTTTCGATGAATTTCTACTGGAAAGGCTAAAGTAATTGTCACAAAATTAAAAATCGGACGACTAAAATTGTTACCACGTTACTTACAGGACAACTATCGCCACCCTCCAAGATATAGGATCGAAACTGCAATTTTACCATATAGTGCATGCAAACCTAATAGTGTGATTAGTTTAAGGATTAACTCGCTTACATATATAAACTTACTTTCTCCAATAGCAACTGATCTATAACCCAAGCATTTTAGTAGCCTATGTGAGACATATATACACAAAAATCTTGTAATATGATTGATTTCTTAGTATCATTTTTCAGTTTGATTGTAATAAGGGTTAAATACAGTTATCACTTCTAAAATATTCACCCCACATCAATTACCCCCTAAAATATTAAAATCTTCAAAAAAAACCCTGGCCTTCTAAATCCTTTCATTTTTAAGTTGAAAAAGTCCATTTTACCCTTATTAAAAATTGCTTTTTGAAAAAAAATTAAAGAAAATTTTAAAATACCAAAACCACTCTTTTTTTGAAACTGTCTAATTCCAGTTTCACTTGTTTATCGATCTCTTTTTTATTTTCGTAATCCTAAAATACTTGGAGCTCATTTTTTTTAGTTTTCGCTGTTTGTCAAATCAAATTAAAAATAAATTTATACATGCATATATATATATATATTTACTTAAAACAAATATACAATTAATAAAACCAAAAGAGTTGATCATGAGCTAATAAGAAAATATACAATTAATATATATTTATAAATATATGGTAAATTATATAAATGTGGTAATTATATGAATGTATAAATTTATTTTTAACTTGGTTTGACAAATAAGTGAAACTAAAATAAAATAAGCTCCAAATACTTTAAAATTATAAAAATAAAAAAGAGATCGATGAACAAGTGAAAATATAATTAGATAAAACTTAAAAAAAAAGAATGGTTTTGGTATTTTAAAAATCCTTTTAATTTTTTTTCATAAATCAATTTTTAGTAAGGGTAAAATGGACTTTTTGAACTTCAAAATTAAAGGTGTTAGAAGGTTGGGGGAGGGGGGGTGATTTGAAGGTTTTAATAGTTTAGGAAAAATAATTGATGTAGGGTGAATACTTTAGGGGTGGTAACTGTATTTAACCCTCGTAATAATGTATGTAAACAAGAGGTGTACCGATGATTTTCTTGCAAATCCTGTAATTGTTGCCTTAAAGTTGCTGCCTCCCTTTGCCAAAACTAGCACATATAATTCAACAGATTAAGCATAGGGTAAATATATAGTGCTCGCATTGTGACAGGAGTAAAGTACAAAAGATTAAGCAGAAAACCTAATTAGTATAATGCTTGATATTCGATTAGTTTAAGAATCAACCTCAAGAGTTTACCTTAATTTGTGGAATCATACTAAAAAAAATGATTATTTCCTAGGCTATAAATCACTCCAGCTTAAAAATCATAATAAAACGATGCTATCTATCACAGTTAGACAAAACTGATTCAAAAATTATAAGTAATTCTGACTATATGATTAATCAACATTCGCTATGGTTTTTTCTGTGACCAAAATATTGCCATAGTTTTTAGCTATAGCAAATGTTTTGGTTTTACTTGCAGAAACAACGGCTAATAGCCGTTGCGCAGTCATAGTTAATTAGTATCAACTACGATCTTTTACTTTTAACTATGGTAATTAACCATAGTGAATAGTTATATTTCTTCTGGTGTCAGTTGGGCCACAACATAATCGAGTCTGGTCGAACTCAATTCTCTTAGTCTTTCTGTGAGAACATAATAGCTCATGCATGTACCAGACATCTACGAGGTTTTTCCTTTGATTTTTGTTTAGATTTCAATTCTAACATAATATTCCAAATGTAGCTGGTTGATCAAGACAAACGAACTATCTTTGTAATGGAATTATGCTGAACACAACGTCGTATACATATGATTTCTTAAAACATGCATCCTATTTTCTTGAACTGTAAAATTGCATTACTCTTGCTACATTAATTGATACGAGGAAGAAGTGAAGAAAATAGCTCAGTGGCAAGTTCTTGCTTTGTGTTCTTTCCGGCATAATTCCATTAAAAAATAGTTTCGTTCCCCTTGAAAATAGCTGGATTTTGGAATATTATAAGAAATTCACTTACTTCCATTATTAATACATTATCCTATATTTAATATATTTTATAATAAATTTCTTTCTATAAGTTACTAAATTCTTATTATTAATAATGGGGTTAAATGCAATTTGCCCCACTGTGTTAACCAAAAAGAGCAATTACCCCCCTGTGAAAAAATAATTAGTAATTTACCCCCCCTGTGTTATTCAAAATGTAGCGAACAACCCCCTCACAGGGGTTTTTTTGCTCCCTTTTTAGGGGGTTTTTTGCTCCATTTTTAAAATACAGGGGGGTAAATTGCTGTTTTTATTTTTACAGGGGTTTTTTTGCACATTTTACATATTACAAGGGGGTAATTGTATTTTTCCATTAATAGTGTCATAAGTTACAAAAAATCTCACTTTTAATCATTTCATCAAATTCCGTTAATATTTTTGACGGGAAAGACACGTGTTAAGCACGTGACTGTAATCCCGAAGGCTGAAGAGTTAACCGCCACACGTGCTTAGCATGTGACTACTTTTTTCATCAAAATACTAATAGAATTTGACGAAATGACTAAAAGTAAAAAAATTTGTAATATATGAGACAACTAAAGTAGAATATGTAACCATGACCAATGAGACGAAAAGTGTACCGATCCAGGATGAAAAATGCAATTTTCCCTTAATCTAAGTCAATTACCAAGCCCCATGTTCAGGAATCTTGGTGCTTGTCTTCTTTCATTAATTGAGTTGCTGTCCTTTCATTGCATCAATAGGACTTTGCACATCTTCAACAGTCCAGATCGGATTTGATCAGCCAAATCCAAGTAAATCAGACAGTAAGTGTAAAACATACTTGTTTTGTGATGGTTCATTACAATTTAGAGAAAGTAATTGATCGTAAACCAAATATTACTGCACTTACTGTATGATTAATTGGATCAGGTCAAATCGAATTTGGACAAGAAGTTTCGAAGAAGTGCAAGATATCCTAATCCAACTTCAAAGTTCTGTGTCATTTGGGAACAAGGCTGCGGGAATGTAGTTAAAAGACTTTCTGTAGGGCTACGCCATGCACAGACAACATAGATTAACACGAACTGGAACACTATACATGCACGATGATAAATTTGAAGGGTTAATCATGAGAATCATACCTTTACCTCGGACCCTGGATTGAGCAGTTGATGCTGTTCCTCTTTTGTTTTACTGTAACGCTCGATAATTGATTTCATGCTGAAGCAGTTGAACAAAAAATAATTAAGCCAAAACTTATTATTATTATTATTATTATTATTATTATTATTATTATTATTATTATTATTATTTTAATTTTTTTTTTTTTAAATAAGCAGCAATTCGCAGTCACTATAAAGGAAAAGAAAAAAACAAAGGGCAAAATGCTTTTCTAGTCCCGTAAAACTAGGGCATTATTTATTTTGATACCACAATTTAGATAAGTGGCTGTTTGAGTCCCATAAAACACGTTTTTCAGTTTTTTTGGTCCCAACACTTGACATTTTGGAACCAAAAAATTGAAAAACGTGTTTTATGAGACAAAACAACCACCTACATTTGGGACCAAAAAAACTGAAAAACGTGTTTTATGGACTAAAACAACCATCTACCTAAGTTGCACATGATTTGTTGGGACCAAAAAAGCTTAAAAACGTATTTTATGGGACTAAAACAGTCACCTACCTAAGTTGTGGTACCAAAACAAATAATGTCCTAATCTTACTGGATCAAAAAAGAATTTTACCAAAAAAAAAAAACAAAAGAATATTACAAACAAGCTATCTAGTTATAGCAAAATCAAAACCATCATTTCATGTACTTAACTGCATGATAATAGAAGGTTGTGACAGTACACAATTAGAGACGAGCACAATATAAAAATTATGGTAAATTAACATTATCATCCATGGTTAAATAAATAAATGCACAAACATTAAATTTTGACTGCAGTCAATCAGCATTTGTTATAGTTTTAACCATGCATGGACAAAATATTACCTTAGCTATGATGAAACATTCGCAATGATTTTTAGCTAGCTATACCTGCTAAAACAATGGCTAATATATATAGGTGTTGTGAAACGGTAATTAATTACTATTTAATTCTTGATTTTCACTTTTGGCTATCACACTACAAGATTTACGCTCAATTGCAACAAAAAAAGAATGAGCGTCGAGCTAATTAGCAAGTAAAATTTTCGTTGCTAATGCATTATTTAATACAATAAATTTACTTGCTCATGAATTTAGCAACAAAAATTTACTTGCTAACAAATTTAGCAACAAATTGTTTAAAATATATATTATGTAGTATAGATTAGCAACGAAAATTTTACTTGCTAATTAGCTTGACACTGATTTTTACAATAAATTTTTTCATTGCTATTAAGCTATTTTCTTGTAGTGTCAGGTCGAGTTTAATAATGATAACTTTGGGTAGTCAAACAAGAGATGATCATGCATGAGCTTTGTAAAGGAGAAGTTCCATGCTGGCAGGCAACATATGCAACAATGTTCAAGAAGAAAGCATCCAACTGATGGTAGTAAGCACCAGCACAAGGAGCTTGAGATGGACATGGAAGAGATCATGAACAAAGCGGTGGACAACAAAAATTTTGGTAAAATGCGAAAACTTGCTGGAAAATAAAAAAATTCCCTATATTTAAAGGGTCATGTGCAAATTTCCTGCTAATTTAGCATTTTCCGGCAATAGGGAAAAATATTTTTTTGGTCCCGTAAAACTAGGGCATTATTTGTTTTGGTACTACAACTTAGTCCCATAAAACACGTTTTTCAGTTTCTTTGGTCTCAACACATGACATTTTGGAACCAAAAAAACTAAAAAAACGTATTTTATGGGACTAAAATAGCCACCTACCTAAGTTGCATATGATTTTTTGGGACCAAAAAAACTAAAAAATGTATTTTATGGGACTAAAACAACCACCTACCTAAGTTGTGGTATCGAAACAAATAATGCCCTAATCTTACGGGACCAAGAAAGCATTTTACCCTCCGGCAATATCTAGACTAAATGTGCTAATTTTCTTAATTACATATAATCTTCAATTCGAAATTCGAATTCAGAGAGGGCCAAAAGTGTCATCCCTGTAGTTATTGGACCTAAAATGCATTTTTTCCTATTTAATGGTTCTTAATTTTTTTTTCTTTTTTTTTTTATTGAGCATAATACTCTTATATATTAAGGTCTTAAAACTTGCAGGGGTTTAGTATAATATGTCTTTGCTAGTAGGGAGTCAGTACAATAAAATATATTTAAAGGGAATATGGTAATAAAATTAAAGAATGACTATTATAATTTCTACGAGAACAATAATCTTAAGAGGTTGTTCTATTACTGTCCGAGCATGATCTTTTCCAGTGGCGTACGTATGTCATAAAATGATGAAGGTGGTGAAAATACATATTCATCTATGTAAAAGGCATAATAACTATATGGGCTGAAATAACAACAAATTATATATATATATATATATATTTTTTTTTCATATACAAATTTAATAACTACTTCTTTAAACACTTATTACAGGGGAGAATTGGAATTTTCGTTCTGTAACTAGGGGTTGGCAACTTTGGTCCTATACGAGTTGATTTTTGCAATTTAGTCTTGTAACTTTAAAAATTTGGCAATTTTGGTCATTTTTTGCCAGAAAAGCGCATATGCTGGGTACGTGACCTTGACAATTGGGGTTTTCCGGTCAGATGGGACCAAAATTGCCAAAACTTTAAAGTTATAGAACTAAATTGCGAAAATCAATTCGTATAGAACCAAGATTTCACCCCCTAAGTTACAAGATGAAAATTACAATTTTCCCCTAAAAAAAACTCGTACAGTTTGCTGAAAATTCCATCCTTTTTACTCCTCATAAAGAAAATAAATTAATAATGTCTACAATTGAAAAATTAGAGCGTTAAAAATATATTTTTCAAGTTTCGTAAATCGACATGCCCCCAGCATGAGACTTGACGAAGGTTGTGTTGAAAAAATAGACTATAAAAAGTATTATTTTTACTAAAAATTCACCTATTTTTACTCTTCTTAGAGAAAATAAATGAATAAAGTCCATACTTATAAAAATTAGAGCCATAAAAATTTAATTTCAAGTACTATAGATCAACATATGCCCCCAGCATGGGGTGTGTTAAGGAAAGTGCTGAACAAATATAATACAAAAACTCATATTTTTTATTGAAAATTTATTTTATTTTACTCATAACAAAAATAAATTAATAATGCTCTTTAATTGAAAAATTAGAGCCTTAAAAAAAATTTCAAGCTTCACAAATTAACATGCCCCTAGCAAGTGGTTTGGCAATGGTAGTGCTGAATAAGTAGACTATAAAAATATTATTTTTTTTACCCCATTCAGAGAATATAAATTAATAAAGTCTATAATTCAAAAATTAGAGCCATAAAAATATAATTTGCAAACCCCGCAAATTAATATGCCCCTAGCATAAGGTGTGCCGAGGGCAATGCTGGGCAAAGGGACTAAAAATAGAAAATTGTAATTTTCATCCTGTAACTTAGGGGTGGCAATTTTGATCCTGCATTAATTAATTTTCGCAATTTAGTCCTATAACTTTGAATAATTAGCAATTTTTGTCCTTTTTGGCTAGAAAAACGCATGTGCCGGGCACATGACGTTTAAAATTGGAGTTTTCCGGCCAGATGGAATAAAAATTGTCAAATTTTTAAAGCTACAGGACTGAATTGCAAGACGAAAATTGCAATCTTCCCCTTATTATAGTGATGTTGGGGTATATTGAAATATACTAAAGAGACTTGCCATCGATGTTAATATGGAAAAAATATCTGTGATGAATTTAAATAACAAATTCTTTACAAAATGAGTATGACAATAAAACTTTTCATCTGAATCTTGTTTAAAATAACATGACTCTTCAATTACAAACACATTGCAAACTGTTTCATAAACTATTTATGAAATCCAATGAGTAGTTTTAAACATATAATCTAATAACTAATTTATGGGGAAATTGCATTTTTTATTCCATAACTTAGGTCCAACAGTACATTTTCAGTATCATTACTATGCCGAGATTTTTGAAAATAGTCTCATAACTGCCAAGATGTCTCACTTTCAGTTTTTCCGCCAACTTCCTTAAAAAATTAACGGAAAAAACCACGTGCAAGTCAGGTGATCGTCATTATCTTTTCAATTATGAAATGGCTATACGTTACTTGCATGTAGTTTTTCCGTCAATTTCGTAATAGAAGCTGGTGGGAGGACTGAATTAAAGTGAGAAATTTAAAATTATGAGACTATTTCGAGAATTCGTTAAGAAATGGGACTAAAAATATGTAGTGCCTAAGTTATGAGACTAAAAAAATGCAATTTTCTCACTAATTTACTATTCCATATGAATTGTCTAGTATAAATATGGTATCTGTTGAAAAACAAAATATATTATTTGTAACATTGTATACAACAGTAATAAAAAGAATAAGAGAGCTGTCATTTCACAACTACTATTTTGATTTTCATCATACCATTTTCAAAATTTTCAAACTGATTCAACACAAAAGAAAGGGGAACTAAATTTATTGTAGAAGTTAAGTTTCAAGATCTAAACACATTTTCTATAGGGTTATTTGTAATTTTTGTTCTGTAATTATAAACATTTGGCGTTTTGGTCCTTTAAGTTTCTAGGATAGCAAAATAGTCATTTAAATTTTTAATTTTCGCAATTTTCGTCATCTGGTCGTCGGAATAATGACACGCAATTCACATGTGAGGCTTTTAAACTCGCCAGAAGAAGGGGCAATGCCTGAATGTGGTATCATTCAAGAAGACAATCAATCTCATTGTGTGCCATTATTCCGGCAAGTTTTAAAAAAAATCCAGCGATCAGAGGACGAAAATCGCGAAAATTGAAAAGTTAAAGGACTATTTTACTATCCTAGAAACTTAAAGGACCAAAATGCCAAATACCTATAATTATAGGACGGAAAATGCAATTAATTGAAAGGTTAAAGGACTATTTTGCTGCCCTCGAAACTTAAAGGACCAAAATACAAAATACCTATAATTACAGGATGAAAATTGCAATTAACCCTTTTCTATATATATACAATTCCGGAAAGGAGATGTCCTTTGCACAATTAGGGTAATGAAATTAATTTAATTATTAATAAATCACAAAGACAATATCCTTTCAACTATATAAATATTTCAAATTTACCAATCCAAAAGTATAAACACTACGAGGATATCAGGGACAAAATGATCCTTTAGTAAATTTATTATTTAAGCACTGTTTTTTGTTTTATATATTCTTAAAATCAAAGGTTAAATTTGATTCTAAATAGTCATTTTACAACTCTTATTTGCATTTTACTAACTTATCATTTTCTCTGAGCGTGGAAAATTTTAAAAGTTTGAGAAGTTAGTAATTTAGCATTATTTGTTGTGTATATTTGTACTTTAGTCTCTCTCACCACTTAAGAATATAAAGGTTATTAAGTCTTCTGTATTTTTTTATGTAGCTTGCGAGAGGTAATGTTCGCTTTGACTTTGTATAAGTTTTACAGCTTTGTCCTAAAAAAGCGTCTCATTAGGGATAAGATGCCTTGGGGCTTATAATCCGATCAAACTCCTCATCTGCAACAAACATGAGACACTTGCCGATATCAATTTAAAACTTCCGACTTCCTTATAAAACCTATTGCCTCTGCAGTCTGTAGTTAGGCTAGAATTTGAATTACTAGCATGAATTTAAATTATTATATACATATTAACTATCAAGCTATCTTATATCAATAAATATGAAGATTAAAATTTTAAGCTTGCTAAGTTTTATGTTTGTCACATAATATATAGGAATAATTACGTTTACACCCCTCTTATCTATGATCTGTTTACACAAATCACTCATGCCTTTTGCATAATTTCATAAACTATCCCTGACAGAAAAAAAAAAAAAAAAAAAAGGTAGTTTGGGTAGTGATGTTGACATTTTCAAAGGGTGTATACGCAATTTTTCAAAAAGCAGGGGTGGTTTGATGTAAATAATGTTGACATTTCTTGTGGATGCATGCTTAATTATCCAAAAAACAAGAGTGATTTGTGTAAACAAACTATAGGTTAGGGGTGCTAATGTAATTATCCTTAATATATAAGGTAAATGTATAAAAAGAGATTCAAATTATTACAAACATTTTACTATCAACATATACTCGTATAACAAAAGACTGTCTCATCATTTCATTTTTCTCGTTTCTTAAATTCTTTACCTATAACACAAAATTCACACACACAAACACTGGATATAATAAGCTAAATACGTATTTCTTTCATTTCTTAAAATATTTGTCCTTCCTTTTACTATATATAAGATCGGGGAAATTGCAATTTACATCTCATAATTTATCTCATTTGCAATTTTGGTCCCATTGTTTTACGAATCAACAAATTTAGTCCCACAAGTCCAAAAAATTTGCAATTTACGTCCCATTAACACTTTCTATTAAATTGTTAACAGAAAATGCACATTACAAGAACATGCTCTGTTAACTTTGTTTCTTAAGTTAACGGTTCATCCGTTAACAATTTAACGGAAAGTGTTGATGGTACGTAAATTGCCACTTTTTTGGACTTGTGGGACTAAATTTGTTGAGTCGTAAAACTATGGGACCAAAATCACAAATAAAATAAGTTATGGGACGTAAATTACAATTTTTCCTATAGGATCCGAAATTAGTGATTGTTTGTTGGTGGTTTGCATCTTCTCTTCAAGTGATATATAGGTTATTTCCAAAAAAATAATTATTTTAGAAATAAAACTTTATTTTATGCATGATTTCAGAAACTAACAAATTTTAAAAGAGTAAATATCACAAGTTGTCCCTTAAATTTGTATCTGGAATCACTTTAATTCCTTATCTTCATTTTCTGACTATATCACTGATGTTTCGTATTTCATTTCATTTCTGTCCATCAATCAATTTTCTGGCGAAAAAGTCATATGAATTTGGTCATGTGACTTACACATACCATATTTCACGGACAAAGATGTCACTACTATACATTTTCAAAAACATTTCTATAAAAAATATCATTCTCAATTCTAAAAAGAGTATATAGTGACATTTTCACACTAAAATTATCGTAGATGATCAGATTTTGGTCACATTTTTTCTAAAAACTTGACCAAGAAACTAGAATAAAATCAAATTATGAACTTTAGTGATGATAAGGTCACGAATGAAACAAAATACGATCCAACCTCACCAGAAATTTATTTACACAAAACTTTAATTTCATGTAGTTTCCCTTACACATAGTTTCCCAACATCACCATAAACTCATTTGTGGAAAAATTGCACGTAGTCACTATGTATAAACTCTAAGAAATGGACATTCAAACATTTGAGATGATACACATGTTAGATTGAAAGCGTATTAAACCATCGTTTTATGTCTAACAACTTATTATACTTCTAAATCTGAATTCGTTCAACAACATCGATCATTGCTCTAAGAAATTATATGCCTCGATTTGATAGAGTATGTATGTATGGACATATATATTAGCGATAACAAATATATTATTCTTCTCTAATAATGTAAACTTTTACATTTATTTGTTATTCTATCATCAAAAGTGAACAAATATGTATACATTCTCATGTATCTTCTCTTGTATTCCCGCGTTTTAAGTTCGTGAAGATGACGTTTCTTCATAAAGTTAACTCGAGAAAGTATTAACATAAGCTACAACTACATATCTTAGAAAAACATCATTAACTCTTACTCGGTGGTATCAAATACGTAATTTTATGATATTTCTTGGTGGTGAGTAAGCATAATATCATACTATAACTCTTTTATCCTTTAGAATAATATGTATGATGTTATATACTATAAATTATACAATCTCACTACATGAAATAAGGTTAATAGCCAACATATACTTCTTGCAAAATAGTGGAATTCATTGCCAATGTAAATTAATGACGAATTCAGAAAGTATTTTACTTGCTAATTAGCTTGATGCTGATTTCAACATTAATTTTTTCGTGACTATTGAGCCATTAGTAGTGTTTTCTGATCATGCTTGTGGTAATTAAATATATGTATCACAGTTTTCCTTCATATATTGAGTAATTTTATGACATTTCTATTGGTACGTAGTTGGGATTGTTTATTACAATTTGCTGTTGTATTAATTGTGTTATATTCCATGTCAGAGATGTAATATCATGTGTGTAATAAAATGTCTCCTTTAATATATATATATATATACACACACGTATAGGTCTATGATTGATATACACTTGATGTGCATCTGTAATAGGAAAATAAAAATGAATACAAATATTAATATTAGTAGATATAGACAATCCAAAAGACAATATATTTGTAGTACAGATAATCTATGACAGGTTCTTTTTGTCTGTTAAGAACTCATTGTGGAATACTAGTAATTACATAAGATAGATGTAGAATATGTCGAAGCCCTTTGGGAAACTGTGAATGTATATAGTTCTTATGTACCCTGTGAACGTACGTATATTTCTATACTTACATATATATATATATATATGGAACTCCAACACTTACAGTTCTTACAGTTCACAGTACTGCTGTTCAACACATAATTTTTTTATAACAAAAGCCAGTTGAGAACTAATACTCAAGCAAAACTGAGAAGGAAAAGAAGCAAGAAATTCTCTTTTAAGACAATACAAATAAGAGAAATATAAAAAACAAATGAAGAAATTGCAAAAGGAAGAAAATAGATCATAGGATTCATCAAAGTTTTAGGTTTTCTTGTAGTAGCATATATGTACATGTATAATTGGAACCATCTCCCTTACTTACCTATATATGTAACTACGGCGAAATAATTCAAAAGTTGAAATCATATGTAAATAAAAGAAAGGTTTATTAATATATGATTATATTTTGCAGTAGTTTACTTAATATTTATAGGATTAATCTCATTATTAGGTTGATATATTCATAAAATTAAACCATGTAAATTCTAATAGGATATATATATACTGTCGTATATATGTACATTAAAGTAGTTTGAGGATATATAGAATGCAATAAAAATTATTAACAAAAAAAAAAAGGAAGAAATCAAATCCCATTGCAACTACTGTTCTTTCTGAACAAGATGCTACAGGAAAATCAAAGCAGAAAAATAGGGTATTAATCATTTTTGGGGCAGCATTATTGATCTACTACTAGCTTATAAGCAGCTTCTTAATTTAACATGTGATTTCAATTATTTCTAAAAAAATAAAAGTATACAAACAAGAAAATTAACTAGTATAAAGTTTATGATTCGAACCTGGTGTTTGAAAATTCATAGAGCTTCCCCGTGCTGGAAAATATGATGACTCCAACTTCTGCATCGCAAAGAATTGCGAGCTCCTTAGCCTTCTTCAGAAGCCCACTTCTCCTCTTGGAGAAAGTCACTTGTCTGCTCGTTGAGTTATCGATCCTCTTGATTGCAATCTTCCCCCTTCCCATCGTCGTATCTTATCAAGATTAATTTCTAGGGTTTCTCCTGCAAAAATGGAGCAAGTCGTTTCGGAATAAAGGGCGAGAAAAAAAATAAAAAATAATTTAAAAAAAGGTTACCTTTTTCTTGAGCTTAGAAATGAAGTCTGCAATTCATGAACAGTGTGAAAGAATTTAATTCTTGGGAGATGATAGAGAAGGTTGATATCAAAGTCAAGCTCTTT
Source organism: Sesamum alatum (assembly GCA_034509735.1). NCBI lineage: Eukaryota > Viridiplantae > Streptophyta > Magnoliopsida > Lamiales > Pedaliaceae > Sesamum > Sesamum alatum. The sequence continues at coordinate 6,275,103 of JACGWO010000005.1, forward strand.
TTATAGGCAAATGAATTGTTTTTGAGGAATTGGCCATCAAAAGTTTGGATACAAGAAATCATTTTTTTTTAGAAAGTGGGGTCTTAAATTAAAATATTCAAGAACCCGGGGACTAAAATGTCATTCCACGTACTCGAAAAGTATATGAGGGTTTTTATTTTTTAATTGCGCCGTCGCCTTATGGGTCGTCGACACGTGGAGAGTCGTGCGAACTTTCTTTTTTCCTTAGTATTTTCCTTAAGGGGAAATAATATTTTCCCTTTTGAGTAATAACATTAAAACCTTAAAAACTGACAATGAAAATTTTGGACAGACACTAAGTTCAGCTAATTTAATTTTGGCATTTTCACGTGAATCAAAGTCCATCTGGGAAAGGTTGTAAGAGATAGGGTTTTGTTTCCAATTCTTTTTTTATTTTATGTTATTTTTACATAAAGGAAAAAACAAAATAATAATAATTTATTTAATGTTGGCACGCCTTTGTCTCGAGCTTCACCAAATTAATGACAATCCGTACTGCTAAGCAAAATTTCATGTGATTGCTCAGTTCTCTGCCTTCCTCAAAATTAAGTACTAAAACAAACAAAGACATTTAAGATTCCATGTTCTAAAAACAAACTTTGAGGCTCTCGGGCACTGTCAGAAATAGAAGTATTTTTACTCATCAAAAACTTCTTAATAAACAGGTAAAAAAAAAAAAAAAAAGAATAGTGCTTACTGCGGTATGTTAATTAAGATCTTGATCGAGAGTTATTGATATCACATTTTGTTACTTTAGTAAGTTGAGATAGTAATTTGAAAATTAAAATTTTTATTTTATAGAAGAAGCTGTACTACGTACTTTATTTTGGAATATTAAGAGAAAAAGTAGAAATAATAAGTCCCAGTACAAAAAAAATGAATTATTTCCAACACTATATATAGATTATTAATACAATTTAAAAATCATAGTAAATCAATACTATTAAACACAATCAAACAAAATTGATGTGAGGACCTAAGTTTTGGCTATGGTTAATTAACATTCTCCAGGGTTTTACTTATAGTCTATATATTTGTCATGGTTAGTTGTAGCTAATATTTGGCCTCGTTTGCAGAAATAACAACTAATAGGCGTTGCACAACCATGATTAATTAGTATTCATCACGATTTTTTATTTTTAACCATGATAATTAATTATAACAAAAAATTATATGTCTTCTAGTATTGTACGTATATATATGATGTCAAAATTTATTGAGTGGAGTATAAGAATCATCTTTTCCACCACATTTTGCACAAGTAATGAGTTGGCTCGATATATGTAATACAAGCATATGTTAGAAGTGTAGTGATGTTGGGTGCAATTATATCAGCACTAATGCATTGAAATTCATTAGAACTACGACATTAAGCATTACTAGAAAAAAATCATTATTAGCTACATTTTTAATGATTATAGTTAAAATTTGTGGTCAATAATTATTATTATCTATGGTTAAATAAAAATAGGTACAAAAGCTAGCTTTTTCACCATTAAAAACTTATTTGCTAAGGCGAAAAGCTGTGGTAAAAGCATTCGCCATGGTTTTTGGCCATGAAAAATGCTTTAGCCACCGTCGGAAAAACCACGATCGACAAGCGTTGTGTGGACGTGGTGAATGACTATTTACTATAGCTATTTATTATTAATCATAACAATTAGCCATAGTTAAATGTGATATGTTTTGTAGTGCGTGTTGGGTGAGAGTAGTACTAAAATGTGTGATTCTCTTAGGAAGTTCTCGTGTTGCACCTCTTATAAGCAAAAAATAAATAAGTAAATAAATAAAGAAAAAGTGACTTAGATGTTCTGACAATAACTCTCCCGTAATCAAATTAGATCTCATATATATAAGAAAAAACATAAAATGAAAAGATCTAGGGTTATCAGGTGGATAAGCTCTTCATAATTATGTGACGGACAATTCTTAAATATACATATAGAGCTAAATTCATAGTATAAAATATTATCCAATAAATAAAAGGCTTATATAATTCTTATATTTCTATATTTAACACACTAGGTGACTAGAATAAATGTGAATTTTCGCTATCGTTAATTATTTTGGTAACAAAAAAAAAAAAAAAAAACAATTATGACAAATATTAATGAATCATGGTTGCACAATTACTGTTAATCATAGCTACAATTCGTAGCAAATGTTTTGACCATAATTATAATTGTGATAAATGTTGATTAATCATGATCAAAACTTAAATTTATATAACATAACGTAGGGAATATATATATATATATATATATATATATTTTGCGACGAGACTTGACTTATACAACGGATACTAATTATATTACTTAAAACATTATGGAACATAAAAGCTTAACTTACGGTGAGAAGAAGAGGCAAACAAATCTCATTTGATTTAATAAATTGTGCCGTATGCATGCTTTTAGAGTCCATTTTAATTAGTTTCCCCATTACGCTTGATTTCAGGTGAAAAATCTCGATCGTTTTTCTCTATTAATTATATCAGACCCTGACAATACAGATGGCATATACAAATTTAATCTGTTAATTAAGTAATACATATAATAGGCTTTAATAAATTTTTCGTGTTGTAATTATAGCATTTTGGTATTTTTATCCGTTATCTTTTTAGGGTTGCAAAATAATCCTATAATTTTTTGATATTTCGTAATTTTGGTCCTTCCGGTGCCGAATTTTGCAAAAGTTGCCGAAATAAATCATTTGTCGCTCGCGATTTTGGCATTTTTATTCTTTATCTTTCTAGGGATTTAAAAAAGTCCTGTAATTTATTGATATTTTGCAATTTTGGTCCTTCCAATGACGAATTTTGTAAAAGTTGTTGGAATAAATCATGTGCCACCTCATTTTTTTTTTTTCAATTTTTCATCCATGTTGGCAAAAGTGAACAAATCCGAAACAAAGCCCCAATTTAAATGAACCACGTGAGGCGCACATGATATTTTCCGGCGACTTTTACAAAATTCGGCATCGGAAGAACCAAAATCACGAAATGTCAAAAAGTTGTAGGACTCTTTTACAATTCTAAAAACATAAAGGATAAAAATATCAAATTGTCAAAATTACAGGACTAAAAATTTATTTAAGTCCATATAATAATACAGAACGATAATTAAATTATGATTTCCTAATTTCACTTTTAGTACAATGTTAACAGAAATAAATAAAAATTGGTGTTTTCCTTTTGCATTTTTGCTCCAAACCAAGTACACTTGACCTGAAACAATTAATCATAGCAGCACTGCTAATTGTCTGTAAAGACGGGTTTCTATTGGCTAAGCCCACGTGAACACAATTTGGTAAACCAATAAGAATCTTTATTATTACAGAAAACTGAAATATTAATAACGGGCTCCTTGGATTAAGGAGGGCTCCACATCCAACAAAAAAATATTTTGGTTTTGATGCATGGGCACAGACAGCTGTCAATCATCAGCAAATGATAGATATTCAAAAGACCAAGAAAGAAAGAAAAAAAGGGTTTGGACAATGAGCGTTTGATCACTCCAACATTGGAAGTGTCGACACTTTCTTGACTCACCAAAAACCCATTGAAAAATGAGTTGTTTGAAGTACTGTTGAGATGCTAAAATATTAGGGAAGGCACATGAGCTCAATCAGGCCATGGAGATATGCCTTTTTTGGAATGGGAGAGGTATGTTGCTTTCCATGATCCACATGCTCTACCAATATTTCTTGGTTACCAGGCATTATTGTGTGCATGAGGTTTTTTTTTTTTTTTTTTTCCTTTTTTTTTGTTCATTACATTGTTTATACTTTCAAAATTAAAATTTATTCATTATATCGAAAATTTAAATTAACGAATACATTCAATTGACACAAATAACACAAGAAATTAATATAGAAGTTGTATATATATGTACACATCTACAGGACTCAAACTCACAATCTTTTGATTGTACGTGAGTTCCAAAACTTCAATTGGATCGTTCGGCATGTGCTTCCTAATCATGATGGCTAAGTTCCTTTTATATATAGAGTAAATTACAAATACTTCATCTTTTTCTTTTAGCGAACGCCGTCTGTGCCTAGACGGGGGATTTGACAGATCCTTACCTGTTTATTGAGAATCTCAGAAAGTTTAGTACAAACCCAAAAAGCAGAAAATAAGGAGTACTTACTCCCTTACATTTACTTAACAAAAATTTAGAAATATTCTATCTAGCTGAATTAGTGTCTGAATAGTCCCCAGCATATCCTTCAGCTCCAGCACCTTCGAATCCTTCATCTCACAGGCATATTGGCAAGGAAATCCGCCCCCCTATTTCCCTCACGGTAGACATGCAAAAATTTCACCTCCATCGATCGACTTAGCAGTCTGATCCTCGTGAGAAAGCCATGTAAGCTCCAACCCCCGACACCACTGCTTATGATACGCAAAACCACTATGGAATCAGCTTCCACCCACTCGTGAGTGAATCCCCTTGACGGCCGCAACCTCCAGCCCCTTGACAATAGCAGCAAGTTCTGCTGTCGTATTCATTTGCTCCTCGTAATACTGATAAAAGGCTAGCAAACCGCGTCCCTCTGTATCGTGCAGAACCCCGCCTCCACCTGTCAGGCCGGGATTCCCTTTTGAGACCCTGTCACAGTTTAATTTCATCCATCCTGTATCTGGAGCAAGCCAACTGACCAGCCGTGGAAGACGGCGTAGCTTTATAGGAAAACGGCAGTTTGGCAGCCACTATTAAATCTCCCTTCCAGTGCAAGATGCGAAGAGCTCCAACTTTAAACAAGTGCCAAAGGTAGCTAATAATATTCTGAATAATCTTAGTGGGTCTAAAGGGGGTTCCTTGATGCTTTGCTTGATTTCTCATAGACCATGTAAACCAAAGAATTAATACCGGGATCAACAAGTGAACATGGTCCTCTACGAAGAAAGGCAAGGAGATATTTCAGAATAGTAGCATAATGTTAACTAGACTCGTGTTGGGGAGTTGCAGGTGGAAGAGCGAGGCGAAATAAACCCAAACCTCCCTCATGGTCGCTCCCGAGAGGGATACATGTTCCAAAGTTTCAGTCTTGTGACAACACATACGTTTCGACACAATTTGTATTCCCTTTGCCTCATTCACGCATCAACAGGGAGGAGATCATGCACAATCCTCCATGCAAACACAAAAATTGCAGGCCGAATACCCCTTGACCAAATATCCTCAAGTAGAGGTCTGCATATCGCCGACTACCAAACACTATTCTAGCCCGATTTCATCAAGAAGCGACTTGTTTGGTCCCACTTCAACCAAGCATGATTAGCTCATCGTGTGTCACAAGGAGTGTTCAGTATTTCTTGAACCAAATACCCTGGAACCACCTCTTGTAGCTTCTCCACAGCCCACTCCTCCCCCATCCAGAAATTACTCACTTGCTCTGGAGCACCACGGGAGGCTATAGTACCTCTGCAAGGCTCCGCTCCCCCACCCACATGTCATGCTAGAAACACACAGTGGTAGCACCTAGTGACCATGTGATATTACTTTCCGCTGTTTGCTTTGGTAGACACATGTGTCTCCATATTCCGGTACTGTTTTGATAACTCTGAGCCATTGTTGGACATGCTTGCTTATAAAATTTCTTTTTCAACCCAACAGTCCATAAGGAGGTACCCACTCGGAACCACCACCACAATTTCTGAGAGAAAGCTGAGACCATGTCATCAAACCGACCGACACCAATCCGCCCTCCATAACCGGAAAACAAACCCAGTTCCATGTCATCCAATGTAGTCGTCAGGTATAACCATAAGAGCCCCAAAAAGAATTATTTAGCATTCGTTCAATCGGAGTGAGCATGCCCTTAGGGGGCTTGGGGACGTACAACAGATGTGCCGGCATCGCAAGGAGGACCAACTTAATAAGCTGGAGTCGACTTCCTTGTGATAACACTTTCTTGTCCAAACCCCCTATTTTGCCTGCCTTGAACTCGATGAGCTTATCAAAGAAAACTACTCTCTTACGGCAGATAAAGATTAGGGCACCAAAGTATTGAAGGGCAATGATTTCATAGAAAACCCCATGAGCCATCTGATCCACCTTCAAATCTGCATATCCGTTGCTAGAGCTAATGTGTATGAGCTCTTGGCCCGATTAATTTTCTGGCTAGAAACCTCTTCCACTGCATGCAAGAAATCCATTACGACCTCTAAACTCCGCCTCCTTGTATTAGTGAATATTATAAATCGACGTAAGCTAAGTGTGAGACTCCTAGGTTGCCTTTAAACGAAAGGGAGGGCCACTCGCCATTAATTTGTTTAATCCACGGGACAATATTCAGCTGTAAGGACAAAGAGAGAAAGTGATAGGGGGTCACCTTGTCGCAATCCCCGTGTGGATTGGAAAAATCCACAAAGTTTGCCATTAAGCATATGGGAGAAGCAACAATTTTTCACACAGTTCATCACCCATCCAATCTACCGGGTTGGAAAGCCAAAGCAGATGAGCACCTCTCATAAGAAGACCCATCTACGTGATCATACCCTTTCGTCCTATAGAGCTTGAGAGCTACATTCTAGTTAACTTTGTTGGAGCCAATTGAATGAATAAGCTCTTGAGCCAGCAAAATGTTATTCCCGATTCCTTTCTGCCATAAAGACGCTGTGATTCGGTGATATTAAATCCAGCAACCATTGCTCAGCCTTTTGTTTAGGAGCTTTCTAAGTATTTAGTTGGTAGTATTGCGGACACTAATAGGCATGTACTTCGTTAATTGTGATGGGTTTTTTACTTTTGGGAGCAGCACAATGGAGATCGCGATTGAAGCTTTTCGACATAGGTTTGCCTCCCATAAAGCCCTCGACGGCCTCAAATACATTATGCTGAACGATGTCTCAACATTTCTAATAAAAAAGAGCATTGAAATCGTCTGGCCCCGTTGTACTATCAGTGCCTATGTCAAGGAAAACGACCAAAACCTCATCCATAGAGCATGGTCGACATAGGTTCTCCCCCATTGCATCTATGACTAAATGCTGGAGTATAGTCCTCCAAGCCGCCACCTGAAAATCATGGCTCGGCCGATAAGAGCTCTTTTAGAAAACAAAATTCCCGGCTCCTTGATCTCAACAACCTCTGCTAAGAGGATGTCCCCTTGTCGTATAACACTGATACAAGTTCTAGATCCCTTCTTTTTAACAAAAGATTGAAAATATCTCGTATTTATCTCTCCTTCATCAACCACTTACAAGCCATTTTTTGTTGCCAATAATCCTTCTCAGCAACAAGCGTTCATTGATGTACTGCAGTTACGCGATTCAACTGAATGAGGTTGGCCTCGGAGGGATCATTATCGTACAGCCATTCGGCCTTTTTCACTGCTTGCTCAGCCTTTTTAAGATTCCGAAAGAAGTTTCCAAACATGTGCTTATTCCACTACTTGAGGTGTTGCTTTAGACGTGATAGTTTAATTTTTAATTTCAGCATGCCTCGTTCGTGCACGGATAGCGTCCAACACCTCTCAACCACTTCCTGGAATTGGTGGTGTCGGCACCACATGTTTTGGAACTGAAATGATGAGGGTGAAGTCTTAACGAAGGACCGAATCTGCAGCGACATCGGGCAGTGATCCAACGCAAAACTGGCCAAAATGCATGACTTTCGTCAATGAGAAAGCATCTATCCATTCGCTAGAGAAAAGTGCGCGGTCCAGTCGTTTCCATAAACGATGATCATAGCATGTAAGCGGACTTTCATTGAAACCCACATCGACTAGGCCACAGTCAAAAACAGCCTCATTGAACTCGTCTATAGAATAGTGTGAGGGGTATGTCCCGTTAGACCGTTTTGAGAAGGAAAGGACAGTGTTAAAGTCCCCAGCAATAAACCAGCGGCCCCCTTGCTAAGCAACCTCTATCATGAATACCCAAATTTCACCTCTAGAGACCTTATTGCACTCGCCATATACCATTGTACAAAAAATAGGCTCACGCATCCCCTCAACCAAACACTTCAAATGCATGAACTGCTAATTGTCCGCAATCAAATCAAACTTTTATATTCTCATCTGCAAGGCACCATATTCTGTTATTACAATTACGTACTACATTTGGAAAGCCCAATTTCCTACTAATAATACCATCTTCACACCGCAGAGTCAATAATGCCTACCATATTCAATTTATATTGCTTACACACAATCGGCATAGAGTTTGTTGTTTATTCCCTGCGCCACCAATGTTCCAAAGGACGCAATTCATTATAGATGATATGGGGAAAGCGAGCTCTCGCATGGCCGTGCGTGATCACTCGATCAGGCTTGGATGTTGATATACCTCTTCTATGGGCCCTTTATCTTTGCCTCAGTAAAGTCATCCTTGTCGGCATCGATGCGCGAAGAATCCATCCTTTTAAAACTAAGGGAAACCTCATGTTCAGCCCCAACCCCAGCCGTGTCAGCATCATACAGGACTAGGTCCCATGTCGCATTATCATCATTGTGGTCTAGTCTAATCTTAATGAAATAAATCCAGATCATTTGCATGCTAGGACACCCATGTGAAAATTTGCCCACTAGTGCAAAATGCAAAGGTACTGCCAGTTGTTCTGTTTCTTCCGCCGTGAAGTTAATCACACGACCCCCTCTTTGCAAGCAGTGTTTTCTAAGATATTCCTCCGTTTTAGAGAAGCCCTTCTTAGCGGCACGGGGAGAAAGGACCTCATCTCTTACAGGAAATGAATCCCCAGTCAATACTGTCAAAATGACCTCTGATTATCGTCTGGCGGCTAGGGATCCGACAACTTAGGGTTAGGAGGCTGAGAGGTTTTAGAGAGAGTCATAGGTTCCGTAGAGTCACGTAATCTTTGTCCTCCCTGATTTTAACATCCATAGAACAACTATCCATTCTGTTAGGGTTCCATTTTTGTTTTTTGTGGTGAATTGGCCACATTACGATACAGATTATAATTTTATTTTTAGAATTTTCTAGAAAATTTATGGACTAGAACAACAAGAAGGAAATTGCACCTCATCGCCTTTTTTTTTTCTTGAACAATTTTTTAGGTTTTTTAGAAAAAGAAAAGTAAAGTAGACATTTCTAGGCTTCCATCTAAAGATTACATGATTTCATCAAATATCAAGGGGGTATTGGTACTTTTCAAATAATGAGAGGATACTTGTAATTATACCAAATCTCAATGGAGCTTGTTGTAATTATATATGTGTGTATTCTAATTGAAAACATATTAATTTAACACCACTGTTCAATATAAAACACAATCTCATTAACTAATCCAAATTTATTCTCATTTTATACAAAAAATTACACAAATTTAAATACATATTTTCCACTGAAAACTAAAAACTAAGAATGAAAACACAAAACAGGCCCTATGTTTTGACCATGGTCAATTAATATTTACCATGATTTTAGTTATGACAAAAACATTTGTTATGCTTTTTTGTTGTGTGTAAAGTTTTGGCGTTGCTTGCAAAAACAGCGGCTAATAATCATTCGGCATCCATTCTGAATTAGTATTGTTATGTTTTTTTCACTTATAACCATGGTCATCTATCTATACTAAATATATATATATATATATATATATACTATTATATAAAAGAAACCCTTTTTTACTCATAAATGGCGGTTAATGACACCGTCGCACCATTTTTTTGTAATGCCAAAACTAATCCTCAATTCATATAATAACTACTTTATTCAATTTTCCATATTTTATATTAATTGATAAATTAGTTTTTTCTTTCTTTCCTTCTTTTTTTTTTAATGTGATGTGTTATATTTTTTACTTTTATTTATAATATATTTTAAAGCATGAAATATTATTTATTTTATGCACGGAAGAATGGCGTGCCACAACGACTAGTATATATATATAAACTCATTTTTCCTCACAACTGGCGGTTAATGACACCGCCACACAAACTTTTTGTGATTTCAAAAATGCCATCAACTGATAAGATACTATTTTATTCAACTTGCCAAATTTTTCATTAACTGTTAAATTAGTTTTCTTGTCTTTCTTTCCGCTGTTTTTAATGTGATGTATTGGTTTATATATTTTACTCTTATTTATAATTTATTTTAATGCACCCAGGAACGGTGTGTCACGACGGTTAATAATATTATAAAGGGAAGAGGGTTTTTAGACTCAAAGTGGTAGTTTTGATACTACTTATTATAATACAACAAATGCCCTTAAACTTCCCAACTCGTGTTGAATTAACAATATTAATCAACTTCCTCTAGAAAATTAATTCCATACAATTACTTATTGTCAAAAATTAAATTTACTCACATTTTATTTAAGTTTATTGCTAATTAAAATAGAGATAATATATTAGTATTTGTGTTTCATGTATATATAATCATCGTTGTCAATATAATTACATATATTGTACAAAGTTTTAATTTTTAATTTAATTTTAGTAAATATGTTAATAATTAATGTATGCATTAAGAAAGTTATCAGATAGCTTTTGTATGTGAGGTTGTAAGGCAATAACAAATTTTAATACACAAGAACAAATTATGAGCTCTAATAAAATAAAAACATACTAAAAGTTATGCGCGCAAGTACTGCATGCTACCGTTTCTGGTAAGTTATAACAAGAAAGTCATATATCTAGTGACGGAAATACAGATACCTTATGACACTAGTACTAGCAATTGCTACACAAACAATTACTTTTTCTTAAATATACTTAATCGACATGGCACGCCACCTCTGCATGTATATAATAAATAATATTTCACATTTTAAAATATATTTTCAATAAAAAAAAAAAAATATATATATATATATATAAACCATCGCAACATATTTAAAAAAAAGGAAAGAAATAAAGAAATAAAAAAAAAAGAAACCAACTGATAGGTAGTATTGTTATAATGAAAAGTTTATATCACAATATAAGTAATGGTTCTTTGTGAATAACAATAAAGTTTTTTTTTTTAATTTTTTTATATTAGTATAAATGCCAATGAAAATGGAAAAGTTAGGGGATAAATACTGGGAACTCCTCCTTGAGATTCCTCGGAACAATTACGCCCCTTTACTTGGACTTTGAGACAGTTCTAGGTTTTCGTGATATAAGTTATAACAACATCGGCGTTCGCAACTCCATCCGCAAGTCATGACCTATGCACATAAAATATGGGAAAAATTATAATTATTTTTTCTAAAATTTAACATAATTATAATTATTTTATCGTTATGTAAAAAAATAACTATAAATATATCCCTCAAATAAAAAATAATCATATATCTTCTAAACGTGAGATAAAATTACTACTTTGCCATTTTTTATTTTTTTAAACGTTAAAAAAAGTAAAAAGAATTTGAAGGTAGGTGAAGTAAATAATTTATAGAACATATTAGTTCACAAAAACATATTACAAAATTCTAAATAATATTATAAAATTATAATTCATAATCCAAATGGATATTTTGGTCAGCTCACTATAAAGAATAGATGAAAATTTAACAGAAGTTAACAGAATGAGCTTGTTATTAAATATATATCAAAATCATAAGAATATTTAAAAAAATATAAATAATGAATAAATATTTGTAATCATGCTAAATTTCAGGGGGACGGCTGTAATTTATCTTGAAATATAACACGCTTATCCTATTGCCGTCTGAGCATATCCCTTTCTTTTTTTGTTGGTGAAGTTTGGGCTGCAAAGTTAGCCATATTGTACTAACCTTCTAATTATTAAATATCTCACTTTCAAGTAAAATATTAACGTTTGTGCTTTTGAGTGAAAAATAAGTCAATCCCATCGTCCTACCTTTTTTTCACTTTTACACCAAAGTGAATAATTGCATATTTTAAGGCCCACTTGTGGACGGACATCACCACGCATTTCCAACTATGATTCTCCTCATCGATAATGCTATATTTTCTTAGTCACTTTTAGTGCATTTTTTTTCCCATTATCCAATAATAACGTCCAATAACGTTATTCGCCAGAATCATAAAATATTAGTTCAGACATTCCTTCAATCCTTCTTTGCGTTAGTTTTAGCCTAATTGAGGTGTGAATATATAGTGTGCACTCAACTTATCTTTTTGTTTTACCCATAAAAAGTTAATTGGATTTAATTAAATTAATTAATGGTCTTTTTATTCGACTGCTTACACTTTTATATGGCCGTTATATGGTATCAGAATCAGACCAAACAAAATGTTCTGTGTTTAAATTTCATTATAACCCATTTACGAAAAGAAGGGATGATTACATTGCCATCTCCTGATATTTAATGTAATTATACGTAAACTCTATGTGATTTAAAGAATTACACCTAGTACCCTTGACGTTTGTTTCTATCTAACAAAGAGATCCATCCATTAATTAAAATATTCACAAAATTTACTGATATCAGCAAATAAATTTATTGAAAATCCATATTTGCCCTCGATTGACTTATTACTAACTTATTGCAGGGCAAAGAAATTTTTTTCCCATCAAACTACACTTATACATCTTTACACACTAATGCATGTGAGGAAGTACATATTCATTTTCATAAAGGTAGGTTGGTCAGAAAATATTTGTTTGACATACAATAAGTATGTAAGTCAATTAAGGGTAAATATGAATTTTTATTCAATTCTTTGTTGATGTCAGCACATTCGTGAATTCCACTAACAGATGGTCTATTTGTTAGATATAAATAAATGCTAGGGGTACTAAGTATAATTTATTAAATCACAGAAAATTTACATGTAACTATATCAAATATCAGGCGAAGGTTGTGTAGTTATCCCCCCAAAAAAAAGTTTCATGTGTGGGGTTTACGCGTAAGGAGAGCGTGGTAAGAAATTAATGTTAAATTGTTATATTCTTTTAACTGTTTAAATATTTAGATGATATAGCCATTTAACATTATTGATATTCCAATTAAAGAAATCTGACTACTACGAAATGTTTTTTTTTTTTTTTTTTTTTTAATATATTCTATCAAAACTTGTTGAAATATTTATTAACTTGATTGTTGTAGTATTCCAACTAACATACTAGATATTGAAACCAATCTATACTATTTTTTTTTTCTTTCTGGAAGGAAAACCAAAATTACGCATTAAAAATATCATGCATTAGTACATGATACAGAGACATAGGAGGAGATGAGCCTCCATCCTGAACTGGGTTTGACCCTTAGCTAAAATATCAGCAGCAGAGTTAGTCAAATGAGGAACATGGGAAAACTCGATATTACATATAAAAGACTACTATGACGAACTTCTTCCACCAAGAGAGCAATCCAGGAGAAGTTAGGCTTATGAGATTGGAGCTTGTGAATCACATTGAAGCAATCTCCTTCTAGAATGACGTTGGGCCATGAATTCCAAAGGATCAGCTCGACAACTACCTTTGTCGCAAATATCTTCGTATAAGCTGCATCCGTTGGGTCAGTTAGCAAGGCAGAATCCCAAAAAATGCAGGTTCTATTCGAATCTCGAGCAAGATCACTTGTACCAGTGGCCGAGAGATTAGAATGTACAAAACCATCAACGTTTACCTTAATAACGCTAGACAGTGGAGGCTGCCAGCGTTGAGCGGCTGAAGATGGTTGTAAATGACATTGAAGTGGCGGACCAGTTTGGTACGTCCAAAGAACTCGTCTTGCAAATAAGATCGTATTTAGTGGTTCCGTGTCCTTGCCATTCCAATATTTTTGATTCCGGCTCCACCACATAGCCCACAAAATGACTAGAAAGAGAGCATATTGATTGGCCTCCAACTCGCGGTACGACATCCTAAGCCAATCTTCCGGTGAATCAAAAAACATTTCAAAAACATTCCAAGGAAGATCAGGCAAAGCCCAAATAAAACTTGACTGAGAACAATTAAGTTCAAAGTGGAAAAAATCCTCACCGTCAGCGTTGCAATTTGGACAAATGGAAAAGGTGCCACATCCATGATGACTCAAGTTTACAAGTGTTGGAAGAGCGTTGTGACAAACTCGCCATGCAAAAGATTTCTCCTTAGAGGCAACGAACATTCCAAATAAAGTTCCAGGTCGATTTAGGAAAGTTCACAGCCGGTGACGAAGAAGATGGTTGATGAAAATCAACGTTCATTGCAAGATGATATGCACTTTTCACCGAGAACAGTCCACGATTACCAAAATGCCAAATCCATACATCGTCAGTTGTTTGATTACCAAGAGGTAACTTTCGCACCAAAACAACTTCATGGTCCCCAAATATCTCCAAAAGAAGTTCCTCATTCCACCCATGTAGTCTTTTGCTGACTCGTTCAAGAATGTGTCAATATAAGTGTTGGAAAAAGTTTTAGCAATCATAGTAACATTTTGAAAATTCAATCAGATTTAAGAAATAATTTTTGAAACCAAAAACACGAACAAACACGTTTGGAACAACGATAAACAGTTTAGATATGTTGTATTACAGAAGAATATATAAATCGGAAACTTATAATGATAATTATATCGTAACAACTCTCGATCAAAAGTAGTGAACTAAATAAATCGCAGAATTATTCTGCTTTCATTGAAGTAAGTATACATCCCGTTTCAATGTGCACCAGGTACTAGCGACTTCTTCCAGGATAAGATGGCTCGATTCAGCAATACTGCACTATAATGAAGAATACCTCAAACAACACTCAAAAGCCTATCGAAGCTAGAACACAAAGCTCGGATTTTAGGGAGAAGATCGAGAGAATACTAGAGAGAAGATTTGAGTGCTCACTTTTTGCAAATTGTGAGTTGGTGTATCAAATGGTTGAAGTGACCAACCTTTTTATAGGCTCACAACAACAATAAATTAAGACCAACCATAAACAAGCATTAAACAAAATTAAGTCAGGTTTTAAAATTTGCCATTAAACAGAATAATGGCATTAAAAAAAATCTAAAAACAGTCAAAATAGGCAGAAAAATTCAGCTGTTTTTCAGGTTTAAAAAACTTGATTTAAACCTGATTTAAAAAGCATTAAAAAACGTTTTGACTGAAAGAAATTTGAAAAACCAATTTTCTGTTAAAAATCAAATGGTTTTTGCTGCAAAAAGATATATATTGAGGTTGAGACATTTTCCCTAACGCCCGCGCCTAGAGCCGGAGCTGAATCGTGCGGACGGTGGCGGCGCGCGTGTGGGGCAACCTCATGTTCAGTCTAGTCTCCATAACACTTCAAACATCACTTGGATATTGAACTTAATATAAGGAGTTTATTTTGCACATAAATTTCCAATGTGGGACAAGTATGAGTGTAAAAACACTTACCCCACCATACAGTTTATCTACTTATCAAAGCTCATATTTCCCGATCATATTCCTATATGGAACAAATGCACCTCTCCATTTTTTTCTCCCAATCTAATCGATGGATCAATATTGTAATTGCATCCATATTTTAGATCACATTATTATTACAAATTAGCAATTAATTACAACAATCCCCCACAAATCCATAGATTTGAACTCAAGCTTTCGTAACTTGCTTTTAACAATGGTACCTTTTGGTTTGAACCACTGGCTCAATTGTCTAACGTCAGCTGTCACCAGGTCAAATGAAACTAAGCATTGAACTTTAATTTTGTGATTGTGATAACGTCTGTTAGTAACAACAAGCCACCGTCTTTGTGTTGATCTTTAGGGTTGACCCTTTAGGCCATGTGTCCCGATCCTGTTCATGAATGCTTTCAGGAATAACCCAATTCCTTAGTTGCGGCTAAACAACTGCATTCACTTAGTTGGGCATCTCCAAAGATGCATTGCTAGCATCTCGTCTAAAAGACTTGACCCCATTCAGAATTAAACTCTTACTGGAAGTATCAACACCTTCCAGAATTACAAGGGATAGACTCTAGATACAAAATATCAATCTATATTGGTGCTCTAACATACTTATGACTTGTTAATACCACACTGAACCTTCTTTATTGGATCTCCACTTAGAAGGTTGGGTTGTTATTGTAGATATGTCATTGATGGATTTTCAGTCCCATCCCCAATCTGAATTTTTGTACTTGTGATAGATCTAATCCTTTCATCAAAGGATCGGTCACATTGTCCTTTGTTCTCACAAAGTCAATGCCTATAACTCTATCCGAAACTAATCCCCTTATAGACTTAAGTCTAGCTTGGATGTGTCTTTTGGTTGTATTTACGACTCCGAACCTTTGCTATTATGGTTTGACTATCACAATGTACAACAATAGGTGGAAGAGGGTGGCTTACAATGGGAAGTTGTAATAACAACCCATAAAACCATTCAGCCTCTATACCAGTTGTATCCAACACGCATAACTCGGCTTCAAAAATAGACCTGGTTATCAAAGTCTGTTTTACAGACTTTCAGGAGACTGTGCCCCCACCTAAGGTAAATACATATCCTGAACACCCATTACTCCCGGAGTTTTTGGCTATCTAGCTAGCATCACTATATCCCTCAAGAACAACAAGGAATCTTGCATAATGTATGGCCTGTGATACTATGCCCTAAAGGTACTTTAGTACCCTATCCAAAGCTCCCCAATGCGTTCTGTCCGAACAATAGTGTATCTAGCCAGCTTTGAGACATAAAAGATATATGTAGTCTTGTGCCATTTGCCAAATACTGCAAACTCTCAATTATTTGGGAATACCTTAACTGTGCTACTGGGACACTATTTTCATTTTTGAATAAAGCCATAGAAGGATCATATGGTGTCTTTGCAATCTACTATTCTGATAGTAAAATTTCTCAATTATCTTCTCAACATAATGAGATTGAGAAATAGCTATCTCATCAGTTAAACAAATCAACTTGATGCCAAGCATTACATTGGCCCCTACCATATCATTCATTTCAAACTTATTTTTCAAAACGACTGGGTTTCGGTTATTATATCTAAACATGACCCTATTAACAAAATCTCATCTACATACAGGCATAAAATGATAATCTTATCCCTTTAATCTTAAAGTAAGTGAAGCCAAATGCAAGAATAGTTTTATCAAACTTTTCATGCCACTATTTGGGTGCTTGTTTAAGTCCATAGAGAGACTTAACAAGTTTAGCCACCAATCATGAAGCCTTAGATAAATTATTTTGTTTAAAAACGAAGCATAAACCCAAACTAGTAAGAAACTCAAACATTAAGGTCTGATAGAGGAGGGAAAAATAAGTCGAGTGCGTTTAATGGAAATTGTCAAAGTTGTGACATAGTTCATGAAGAAACTCCTCCATATTTGCCTTCGGCTATTGGAATAGCTGAACAAAAGACTAGAATGTTTAAAGACATGATTAACAGTCTTTTGTTAAACTTTGGGTTACCTAAGTATTTGTGGGGAGAGGCTTTGAATACGACTCGCCATATTCTGAATAGAGTCTCTCTAAAACACAATACGAGTACTCCTTTCGAATTATGGAAAGGTAGAAAATCGAGCCTCAAATACTTTTGAGTGTGGGGGTGCCTAGCAAAAATGTTGGTCCCAAAACACAAGAGAAAGAAATTAGGTCCTAAGACTGTTGATGTTGTGTTCTTGGGTTATGTTGAGACAAGTTATGCTTTGAGGTTTCTAATTATTCAATCAGAAATTCCAAGCATTGATACACCAATTCACCATCTGTCAAAAGCTCTCAAATCTTCTCTCTAGTATTCTCTCGGTTTTCTCCCTAAAATCATAGCTTTGTGCTCTAGCTTCAATGGGCTTCTGAGTGTTGTTCGAGGCTCCCTTAAGTACATGCCGTATCCTGGAAAAAGTTGCATAGTACCCGGTACACGTTGAAATGGGACCTATAATTTCCTCAAGGCAAGCAAAATAATTCTGCAATTTGGTTAGTTCACTGCTTTGGACAGAGAGTTATTACGATACAACTCTCTTTGTAAGTTTCAGATTTATTCTTCTGTAATACAACATATCTAAATTGTTTATCATTGTTCCAACGTATTTGTTTGTGTTTTTGGTTTCAAAAATTATTTATTAAAATATGATTGAATTTTCAAAACGTTACTAGGATTGTTAATACTTTTTCCAACAATAAGTACCGCTTTGAACGACCCACAAAGGAAGGCAAACCCAAACAAGTACCACGGGGCTTCGCCTCTTGAACCCCTAAGATATGAGCAAGATAGGCTGCAATGGACGAATGAACATCGACGCTGCATGTTACCGTAGATTTTTCCAAGTTGATTACTTGACCTGAGACACAAGCATAGCCTTGTAAAATGGGTCCCACTCTTTGAAACTGACTTTCCTCGGCCGAACAAAAATGTAGAGTGTTGTCGGCAAATAAAAAATGTGAGATGACTGGAGCTTCGTCACATTTGCACCCCCGTAAGCAGCCCATTATGTACATCCGCATCGATCAAGCTCAAAAAAAGACCATTCGACCCTATCATACACCTTACTCATGTCCAATTTAATCGATGCATAACCCTCAGACCTTTAGTATTAATAGTGATTTAATTCAAAAGCAATTAGAATATTATCCATAATTAATCTTCCAGCTACAAAAGCTGATTGAGAACGTGAAATGATTGAATCGAGAAAAAGTCCAAGTCTATTGGCTACAACTTTTGACATTAGCTTGTAAAGCACATTACATAAACTGATGGGTCTAAAATGAGACATAAGCTCCGAATTTGCACACTTAGGTATAAGCACAAAATTTGTATGATTATTAGTAGCAGGCATATTCTGAGTATTTGAACATGCAGAACCACAACAGTAATATCAACACCCATAATATCCTAATAGGTTTTGTAAAAGATCGGGAAAAAACCATCCGACCCGAGCGATTTTAATGGGGGCATATCAAAAAGAGCAAGATTTACCTCCTTTACAGTGTACGGTCTCGTTAGGGAGATGTTTATGTCGGATGTCACAAGGGGCTGCAAATGCTGAAGAGTCGACTGCATCTCAGTGGCTGAAGGACAATGAAAACGAAAATTTTTCAAAAAGTAGGACTGAACTAAACATAGTAAATTAATCTTCGATAGCTCATCAAAATATGGACATATAAAGTTGCAAGATCCATGTTATTAGTGGGGTTCAGATTTATAACATTTAAGTAAATCTAATTGTTTAACAACTAGACTATTGTACTGGAGATTAATAGAAATTGACTAAAAGCCAATTTGGCCTGGTGGTTATATAACTGATGGAAAAAATACAAGCAACTTCCCTGTGATATGGGATATGTACAAAAAAATTAAAAAATATCTCTCTATAATTTTTAAAATGAAACAATTTACCTCCTAATTAGACAGAGAGATAAATTGCTATTTTTTTAAAGAGGGATAATTTATTTATTTGTAATATCACAAGGAGTAAATTGCATTAAACCCTATAGTTGATTGTAAGATAATTAATCATAATATTCAAAATTGATTTTAGAAAAGTTACTACGGCTTTTGAATTCATAATTTTATAATTGATTACGCAAATTCTAATTGTAATTAAACTCCAATTAACAGCCATTTTAAGGATAATGAAAAAATTAGGAAATTGTTTAATGGGTATAGCATAATTGAATGAAAATAATTATGGTGGAATTCAAAGCAAATACTTGTAATTTTTTACCAAAATGTGGTTTCAATGAAATTTAATCATGAAAGTGATTATCGAAGAAAGGATTAAATGACCAAAAAAAGCTTACATTTGCACTAAGAAATGCAATTTAATTTATTCAATCACCGGACACTAAATATAGACCAGACGCATTATTGTTCTGCATGGGATTAATTGCAGTACATTTGACGGTGGACATAAAATTGTGTTATTGGGCTTTGGGATCTGAGGTCCCGCGTAGCTTACGGATAATAGGTCAGGGTCCAATCCACTGGATCTGTTAGAGACAACTTGGATCCATTGGGTCAATTTTCAAGTTTCATTTTCAACATACTGATTGAAATAAAAATATATTTATTTATTTATATTCCCACTAAAAATTTTATACTATCATTTTATCATAATCATTATTTATATATATATAAATATATTTTCCAATCATTAACTTAATAATTAAACTAATGATATATATATATTTTTTTATGCCCCTAAAAATCTACCTGGTAAGCCCAAGAGCTAGGAATGAGTCTCCGAGTAGGGTTGCTCAGCAGGCCAAGTTCATTTTGGCGCAAAACAATAAGACATTCATCCACAAGGTCCTTTTGTAATCACTGACCTGGCAGGTCTATAAAAAAATCCTGTACAACAAGCCTAGTCATCAAATAGTAGGGATTCCATGTCGTACAAGTGAAACGTGGAGCCATGTTATACCCAAAAATCTCATCCAAATTCCTAGAGGATTGGCTGAAATCCGGATTTTTCTCAACAGGTCGAAAAAAGTTGCAGACCTGGTAAGGTTGATTCAAACGGGCATATCTCCTTCAATTTTAATTCAATTTCTGCGCAGTTTGTTGGAGAAGATAGTTGACTTCTCAAGGTTTCTAACTCCATATGGCTCTCAACGTAATTCTCCCCCGGAATCAAAATCATTATAAAATGGATGATTGACCAGTCATTTGTCAAGTAACTTCTATTCAACTTTTGCACTTCATTTTGCACACGGATTCTCTCTACTTTCCAGCTGTTTTAAACTCACTCTTTTCACACTTCAACAATACACAACACTAGTTTACCATTATTCTCACTTATTTCAAGTTTTCCCATTTATTTATCCATAGAATATTACTGAAGTGTCAGAGTGCTAACTCCTCTATGCAAGCTAGTCTCCCCTTCAATCTTGGAATTTTCATGAAGGTCCCTCAACTTTTGTGGTGCTGGTAGACTCCAGTACGCATCATTGGCGTCGTCTGTGGGAAGACTTGAGCTTTGACGTGAGAAATGACCGATTCAGATAACAGTGGATCTTTTTCGGGAGACGCCTCCCTCCACGCTGTAGTAGGATTCACCATCTTCCCTCTTGAACAGATGAGGAATGCCTCCAACGTCCCTGCTCCAGGTAGCGACCTAGCTCCAGCTAGTAGCCCCCTTGTTCCAGTTGTTGATTTCCCCACCCCACGGGTGTTTTCCCCGCTTTAGCAGGTATTTTCCCTGCTCCTGCTGGTGCCTTCCCCGCACCAGTTGGTGACATTCTGGCCACGATGACCAACTCGACAGTTACTCCTGCCGCGGTGGATTCGATCCTCTATGAGCACCTTCGCCAGTTTATACTGGAGACCATTCATTGAGCCTTTCGCGGCTCCCAGGCCAGTGGAGCGGGACCTTCTTCCCAGCAAGAATGAGGAGGAATACTTAGAAGCCAACCGATGGATGAGCAAGTCCCGGTAGGGCAGTAGCCGACTGGATCCCTACCCACCAGCTCTGCCATCAAAGAAGTAGCCCCTTTTTAGCCTCCCAAAATTTGGCAAACCCTGAGGAAGGAGGTGGGCGAGCTTCGCCAGCAGGTAACCAAGGACGCCCTGCTAGATCGCGGTTCCGTTTAGTGAGGACATCATGGCAGAAGAGCTCCCTACTCATTTTCGAGCACCTTCTCATCTACCTACCTATAATGGCACCACCGACCCTACCGAGCATATCCATAAGGTCAAAAATACAGCCTTACTACACAGGTATACCGATGGTATTAAATGTCGTATCTTTCTTGCTACACTAATCGACTCTACTCAACAATGGTTCAACTTGTTCCCAGCTAGATTAGTAAGATCTGTTGCAGTGTTTAGCTCCCTTTTCCTACACCAGTTTGCTAGCAGCAAGAAGTTCCAGAAATCGGCTATCAACCTTTTTGGATTCAAACAGGAGGAAAATAGCCATTAAGAGCCTATGTACAATGTTTCAACAATGTTTTCCTAGAAGTCCTTACTGCCTACCAGGAGGTCTTGATCAGCGCTCTCACCAGGGATTCCGGGTAGGACCACTCTTTGAATCTTTATCGAAGAAACCCACAACTAATTTCCATGAAGTACTAGCTCGCGTAGAGAAGTACATGAACCTCGAAGATGCCCGGTTGGTCAGGAATGGGACAACAAGGACTGGAGGAGGGAAGGAGAAACCTCCTCCACCCATAAGCGTAGGGAGAACCCCGAGGATGATTCAACCCCCTCGATCCCAAGAATGAGCATTACCCCCCTCTGATCACCAGCCCCGCACGAATGTTGATAGCCATACATCGCCATCCCGCACTGCAATAGCCTAAGGGTTTAGAGGAAGGCCCTCAACTTCCTAAATCGAAATATTTTTGCAGGTACCATAGAGAATATGAACATGATACTAACAGGTGCTGGCAGCTAAGATAGAAAATAGAACGACTCATCCAGGCTAGCTACTTGAAAATTACATTGATAAGGACCGACATTGTGTACAGAAGGAAAAACCCTCCCGCCATCGCAATTCCAGCAGGAGCGAGGAGTAGGTCGTTGATCCTCCAAGAGGGAGAACAGAAAGGAAAAATTCCCGACTGAGGAACAGAGCCCAGAAAACACTCCTGCCAAAGGGGTAATTATATGATTGTAGGAGGACCTACTGACAGGGACTCCAGTAGAGCTAGGCCTACCCATGCCCGCGCTGCTAAGGCAGTAGTGGAGCTTGACCACAAACCACCAACAGAGGATCCTATGATCCATGTTGGACCTGCTGACATACAGGGAGTTCATTTACCTCATAATAATGCACTTGGTATTTCTGCCACTCTTGCTAACTACACTGTTCAATGTATCTTTGTGGATTTTGGCAGTTCTGGAGATATCAACTTTATGAGGTTTACCGACGGATGGAGCTCGGTGATATTCCGCTGGAGCCGATAGACACGTCATTGTATGGTTTTTCAGGGGAAGTTGTACATCCTCTCAAATAGATCCTGCTCTACCTATCCTTGGGAGTGGAGTCGAACAGAAGACCAAGATGATCCGCTTCCTCATGGTGGACATGCCTTCGGCGTACAATGCTATTTTAGGGCGACCTACTCTAAATGCCTTCCACGATGTAGTCTCTACCTATCACATGAAGCTAAAATTCCCTATTGGAGCAGGAGCAGGAGAAGTCATAGGTTACCAGTACACTGCCCGAAAGTGTTACGTCGAGTCCGTGAAAGGAGGCAATAGGAAAGACATGAAGATAGACCTCCCCCAGGCCGGCAAGGAGAAAGGTAAAAGGCCTGCAAAGTACGAAGAGCAAGGAAATGAGGTTCCTGCTCGAGTTCAGCCCGCTGAAAAGCTGCGGAGTATCTAGTTGATACCAAGAGAGTCGAATAAAATAACTAGGATCAGCTCCCAACTGAGCCTTGGATTAGTAGGGCGGCTAACCACCTTCTTGTGGGAAAATGTGGACGTCTTTGCCTGGTTAGCCCACAAACTAGTGGGTATTGACCCCAACATCGTTGTGCACAACTTGAACTTGGACCCTTCCTTCCCCTCTGTAAACCTGAAGAAGAGACATTGAAGTCTTGAGAAGGATAAGGTCATCCAGGAGGAGGTAAGTAAGCTCCTTGATGCAGGGCACATCAAGGAGATCCAATTCCCCCAATGGTTGTCCAATGTGGTACTTGTCCCGAAAGGTAACAAATGACGCATGTGCATAGATTTCAGAGATGTTAACAAAGCCTGTCCTAAGGATTTTTAACCCTTACCTCGTATAGACCAGCTGGTGGATTCCATCTTTGGTCATGAATTGTTAAGTCTAATAGATGCCTCGTAGGGTTACCACCAGATTATGCTTAACGTCGAAGACTAGAAGCGAGTGAGTTTCATCACGTCAGGGGGAACATATTACTATATTGTGATGCCCTTTGGGCTGAAAAATGCAGGTGCTACATACCAACTATTGGCGGATCACATGTTCGAAAACAGCTAGGACGCAACATGGAAGTGTATGTGGACGACATACTGGTGAAGAGCATACAGGCCGACCAACACCTTGCAGACCTTGCTGAAACCTTCAGCATACTCAGAAAGTACCACATGAAGCTGAACCCAGTCAATTGTGCATCCGGTGTTTGAAGTGGTCGATTTCTTGGTTAGGTGGTGACAGAGAAGGGTATCGAAGTCAACCTGAATAAAATACGAGCAATCCAGGAGATGAAGCATCCTACCAACCTCAATGAAGTACAAAAACTTGCTGGTTGCATAGCTGCTCTCAGGAGATTCATATCCCGCCCATTGGAGCGGCCTTCCTTTCTTCAAAGCCTTAAGGAAAGCCAACGACTTTGCATGGGATGAAACTTGCCAAAGAGCCTTCTTGGATCTAAAGGCCTACCTGGTCGAGCTGCCTTTGCTCACGAAGCCCTCACCAGGTAAAATACTGTACTTATACCTTGCTGCAGGTCAACATGTTGTGAGTTCCGTGCTCATCAAGGAGGAAGACGAAAGTCAGAAATCTATATACTACGTCAGCACGGTATTACATGGCGTTGAGCAACGGTACCCTGAGGTAGAAAACTAGCATTTGCCTTGGTAGCAACTGCTAGGAAATTACGATCTTAATTTTTATCGCATTTTATTATTGTGCGCACTAACACCCCCTTGCGAACTACGTGGGGAAAGCTGAGACTTCAGGCAGGATGATTAAATGAGTTGTAGAGCTCGACGAGTATGACATTTCTTACTAGTCCAGAACAACCATCAAGGCCTAGGCGTTTGCTGAGTTCATAACTGAAACAACATCTACCGAAAAAGACGAGGGCACATGGCTACTCCATTTGGATGGCTCCTCCACCCATACGGGTAGTGGAGTAGGTATCGTGCTGACTAGCCCAGAAAAAGATAGGCTAGAATTTGCCTTGAGGTTCGACTTCAAGGCCTCGAACAATGAAACCAAATACGAACCCTCATAGCAGGTATTAAGATGACACTAGATGCAGGAGCAAGAAACGTAACTTCTTACTCCGACTCCCAGTTGGTAATCAATCAGGTGGGAGGCACATACGACGTTAAGGAGGACCGCATGAAGGGGTACCTGTAGGAAGTAAGCGACCTTAAGAGCAGGCTGAAGATCTTCCAGCTCCACCAGATTCCCCGCACTAAAAACACTAAGGCAGATTATCTTGCTCGGTTGGCTAGCTCCCTAGTCAACTGCAGCACTCGTACTCTCACTCTAAGGACCCTCACTAAGGTTACTTCTGACACTAACATGTACATCATGTAGATTAGCACAGACTGGAGGAAAACCCTCCTTGATTACCTATAGGAAGGAATCCTTCCTCCTGATGAAAGTGAAGCAGCCCACCTGAGAAACCGGGCAGCTAGATTTACCTATTGGGAAGAATCCTTGCAAGAGCAGCTTCTCCCAGCCCTACCTCCATGCGTATCAGCAGAGGAGGACAAATCTGTGCTACAGTAGATACATGAAGGATCCTGTGGATCCATACAGGTTCTATGGCCCTTGCACGAAAAATATTAATAGCCGGATACTTCTGGCCTACTCTCAAGAAGGGCGCAATAAACTGAGTGAGAAGGTGTGTACACTGCTAGAAGCACGCCCTACTCATCCATATACCAGCTGATCCCTTAAAGGCCCTTTCATCACCATGCCTATTTCCCAGTGGGGAATGAACACAATAGGTCATTTCCCAATTGCACAAGGATAACACAAATTTGTTCTAGTAGCACTGGACTATTTCAGTAAGTGGTTGGAGGCAGAACCCCTTGCTAAGATCACAGAAAATGAAGTGCTCAAGTTCTTGTGGAAAAACATCATATGTAGGTATGGGTTACCTCGTGTTCTTATTTCTCACAATAGTCGCCAGTTTCAGGATTGGAAAATTCAAGATTGGTGTGCCGACTTGGGCATCCAGCAACGCTTCACTTCAATAGCCTACCCCCAAGTCAATGGGCAGGTAGAAGTCACAAAGATTTTGGTGCAAGGCATCAAGACCAAGCTGGAACAAACTGGAGGGCAGTAAGTGGATGCCCTGTCCAACGTGTTGTGGTCTTATAGAACCACTCCCAGATCAACTATAAGAGAAACTCCCCTCAATTTGGTGTAAGGCTTAGAGGCCCTAATCTCAGCTGAAGTAGGGCTGGAATCCTTCATAATACAACACTACGAGCAAGAGGATAACGATGCCGTGCTGCATACCAACCTGAATCTCATTAATGAAGTTCGGGAGAATGCCCGAACCAGCATGGAAAGATATAAACAGAAGGTGGTCAATGCCTACAACTGAAGGGTGAAGATGAGAGAGTTTCATTTAGGAGTTCTCGAAGCTGAGATGAGTTAGAAACTTAAAACGAGTAGGGAAATTGGCTCCCAACTGGGAGGGCCTGTACAAAGTGAGCCGGATTGTCAAATTTGGAGCCTAGAAGCTGCAAGAAGAATATGGCAGAAAGATCTCCCGACCATGGAATGCGTACAACCTCAGGAAGTTTTACTCCTTAGCACCCTGCTCTTTACTCATAACACTACTACTTGACTAATTAGCATTATACTACCTGAATAAAGAGAATTTTCCGCTCCTTTACTATACTCTTCTTTATCAACAAGTTAATCACCTTGCTCTCTCCTAGCCCACATAAGCCACCTTGCTAGCGCACGTAGTCAATAAGCCACCCTTACTGGCACACGCATCTCATAAGCCGCCCATGCTGGCGCACAAATCTCATAAGCCGCTCTGCTGGTGCACTCATACCGACTTCGAGCCCTGATAAGCTGCCCTGGTGGCTCACTCTTGCTGGCTTCAAAGCCCTAATAAGCTATCCTAAAAGGGCACATCCTTGCTCACTTTACAGGCTGAACGACTTAATAAATTGCCTTCAACAGGCACACTTATTTAGCTATAATAGCTCATTTGTAATGGCATACATATACTTCCATGCTACTTGGACTATCTTTCTACTTGCTATCTCTAGCACTTGCTTATTGCCTACTACAGCAGGTCTTGCTCTGTTCCTGCTGGACAAAGCTATCCCGCTGCGCACCAAGAGCCCCAAAGCCAGACCAATGCAAGGACCACATACCCTATTGATGGCAGGAGGATGTGGACCAGCTTGCACGATTAGCAGGGGGTACCTCCAAGGATGAGTACTATACATGGAAGGGCCCTTGGCCGACAGACGAGCCCACCACTCTGCTATAGCAGGTGTATTCCTACTTAAGCTAGGAACGTCATAACAGGTTGTATCATTCTCACATTCAGGTGTTTTTGGCTAAGGCCACTCTTTTCTAAAGCATGTCTCCTAATAGCTTCTACTTTATCAAGTGTGTAGGCAAGATTGAAACCTGCTCATTATTTATACATACTTTGACTTGAAAGTCTCCTCATCTCACTACTTACCTACAAGGGAAAGCCTACTTAACAGGCATATCACAAACTGCTAAGCTGGGATATTCCTAATAATTCTATTATACTAACCTACAGGAAGGAGCAAGGCCACAAACATATTCATCCATCATAATAGCAAACATCTTTCCATGAAATGCAGAAGCAGATATTATAAAGCATTCATATAAATAGAAAAGAGGAGAAATAGAATCCAATGCATGCATGTGCCAACAGCCAAACAAAATATTCAAAGCCCACACCCAGGCACTTTCAAACCTCACGTAGGAGGTGTCAAATATCCAATAGAAAACTAAATTGGTCTTCTTTCAGAGAGAGGGAGACATGTTCATTTACCAGTAGGAGGAGGCACATTTCCTTCACCTAATGCAAGAGGATCTGACCTCAACGGAGCTGCATCCTCCGCCACTTGACCAGTCAGGTCCAAGGACATAGGGTCGTCCCCAGCAGATGGGACCTCATGAACTGAAGCAGGGTATCCTTGTCAGGATCAGGGACCGTGGCCAAGCCAACATTCTCATCCAGAAAGGAGGCATCATTATCTTTAGGAGGATAGCCGACTGCAGCAAATTGGTGAATACAAGTCTAAAACCCATGGTAGTAGTAATTTAGGCCTTTGTCAACCAGCAAGCTCTGGAACTCAGGGGTCTTCGTGTAGCTCGCCAGGCAGCTTTGCAGATGACCTCCAACATGTCCCTGCCTTCCTCCGTTTCAAGGTACTTACGGATCAACTCCTTCATTTCCTTCTTCACCTGCAGCATCGTTTATTCCAAGCGAACGTTCAGGGAAATCACCTCCTCCCTAAGGTGACGAAGGCTAGCGGTATCCTCCTGATGCAGCGCATCACTTTTCTTGATTGCCTCCCTCAGTCGGCGATTAGACTCCTCCAGCTCCTCCACCCTCTTAAGGGAGCCCTCGAACAAAGGGCCTCCCTGCTCCAGCCAGCTGTATAGGCTGCGTCCTAGCACGCACGCTACACATCCAGCCAAATAAATTAGGTTAAATGTTCACAGTTTCAAATTATTAGTATGCACTAATGTATTTGGTACAGGAACTTACCCTACTGAGATGAGTAGCAAACAAACCAAGGCCTTGTCCGTGTATGTCCTATCCTAGGGTGCCTTAACCCCCTTCAGGAACTCAACAACACGACTGCTCTCTCCCTCATCCTGCAGCAAGGAGTAGTCCTCCTGTAGGGACCAATCAGGAAGGAACTTCTTTTTGGTCGCCCTATCTTCAACAGAGAGGGGAGTTCTTGCTCATACAGCAAGGCGAGGAGTAGGACGCGCTAGAGGACCCGGCTGACCTTTAGCCTTTTATGTGGGTGTGGAGATTGGGTCAACAGGACGCTTGTCTTTAGGGTCTCTAGTGGAGGTCGAGCTAATAGGAGTGCATGAAGGACTCTTTTGGTGAATTTTCCGGGTAGAGGAGCCGGCACCAGGATTTGCCTTCGCCTTATCTTGCAGCAGCTTCTGAAACATTCTTCCTGCAAATAGCAGGTAAAATCGGCACATATGTCAGTATATTTCCTTTCTAATCTCTCCCTTGCAGCAATGAAGCAATAAAATAAGCTGTAAGAGAGTATACCGGCAGCAGGATGCATGCTCGCTGCCTTGGGGCTCAAGCCAAATTGGTGAAGAATGACAGGATGTACTATGTTGCAAGGATCAAAAGGAGAGGCGTTCAAGTGCTTTAGCAGGGCCTGAAAGGCAGCAGGGC
Organism: Sesamum alatum; assembly: GCA_034509735.1. Lineage (NCBI taxonomy): Eukaryota > Viridiplantae > Streptophyta > Magnoliopsida > Lamiales > Pedaliaceae > Sesamum > Sesamum alatum. Next base: position 6,304,024 of record JACGWO010000005.1, read on the forward strand.
AATTTTCGACTGAATATTTCATTTGCTTAGGGGGATTCACAATCCACACCTGAGGAAACCGCCAGGGTTTAGGAGAAGAGATGAAAAAATAATCGCGTTTCGACTCCTTCATAAAGGTCTCAATAGAGAGAAACAGAGCTTCCCCTTAGGAGGTGAAGTAGAACAGGCCTGGCCCTGCTCTCTTGAGCATGAAAAAAGAATGGAATTGAGCAGCAGAAGGGGTCTCCCCCATATTTCTTACCAAAATGAAAAAGCCTGAAAGCAGGCTGAAGGACTTCAGAACAAGCTAATTTAGGGGAATGTTGGATAAAGTGGCTACCTCGCAGAAGAAAGGGGGAATTGGAAATTGAAGGCCTGCTTCCACTTGGGCAAGGTAAAAGCATAAAAAATCGGGGAGGGGGAAAGGGGGAGTTCGGAAGAGCATCGGAGGCAGTAACCTGGATATCGTAGTCACCAGATATCCCATACTTGCTCCGGATACCCACAGTATCCTCCTCAGTAAGCCTAAACCTATTGATACGAAAGGCATCTGCCTTAGTTGCGACCAAGAGGTCCTCTATCTTCTTCGTCTCCTCCACCTCTTTACTGTTTCCCTTCTCCTCGCTCTCACCCCCATGGCCGGAGGTAGAGTTAGAGGCTGTGGGATTATCACCCTCATCTTTAGAAGGCCCAACCAGATCAATCAACACATCGTCAACAACATCCCTATCTACACTACCAGTAGACATGGTTACCAAATAATAGAGGAGGAGAAAGCAAAATAGCCGTACCAAGAAGCAAGTAGAAGGTAAGCAAGGATGATCAGGAAGGCCCTGAAAAACACATAAACTTGCAAAAATCAGATCTTTCTCAGAAAAACTTACAGAGAAGGAGGCGAGAAATTTTGTAGAAGAGAAGGGGAGAAAACTTACTCGAAAAGCACGAAAGTGGTGAGGATGAACTTCCCCGGATAAGGGCCTTTATACCTTAGCAGTTGAAGAGTCCCATCTGCGCTTGGTTCAGTGTCTCTCTCCCTCGCTTGGTGTCGACGCCCCAATCATGGAGCACATGGATGGACACGCACAGACCCTATCCCTTTCCTACTTTACCGCAATATGGCCCAGTCCCTTTTCTCTGCAAATAGATAAAAGCTCTGCAAAATCACGTGGTATCACGCATCTCAGCCCAGCAAGGAGGATGCAGCGCAACAGGACCTTCCCTACTGATACACCCAAGTATAAGGCTCTTGTTCTAACCTTGGTCGGACTACTTAAGTCTATTCCACCAGTCTGACTGAAAGCCTAGCAAAGGCGTGTGGATCGTCCCGGGATTAACGCGAATGCGAAAGCGCGACATAATGAAATTGCAATAATTTAAAACATGCCATAAACAAGAATTGAGTATAGACGTTCAAGGGGTGTTCCCTTGAATCTCTCGGGCATTCGGTGTATCCCATGAATGAAACAATTAAATAAATTCATGGAGGCCATAGGGTTAAAAGGACGAAATCAACAAAACAAAAGAACCTACCCGGTTATCGTTTTGTCTTTGAACCGCTACTCGCATTGTTCCCTGTTTTGCTCCAAGATCTCGAGTTGAGATCCTCTAATTCGTACACACAATCCGCCCACGTATCTTGATCCTCGTGCTAGCCAAAAACCAAGTGTATATTTTATTTGGACAGGACGGATTGTTCAAACGCTATCAATTAACGAGATCAATCCTCCTTTAGTTCAATTGTATAGAACAAAAGAACAAAAGAGAGTATCTTGGGAAAGGGGGAGAGGAGTGGCCGAGAGAGGGAGGAGTCGGCGATGATGGTGTGTGTGTGTGTGTGTGTTTTTTTTAAATTTCATCATCTCTTCCAGAGTAAAGAGTTAGGCATATATATAGAGGAGGAATCCTATTCCTCTTCTAGTTCCTACTCTTTCAAAGACTCCTCTTGGAATAGGATTTGACCTAGTCAAATCCTAGTCAAAGCTAGCTTTTTGGCCAAACCAATCCTAGCCATCCATCTCCTCTCTTCAATCTCAACCATTCATTAATTTAATGAAATATTTAAATCTAATTAAATAATAAAGGGCAAGAAATAAATAAAATAAATATTAATATTTATTTTAAGCCCATTAAATTAAATTTCAATAAATCTAAGTTATTAGATAAATTCCTTTCATCTAATAAAAGGAATGAATTTTCCCCAAATAAGAAAGATCCGATTAAATCTAATTTAATCGTTCCATCTCTCTCCGAATATTTAATTCTAAATTAAGTACATTATGTGTGCGGATTGTGTGTGACTCTTTAGGTTCACCTTCAACTAGACTTGGTCAGATTCCTAGAATCCGTCCGTTACCATGTGTGGCCGTCTAGCAACGGTCCATGGCACTAGAGACTAGGTGATTATGCGTGGGGGTGAACATTTAGGCTCTACAATACATCTATCCTTCCGTCTACAGTCTCACCACTTAGGGTCTAGGGCACGGATACGGATACAGATTTTAGGGACAAGACTCAGAGTATAGTGAGACGCTACTGTCAACGCTCTTGACAGGAGACATATCCTTTCTTGGAAACTAACTGTCACGTTGCACATCATGGCTGCACTAGATATGGCTTATGACTACCAGCAACTGTGTTTTGGCAATCTCTCATCATGCCTAAGATACAGACACGGTGTACAGGTAAACTCAGCAATTCCTCAAGTCAAAGGATTGACCTGTACCGTTTGAACCGGGAACTCATGCCATACCTATCCGACCCTAATCAAGGTCCTTCGTAAGACGGTTCCCGGGAGTCACCTCAGTCAGCTGCTCCCCAGCAAGCTGACCCACTAACACTGCATAGACGACCCTCATCACCCGTCGATGAAACACAACAGCAGATGCTAAGTGCAAGCCTCAAGTGGATTCTCGATACCCATTTCCCGAGATTCCTTGACTTGGAGATTTTTCAGACTGATTCGACGGAACTGATTTCATGAATCTACCTCCAAGCGTAGTCCCAGTTCCCGAAATGTGATCTCAGTCTGTGGGCTTTGTTTTTGTAGTGAACATTTATAAAGCAATAAAAGTGAACACAGACAAAGTATGAGCCAGGTGAATATCACTTTCTTATTCATCAAGGTTTATTAAAACTTTGAAATTGTTCAGATATAGGTTACAATTCGCCTGACAAGATTGGCTTCAAGGTCACCTATTCTAACACCCACTTGACCTTTAAAGCCAATCACCCATATGTCTAATACCCATCTTCTCAAGATGTTGCGTATGAGCACTCTGCGACATAGGCTTCGTCAGCGGATCTGCTGTGTTGTCTGCTGAGTTGACTCGGTCCATCCGAACGTCACCTCTTCCTACCATTTCTCTCTGAAGGTGGTAGCATCTAAGAATGTGCTTGGATCGGTGATGAGATCTCGGTTCCTTTGCTTGTGCTATGGCTCTGTTGTTATCACAGAAGATAACTACGGGCTCCGCAATGCTAGGCACCACACCCAACTCTTTGGATGTAGTTTCTCATCCAAACCGCTTCTTTAGCAGCTTCTGAAGCTGCTATGTATTCGGCCTTAGTGGTGGAATCAACAGTGGTTGCTTGCTTGGAACTTTTCTATGCTACCACTCCTCCATTGAGCCTGAATATATAACCTGACTGAGACTTGGCATCATCGTCATCTGCCTGAAAGCTAGCATCGCTAAAGCCTTTCAGGATCAGTTCTCCATTGCCATAGACCAAGAACATTTCCTTAATACTCCTTAGGTACTTAAGGATGCTCTTGACTGCATTCCAATGTGCCTCCCCTGCACAAGACTGATATCTGCTCATTACACTTAAGGCGTAAGCGATGTCAGGTCTCGTGCAGTGGACGGCATATTGGATGCTTCCTACGACAGAAGCATAGGGGACGACTTTCATCCTCTCAAGTTCCTCATAAGTCTATGGAGACTGTTTCTTGGACAACTTGATCCCATGCCTCATAGGAAGGAAACCTCCTTTAGAGTTGTCCATGCGAAATCTTTTCAGGAATTTCTCCATATACGAGTTTTGGGTCAGTCCCAACATTCTTCTAGATCTGTCCCTGACAATCTGGATGCCAAGAATGTAGGAGGCTTTACCCAAATCCTTCATGGAAAACTGAGTTGATAACCATGCTTTTATGTTACCCAACATTCTAACGTCATTACCTATGAGTAGAATGTCATCCAGATAAAGCACTAGGAACACTATAGAGCTCCCACTGACCTTCTTGTATACACAGGGGTCGGATTCGTTTTTGATGAAATCATAGCCCCGTATGACTTCATCAAAGCGAATGTTCCAGCTTCGGGATGCTTGTTTGAGGCCATAGATGGACTTCTGGAGACGGAAGATTCTACTCTTCTCCGGCGGTTGTGAATCCCTCCGGCTGATCCATGTAGATCTCTTCCTCAACGAAACCATTGAGGAAAGCTGTTTTCACGTCCATATGCCATATCTCATAGTCATACCATGCTGCTATGGCAAGCAAGATCCGAATGGACTTAGCCATGGGTACCGGCGAATAGGTATCCTCGAAGTCGACCCTGGATCGTTGAGTGTACCCTTTTGCCACTAGCCTAGCCTTGAAGGTTGTGACTTCTCCATCAATGCCAAGTTTGCGCTTATAGACCCATTTACAGCCAACTGGCTTAACTCCTTTGGGTGGGTCTACAAGTGTCCAGACTTGGTTCTCACTCATGGAGCCCATTTCGGTTTTCATGTCCTTAAGCCATCTCCCGGAGTCGATGTCAGACATCGCTTCCCCGTACGTCTTAGGATCCTTATCTAATTGACTGGTCGCATTTAGAAAGCCATACCTCATGGGAGGGAGAGACTCTCTAGCTGACCTACGGAGAACGGGAACGTCAGTGGTGACTATGGGTGTTGACTGAATAGGAGCTGGCGGTTTAGGTACCGGGGCTGGCTCTTCCTGAGGTCGTTCGTCATGCCTGGCATGCTGAACTTCTCGAGGTTGATAAGCCTTTTGGGTATTTATCCTGAATCCTCTTAGTGAGGTATCCGCGGCTTCTGCTGATGACTGATTTGAATCACTTGACTCTTCAAGGATCAGTTCATCAGGTTGGACACCTTCTGGAAATCCTTGTTCCAAGAACACTGCATTCCTTGAAACAAACACCTTTTTTTCCAAGGGGTCATAGAAATAATAACCTGCAGTTTCTTTAGGGTATCCAACGAACCTGCACAAACTAGACTTTGATTATAGCTTGTCTCCCACTAGCTTCTTGATGTATGCAGGGCTACCCCACACTTTTAAGTAGTTGTAGGACGCAGGCTTGCCGTGCCATATCTCATATGGAGTTTGGGTCAATACACTGGTTGGCGCCAAGTTTAATAATTTGGCCGCAGTCTCTAATGCGTAGCCCCAAAAAGACAAGGGCATTTTGGTGAAACTCGTCATGGACCGGACCATGTCTAACAGGGTTCGATTCCTCCTTTCAGAGACCCCATTTAACTGTGGTGTCCCGGGAGGTGTCCATTCAGAGATTATACAGTTTTCTTTAAGATAATTAAGGAACTCAGTACTAAGGTATTCTCTGCCTCGGTCTGACCGTAGGACTTTAATTTTCAGCCGGTTTGATTCTCAATTTCAAGCCTGAATTCTTTAAACCTCTCAAGAGCTTCAGACTTGTACCTCATTAGGTATACATAACCATACCGTGAATGATCATCGGTGAAGGTTATGAAGTAGGAGAACCCACCTCGGGCTTGCGTCCTTAGTAGTCCACATACGTCTGTATGGACCAAGTCCAACAGACCTGTGGCAAGCCTATTTTGTCCTACAAAGGGCTTTTTGGTCAATTTCCCTCTGAGACAGGATTCACAAGTTGGTAGTTTACTCAAGTCCCCAACCTCTAGGTTCTTTGAGTCTACCAATTTCTTCATCCTATCGTGGAAAATGTGACCTAGCCTTGCGTGCCACAGTTGTGCGTTCCCGTTATCACCTATTTTACGTTTGTCTTGAGCGTTTAGAACGAAATTTGATTGTTGTAAGATATAGAGACCGTTATTGAGCGTACCAAGGAGATGAGCAATTCCACCCTTCATCAAATAAAAGTAATTTTTATTGATTATAAACTCATAGCTACTATTGTCCAACAACGGAATGGAAATGATGTTTCTAATCATGCTAGGTACATAATAAACTTGCTCTAATTCTATAGTAATACGATCACTAACTACTAGGGTCGCAGATCCTACTGCTTCTGCCAAGATGGCCTTGCCATTTCCAAGCTTTAGGACCATATCTCCGCTAATCAGTTTTCTGCTTCTTTTCAGCACCTGCAAATCATTGCAAATGTGAGCTCCATAGCCGGTATCTAATACCCAAGAGGCAGTGTTAGTAACCATATTAACCTCAATCACAAAGATACCTTGCTTGGACCCTTTCTCACGGCAATGAATACATATGTCATTTGCCCTCGACTGTTGCTTTGAGTCAACCTTCCTTTTTCCTTTGCCTTTCCCCACTTTGGCAATGGGAACACTTTTAGTGTTGGTAGCTGCTTTGACGGCTTTTCCCTTTTCCTTCTTTCTTCTCCAACGTCCGGCACTCTTGCTTTTTATTGTGGAAGTCGAAGCATCTCCCAACAACACCGACGGTGCAGACTTTTTGGTCGTTACCTCGTATTGCACCAACATATTAATTAACTCATGGATGACCTTCTCAAGAGCGTTCATGTTGTAGTTAACAATGAATTGGTCGAAGGAGGATGGGAGAGACTGAAGGATCACATCAATGTATGTCTCGTTATCGAGCCCTGCTTTTAGGTCTTCGAGCTTTTCCACCAAGGTAAGAATCTTGACCCCATGCTGTTGTACAGAGGACCCTTCGGTCATTTTAGTTCCAAAGAACGCCTTCATTGCGACATACCTAGTCTGCCGGTCCGGGACCGCATAGCAATCCTTCAGGCGAGCCATAATTGAAGGGACATCGTCTAGCCTTTCATACTGCTTTTGAATCTCATTCGTCATAGAGGCAAGTATGATGCTACGGACTCTCCGATTATCCTTATGACAAGTCTCGAGCGTCTCACGTTCTTCTGGCGTGGATCCTTCCGGCAAGGTCCTAGGAAACGGCTCGTCCATGACATAGCCTTGGTTCTCATAATTGAGGACTATCCTCAGATTGCGCAACCAGTCATTGTAATTGGTTCCATTAAACTTGTTGGTCTCAAGTATGGTTGATAATGGGTTCTTAGACATTAAATCTACATTTAAAGAACAGAACTACGATTAGCAGAATAAGAACGAAAGTTTTAATAAAAATTAAATGCTTGGACTTTTTAGTCATTTAATGCTCCCACTATTTATATGAAAACACGACACTCTCAAACGTTGTTTTTGCCTCAGCCTTTTACGTGATCCCGAGGACTCCAAGCGAATCACGTTATTCGGGCGTTAGACCTGACCCAGTCAATCGATTCATAGACTCACTGCTACCTCCACGACTCGTGAGACAGGTAACAACAGTCTACTCGTTCATGACAAAGTGCAGCTTCTTTAAGCACGATAGTCGTGCCACAACTCGTGAGACCACGCTACCGACCTAAACTAGCTTCCTCACTTTGCCGTAGATGGAAGGCATGAACGACCTCCTAGAGTCCAAGTCAATTTATGAAGGGTCTAATATTTTAAACTTTGGTCCAACGATGTGAGAGTTGAAATGACCGAGATCCCATACATACATATATACATAATGCATAATAAAAGTTTGCATGCCATAGCAATAGTATGACAAATAAACCATTCATTCACCATAAGAGCCACATGCAAAATTAAAGCCTAGCACGGCCCTGCTGGATGATCACAAGCCCGAATCCTATGCGACCCACTGAGCCCGTAGTGGATCTACGGTCAATCTAGGGTTGGTCCTATATTATTACATTTAATAATAGCAACCCAATCAACATGTTGATGGGCCTTGGTCTCTTTCTCCTTCAGGTCTCCATGGAATGCCTTGGATTCTTCATTCTGGGCTCTCCATTTGAGCCATCCTTCATCTCCACCAATAAAATAAAATAATTCCTCTCCCCTATACCACTCACATTACATATTTAAAAAGAAACCCCAGTGAAAACCCGGGGGAGTACAATAGGAGGGAGATAGAATGCCTTATTATTCCAAGACAACTAGAAAAGGAGGAGGAGAAAAATAAAGAGGCACACAGGCCAAACATAAATTTAAACCATACATGCGGTCTAGGGCTTGTGATCATCCGTTCTCAATCAACGCACATAATTACATGATATCCAATCACATAAACACATGTACATAATCCATGATATCCAATCACATCATCCATAATAAAAACGAGAGAACGAGTCATGCATGCAAACTTGGCATAATATTGGCAATTCCCTTTCTTGTTTAGGAAAATATTTCCTCATTATTTGAAAGTGAATAATATGTCGGGATTCCAAATTCAATATAAAACCTTTCCAAATAATGTCATCAAGAAAAACATGCAAAGTAAATAAAACAAATTTTTCAGAAAATTATCCAAAAAATTAAAGAACAAGAAAAACATAAACCAATGAGCGGTCGCTGCCTCCTGCATGCTCGCGCGCACACCTGGTCGTGCTGTGTCGCGTGTGCTGGCGCGTTGGCTGGGCAGCCGTGCGCAGGCTCCTCTGCCTGCTGGGGCCGCCCTGCCGTGCCACCTGCGCGCGCACATGCGCATCGAGTGCGCCTGCCGGGCGCGCACACGCAGGCTCCGATGCCTTCTAGCGCGCGCCTGGCGGCGTTGCCTTATGCGCGCGTGCGCGCGCGGCCTGCCTGGCCGCGCACCGGCTGCCCGAGCACCCTTAACGCACTAGCCTGGCACGTGCGCGCGCGCCCGACCATGTGTCGGCCTGCACGTCCGGCAGCACGCACAGCGGCCGCAAACTCGCGCGCGCTGTGCGTGCCTGGCGGGGCTGCCGCGCGCAGGCTCCCTTGCTTGCGCGCGCGCGGTCAGCCGCCGGCTGCCGCATGATACGTTTTTCATTCCGTTTTTTTTTTCTGCACCGTTTTCCAAGAAAACCAAGAACACCAACAATACCAAGAACTCATACATGTTTAAACGACAAGAAAATGACATGCTTGACAATATAAAAAATCAAGAAACACATAAATCATGCCATACATGTTTTCATGCTTTAAACACACGTAAAACCCTAGGCCTATACACCGAACCGGGCTCTGAAACCACTGAAAGCTTAGCAAAGGCGTGTGGATCGTCCCGGGAGTAACGCGAATGCGGAAGCGCGATATAATAAAATTGCAATAATTTAAAACATGCCATATACAAGAATTGAATATAGACGTTCAAGGGGTGTTCCCTTGAATCTCCCGGGCATTCGGTGTATCTCATGAATGAACAACTAAATAAATTCATGGAAGCCATAGGGTTAAAAGGACGAAATCAACAAAACGAAAGAACCTACCCGATTGTCGTTTTGTCTTCGAGCCGCTACTCGCGTTGTTCCCCGTTTTGCTCCAAGATCTCGAGTTGAGACCCTCTAATTCGTACACACAATCCGCCCACGTATCTTGATCCTCGTGCTAGCAAAAAAAACCAAGTGTATATTTTATTTGGACAGGACGGATTGTTCAAACGCTATCCATTAACGAGATCAATCCTCATTTAGTTCAATTGTATAGAACAAAAGAACAAAAGAGAGTATCTTGGGAAAGGGGGAGAGGAGTGGCCGAGAGAGGGAGGAGTCGGCGGTGATGGTGTGTGTTTTTTTTTTTTTTTTGAATTTCATCATCTCTTCCAAAGTGAAGAGTTAGGCATATATATAGAGGAGGAATCCTATTCCTCTTCTAGTTCCCACTCTTTGGAAGACTCCTCTTGGAATAGGATTTGACCTAGTCAAAGCTAGCTTTTTGGTCAAACCAATCCTAGCCATCCATCTCCCCTCTTCAATCTCAACCATTCATTAATTTAATGGAATATTTATATCTAATTAAATAATCCAAAAGGCAAGAAATAAATAAAATAAATATTAATATTTATTTAAAGCCCATTAAATTAAATTCCATTAAATCTAATTTATTAGATAAATTTCTTTCATCTAATCAAAGGAATTAATTTTCCCCAAATAATAAGATCCGATTAAATCTATCTCTTCAAATATTTAATTCTAAATTAAATACGTTATGTGTGCGGATTGTGTGTGACTCTTTAGGTTAACCTTCAGCTAGACTTCGTCGGATTCCTAAAATCCGTCCGTTACCATTGGTGGCCGTCTAGCAATGGTCCATGGCACTAGAGACTAGGTGAATATGCGTGGGGGTGAACATTTAGGCTCTACAGTACATCTATCCTTCCGTCTACAGTCTCACCACTTAGGGTCTAGGGCACGGATACGTAGGTCCATGATTTTAGGGACAAGACTCAGAGTATAGTGAGACGCTACTGCCAACGCTCTTGACAGGAGGCAGATCCTTTCTTGGAAACTACTGTCCCGTTGCACATCATGGCTGCACTAGATATGGCTTATGACTACTCAGCAACTGTGTTTTGGCAATCTCTCACCATACCTAAGATACAGATACGGTGTACAGGTAAACTCAGCAATTTCTCAAGTCAAAGGATTGACCTGTACCATTGGAACCGGGAACTCATGCCATACCTATCCGACCCTACTCAAAGTCCTCCGTAAGACGGTTCCCAAGAGTCACCTCAGTCAGCTGCTCCCCAGCAAGCTGACCCACTAACACTGCATCGACGACCCTCATCACCCGTCGATGAAACACGACAACAGATGCTTAGTGCAAGCCTCAAGTGGATTCTCGATACTCATTTCCCGAGATTTCTTGACTTGGAGATTTTCAGACTTATTCGGCGGAACTGATTTCATGAAACCTACCTCCAAGCGTAGTCCCAGTCCTCGAAATGTGATCTCAGTCTGTGGGCTTTGTTTGTGTAGTGAACAATTATAAAGCAGTAAAAGTGAACACATACAATGTATGAGCCAGATGGATATCACTTTCTTATTCATCAAGGTTTATTAAAACTTTGAAATTGTTCAGACATAGGTTACAACTCGCCTAACAAGATTGGCTTCATGGTCACCTAGTCTAACACCGACAATAAGTCTCGCACTACTGGAGTAGGGGGAAGTGATAATGACCCCTAAAAGTTTACCCGGTAAGGCAAAGAGTGGGTCTCTGAGCAGGGTTGTCCAGCAGGCCAAGCTCATTTTGGCCCAAAACAGTAAGACATTCATCCATAGGGCCTCTTTTGTAATCACTGACCTAGCAGGTCCACGAAAAAGTCTCGTACAGAAAGTCTAGTCATCAAATAACAGGGATTCCATGTCATACAGGTGGCCAACATGTGGAGCCACGTCATACCAAAAAATCTCATCCAAATTCCCAAAGGATTGGCTGGATTCCGGATTTTTCTCAACAGGTAACCACTTCCTGAAAAAGGTGCAAACCTAGCAAGGTTGATTTAAATGGACATATTTTCTTCAATTTAATTCAATTTATGGGCGGTTTATCAGAAAAGATAGTTGACTTCTAAAGGTTTCTAGAGACGTATGGATCTCAACGTAATTCCCCTGGAATCGGATAAAATGGTTGACTGACCATTTATTTGTCAAATAACTTCTACTCAACTTTTACACTCATTTTTCATAGGAATTCTCTCTACTTTCCAGCTGTTTCAAACTCACTTTTTGCACACTTCAATAGTCACAACACTATTTTACCATTATTCTCACTTATTTCAAGATTTTCCATTTATTCTATCAGTAGAACATTACTGATTTAAACATCGGAGTGCTAACCCTTCTCTGTAGGTTAGTCTCCCCTTCAATCTCGGGGTTTTCGTGAAGGTCCCTCGACTTTTTGTGCTACTGGACTCCGGTACGCATCAATTTTCATAATGCATGAATCATCGCTAACGATTCTAGATTATCAAAATATATAAACTATCCATTTTGTTTAATTAAACAAAATATTGATATGGGTTTAACATCGGTAATAATATAAATACAATCTCATCAATTAATTAATATATATTTCCATTTTCATACGCAATTGATATAAAATTAAAAATACACATTCTCCACTGAAAACTGATAATTGAGAATGAAAAACAAAACCAAATTTAGGCTAAGCTTTTCTAATGATACGAACACGAGGAAAAAATGTTGTGTGTATATGTGTTTTGAGAATGTATGTATGTGAGGATGTATAATCCATGTATATAACAAATATATGTACGATTAATAACCTTGCCACTGAAGCTTTCTTGGGTAGTGGAGTGGAGGTCCCAGAACTATGATTATGATTTCGGATTTCGTAAATGTGAGTGTATTATCAATTATTTTATACTAGTGTTCGATATATTTAATTTTTATTTGAATTTGAATATATTATATGATTTAGTAATGAATCTTAGTCCATATATATATATATATATACTCAAGAAGAATTTAACTTGTGGAACGATCTGTAGATGTTACAACATCTATGCAATACTTTAGGTAGTTAGATAGTCTATATCTATACTAATATTGATGTATAACGGGGTCCAGCAGCACCACAAAATATCGAGGTACCTTTACAAAAATCCAAGATTGTAGGGGAGACTAACCTGCAAAGAAGGGTTAGTACTCCGATGCTTAAGTCTGTAATGTTCTACTGATAAAATAAATGGCAAAACTTGGAATAAGTGAGAATAATGGTAAAATTGTGTTGTGAAGTGTTGAAGTGTGCAAAATTATGCTTAAAATTTCTGAAAAATAGAGAGAAATTCGTGTGCCAGTGAAGTGCCACATAGAGTGAAAGTTCCTTGACAAATGACTATGCAATCATCATTTTATACTGATTCATGCGTCCGATTTTTGGGGAATTAAGTTGAGATCCATATATTATTGAATTTCTTGGGAAGTCAGATTTTCATCCCAACAAACCACACAAATCGGAGTAGAATTTAAGGAGATATGGTTGTTTGAGTCAACCTTGCCATGTCTACCATATTTTCCGAAAAAGTGATTACCTGCTGAGAAACATTTGGATTTGGCCGATCCTCTGGGAATTTGGATGAGATTTTTTTATATGATGTGGCTGCACGTGTTAGCCACCTGTATGACATGGAATCCCTGTTGTTTGATGAATAGGCTTGCTATACGGGTCTTTTTCGTGGGCCTGCCAGGTGTGAACAAAAACTGGACTTGTGCGCAAGAGTCTTACTGTTTTGGGCCAAAACGAGCTTGGCCTGCTGGGTTGTCTTGCTCGAAGACCCACTCCTAGTTCTTGGGATTATTAGGTAGATTTTTAGGGGGCATCATCACTCTCCCCCTACTTCAGTAGTGTGAGACTTGTTGGACTGGTGGAGTAGAGTTTAAGTAGTTCTGCAATGGTTAGCACAAGAGCTCTGTACTTGGGTGCATCAGCAAGGAAGATCCTGTGCTGCTTCCTCCTTGCTAAGTTGAGATTAGTGATACCACGTGGATTTTGTGGGGATTTCTATCTATCTACAGAGAGAGACAGAGCCATCGTTGCAATAAAGTAGGAAAGAGAGGGGGACTTATCGTCCGTGTTCGTCAACGCCAAGCGAGGAAAAGGACACCGAGCCCAGCACGACGGGACTCTTCAGCTGCTAGGGTATAAAAAGGCTTCTCCTAGGGAGGTCAATCACCACCTTCGTGCTTCCAGAGTAAGTTCCCCCCTCCTTTTATTTGCAAAATGTTTTCGTCTTGCTTTGTAAAAATGTTTATGAGGATATCCTAATTTTTGCAGCTTTCTGTGATTTTAGGGCTTTTCCAATCATACCTTCTTCCTACTGCTTGAGTCTAGGTACGGTCTCCTTGCTCACTCCTCTATTTTCTGGTAGCCATGTCGACGGGTAGTATAGATAGGGATGCCATTGAGGATGTTGTGATTGATTTGGTTGGGCCTTCTGGGAATGAAAGTGATAATCCCACGGCCTCGGACTCTGCCTCCCATTATGGAGGTGGGAGCGAGGAGGAGGAAACAATAAGGAGGCGGAGGATAGGAAGAGGACTGAGGATTTCCTAGTTGCGACTGGGGCGGGTGCCTTCTGCATATATAGGTCTAGGCTTACTGAGGAGAATCTTGTGGGTATCTGGAGCAAGTATGGGATACCTGGTGATCACGTGATCTAGGTCCCTATGCTCGCTACTCGCCCAAGCTTCCCCCTTCTATTTTTTTATGCTTCTACCTTGCTCAACTGGAAGTGGGTCTCCATTTTCCTATTCCCTCCTTTTTCTGTGAGGTAGCCACTTTGTTCAATATCCCTTTGAATCAAGTTGACCCAAAGTCCTTCAGCCTGCTGTCAGGATTTTATAGTCTGGTGAGAAATTTAGGGAAAACCTCTTATGTTGCCTAATTTCATTCCTTCTTTAGCTCAAAAGAGTGGGTTCGGGCTTTTTCTGCTTCATCTCCCGAGGGGAAGCTCCATTTCTCTCCACCGAGACCTTTATGAAGGAGTGAAACGTGACTATTTTTTTATTTCTTCTCCCAAGCCCTGGCGATTCCCTCAGGTGTGGATTGTGAATCAACTTGAGCAATTGAAATACATTGCCCGCAATCGTCCTACTACTTTTCAGACCTTGCTAGAGCGTTTGAATACCTCTCCCTTTGATCCCCGCAAGATAGTACATCATGTCATTCTTCATCAGTTTTACCTAAGCCCTACGGCAACGAGCATGGATCTTGTTGCTGGTATGTTCTCATGTAGCTTGCTTTATTGTTTCCTTGCTACAAGGGAGAGATTAGAAAAAAAAATATATTGATGTGTTTCCTTGTTTTACCTGATGTGTGCAAGATGAATGTTTCAGAAACTGCTGCAGGTGACTCATGGTGCCAGTTCCTCTACCCGGTGAATTCAGCCTAAGAGTCCTTTCATCCACCCCTGCTAGCTCAGCCTCCACGAGAGACCCTAAGGGCAAGCGCTTTGCTGACTCCATCCCCACTTCTACCAAGAAAGCTAGAGGTCAGTCGGGCCTCCTACCGCCCCCTGTTCCCTGCCCTGCTATGCGAGCGGGAACTCCTCGCCTGGCTGAAGAGAGGGCGATAAAATGGAAGTTCTCTCCTGACTGGTCCCTGCTGGAGGACTATTCTCTACTTCTGGATGAGGGGAGCATAGTCGCACTGCTCAGTTCTTAAAGGGGGTCAGGCCACCCTAGGATAGACTTACGCGGGCAACTTGCCCAGGGCTCAAGCCCTTGGTTTATTCGCTACTTATCTTAGCAGGGTAAGTTCCTGTATCACATATATTAGTGCACAGTAATAATTGTGAATGGGAACACTTAACCTGATTGGTTTGATTTTCCGTGCAGGCCTGCGTGTTGGAAGGCAGCTTGTTCAGCTAGCTGAAGCAGGGAGGTCATTTGTTCAAGGGCTCCCTTAAGAGGGTAGAGGAGCTGGCGGAGACCCACCGTAGGCTGAGGGAGGCCATCAAGAAAAGGGATGAGATACATCAGGAGGATGCCGCCAACCTTCGCCATCTGAGGGAGGACGTCACTGCCCTGCATGTCCGTTGGAGCAGATAGTACTGCAGGCTAAGAATGAAAGAAAGGAGTTGATCTACCAGTACCCTGAAACCGAGGAGGGCCGAGACATGCTGGAGGGCATTTGGCGAAGTCGCCTGGCTAGATATACCATGACTCGTGAGTTTCAGAGCCTACTGGTGGATAAGCCTCTGAAATACTACTATCATGGGTTCCAGACTTGTGTTCAATAATTCGCTATAGTCGGTTATCATCCTGTAGGTGCTAATGCCTCCTTCTTGGATGAGAATACTGATAGGGTGCATTTCATATCTCATATGCATGCTTAACTCGAATGGTTTTTAAAGGTTTCCTTTACATTTTTTTTTTCGAGTTATGCAGTTTTGAATTAAGGATCGAGATTGACCCGTTGTGAAGAAAAGGAAATAAAAAGCCCCAAATAAAGACAGAAAAGTGATCAAGTACAAAACAGTAATGAGCAGACTTCAACAACTATTAGGGCATGATCACGCCCTATCCGAAACCCGAGTCTGCGAGGGAAGAGAAGAAGAGTTTTGAATGAGCAAACTTGAACAACCACTATGGCGTGATCACGCCTTAACCGACATCCAAGTCTGCACGGGTTTAGAAGAGGACTCTGAAGTTGGCACGAAAATAGGACTCTGGAGTTGGCACGAAAAGAGGACTCTGAAGTTGCGTAGGAAGAGGACTCTCAATTATAAAAGGGAGACTCGAACGCATTGAAAAATCATCTTCTCATCATCGTTTTTCTCTCTTCCTTTGAATTCATGCTTTTGTTTAGTAGCTAATTTTTCTATTCCAATTTAAGGGAAATGTTAAACCCTATTGTTATGTTTTGAGGTCTTGAATTTATCTGATTTCGTCAAGTATTTCTCGTCTTGATTTACTGTGAACGGAATGATTATTATTGATAGATCTGACAATTCAATTCGATATTAATTATTCTATTGCTATCCATGAGTTCAGTGATCCGTAATTATCGTGAATGAGTGGTATGAGTAGCGAGCAAATGTATTATGTGCTTTGCATGATTTATTTGTAGGGACGAGAAAACTAGATTAGATAATTGCAGCTATCTCGGTTATTTGATCTAGATTCAACTGTTTTCATTGATGCAAATGCTATTATTGATGTGATATGGAACGCTCTCGTGCCCAGTCTTAATATAATAAGTTTGGATTTAGATGCTTGAGTCAAATCCACTACGATAGGAAAACGGGAATTTGTTACGGATATCCTAATGAATTCCAGAGTTGAATGCTTGGTTATGGAATTAACCCTTAGTGATCTATGATAAACATAACGATTGGTGAGACGAACCCCCTTGAATTGGACTTTTTCATCTATAATCTCATCTTAGTTATTTTTACTCTTGCTTTTGTTAATTTAGTTCATTCATAATTACTACTCAATTCATACCCCCCTTTTGGTTACTACATCTAGATCGAGAAATTAATCGATAGTTCCCTTGGGATTCGATTTGGTTCCACGACTACTACAGTTTAGAATCAGTTTTTATATTTGACGGCTTCGACAACCGATCAAATTTTGGCGCCGTTGCCGGGGAACTATTTTTAGTTTCTTAGTCTAGTTTTGTGTCTTCTTTTTCCCCTTGCTAATCTTTTTGTTTTGCAGGGACCTTCGTGCTTGATATAGACTAACTGTTGGTGTTCAATCTATTTCTGGGGAAATTGAAAACGAGATGGCAATAGGACAGTGGATTCCTCCCATGGCCGAGAATTATAGACAATATGGATTTCGAAAAGATTGGGATGTTCAACAAGTTAACGAGGTAAACACCAATGATTTGGCAGAAAAAATCTCTGAACTAACTGTTTTTGTACACCAAATGGCTAGAGGAAAGATACAAGGAGCAGTGGGTTGTGGGATATGCTTAGGCCATGGACATTCAACCGAAGCATGCCCATCGTTGCAAAAAGGAACAATGCCAGAAATGAATGCCGTAGGGGGATTTCCTGGGCAACCCCAATGGAAATATGATCCTTACTCCAATTTCTACAACCTGTGGTGGAAAGACCACCCAAACTTCAGTTATAGAAGTGATGGGGAGCAATCAAGGCAACAACCACAATTCTTTAACCGACCTCCACCGGCACCCTGGCACACCCAATGGGACGGAGGATATTGGCAAGCTCCCGCACAAGCCGCACCTCAAGCATCAAATTCAAGTATGAGTTTAGAGGATATTGTCAAATCCCTTGCTATTTCTACTCAACAGTTTCAAGAGAGGACGCAAGCGAGCTTTCAACACTTGGGGAACCAACTCGCACAGTTAGCGACATCTATCAGTAGGTTGGAAACTCAAACATTCGAGAAGCTACCATCACAAATAGAGACAAATCCAAGTGCAAATGTTCGTGCTATAACACTTCAGAGTGGGGAGGAAATCCACCCAATTGAACAAACACTAGTGCAATCCAATGAAGTTGAAAAGGCTCTTGAAGATACCGACGTCCAAAAAGAAAAGGTAAAGTCCGATTTAATCCCACTTTCTTCATCTAATACTTGTGATCTTCCTCCCCTATACAGGGTGACGAAATCAAAGAAGGATGAGCGTGAGATGGAGATAATGAATACCTTCATGAAGGCATCCCCACTGAAGCTGAAAGACTTTCCCAACCACCTAAAAGATCTCTATTTGGGTATACGAGAGACATTATCTGCCATGATTTTAAAAGGACTGTTTACAGAGCTGAATGAACGAAAGTTGGATGGAAGAGAAGAATTGAGAAGTTGCAAGGAGAAAACATGGAGATTTCATGATCATATGATTTTGAAGAAGCTATTTGAGGTTGGCACAAAGGTGTTATTCTACAAATCTCGCTTGAAGCTTATCCCAGGTAAGTCGAGTTCTTTTTGGTTTGGTCGTTATGAAAGTGTTAATATTTTTCCTCATGGTGTAGCAAGAATTAAAAGTCTCAACACGAAGAATGGCCATCGATCGAAATCATTTCTTGGTGGTGATGAAGTCACAAGCATCATTGGTATTGCATTGGTGTCACTCCAACAGTTAACATATTGAAAAAAAAAGGGCATTCCGTCGAGCATAACGACGTTAAACAATTGCGCTTGTCAGGAGGCAACCCGGCGTTTTATATGTTTTATTTTGAACTTTTAGTTTAGGATTTTTACTTCTCACCTCCGCAGATTTGACGTTCATATAAAGCGTGGTCACGCCCCGTTTGATGCCAGATGCAACACAGTGTTCATTGGTCCGATAGACTTCACAGCGAGATAAGACGTGATCACGCCTTATCCCACTGTCTCTTCTGTCTGAAGTAGACGCCGAGCTCGGCGATTTTCCACTAGACGTATAGACTTGAGGGGTTGTTTAGGCGTGATCACGCCTAAATGTGGAGACAAATCTAAATCTTCTTTCCACCAACTAGCCACAACAAAACCACCGCCGTTGCTGCACCGCCGCTGTCGCTCCATCGCCGGTCTTCCATCCACAGCCGAGACGGACCTCGCAGGTCACCTCCAGTTCACCTCTAGAACACAAAAAAAGGTACTCTGTTATTAAAACTCGGCCACTCAACCCCCGTAAGTCTCTACATTTTACCGTCGTTAGATGCATTGCGTATCCGTGGTAGTATTGATGCATTGCTTTTTAATATGCAATGGCATGAGTTTGCCAATATCCGTATGCCTGTGTTTGTTGAGTTGATCCGTGAATTCTATACTACTTTCGTCTTCAACAAACCGGACCCCTTTACCCTCACTGTACCCAATGTTATTCATTTTCGATTGCTTAGTAGAGATTTTAGAATGAGCATAAATGATTTCAATCTGGCTATGGGTTTTGTGCAGGATGAATATTTAGCATCACAAGAGTACCGTGAGGCTTTGGTTGATTATGGTGTTTTTGACCCCATCTCTGTGTGGCGAGAGTTGTCCAAGGACTCCTGGGTATATCACCCTAGTCGGTCCAAGGCACGTCACTTACGCCAATTTGAATGGGTATATACGCAACGTTTCCTTGCTTTTAACTTTTCTGGACGTCGGGCCACTGTGGGTACATGTTCTAAGGTTGAATTGTTTTTCATTTGGAGCATGATCAATAGGGTGCATGTGAATCTAGGTGCTTGGCTTGCTTCTCAATTTCAAACTGTTGCCACTTCGTCTAAGCATGTTTGCCTTGGGTCGTTAATCACTCACCTTGCGGCCAATTTGGTGTCTTGAACTTGTCTAATAATGATTTTTATTTGGCTTGCGAGGAGGAGCCATTGGATGTGGCGACTTTGCACAAAATGTACATTTTTAATCATCACGAGGCCCCGAGTGGCATGAGCTATGCCGACCTTGACCCTGAAGAATGCCCAAACTGCCGCTCACAGCCACCGCCTGCCGCCCCATCTCCGGACGCCATTGAACGCCGTCTAACCCGGCTGGAGCTGTTTGATGCGTGGCTGCACCACAAGCTCGACGCGGCCTTGACTGCGTTGGGGCTATCTATACCCCCACCACCCCCTGCCTAACCCGCTTTGCCGTCACCACATATTTCAGGGATGCTCTCTATTTCTCTCTCTCTTTTTCATTCCCTTGTTATATGTTGTTTTATGTGCATACATTAGGGACAATGTATGTACTTGGTCTGGGGGAGGTTTGTGCATGAGTTGGTATGGTGGTTATGGGCCTGATAATTCTTGTGATTCTGTGCTGCTGGTATTGTTGAATATTTGTGTTTGGGATTAATTTTTGTGGATGAAATTTCTGGGTGAAATTGCTGTTTTGGCACTGATTATATGTCATGAACACTGTAATTTGTGCTTGAAATGAGTTGATCTTGAAACGAAATGTGTGGGTTGTCCTGTAACTTGAACTAAATTCCTTGCATGTTGTTTTTGTGTTGTCCCTGACGCCAATAGGAATTTGTGGTTTAAGTTGAGATTAGTAGCGGAACGAACTCTAGTGGTATAAAAAAATATTATGTGTGAAAGATGTCCCATTGATTGCATTAGACGAACAACGTTCAAGAATCAACACTAAAACCCTTTATGTGAGCTTTTGAGCCAAAGCACTTGCATCCAAATAGTGCTCGTATATTTCATTCAATTGAGGGCATTGGACTTAGTGTGTGCATTCTAGAACTTGCTTGTGTAATACATTTCGAGGTCACATTTTTGCATATTGGTGTATGAAAATGATAAGGGCACTTAGGAATAGCCAATTAACCTTGAAAAGAGCCTACCGGAAACTCGCCCTTAGAAAACTCATTTGAGCCTTGGCCTCTATTTTTCTTGGTTAAACCGCATCTTCAACCGATTATCCCTTTCTTGGTTATTCCCTGCAAAGATTTTTGAACCCTTTCAAGGGGATGATGTTAATATGGTTGCTTGTAAGTCGATGTGAAAAAGAGCTAGAGAAATGGAACAAGGGGGCATATGGGAGACATGTTGCTAGACCCAAGAAGAGAAAAAACAAATAATGAAAAAGGATGCAACGAAAAAAGAATGCAAGAAAAAAAAATCGAGAATCAAAGACTTTGATGAACGAGTCTTTGATGAATGATGAATGATGAATGAGAAAAAAAAAAAGAAAGGAAAAGAGGAAAAGGATCAAAGAGGAAAGTGAAACTGAAAACAAAAAAATCATATTCGGAAGTGTGCATACTTCAAACACTTGATGTGGAAGAAAAAAAGCAACGAGCTGAGCAATACAAACAACTAAGTTGACATCATCCTTTTGAATCATGAGCCACAATTTGACCTCTCTTGACACACCTTGACCCTAGCCCCATTACAACAATGTTAAGACCCTCTGATTTATGCACTGATATGCGTTTTGCAGTGGTGGAGATTTGATTCACAAGCAAGCCTATGGCAATGGCACTCTAATGTCCTAATTTGAGTGTGACAAAAATTCCTTAAACACTTCTTGAGTGATTTGAGAAACATCCTAGTGAGAAGTATTGAGACTTGTTTCGTTCACATTTGATAAAGTCAATGGGATACGTGCTTGTTGTATTAATGCCATTAGCGTTTATTCTCAATATTGCTATCTCTTCTTAAACTGTGACATGTTGATTAAGGGATACACTTGACTAACATAAAGAGAAATTTGGGTATGGTTACTTGGATAATCCATGCTTTTTGAATCAAGAGATGCTTGAGGACAAGCATGGTTTTGGTGTGGGGGAATTTGATAGGGTGCATTTCATCTCTCATATGCATGCTTAACTCGAATAGTTTTTTTAAAGGTTTCCTTTACATTTTTTATCGAGTTATGCAGTTTTGAATGAAGGATCGAGATTGACCCGTTGTGAAGAAAAGGAAATAAAAAGCCCCAAATAAAGACAGAAAAGTGATCAAGTACAAAACAGTAATGAGCATACTTGAACAACCATTAGGGCATGATCACGCCCTATCCCAAACCCGAGTCTGCGAGGGAAGAGAAGAAGAGTTTTGAATGAACAAACTTGAACAACCACTAAGGTGTGATCACGCCTTAACCGACATCCAAGTCTGCGTGGGTTTAGAAGAGGACTCTGAAGTTGGCACGAAAATAGGACTCTGGAGTTGGCACGAAAAGAAGACTCTGAAGTTGCGTAGGAAGAGGACTCTCAATTATAAAAGGGAGACTAGAACGCATTGAAAAATCATCTTCTCATCATCGTTTTTCTCTCTTCCTTTGAATTCATGCTTTTGTTTAGTAGCTAATTTTCTATTCCAATTTAAGGGAAACGTTAAACCCTACTGTTATGTTTTGAGGTCTTGAATTTATTTGATTTCGCCAAGTATTTCTCGTCTTGATTTACTGTGAACGAAATGATTATTATTGATAGATCTGACAATTCAATTCGATATTAATTATTCTATTGCTATCCATGAGTTCAGTGATCCGTAATTGTCATGCATGAGTGGTATGAGTAGCGAGCAAATGTATTATGTGCTTTGCATGATTTATTTGTGGGGACGAGAAAACTAGATTAGATAATTGCAACTATCTCGGTTATTTGATCTAGATTCAACTGTTTTCATTGATGCAAATGCTATTATTGATGTGATATGGAACGCTATCGTGCCCAGTCTTAATATAATAAGTTTGAATTTAGATGCTTGAGTCAAATCCACTACGATAGGAAAACGGGAATTTGTTATGGCTATCCTAATGAATTCCAGAGTTGAATGCTTGGTTATGGAATTAACCCTTAGTGATCTATGACAAACATAACGATTGGTGAGACGAACCCCCTTGAATTGGACTTTTTCATCTATAATCTCATCTTAGTTATTTTACACTTGCTTTTGTTAATTTAGTTCATTCATAAGTAGTACTCAATTCATACCCCCCTTTTGGTTACGACATCTAGATCGAGAAATTAATCGATAGTTCCCTTGGGATTCGATCTGGTTCCACGACTACTATAGTTTAGAATCAATTTTTATATTTGACGACTTCGACAACCGATCAAATACTGGCCTGGCCATGGTCCTACACCCAGATGATGACGAACCTGCTCTAGTGCCCGAGGTCCCTCCTGCTGAAGATGACCTTATGTCTCTGGACCAGACTGGTCAAGTGGCAGAGGTTGTGACCCCCTTGAGATCAGAGCCTCCTGCAGCAGGTGAAGGAAATGTGCGTCCTCCTGCTGGTAAATGAAACATGTCCCCCCTATCTGCAATAAAATAATTTTAATTCTGCTTGATATTTGCTACATCTTATGTGAGGTTTTTAAAATGCCCGGTTGTGGATTTTGAATATTTTTGCTTGGCTATCGGCACAGGGGTGCCTTGAATTCTATTCCTCCTTTCCCCCATTTCTATGAATAGTTTATAAATTCTGCTTCTGCATTTCCTGAAAATATGATTGTTATTATTATGGATGAATATGCTTGCTGCCTTATTCTCCCATACAAGTTAGTATAATAGAATTACTAGGGATATCCTAGCTTATCAGTTTGTGATACGCTTATTGAGTAGGGTTTTTCCTGTAGATAAGTAGTGAGATGAGGAGACTTCCAAGCCAAAGTGAATGTAGGCACTGAGTAGGTTTCAATCCTATCTTATATGCTTGATAAAAGTAAAGAACTGTTAGGAGACATTTTAGTAAATGATGCGTACCGGGATCCAGCAACACCACAAAATGTCGAGGGATCTTCACGAAAGTCCCAAGATTGTAGGGGAGACTAACATACAGAGAGGGGTTAGCACTCCGATGCTTAAGTCGGTAATGTTCGACGTGAAATAAATAAAGAACACTTGAAGAAGATGACAATAATGGTAAAGTGATGTAATAAGTGATAGTTCGTGCGAGAATATGCTGAAAAAAATGGAGAGAATTTCATGTGCAAAAATAGGGTAAATGTTACTTGAGAGTTGCAAAAATGCAAGATGCCAAGTTGTCCCAAATGACTGCACAGTGTGCTCCTTTTATAGTCAGTGTTGAACCCGATTTTGGAAGATTTTTGTTGAGTGTCGTGTACCATTTGAAATCTTGAAGAGTTTACGTTTCATCCCAACAAACCGAGTACGAATCAGAGTTGAATTGGTGAAGATATAACCGGTTAAGTTGACCTTGCCACATCTGCCAGATGTTTTGAGAATATACTTGCTGAGAAACATCCAGGTTCTGGACAATCTATTGGGAATCTGGATGAGATTTTTTAATATGACATGGTCTTAGTGTTAGCTAGCTGTGTGACATGGAATCCGAGTTGTTTGATGACTAGGCTTGCTGTATGAGCCTTTTCCGTGGGTCTGTCAGATTAGTGTTTAAAACTCGATTTTATGCATAAAAAACCTTACTGTTTGGGCTTGGTGGCCTTGGCCTGCTGGGCTGCCCGGGCAGGAGGCCTACTCCTAGCTCTTTGGTTGGCTTGGTGGATTAGAGGGGGCATCATCAATCCCCCTCCTCCAATAGTGAGAGACTTGCTGTCGAACTGGTGGAGTAAAAATAAGTAGCCCTGTAAAGGTCTGCACAAGAGCTATATACCTGACTGCACCAGCAGGAGATACCCTGTTGTGTTGTTTCCTCCATGTTGTGCTGCGTGCTTCCTGCTATGCTATTATGATCCTGCTGTGTACCAGCAGGGCGGATCCTATCGTTCCTGTTATTAGTGAGGAAGATGTGATTTAGTAAGAGACAATACATCTCACAGGAAAGGAGTAAGGACCTAACTCAAGTAGTTAGCCGAAGCAAGCTTTATAAGCATTATGCTAAAATATATGGGCCAATAGAAGGCAGATGTAAACTGAAGTAAGTGTGTCAGCTGTTGAGGGCTGAGTTGGATGCGTGCGGTAGCCAGTGGTGGCTTATGCAACTGCGTGTACTAGCTGGGATCGACCTACGTAAGTGCGTGACCAGCCAAGGGCGTTTTATTAGGAGCATGCGCCAGCTAGGGCGACTTATGTAGAAGTGTGCGCCAGCTGGAGGCAACTTATGTAGAAGCGTGTGCCAACTAGGGCGACTTAGTAGAAGCGTGCGCCAGCTGGGGGCGACTTATGTAGAAGCGTTCGCCAACTAGGGCGACTACTGGTTAGTGCAAATACTGAGCAAGTTTCAATATTGCATGCTTGACAAAAGTAGAGATTTACTTTAAGGGATACAACTTGTTAGGAGATTCTTAGTTCAAGTAAGAATACACCTGCTGTAGTTGGAAGGTAGGTTCGACTTTCTGCCAAGGGCCCTTCTATGTGTATTACTTAATTTGAAGGCATTCCCCTACTGATTGAACAGGTTGGTCAGCAT
This sequence comes from Sesamum alatum, assembly GCA_034509735.1. Taxonomy (NCBI): domain Eukaryota; kingdom Viridiplantae; phylum Streptophyta; class Magnoliopsida; order Lamiales; family Pedaliaceae; genus Sesamum; species Sesamum alatum. Next base: position 6,329,241 of record JACGWO010000005.1, read on the forward strand.
CCTCCTGCCATCAGAAGGACAGGTGGTCCTTGCACCGGTCTGGCATTGAGACCTCTTGTTGGTAGCAAGATAACTTTATCCAGTAGGAGCAGGGCGTGACCTGCTGCAGGAAGAAGTGAGGGAGTGCTAGAAGCAACAGATAGAGGGATAACCCAAGTAGTAAGTAAGCATATGCATGTTGTTATGTATGAACTATCACAGCTACATAAGTATGTCTGTTTAAGGCAATTTATTAAGACTTTCAGTTTATAAAATGAGCAAGGATGTGCCCTTCAGGGGCAACTTATTAGGGCTTCTGCAGCCATTAGGAATGCGCCAGCAGGGCAGCTTATTAAGGCTCGAAGCCAGTAAGAGTGCGCCGGCAGGGCTGCTTATCAGGGCTCGAAGCCAATAAGAGTGTGCCAGCAGGGCGGCTTATCAGGGCTCAAAGCCAATAAAATTGCACCAGCAGGGCGGCTTATTATGAGCATGCGCCAGCAAGGGCGGCTTATGAGATGTGTGCGCCAGCAAGGGCGGGTTATTGACTGGGTGCGCCAGCAAAGCATCATATGTGGGCTAGGAGCCAGCAAGGTGATTAACTTGTTGATGAAGCAGAGTATAGCGAAGGAGTGGGAACCGCTTTTTATTCAGATAGTATAATGTTGATTAGGTAAGTAGTAGAGTTATAAGTGAGGAGCAAGATTTTTAGGAATAAAACTTTTTGTGCTCCCTCTTGGGGGCAAGGTCAGCAACTTGCTCCTTGCTCCTGTGGGCGGAGGAGGTGTCTTCGTTTCTTCTCTTGTCCTTGTTGTCCCTTTTTCTGACCAACCAGGCATCTTCGAGATTTATGTACTTCTCTACTCGAGCCAGTACCTCATGGAAGCTAGCGGCAGGTTTCTTTTCCAACGACTCGAAGAGGGGCTCCATCCGAAGGCCTTGGGTGAAAGCACTGACCCGCACCTCCTGGTGGGCAGTAGGGACTTCTAGGATTGCATTGTTGAAACGCTGGACATATGTCCTCAAGGTTTCCTTTTCCTCCTGTTTGACCCCGAAAAGGCTTATGGCCGATTTTCGGTACTTCTTACTACTGGAAAACTAGTACAGGAAAAAGAAACTAAACCCTGCAAAAGATCTTACTGATCCAGCTGGAAGCTGGTCGAACCATTTTTTAGCTGAGCCGGTTATTGTAGTAAGAAAAACAGGACACTTTATACCATCAGTATACCTGTGCAGCAAGGCTACATTTTTTAACTTACGCTTGTGCTTCATAGGGTCAGTAGTACAATTGTAGACAGGCAGGTGCGAAGGTGCTCGGAAGTGAGCTGGGAGCTCTTCTGCTATGATGTCCTCCCTGAAAGGAATTCCACGATCTACCGGTAAAGTATCCTTGGTTACCTGCTGGCGAAGCTCGACCACCTACGTCCTGAGGGCTTGCCAAATTTCAAGAGGCTGAAAAGGGGCTACCTCCTTGCTGGTGAGGTCAACAGGTATAAGTTTGTCCTGCTGTAGGGTAGCGAGAATTGGTGGATCAGTTCCATTTTCCTGCTGAGAAGGCTGTCTTGCTCTGCTGGCTGGGGAGCTTCAGACTGTTGATTGGATGGTCTCCACAATGAACTGTCGGAGCTGCTCATAGAAGAGCGGGTCCAAAACAGCAGGAGCAGCGACTGGGTTGGACATTGAGCAACAGCGACACCAACTAGAGTAGGGAAGGCTGCAACTGGAGCGGGTAGTCGACAACTAGAATTGGGAGACCACCAGCTTGAGCGGGGTCACTAGCTGGCGGGGAGAGAAGCATCTCCCGAGAAAGATCCAACGTTATCGGAATCGGCCATTTCTCACGCTAAAGCTCAAGCGTTCCCATAGATGGGGGCAATGATGCGTACAGGGATCCAGCAGCACCACAAAATGTCGAGGGATCTTCACGAAAGTCCCAAGATTGTAGGGGAGACTAACCTACATAGAGGGGTTAACACTCCGATGCTTAAGTCAGTACTGTTCGACGTGAAATAAATAAAGAACACTTGAAGAAGATGACAATAATGGTAAAGTGATGTGATACTTGATAGTTCGTGTGAGAATATGCTAGAAAAAATGGAGAGAATTTCGTGTGCAAAAATAGAGTAAATGTTACTTGAGAGTTGCAAAAATGCAAGATGGCAAGTTGTCCCAAATAACTGCATAGTGTGCTCCTTTTATAGTTAGTGTTGAACCCGATTTTGGAAGAGTTTTGTTGAGTGTCGTATACTATTTGAAATCTCGAAGAGTTTACATCTCATCCCAACAAACTGAGTACAAATCAGAGTTGAATTGGTGAAGATATAGCCGTTTAAGTTGACCTTGCCACATCTGCCAGATGTTTTGGGAAAATACTTACTTCCTAAGAAACATCCGGGTTCTGGATAATCTATTGGGAATCTGGATGAGAGTTTTTAATATGACATGGTCTTAAGTGTTGGCTAGCTGTGTGACATGGAATCCGAGCTGTTTGATGATTAGGCTTGTTGTACGAGCCTTTTCCGTGGGCCTGTCATATTAGTGTTTAAAACTGGACTTTATGCATAAAGAACCTTACTGTTTGGGCTTGGTGGCCCTGGCCTGCTGGGTTGCCAGGCCTGGAGACCTACTCCTAGCTCTTGGGCTGGCCTGGTGTATTTGAGGGGGCATCAGTAAGGATTAGCCTTAACCAAAAAACACCTGAAGGTAAGAATGATACAACCTGCTATGAGGTTCCAAGCTTAAGTAGGAATACGCCTACTACAGCAAGGTGGGGGGTTCACCCGCTGGCCCTGGGCCCCTTTATGTATAGTATCCCTCTTTGGAGGTATCCCCCCGTTGATTGAGCAGGCTGGTCAGCCTCCTCCTACCATAAGCAGGACAGGTGGTCCTGGTCTGACTTCAAAACTTCTGGTGGGTATCGTGTTACTTTTGTCCAACAAGAACAGAGCAAGACTAAATGAGTATATTCAAGTGCTAGAGAGAGAAAATAGAAAGATAGTCCAAATATCCAGGAAGTATATGCATGCTATCATATATGAGCTATTATAGCTAAATGAGTATGCTTGCAGAAGGCAAATTTTTATAGGCTTTCCGCCTGTAAAGTCAGTAAGGATGTGCCTTTAAGGTGAAACTTATTAGGGCTCTTAAAGCCAGTAGGAGTGCGCCAGCAATGCGGCTTATCAGGGCTCGAAGCTAGTAAGAGTGTTCCAGCAAGGCGGCTAATCAAGGCTCAGAGCCAGTAGGAGTGCGCCAACAGGGCGGCTTACTATGAGCATGCATCAGCAAGGGAGACTTATCAAGGCTTGAAGCCAATAGGAGTGCACCAGCAGGGCGGCTTATGAGATGTGTACGCCAGCAAGGGCGGCTTAATGCATGCGCTAGCAAGGCGGCTTATTGACTGCGTGTGCTAGCAAGGTGGCTTAGGAGCTAGCAAGGTGATTAACCTATTGATAAAGCACAATATAGTAGGGGAGTGGGAACCGCTCTTTATTTAAGTAGTAAATGCTGATTAAGCAGGTAATAAAGTAATAAGTATAGCGCAGGGTGATCAGGAGTAAACCACCTGAGGTTGTATGCATTCCATGGTTGGGAGAGCTTTCTGCCATTGTTGTCTTGCGGCTCGTGGGCTCCAATTTGAAAACTCGGCACACTTTGTACGGGCCCCCCCGTTGGGAGCCAGTTTCCCTACTCGTTTGAAGGCACTAACTCGTCTCAGCACGAGGTCTCTTACCTGGAATTCTCTCCTCTTCACCATTCTGTTGTAGGCATTGACTACCTTCTATATGTTTCTTTTCGTGCGGGTTCGAGCATCCTCTCGAACTTCATCAATGAGATCCAGGTTGGTACGCAGCAAGGCATCATTATCTTTCTGCTCGTAGTATTGTATTTTGAAGGATTCCAACCTTGCTACACTAGGGATTACAGCCTCTGAGACATACACCAAGTTGAAAGGGGTTTCTCTTGTAGTTGATCTGGGAGTGGTTGTATAAGACCACAACACGCTGGGCAGGGCGTCCACCTACTATCCTCCTGATTGTTCCAACCTAATCTTGATGCCTTGCACCAGAATCCAATTTGTGACTCCTACCTGTCTGTTGGCTTGAGGTAGGCTGCTGAAGTGAAGTATTGCTGGATGCCTAAGTCGACACACCAGTCTTGAATTTTCCAGCCCTGAAACAGGAAACCATTATCAGAAATAAGATTACGAGGTAAGCCGTACCTACATATGATGTTTTTCCACAAAAAAATGATCACTTCGTCTTCTATGATCTTGGCAAGGGGCGTTACGTCCACCCACTTGCTGAAATAGTCCACTTCTACCATCAGGAATTTACGCTGTGCTTGTGCGACTGGGAAGGGACCTATTATGTCCATTCCCCATTAGGAAAACGAGCAAGGTGCTGAAAGGGCTTTGAAGGGCTCAGCTGCTACATGGATGAGTGGGGCGTGATTCTGGCAGTGCTCACACCTTCTCACCTTTGCTTCCTTCTTGAGAGTAGGCAAGAAATATCTGGCTTTTAAAGTTTTCCCTGCAAGGGCCATGCTACCCATATGAGATCTACAGGATCCTTCATGAATCTCCTAGAGCACGGTTCTGCCTTCCTCTGCTGACAGGAATCAGAGATAGGCTTGGGATAAGTTGTGCTTGTAGAGGATTCCCTCTAATAAGGTAAATCTGGCTGCCTGGATCCTCAAGGGGCTGCTTCACTTTCATCCGTAAGAAGGATTCCTTCCTATAGGCAATCAAGATTGGGTTTCCTCTAATCCATGCTAATCTGTAAGATGTGCACGTCAGTGTTTTAAAACCCAGCCCGAACCGGCCGGTCGACTAGTAAAACCGTGATCCGGTCCTTAAGATGGTCCGGTCCAACCCATAAAATCGGACTAGCCTCAAAACCGTACTATATTTTGAAAACCTCTTAAACCGCCCGTTGACCCGTTCTTGGGTCAAGTGAACCGGTCGGTTCATAAACTTTTTAAAATTTTCAAAAATTAATACAATTTAGAATTGAACCATGATATTACATACGAAAATTGAGAAAAAATCAAGAAACCAACACCGATATTTTAATAATTACTTCAATTATATATTTATAAATGAATAAATTCATTAAGTCTGTAATCTAATTAAATTATAATCTCTTATGATCACTTAAGTTTCTAATTAAATAATTAATAGAATAAGATCTATATATTATTTTTAAAATGGGGGATGCTAACTATTTATTGGCAATAAAATTTAGCTATAACTTAATTATAATGGTAAATAATTCGTTATTTTTGTTATTTACACAATTTTTCTATTTTTATTCTTGGTCTAAATCTTTAATATACTTATTTTACTATCAAGTCTTGAGATACTTTAATTCTTATATGAACTTCAACAAAAACTTATTTGATTATGACATAATTTTATATATTAATTTTTATTATGACATAATTATGACATCACTAGTTCAACTATGGTTCACCCGACGGTTGAACCAGTGACCTCTGAAAGATTGTGGATCGTCCCGGAAAAATAGCGCGAATGCGGAAGCGCAATATAAATTAAAATACGAAAATTAAACATGCTTTAATTAAAATTAAAGAAACTCGTTCAAGGGGTGTACCCTTGACGTTTCCCGGGCGTTCGGTGTATCTCATGAATTAAATAACATAAACAAATCATGGAGGCCATAGGATTTGAAAAATAAAAGGGACGAAAATAATAAATCGGAACCTATCGATTGTCGTTTTCGTCTTCTAACTGCTACTCGCGTTGTTCCCCGATTTGCTCCAAGTCTCGCGTTTGAGACTCTCCAAATAGTAACACGCAATCCACGCACGTATCTTGCACATCGTGCTAGCGAACGAACAAGTAATATTTTGGAGCGGATGAATTAATAACACGTTATTGATTAACGGTATTAATTCTCCTTAGATCTAATGTTCCAAGAACAAAAGAATCAAAAAGTATTTTCTTGAGAGTGAGAGAGAGGGGGCGGACGAGAGGGGAGAGAGAGAGAGAGCCGAATTGGTGTGTGTTGTGTGTGTGTTGGAATTTCATCACCCCACAAATAGTGAAAAGACTAGGACTATATATAGAGGAGGAGTTTAATCCTCTTTAAACTACAACTCTAAAGAGGTCTATTTTGACTAGGATTTTGACCTAGTCAAAGTCCTAGTCAAAGTAGTATTTGACCTAGTCAAATTAATCCTAGCAACCCATCTCTCCCTTTCAATCTCAACCATTAATTTAATTTAATGGAATATTTAAATCCTATTAAATATTCAAAAGGCCAAATAAATAAATATAATAAATTATAAATATTTATTCTAGGCCTATTAAATTAATCCTCTAATAAATCTAATTTATTAGATTAATTCCTTTTATCAAATAATAGGAATTAATTCTCCAAGAAAATAAAGGACCCGATTAAATCCAATTTAATCATTCCTTTTCTCCAATATTTAATTCTAAATTAAATACTTGATGAGTGTGGATTGTGTGTGACTCTTTAGGTTCACCTTTCAGCTAGACTTGGTCGGATTCCTAGAATCCGTCCGTTACCATGGGTGGTCATCTAGCAACCGTCCATGGCACTAAAAACTAGGTGAAATTTCGGGATGAACATTTAGGCTCTAACAGTACACTTGTCCTTCTGTCTACGGTCTCACCACTTGGGGTCTGGGGCACGGAAAATGCAGGTACCTATTTTGGACCTAAGTGTCGGTCTGTCCTTATTAAACGCCGCAAGGGAAACCTTCCCTTCTGTTCAGTTACTGTGGCCACAGATTTTAGGGACAAGACACAGAGCATACGTGAGACTCAACTGTCAATGCCTTTTGACAGGAGACAGATCCTTTCTTGGAAACTACTGTCACTCTGTACACCAGAGCTACACTAGACATGGCTTATGACTACTCAAGTGCTTTTTGGCAATCTCTCACCATATCAAAGATACAGACCTGATATACAGGTAAACTCAGCAGTTCCTCAAGTCAAAGGACTTGGCATGTACCGTTGGAACCGGGAATACACGCCATACCTTGCTGGCCCTACTTAAGGTCCTCCGTAAGACGGTTCCCGCGAGTCACCTCAGTCAGGTGCTCCCTAGCAGGTTAACCCACTAACACTGCTTAGACGACCTTCATCACCCGTCGATGAAATACGACAGCAGATGCTTAGTGCAAGTCTCAAGGGGAATCTCAGTACCCATTTTCGAGATTCCTTGACTTGGAGATTTCCGGACTGATTCGGCGGGACTGATTTCATGGACCTACCTCCAAGCGTAGTCCCAATCCCCGAAATAGGTTTTCAATCCGTGGGCTTTGTTTGCGTAATGAACGGATAGATATAAAGCAGTAAAGTGAACGCAAACAAAGTAATGCCAAAATGAATTTCACTTCTTTATTCATTAATAGTCTATCAAAACACTGAAATTGTATAGACATAGGTTATATTTTGCCCGCCAAGATTGGCTATATGGTCACCTATTCTAACACCCTCGACCCACTCAATTTTTTGGTTCGATTAATTGTCCAAGTTTTAAAATATTGGTGCACGTTAGTGTCAGGAGTAACTTTAGTGAGGGTCCTTACAGTGATAGTACCAGTGCTACAGTTGGCTAGGGAGCTAGCCAACCAGGCGAGGCAATCTGCTTTAGTGTTTTCCGTGCGAGGGATCTGGTGGAGCTGGAAGCTCTTCAGCCTGCTCTTAAGGTCGCTTATTTCCTGGAGTTATCCCTTCATGCGGTCCTCCTTAACGTCGTATGTACCTCCCACCTGGTTAGTTACAAGTTGGGAGCTGGAGTAAATAGTTACGTTCCTTGCTCCTGGATCTAGTGCCATCCCAATGCCTGCTATAAGAGCATCGTACTCAGCCTCATTATTCGAGGCCTTGAAGCCGAACCTCATCCCTCTGGGCTAGTTAGCACGATACCTGTTCCACTACCTGTATAGGTGGAGGAACCATCCACATGGAGTAGCCATGTTCCCTCGTCCTCTTCGGCAGGTGCAGTTTCAGTCATGAATTCAGCAAGCGCCTGGGCCTTGATGGTGGTTTTGGGCTGGTAAGAGATGTCATACTCGCTAAGCTCTACAACCTATTTAATCATCTTGCCTGAAGTCTCAACTTTCCCCAGCGTAGTTCGCAGGGGGTGTTAGTGCACATTATAATAGAATGCGATAAAAATTAAGGTCGTAATTTCCTAGCAGTTGTTACCAAGGCGAATGCTAGTTTTTTCTACCTGAGCGTAGCTCTAAAGCTCCGTGTAATACCTTGTTGACGTAGTATATAGGCTTCTGCATTCTGTCTTCCTCCTTGATGAGCACAGAACTTATAGCATGCTGACCTGCAGAAAGGTATAAGTATAATGTTTCACCTGGTGAGGGCTTCGTGAGCAAAGGTAGCTCGGCCAGGTAGGCTTTTTAGATCCAGGAAGGTTTGTTGGCAAGTAGTCATCCCATGCAAAGTTCTTGGCTTTCCTTAAGGCCTTGAAGAAGCGAAGGTTGCGCTCCGCCAAGCGGGATATGAATCTGCTAAGGGCGGCTATGCGGCCAGCAAGTTTTTATACTTCATTGAGGTTAGCAGGAGGCTTCTTTTCTTGGATTGCTCATATTTTATCCGGGTTGACCTTGATACCCTTCTCTGTCACCATATAGCCAAGACATCGGTCCCTTCGAACACCGAATGCACATTTGGCCGGATTCAACTTCATGTAATACTTTCTGAGTACGTTGAAGGTTTCAGCAAGGTTTGCAATGTGTTGGTCGGCCTACTTGCTCTTCATCAACATGCCGTCTAGATATACTTCCATGTTGCGTCTGAGCTGTTCTAGGAACATGTAATCCACCAATCGTTGGTATGTAGCACTTGCATTTTTTAGCCCAAATGGCATAACAATATAGCTAAGAGGTGGAACTTACTCGCTTCTAGTTGTTGGGGTTAAGCATAATCTGGTGGTAATCCTACGAGACATCCATTAGACTTAACAGTTCATGACGAGAGGTGGAATCCACTAGCTGGTCTATACGAGGTAAGGGATAAAAGTCCTTAGGATAAACTTTATTCATGTCCTGGAAACCTACGCAAATGTGCCATTTGTTACCTGATTTAGGGACAAGTACCACATTGGACAACCATCGGGGGAATTGTATCTCCTTGATGTGCCCTGCATCAAGGAGCTTGCTTACGTTTTCCTGAATGACCTTATCCTTCTCAGGACCGAAATGCCTCTTCTTCTGTTTTACAGGTGGGAAGGTTAGATCCAGGTTCAGGCTAGGTACCGCAATTCCAGGGTCAATACCCACTAAACCCCGGGCTGACCATGTGAAGACATCTGAGTTCTCCTGCATAAAAGTAGTTAGTCGCCCTACTAAGTCAGGGCTCAGCTGGGAGCTGATCCTGGTAGTTTTTATTCGGCTCTTCTGGTACCAGCTGAATTCTCAACAGCTCTTCAATGGGCTAAACTCGAGCAAGAATTTCGTTTCCTTGCTCATCATGTTGCATAAGTCTTTTCAGCTTCTCCCTGCTGGGCAGAGGAAGGTCTATCTCCATGTCCTTCCAGCTGCCCCCTCTTGCAGATTTGACGTAGCATTTTCATCAGTGTACTGGTCACCTGTGACTTCTCATACTTTTGCTTCAGTAGGAAATTTTAACTTCATGTGGTAGGTGGAGATAACAACTTGGAAGGCATTTAGAGCGGGTCGTCCTAAAATGACGTTGTATGCTAAGGGCATGTCTACTATGGGGAAGCGGATCATCTTGGTCTTCTGATTTGGCTCCACTCCCAAGGATAAGGAGACCAAGATTTGTCCGAAAGGGTGTACAACTTCCCCTAAAAAGCCATACAATGATGTGTCTATCGGCTCTAGTGGGATGTCACCGAGCTCCATTTGCCGGTAGACTTCATAGAAGAGGATATCTGTAGAATTGCCAGAATCCAGAAAGATACATTGAACAATGTAGTTAACAAGAATAGTAGAAATAAAACGTTCATCATTATGGGGTAAATGAACTCCCTGTATGTCAGCAGGTCCAAAATGGATCATAGGATTCCCTACTGGTGGTTTGTGGTCAAGCTCTGCTGCCCTAGCAGAGCGAACATGGGCGCGCCTGGTTCTGCTGGAGTCCCCGTCAGTAGGTCCTCCTGCAATCATATGAATTACCCCCTTGACAGGGATGTTTTCTGGGCTTTGTTCCTCAACAGGGAAGTTTTCCTTTCTGTGCTCCCTCCTGGGGGATCAGCGACCTGCTCCTCGTTCCTACGAGAATTGCGATAGCGGGAGCGTTCCTCCTTCTGTTCACGACGTTGGTTCTTATTGACGTAGTCCTTCAAGTAGTCGGCCTGGATGAGCCATTCTATTTTCTATCTTAGCTGGCGACACCTGTTGGTATCATGCTCGTATTCCCAATGGTACCTACATAAATATTTAGTTTTTGGAAGTTGAGGGCCTTCCTCCGAGCCCTTAGGCCATTACAGTGCGGAATCGCGGTCTATGGCCATTAACATTCGTGCTGGGCTGGTAATCAGCTGCGTGTAATGCTCATTCTTTAGATCGAGGGGGTTGAACCGTGCTCGGGGTTCCCCCCTACTCCTGCAGGTGGAAGCGGCTTCTCCTTCCCTCCTTCGTCCATTGTTGTGCCCCTTCCTGACTAGACGAGAGTCTTCAAGGTTTATGTACTTGTCTGCGTGAGCTAGTACTTCATGGAAATTAGTTGCAAGTTTCTTTGCCAAGGATTCGAAGAGTGGTCCTACTCGGAGTCCTTGGGTGAGTGCGCTGATCAGCACCTCCTGGTGAGCAGTAGGGACTTCTAGGACATCTTTGATGAAACGTTGCACGTACGCTCTAAACATCTCTTTTTCCTCCTGCTTGACTCCGAAAGGCCTGATAGCAAATTTTGGGTACTTCGTGCTGCTAGCAAACTATTGTAGGGAAAAGGAGCTAAACTCTGCGAAAGATCTTACTGATCCAGCTGGGAGCTAGTCGAACCATTGTTGAGCAGAGTCGATTAGTGTAGTAAGAAAAACACGACATTTAACACCATCGGTATACCTGTGCAGCAGGGCTGCATTTTCGTACTTACGCATATGCTTAGCCGGGTCGATGGTGTCGTTGTAGGCAGGTAGATGGGAAGGTGCTCGGAAATGAGCGGGGAGCTCTTCTGCCATGATATCCTTACTGAAAGGAATGCCACGACCTACTGGCAAAGTATCTTTGGTTACCTGCTGGGCAAGCTCAACCACCTCATTCCTGATGGCTTGCCAAATTTCAGGAGGCTGAAAAGGGGTTACCTTATTGCTGGTGGAGCCAATAGGGAGGGATCTGTCTTGCTGTTGTCCAGCAGGGGCCTGCTCGTCCCATCGATTGACTTCCTGGCGTTCCTCCTCGCTCCCGTTGGGAAGAAGGTCCTGTACCACAGAAAGTTGAGTGAATGGTCTCCACTATGAAATGCCGAAGGTGCTCATAAAGGAGCGGATTAAAACAACAGGAGCAGCGACTGTGTTGGACACCAGGGCTGGAAGGTCACCAACCGAAGCAGCGACGGCACCCACTAGAGCAGGGAAGGTCCCAACTGGAGCGGGGCAATCGACAATTGGAACTGGGAGCCCACCAGCGGGAGTTGGGTCATTGGCTAGAGTGAGGGCACTGGAGGCGCTCCTCATTTGTTCAGGAGGTAGGATGGTGGATCCTACTGCAGTAGGGACGGGGGCATCTCCCGAAAAAGATCCAACGTTATCTGAATCAACCATTTCTCATGTCAAAGCTCAAGTGTTCCCACATACGCCATTATGATGTGTACCGAGGTCTAGCAGCACCACAATATATTGAGGGACCTTGACGAAAATCCCAAGATTGCAGGGGAGACTAAACTATATAGAGGGGTCAGGACTCCGATGCTTAAGTCAATTATGTTCTACTGATAAAGTAAATGGAAAAACTTGGAATAAGTGAGAATAGTGGTAAAATGGTGTTGTGAAGTGTTGAAGTTTGCAAAAGTGTGCTGAAAATTTGCTGGAAAATAGTGAGAAATTCGTATGCCAGTGAAGTGCCAAATAGAGTGAAAGTTACTTAACAAATGACTGTGCAACCAACCATTTTATACTAGTTTGTGCATCCGATTTTTGGGGAATTAAGTTGAGAGTTGTATATCGTTGAAATCCTTGGGAAGTCAGCTATTCAGCCCACAAACCACACCAGAATCCAAGTAGAATTGAAGGAGATATGGTTGTTTGACTCAACCTTGCCATGTCTGCCATATTTTCTAGAAACGTGGTTACCTGCTGGGAAAACATTCGGATTTTTGGGCGATCCTCTGGGAATTTGGATGAGATTTTTTGGTAGGATGTGCCTCCACGTGTTGGCCACTTGTATGATATGGAATCCCTACTGTTTCGATGAATAGGTTTGTTGTACGGATCTTTTTCGTGCGCCTGCTAGGTCATTGAACAAAAACTAGCTTTTGCGGAAGAGTCTTACTGTTTTGGGCCAAAACGAGCTTGGCTGGCTAGGCTGTCATGCTCGAAGACCCACTTCTAGCTCTTGGGCTTATCAAGTAGACTTGTCGGGGGCATCACCAAATATAAAAAGTAAAGACCCTCTACACTCACAAAGGGCAGTTAGTCACACCACTGGACCATTTTTTTTTGGCAAGCCAAAAATGTCTTTCAACTGATGATATAACCAACTTATTTAATTTTCAAATTTTACATTAATTGATAAATTAATTTATTTTCTTTTCGTTCTTTTTTTTTTTCAATATTATGTATTAATTTATATTTTGTTCTTATTTATAAAAATACATTTTAAAGTGCGAAAGAATATTTATTTTATGCACGCAAGAACTGCGTGCCACAAAGTCTAGTTAATATAAAAAGAAAAGGCATTTCTCACTCTCAAATGGCGATTTATGACACTGCAACACCAAGTTTTTGGTCATACCGATAATACCCCCCAAGTTAGTTTTCTTTCCTTTTCTTTAAATTCATTCTTTTTTTTAAAAAAAAATGCAATGTGTTGATTTATATATATATATATATTATTTACAATAACTTTAAAGCATGCAATATTCTATACTAATATAAATATAAAACGAAAAAGGCCTTTGTGATACAAATGACGGTTTATGAGAGCCTAATACCTATTTTTTTGTTACGATGATAATATCCATAAGTTAGTTTTTTTTCTTTTATTTTTTTAAATGCAATGCGTTGATTTATATATATTTTTATTAATATTAAAATATGAAATATTATTTTATATACATATAGAGACGGTATGCTGCAACGACTAATTTATTAAAAAAAATATAATTTTTTGTTATGATTAATTTCTATCAACAAAGAAAAAAAATGTCACAAATAATAATTCATGAACAAAGAGAGTATTTAGCAAGAGGCTTTGGGAGAGTGTACGTCGAATCGAATTCTTGAATTAAATTCCATAGAAGCACCGTATTTATAGGTGTGCACGAGAGGAGTCCAACCCTAATAAAAATTATAAGGGACTGCAGACTCTTCACTCAAGAGGAGTCCTCTCTAACCACAAGTTTGAGAGACATAAAACTCTATAAATATGGATGATATTTAATATCTCCCACTCCTACATATTTGACATAACCTCTCCAATCCAAAATTTCTCATCTCTCATCCCCGCTTTCATATAGGGAGTAAGGCGTGCGACCAAGCGAGGAAAGAGAAAACATGAGGAGAGTTATATTAAGTCATCACTAATACTAACATAACTCATCAACTCCAAAAAAAACTTGGTATGTACCCCAAACCTCGTGGACACACTTGATCAAGCATCTCTAGATCCCTCAACAAATAGAGCATGCTTGACCCTCTCATATATGCTTCTACGTTCATGACTAGTCAGACATATTCTGACTAAGTAGCCCGGGCTATGAACAATAGAACATAAGTACGTCACCAATTTGGTTCTTCCTCGGCCTCTCACATCAATCAGTTTGGCCTTGACAGCTTTCCTAGACATGCTCCAACAGACCGCATCATTTGTGGCCATGGGAAAGCATGCTAAAGTAGCATCATCAAGCTTACGCCTCATGACATGGTACTGAGTCCCATTTGGTACAAGGGATTGTATGGGCTCACACAGTGACGAAGCAGGGACCTATTCAGTCACTCCCCATAGTAGGTCGTCTTAACGCACATGTAGTATGATTTACATGCTATGATGGAGCTCCCACTCAACTTGGGCATGTCACTGCTCTTAACATCATATGAACCTTAGTTTAGTTATTGTCCAAGCGCCTAACCTGCGTATTACCAGACAGTTTACCCTCTTGATATCTTTTAGCGATTCGCACGTTAAGCTGTAAACAGGCTTTTATGAAGTTTGGACATACTTCATGGTCGATCACGCATGATCTCATCCTAGCTCTTTAGCTAAGGCGGCCTTGATTATATGTTTAACCTCCATCACTCTTAAAGCGCGAAGGCGATCATTCGCATGACTCATTTATGTGAAGTGATCCTCTCTAAGCCTCATCCTGCTCACTATCACAACTCTAGGGTGATTACCCGTGTGAGTGGGTTAATCTAAGCCTGGTGACATTCACACATATATGTAAAATAGACACAGTACTCTTAACGAAACAAGAATCACATATTCTTATTGATAAAAAATTGTTCTTACAGGCTCAAAACTTAAATCCTACGTAGTCCCATACTACTCACATGCCTTTGAAATGCGTCTCTACACAAAGGTTTAGTAAAGGGATCTGCTATCATATCAGTGGTAGGAATATGCTTGAGAACCACTTGGCTTTGCGCAATACTATCACAAATGAAGTGATATCTGGTATCTATATGCTTAGTCCTCCCATGGTACTCGGGCTCCTTCGCATATGCTATAGCGGCTGTGTTATCACAATCGATTACAACAGCATCATCAACATGCGCCGAAATGCGCAGACTCTTGAGGAATCTCCTCAACCCGATAGCCTCTTGGACCGCTGATGTACAAGCCACATATTCTGCTTCCATGGTGGACAAAGAGATGCAGGGTTGTTTCTTGCTGCACCAAGTGATAGCAGCGCCTCCTAACAAGAATGCATATCCCGATGTAAATTTGCGTTTATCTCTGTCCGTCAATCCATCAGCATCACTATATCCAACCAGCTTTAAACTTCCCCTATGGTAGGTCAAAGCCAAATCACTTGTTCCTTTTAGATGTCCGAGTATCCTCTTGACTGCTACCTAGTGGTCGGGTCCAGGATTACTTTGATACCTGCTCACCATTCCAACTGCAAAGCACAGATCCGGTCGAGTACACATCATAGCGTACATCAAACTTCTTACAGCGCTAGCATATGGAACCTTAGCCATGCGTTTCTTTTCTTCTTCTGTCTTAGGGCACAATTCTCTGCTAAGTACACAACTTTTGTCCATGGGTGTGTCAACAGGATTGGCATTGTGCATACGAAACTGCTCTATGATCCTTTTGATATAAGTCTCTTGAGACAAGCTCAAAAGTTTCCTAGAGCGATCTCGGTATATCTTAACACCAAGTATGAACTCAGCTTCTCCCATGTCCTTCATCTGAAATGTTGAGGACAGCCATTTCTGAGTGGCGACAATCATTTCCATGTCATTTCCTGCCAACAAAATGTCGTCCACCTACAATGAAAGAATCAGAAACTTCTTTTCACTTTTTTGGACATACACACAGTGGTCCTCCTCAACCATCGCGAAGCCTATCGAAGTGATAGCTCGATGAAATCGATAGTACCACTGCCTTGATGATTGTTTCAGGCCATAAATGGAACGTTTTAAACGCACACTTTTCCTTCTTGTCCCATTTCTTGAAAACCTCTAGGTTATCCATATAGATCTCCTCATCCAGTTCTTCAATGAGAAATGTTGTCTTTACATCCATCTGAAACAGTTCCAGATCTAGGTGGGCGAGAATGGCTAGAAGTAGGCGAACAGAGGAAAATTTCACCACTGGGGAGAATGTCTCTTTATAATCTACACCCTCTCGTTGCGGTATAACCCTTCGGCACCAATCAAGCTTTCAATTTGTCGATGCCTCCATCTGCCTTACGTTTGACCTTTAGAACCCACTTGTTCCCAATGGTCCTATGCCCAGCTGAAAGATCAACTAGCTCCAAAAGATTGTTCTTAGCCATAGAGCACATATCTTCTTCCATTCCAGTTATCCACTCTTTTATAATCGGTGAAGTCACAGCTTCTTCGTAAGTAGCTAGTTCATCCACATCTACAGAAGCACACACAAAGTTTTTCCCCTTGATCTCAATTCGACGGTGGGGTATTCCTCCCCGTTTGCTTCTTCGCATCTGTGGATTTTGAAGGTTATGTTCCGCTAGTGAACAACTCCCACTTAATTTGGGGTCGCTTTCATTATCCCCGTCGATTGCTGGGTAAGAGTGTGGGTTCTCACCCTCGCCAGGGATAGATGCGCCGCCCTGAGGATCTTGTAACTTGTATAGTTCAAGATCCCCTTTGACCTTATGCTCGGGAAATCCTCTTCAAGAAAATCTACATCGCAGGACTTAATTTATGTCATTCCTCTATCAGAGTGTTCACCGTACATCACATAGCCTTTAGAGTGCTCATAATATCTCATAAAGATAAGTTTGCTGGCTCTAGGACCCAATTTCCCATACTTATGAGAGGTACTATGAACAAACCCTGCAGATCCCCATGGGCGTAAGCCTTCTATGTTGGGCTTTCTGCTCTGCCATAATTCATAGGGAGTCGAAGGAACAGATTTAAAGGGCACACGGTTTAAGATGTAGGCAGCAATCAAAATTACATCTCCCCCAAAATGATATTGGAAGATTTGCTTGCGCCATCATTGATCTGGTCATTTTCAGAAGTGTACGGTTCCTTCTCTCTGCAACCCCATTTTGTTGCGGAGTATGTGGAATCGTTAGTTGCGGTACGATTCCTTTTTCCTTAGAAATTCGTTTGAATTGCTCAGAAAGATATTCTCGCCCTCTGTCACTTCTTAGAACTTTAAGGTTGTTATCTCTTTGATTCTCAACCTCTACTAAGAATCGCTTAAAACAAGCAAGCGCTTCTGAGCACTGAGATAACAGATATACTGACCCATAGCGCGAATAATCATCAATGAAAGTGAGAAAATAGTATGCACCGTGACGTGCTCTCACATTCATTGGCCCGCATATGTCTGAGTGGACTAACTCTAAGGGGTGAGTAGCCCTCTTCGCCTTCCCAAAAGGCTTTCGGCAGGCTTTTCCATCCAAACATGGTTCACAAGGAGGAAGGTTGACTTTAGCGAGAGAACCTAATAGGCCTGCTCAAGCTAACCTAGTCATCCTTTCTTGTCCTATGTGTCCCAATCTCGCATGCCAATTGACAGAGATATTATCAACAGAAAAAAAAAATGTAAGAAACACATTCATTTGCTAATTCCAGCATGAAAAAACCATTATTCATAAATCCTAAGCCATAGAGGTCTTTACCAAAATAAATAGACAAACCCAATTGTTCAAACAGAAAAGAAAAACTATGTTCCATCAATGTTGTAACTGAAAGTATATTATATCGAATGCTAGGTGCATATTGCATCACTAAGGAGTAGCTCACACCCAATGCTGAGCTTGTGTTGGTATGAACCAATTCCAAGGACCTCCTCTTGTGCGCCATTGCCCATAGCAATGTAATGGCTGCATGCTGGCACTCAATGGTAATCTACAAATCCAGCTCGATCCCTTGTCACGTGTTTTGTTGCGCCTGTATCTACAATCCAATCAAGGAGAGAAATAGCCATAAAAACTTGTGAGCACACAAAAGAACTTGCAGGGTTGGGGTTAGGTCTTACCTTCTTTGGCTCAGTGCAATCACGAGCAAAGTGGCCCATCTTTTGACAGTTATAGCATTTGGCCTTTGCCACGTTTTTCATTCCACCCCGTTTTCCTCGGTGACGCTTCATAGCGTTGTCTCCTTGTGGGCCAAGTTCTGGCTTTGGCCCTGGGTCTGGCTCTATCTTGCACCAGTCGATTTATTCCAACGCTTGCCTTTATGGGGCTTACGCTGACCGGCATGTGCGACCAGGGCAGCTTGCTGAGCACGTTCAGTTTCTCTACAGTCAGCCTCAAGTTTCAAATGATTGGCGACACTCTCGAACGTTTTTATTTGCTCATTGTGCGTTAGCACCAGCTTCATGTGTCCCCAAGTCTACTCAGGTAGCGACCTAAGGACTGCCAGAACTTGTTGTTCATCACTGAGTTCAGTACCGACATTCTAGAGTTCTCGAATCATATCCTTCATCACATCAAGAGGTTGGATCATCGAGTGTTTTGGGTCAAGCACATACTGATTGAACTTAAGGGTCAGAGCCCTTAGTTTTCTAGCCGAAGTGCTACCATATGCGACCTTCAAAACTTCTCATAACTCTTTAGCCGTTGAATATTTCTCATATTCACAGATCAAATTATCGTGCATGCAGCTCAGCATAGTAAAGCGCGCACTCAAATCTTGATCCCACCACTTATTGTACGCATCCAATTTGCGACGATATTGGGCAGTTTGTCCATTTTCAGGCTCCACTGGCTCAGGCATGCTAGTTGTGAGATGCTCAAGGATCTTTTTATGATGCAGGAAATACTGAATTTTTTCTATGCCACATTGTATAGTTTTGGCCATCTAATTTGGCGCTACCATGGAGGTCAGAAAAAGCTATATCGGTCTCCATTGTTGTATTACATGCACATTCATGTTAGGTACTATTCTATGATTTTATTCTAGATCCAAGTAAAAATTTATTATTTTCTTTAATTCAGTGGGATCAAAAATTTCGCATCCATGCTAATAATCATCTCCCACAATAATTAAAGATTATAATAAAAAATTACCAATCCAAGAATAAAATTGCATATGTCCATGAAAACATGCCATCAATAATATAAAATGAATTGAATTCGGTGCTTCATGTTGAAATAATCTTATGGCCTATGGTAATAATCAGCGAAACATATCCCCAAAATAAAATACATGGCCTCAAAATGGGTCCCAGGATACATGTCCAGTAAAATACAATACATATGTTTGGCCTACTACATCAATTTAGAAAAGCAAGGGATACCGCATTATCACCATCTCCATAAATGATTTCAATCATAAAATTTAAAAAAACGCACATTATTCATGAGCACCCGAATTTCAATTCACATGCCATATAACAATAAACACTCATAGGCATAGAATGCAATTACAGAGAAATGCATAAAAGTTATCTTCTAAGGCATACACAATCACCCAACAAAAATAATGATGATTCTTGCACTTAGGAAAAAAAATATCACATAAAGGTAATATTTCACAAAGGTCAAATTTTCTTTAGAAAATATTTTTGTTTTCTTTATAATCTCAAAAATAGGAAAAAACAGAAAATTCAAAAAAACATACTGCTGGCTCGGCTCGGCTTGGCTCAGCTTGGCAAGAGTCCGCTCAGCCCTGCTGGCGCAAGCCCGCGCGCCTCACAGCTGCCGCGCGGCTGGCGCCAGTAGGCACGCCCTGCTGGTGCATGGTCATCATGCTTAGTTTGCCCTACTTTTTTTTTTTAACTCCGGCTCCGGCCGTTTTTTCGGCGACCGGTCTTTTTTCCGGCGAAAAATTAGAAAACTCATATCTTACTTATTTTAAAGCCGTTTTCGACGAATCATATACCGTTTCGAACATCTTTTCATGCCCAACAACATAGCACAAAAATATTCAGGAAACAATAACAGATTCAGATCAGTTTTATATTCAAAGAAAACGATTTTCAAGAACTAGGATTTTGATTTTTTCATAAACCATTAATCTATTTTCCACTAAAATTTAACCATGTAATCTTCACATCAAAAACCACATATGATAGAAAAAAGACTACAAAAAAACCCACAGATCTCCTGTAAAAAGGGGATACGAATTTGCCATAAAACAACTGGGTTTGCACATTAAAAATACTAATTTCTTCAATGTGAAAAAACATATCACGCTAATTACATATTTAATCTCATGCTTCATAGGATAGTTTCATAGCATAAAATTAAATTAGCACATGCTTTGCAATATAAAGCGAGGACAAGCCCTAATGACTCTGATACCACTGTTGGAAAAAAGACGCATATCATATGAAACACGTTAACACATATTGCACAAAATTAAGTCCGGTCATTATCTTGTTATTACGGTATGTCAATACGCAGTGGAATTAGTTTGTGACACCTGAATCTTTGTGGCTCGTCTACAAGCTTCCTATGACCTTGTGGATCTGCATGCACGTTCTACGAACTTGTGGATCTGCAAGCACGTCCTACGAACTAGTGGATCTTCTCGCTCATCCCTTGCACGGCCTTGTCACGAGCGCCCTGTTCTCGCTCCAAGCAGATTGCTACCAGAGCTATCCACCGGAATAGACACGCCTTAAACCCTCAGAGACTTTTGGTGATCCTTCAAGAGAGAACAGAGAGAGAATATTTAGCGAGAGGCTTTGGGAGACTGTACGTTGAATAGAATTATTGAATTAGATTCCATAGAAGCACCCTATTTATAGGTTTGCACGAGAGGAGTCCAACCCTAATACAAATTATAAGGGACTGCAGGCTTTTCACTCAAGATGAGTCCTCTCTAACCACAAATTTGAGACACATCAAACTTTATAAATATGGATGATATTTAACAATAACTAAACAACTGTTATTTCCGTAGGTAAAAAAAAAACATCAGTGTCACGAGCGAATCATAGAAAATCTTTTACCAGTAACCCAAGCCAAAAAAGTATGAAATAATTTGTTGTTGTTATTATTTTGTTGGGATAATTATATAAAACCCCCCTGTGTTTTCATTTATCTGCATAAAACCCCTTTGTGTTTTAAAAATATACAAAAAACCCCTCGTGATTTGTAAAATACTGCAAATTTTGCCTTTCCGTCAGTTGGACTTAACGGCGTTAAAAATTTTCCTATATTGCCCGTTATACCCTTATTACCAGAACCATTGATCTTCAATAGATAAAAATGAACGATCCAGATTTTGATAATTTAAAATATATTTTTTAGTTATATATACAATCATATATATATATTTATATATAATATTACATTCTATATAAATAATATATTATAATACAAATTCACGGGCGGCCGCCGCCGGTGGCGACGGCGCGCCGCCCAGGCTCTTGCGACGGCGATGTCGCCCAGTGGGCGACGTCGCCGTCGCCATTAGAGAGTCTGAAGGGGGCGACCGCGCAGTCGCCCCCTTCAGACGTGGGCGACGGCGGTAGCCCACTTCTCTGGGCGACCGTCGTCGCCCAGATCTGAAGGGGCGACGGCCCCTCTGAAGGGGGCGACTGCGCGACGCCGTCGCCCCCTTCATACATGGCGACGGTGGTTGCCTTCTCTAGGCGACCACCGTCGCCCAAATCTGAAAGGGGCGACGGTGTCGCGCCGTCGCCGCCCCCTTCAGACGGCGCGACGGCGGTCGCCACTTCAGGCGGCCGCCGTCGCTGGTGGTGGTGGCCCCGGCGGCGGAAAAAAAGGAAAAAAAATTTAAAATTATTACATATTAATTTTTAAAATATGTAAAATGTTATATATTTATTAAATACTAAAAATATATCTTTATATTAAAAATATTAATTTTATATACTTATTAAATATAAAAATATATACTTATTAAAAATATAAAATTATTAAGTATTAAAAATATAAAAATTGTATATACATATTAAGTATTTTATATTAATATATTTAATAATTTATTAAAATACAATTAATCTAATCTAAACACAATTAAAGGAAAAACTTAAAAATAAAAATAAAAAAACAAGTTTAAAAACCAATGATCCAAATAAAACAAAAAGAAGGGTATTTAGGTCTTTTTAAGTCAAAAAAGGTAAAAAAAATATAAAAAAAAGATGCATTTCTGCACAAAAAGCGCGTGTAACCCACCTTCCGTCTGAAACTAACGGAAAAGGGATTTTGCGTAGTGTTTTACAAAACACGAGGGGGTCTTTTGCATATTATTAATACACAAGGGGGTTTTTTTGCAGATAAATGAAAACACTGGGGGGTTTTATGTAATTATCCCTATTTTGTTCAGCCATTGAAGAAGAGCAGCTGTCACGGGACCAATTTTCCGGGCCAATTTTTTCTTTTAAGCGAATTAAAAATTTGAAAAATCAAAATGAAGCCATCTTCCACACCTCTTTCCTATCCACGACTTCTGACCTTTTTCTGCGCCAAGTTAGTCTGTCCCAAACATAGCAGATTTTCCTGGAAAAATGACACAGCGTGTGGACTCGTTAAACAGATAAACAGCTATGCTGATGTCCGTTGCAAAATTGCAAAACTAGTTTCATAATTGAGAATCATTTTATATTTGACTCCACGCTTTATAGAGTTTTAAAATTAACCTTATGTTCCATTAAAAATCACAAAAGAGTCCAAATATATTGCAAATAAGACCTCACATGTTGCAAAAAGAGTCCCCACACTTTGCAAAATAGGCTCACTTTTGCAATGTTTTTTGGACTGTTTTGCAACTTTTAATAGAATATGGGGTTAATTTGAAAATTCTATAAAAGCGTGAGGTCAAATACATAATGATCTTAAATTGTGGGATTAAGTTTGTAATTTTACGTAATCGCCATCGATCTCCTGCTATGAGACGGCGAACAAGTTGCATGCTCAGGTCATTTTTTATGTTATAGGCTTATAGCTCAATTAGAATATTACATAATTGTAAAATACTCCTATAGTCCAGTCAAATGATGATTGACACTACTGTCAGCTATGCTCCCTTGTATCATTCTGTTTTTTCGAAATGCGCTCTATAATCAATATATATAGAATGAAATCTCTAAACATTAATAATATTGCGGGCTATAAATTTTTTTAATTTAAAAAGGTATTAATTAATTAAAAATATAATAATTTATTAATTTTGATGTGTATTGGAGTCCAACAACACCATAAAATATCGAAAAATCTTAATGAAAGTTTCAAGATTGTACGGGAGACTAACCTGCAGAGAAGGGTTAGTAATCCGATGATTAAGTCACTAATGTTCGATTAAATAAAATAAAGGAAAACCTTGAAGAATGTGAAAATAATGGTAAAGTGGTATGTTGTAATGATAGTTTGTGTGAAAATGTGTTAAAAATGACTGAAGAATAGGGGAAAATCCGTTTGAGTGTGAGTGTCAAAAGAGTATAGATGTTACTTGAAAGTTGTGTGAATTTGACTTGTCTCGAATGACTGCACAAAGTGCTCTTTTATAGCTGGTGTTGAACTTGATTTCAAAGGAATTAAGTTGAGTGTCATATACCGTTTGAAAACTTGGGAAGTCAGCTTCTCAACCCAACAAAACGCGCGAGAATCAGAGTTGAATTGGTGAAGGTATAGTCATTTATGTCAATCCTGTCATATCTACCATGTTTTCCAGAAAAACAGTTACCTGCTGAGAAAGACATGAATTCTGGCCAATCTACTGGGAATTTGGATGAGATTTTGAGTATGATGTGGCCCCGTTGTTGGTCGGCCATGTGATGAGGAATCCGAGCTGTTTGATGACTAGGCTTTTTGTACGGGTCTTTTTCGTGGGTCTGCCAGGTTAGTGCATAAAAAACTGGGCTTATGCATAAAAGCCCTTACTGCTCTGGGCTTGATGGCCTTGGCTTGCTGGGTTGCCTGGCCCTAAGGCCTACTCCTAGGTCTTGGGCTGGCCCAATGGATTTGAGGGGGCATCATCAAATTTAAAGAGATTTTTTTCGATTCAACGAACCAGCATTATTCTTCATGATAAAACATAAACATTGTATTGACTAATTGAATGATGTTCAAATACAGTGTGACTAATTTAATAAAATACATCCCCTTAAAAAAAAAGTTCATTGTAGTACGTAGCACTAGTTAAAATTTAATGCAAGTTCATATATGGTAAGAAAATCAACCACTATATAAACAAAATCAAACATTCCTATTCTATAGTATGAGAATGCAACAATGGTTTTTTGGATGCAGGTAAGGAAAGTTAGAGATGAAATACAATTGGATTTAAATTTTAAGAAGCAAAAAATAATAATAGAATCATATTTTACTAAGTTGTCCTCGTTATATTTGTAATTTTATAAAATTATTAATTATAGTATTGAAGGGCCATAAATTTATTTAAGGGTCTTCCAAAAAATTATTATCTTATTAATTTATCGAAATTACTAAAATAGACTTTGGGCCCGAGTCGGGACCGAGAAAAATTATTGTTTTAAAAAAATTATTAATTTATCGAATATTAATTTATAGAGGTTGTACTGTATGTACACACACTAGTATAAAACTCATGCTACATATATGGCTTAATTACAATTCAACTCCTTTAAAATTAACAAAATTATATTTTTCTCAAAAAAATATTTTAAAATTACATGTACATCCCTTTCGAAAATTCTCTGTTTATAATTGTCCCCTTTCTGTTAGAGTTTAGACTGAAAATAGTGACGTTAGCAAAAAAAATTACATAACTTTCTATTTTACCTCTCATTCAATATTCTCCTAGTAATAATTTTATATTTTTAAGGGGTAAATAATATCTATAAAGACAAAAAAGTGTATAATAAATATAGTTCTGGAACTATATCTATTGGATAGAAAGTAATCATAGATGAATAGAAAATTTAATAATCTTTTGGTGGTTTATTACTTCCTATATATGAGATGGGTTAACATTATTGTCGCACCTATTTCTTGAAAATGGCATATTCAAGTACTTCATTAGTGTTCTAAGAAATAAATGCAACAATAGTTGACACCTCACCCTATGTACGAACTGATTAATTTTTAATTTCATAAATAACTATTTATTATCGAACGACTTAATTGGAGAGTCATATTTTATTACAATTACACCTTTTTGATTTTATATATTACATTTATCTTTTTACATGTATACAAATATTACGAGGAGAATATTAAATGAGAGATAAAATTGAAAATTAATTATGTAATTTTTTATTGACGCCAATGTTTTCCTTCCAAATATTGAAAAAATGGATCTATTATAAACCAAGAATTCTTATAGGAGGTGTTAGTGACTTAGTGTAATTTTAAAACTTTTCTCAAGAAGCGTAATTTTATAATTTTAGAGAGAACTTAAGTGTAACTAATCCTATATATATACACGCAATACTAGGGAGGAGAGCATCGCATGATGCATGCTTGAAATGCCCCAGAGGTCGTTACCTCAGGTTTAAGCATTTAGCTTAGGTAATAGCTTCATATTTAAAATGATAAATTACAATCATTTTCTTTAAAATTAGACATAATTACAAATAGTCTCTCGTTGTTTGAAAAATTATAAATACTTTCCTGATGTTAACGTCCGTCTAACAACGAGCCTACTACGTTAGGTCATCATCCAATTTTTGTAATGAACTACCCAAAATGCCCCTTTGGATTAAAAGTTATAATTTTATATAATTTTTAAATTTTTTAAAATATATTTATGAATTAATATTCTCTATGGATATTAATTTTATCCACCCGTGTACTTTTTTTTATTACCTTTTCTCAAACATTTTTTTTAAAAGATAAAAAATTCGCCAAGGGTAAAGTAGTATTTTTTACATCTCCATCTAGGGACTACATAATTATTTCAATTTGAAGGAGTTATTTATAATTGTCAAACAACGAGTGGGTATTTATAATTATGTCAAACCTCAAGAAAAGTAATGGTAATTTACCCTATTTAAAAATAAGATAAGTTGCAAGTAGTCATTGCTTGCATTGCAAATCTTTTAAAGTCGCGTTATTTGTATAACTTTCTTCTTCATAATATTAAAATAAATAAGCCTAGAAATCTCATCCCATCTGTATCAATGCTTCCTATGTTTTTAAAAAAATTGAGACGGCGAAGAATTTGCATTTCCCGGGTCATTTTTTATGTTATCAGGAATACTAATCCAATTCAGTGAAACTTTTTTTTTTTCAATAAACAAATCTTGTTAATTGAAACATGCATGACAGCATGAGATATATATATAAAGCAGAATTACCTGATTGATAATCACCGCAGCTTCTACTCATCAAATTCCCTGATCATGGCCACGTTTTGCTATGCGCCTGGAAATGTGCTTATTTCCATCTTTCTCTTCTTTCTCATTCCTTTTTCTGATTCAGTGCAATTCCAGCTTTCCGGGTTCACGCCCGACGTGACCACGATTCTCCTGGAAGGCGACGCCGTAACGTCTGTCGGAGAAATCCAGTTCAACGATGTCAGCTACCTTTGCCGTGTGGGTCAAGTCATCTACAATGGAAAGGTCCCTCTTTGGGACTCAAACTCTGGAAAACTTGCCGATTTCACCACTCATTTTGCGTTTGTTATCGACACGCTAAACAGGGCGGAATACGGCAATGGACTTGCATTCTTTCTAGCACCTGTCGGCTTCCAAATCCCGCCTAATTCAGCTGGTGGTTTTTTAGGCCTCTTCAACACCAGCACCAGAGACTTGCCTGAAACGCAGATCGTCTCTGTGGAATTTGACTCATATGCAAATCCAGAGTGGGATCCTCCGTACGAGCATGTGGGAATCAATAAAAACTCGCTTAATTCTTCAGTAGCAACCCCATGGAATGTCACTCTGCATAGTGGAGATACTGCGAATGCATGGATTACGTATAACTCCACTACGCAGAACTTAAGTGTCTTTTGGAGCTACGGCGGTGGTTCTAACTCCAGCCTTTCGTACACGATTGACCTGAAAGAGGTTCTCCCTAAATATGTGACCGTCGGTATCTCTGCTGCTACTGGTGCTAACGTTGAACAACACACACTTGAATTATGGGAGTTTAGTTCGAATCTAGAGATAGAAGAGAGCAAAAGAAAGATTGCATTAATCTTGGGCTTAACTCTTTCAGGGTGTGTTTTAGCAGTTGGGGTGATAGTATTATTTGTAGTGCGGAGAAAACGGAGACATGGGGTCAGGAATAGAAACACCCCAGAGGGAGTTAACTTGACCTCGATAAATGATGATCTTGAACGAGGAGCAGGGCCGAGAAGATTTTCTTACAAGGATTTGGCATTCGCTACTAATAATTTTTCAGATGAGAGAAAATTGGGAGAGGGGGGATTTGGAGGGGTTTACAAAGGGCACCTTATCGACTTGGATATGCCGATTGCTGTGAAGAAGTTCTCTAGGAGATCTAAACAGGGGAAAAAGCAGTACGTAACTGAGGTGAAGATCATCAGCATGTTGAGACACAGGAATTTGGTCCAACTAATAGGTTGGTGTCACGGTCATGGAGAATTCTTGCTTGTGTACGAGTTCATGCCAAATGGCAGCCTGGATCATCACTTGTTTGGCAAAAAGAATCCTCTTGGTTGGAGTCTCAGATACAAAATAGTCCTCGGTTTGGCATCCGCTTTGTTATATCTCCATGAGGAGTGGGAGCAGTGTGTCGTGCACAGGGATATCAAGTCAAGCAACGTAATGCTCGATTCATGCTTCAACGTTAAGCTTGGCGACTTTGGCCTGGCTCGGCTCATGGATCATGAGCTTGGGCAGCAGATCACTGGGCTGGCCGGGACGTTGGGATATATGGCCCCCGAATATGTGACCACTGGCAGGGCCAGCAAAGAGTCGGATGTCTACAGTTTTGGGGTCGTGGCCCTGGAGATTGCTACTGGGAAGAGATCAGTGGATTTGCAGTCCGAGAAAAGTTTGGTGCAGTGGGTTTGGGATCTCTATGGAGACGGGCAACTTCTTGCTGCAATGGATGAGAAATCGGAAACCGATCATAATCCAAAACAGGTGGAGTGTTTGATGCTAGTCGGCCTGTGGTGTGCTCACCCTAACCACAACATGAGGCCATCCATAAGGCTAGCAAGTCATGTTCTTAATTTTGAAGCAGCACTGCCCAACCTTCCGGCGAAAATGCCCGTGGCTGCATATAATGCACCTATAGTACTTCCACCCGTTAGCTCTGGGGGCCATTCGATTACCGCCTCAAGTATCAATATGGGTCGATAAAAGCATACTCTAAAGTACTTACCAGAACTCTTCTTTTGCAGCAAAGTGATTGATAAACGAAATTGGTTGCTCTTTGTGGAATATTGTGAACATGGGAATCTTTGCTCTTAGGCTCTCTTTTAGTTACTTGTCCATGTAATTAGTATAAATGGTCTCATGATGATCTTTGTATCACACGGCTACAGTAGGTAGCCTTTCATTGTTAAGTTGAATAGATCAACGGGTATCAGTCCACTTTGAATGTGTGTGCCCTATGATGTTAGAAAATTGGCGAAAAATATTTAAACTAAATTCATGGGTTAAATTCTATTTAATATGCATATCAAACCGAAAAAGTAAGGAATTAATTTCCAAAAATAATAAAAAAAGGGTGCAACTTTTATATAAAATATGAGTGCATGTTAGTTAATGCTCCAAAGAGTATTGGGTGAAATTAACTTCGCCAAAAGACATGCCTTTTGCAGATATAGCGTGTGAACTAAGGCCTCCATTACTTCTTTAGTTATGATTAGTGGGGAAATGATTAAAATATGATTAGGCATGTGAGAACAAATTGTTTGAATGGTTAGTTTTGTATTTACTTGTATTTTCTATACTAATTATAAAAGAAAAGGCTCTTTTGTGTTACAAATAGAAGTTATTTTAGGTATTTTACAAAATTTACCCTTTGGTTTTCCATAATTTTTTTCCATATTTCTTTTTACAAAGTGAAATCTATAATTTTTGGAGGATAAAAATAGAAATTCAACATAATATTGGTAGTTCTCATACCAAAATTTTAAACTACCTAATATGCCCTCTTGCCATAACTATCCATGTTCCCACATAATATTTTTTTCTTTTTTTTCTCTATAAATTAAAACTCAATTAAAAGTCTAAAACTTCTATCACAAACTTATGTTAATATGTTTATCCACAATTTGGACTTAGTAAAAAACATGTAATTAATATGTTCTTTATTTTCTTTTTTCCTTTTTTGCTATCTTCTACATGTGTATCGACTCATAGGCCATTGATTTGCATTTTTATACATAAAGATGGAAGATGCAAAGCACAAAAGTTAAAAATATCAAGTTAGTAATAATCAAGATGTAGTTGTGATTCCCCTTTTTTTTTTTTTTTTGTACTCTTAAACTTCATATGGCCTTAAAAAAAACCTACATATTATTCTCCATGTAGTATCAAACACCATTTTTTAATGCATTTTCATGGCCTATATGTACAATTTCTTAATCAGACTAATTATTCAAACTTTCTGTCGAAAAGGCATACTTTGAAATATTTTATTTCTCACCGTCTTATTTTTATTTGGAATTTACTAGTTTATCAACGCTAAACATTTTGTGTAATAGTAAGTGGCTTTCGATATAGATTGAAGCTTGCTTTTTCAATGTTACTACTGATATGCTTCATATATATTTGAATTTTTCCAAATATTGCATACTTGCTTTTTAAAATTGTTAATATTTCTATCAAATAGTAAGTGAATTTACAAATATAAATTTGTATTTACTTTATCCAATTTATACAACATGAAGTCTCATTCAATTTTGTTTAATTTGGAATTTTGGGTATTAGATCAGTGCACTTTGTTTGGTGATATCTAATTTCTAAAACACATTTTATTTTAAGTCGAACATATGTCGAATATTGAGTTTTCAAATCAGAAATTTATGGTATAATCATGTGTTTCTAACACATTAAAATAATTATTATTATGATTTAAAGGGCTTCTCATTATATATATATATATATATAAATACGTACTATTATAAAAGGAAAAAATATTTTCTTCTACTAAAGGGCGATTATCTCATACTTTTAACACATCTTTCAAATTTTGGCCTACAAAATAAAACTGAATTTTAAGTTAGAAAGTGTATTTATCTTTGAAAATCCAAATCAATATACTTACTTCACTTTGTTTTGGAGAGCACAATTTTTCAAAAAATGTGAAAATATGATATAACTATCATTTATTAGAGGAAAACAACCTTTTCTTTTATAATAGTATAGCTATATTACATTCATCCATCAAGTGTTATTTTTGTAAATTAACTTTATAAAACATTTACTTAATTATTTTGCATAATATCATTTTAGATCACACAATTAACAAATATATGATTAATGATCTACTGAACTTTGATCTAAAGTAGATCATATACATACTAAAATTGACCAAAGTACGTAACGAAACATACTGATGAATATATATTAATATTAATATTAATACTATTATTATCATTATTATTTATTTACACATCGCGTGTGTGATGAATGTATTTAAAATATTATGCGCGAGGGGACCGCGTGCAGCGGCTGCTAGTTATACTATGAACTAAACATTTATTGTGGTATGTGTGCTTTTGATTTTTCATGCGTTGTACAATACATATAAGGTAAATTGACATAATTGCCCTTAGTGATAAGGCATAGATGTGACAACCCATTATTGTACTTTGTGGCAACATTTTGTAGAAGTACGTCTAGTCTTTTTCTTCCATTTCTCATGTTTCTCATCCATCCTGCTGTAGAAGAAGCCATTGCCCTGGCTGTAAATCTCATCCTCTCCGCACTATTTTATTTTGTTAAGTTTTATCTACTTCTGGTTAGTTACCACATTTGTCGTATATTTTTGCCTAGATGTTCTTCATGTTACTAATATGGCAACAAATAAGTATGCTTGTTCCTCTTAAATGCTTTTTAATGATTTCATTAAATATCAACTGATGTAAGTAATTTACTTCAAATTACCGTCGTTACGTAGTTAACAAAATGGCGTCAATTCGGCTATGGAAGAACAAAACAAAGGTGGGAAGAAGGGGAAATGGAGGTTAATGTATGAAGTTACATATAATATGAACACCATGACCACAATAAACAAAGGAAATTTCAAAGAAAAAAGTTTCCCAAATGTCACTTCATAAAGAATGGTTGGTGGAGTCATTAAAGACAAGTTAGAGGGCAAAAGTATCGGAAAAAGGAAACGAAGGATAAACTTGAAAATCGAAAGTTAGTCTCCTTCTTATGGGCCATGTTGACTCATAAATCCTCCTTTGAAAGGATGATTCATGTCACATCTCAATCGCAAAACTAACGGGCTTGGCATTTTTTAAGTAAATACATTATTAGGTAGGATTGGGCTGGTTATCATGGCTAGTCACTTAAAGTAAAGGAGACCTAGAATTACTAGTTTGGATTCATTTGGTCGAAAATGTGATACACTATCCCATCGATTATTAAATGTAGTATGAAAAAAATGGATAAATTGCATAAAACCACCCTGTCTTTTAAAAATTAAGTCAAAAACTCCAAGTTAAAAGATAGGCAAAAAAAATCTTGTGTTTTTCAAAATAATGCACACTTTCCCATTCTATTACTTTGCTTAACGGTGTTAAAACTTGTACCGAGTTGTTCGTTATGCCTTTCTTATAATAGCCATTCATATTCAATAGTTAAAAAATGAAACTGTCCAAATCTCAAGCAATTTGAAATATATTTTTCACTTAATTATAATTAGTATACATATAAATATATGTATATATATACATTTAGATAGGTGGTGACAACCACTACCTCTGTGGGCGGCGAGGCTTGCGTTGTCGCTTAGATCATTGGGGGATGTAGTCGTCACCGGCGCACAAAGGGGGCGATGGCGACCTCACCCCCGCAGAAGAGGGTGACCTTCTCGTCGCCCATTTTTACAAGGTCACGCCCTTCAATCACTACCACAAAAAGGGGCTAACAACCTAGCATCGGCCTATCTAGGTGACGACAATCAACCACTCCTTTGGGCGATCCCCCTCACCAGATCCAGGACGACGCTACCAAGGTGCGTTTGATGGCTGGCGGCAAGAAGGCCACTTGCGGAGAATAATATTTTTTATTGTTAATTATTTTAAAAATTATGTAAAAATAATTTAATTTTTTTAAAAAAAATAGAAATAATATAAAAATTATGAAAATATTTGATGTGAGCTGAAATAGCCGTTCTTGCATATAGCTTTAGGCTTGAACGGAGTGGGCTTCGAATTCTATAAATCAAGAAAGGGGACCTGCAAAAAAACCGTTAGCATTCTGACGCTCAAGTCAGTAAACAGTGATGCAGTAAACGGACTTGAAAAATAATGAAAGAGTAGTAAGAAAATCTTGTAGAAGAATAATGTGGACACAAATTGTGGTTAGTGCGAGTTCAGAATTAGTTTGAGAGCCTAAGAGTACAAAAAAACATTTCTGAATCAGTGAAGGGGGCTGATATTTACACGGGAGACTCCTTGAGTAAGAAGGACTCTTGATGGTCTCCACTCTCTGAGGGCCAGTTGCCGGCCTCATCAGAATACTGTTGGGGAAGGTCTTTTGACGGATAGGAGGTGGTTGAGGGAATCTCATGTAGATCAGGATAAGGATAGATGGCCCTTATCTGGGCTCTTCAGCAGGGTAGGATCTCCTCTTCTGCTTTCGTCTTCGGGCCGGCTGGGCCCTTAGTTCCTTCCTAGGCCTTCATCTGAATTCTTCTGTAGGTCATGTCTACTCTTTTTTGGGGTCGAGGTCCTTTTTTTGGGCCATATTCAATGAGTAGATAGGCTTTCATTCTGGAATTTGATGTCTCCTTTTGATCCTCAATGGCCTTCCCTAACCACTGGGCCTTGTACTTAGGCCACACGATTTATTACATATCAATCAGTCCCCCACTTTGAAGGGGAGGGGAACGCCTTCACTCGCCCTTGGAGTAGAAATCTGCAGGGGAGTCATGGATGGGCCCTTCATCATCTATGTGGGGCCCAAAGCAGGTCTTCTTCATCGTTAAGGGAGGCGAAAAAACCTTCTTGGGCTTTGGAAGCCCTGTGAGACACGAGTTGATGGCTAGGGCGTAGTTTGCTTTGGAAGTCAAGTGTGTGAAGGCCACTCGCCCGACGTGGGGGCAGTTATTGATAACCGCCCACGAAGATCACCTTCCTTGAGTGTAACCGTCCAATGAGAGACGATTACCTAGCATGTTTTGTGGGTAAATGCAGTCTCCTCTCTCTTTCGCAGCCTTTTGTCTTCTCCCACTCCGTTCTTTCCCTCCCACCTTTTCAAAGAGAGAAAGAAGTTGGGGTTAATACATTTCTCTTACGTCTTCTACAATTCTCGTGAGTTTTCTCTTTACTTCTTCTCTTCTTCTTCTTCTGAAAGCTTTTACTCATGGCTTCTTCTGATGAATCGATACGCTTTGTGGGAGAGTGGGCGACTGGCGATGATCCTTTTGAGGCCACTTCTTAAGGGACAGGTCTTGGTCCATTGTCTTTCAGGGTGGTCAAAGGTGGAGTCTGCGGAAAGCCACCAAAGCCCAATGTTCTCTGATAGATGAACCACAAGAGGAGTTGGTGGAAGAAAATGAAGAGGAGGGTTCCTGCCCTGGTGTCATGTGCCGCCCCTTACCCAAGAGTGTCGGCAGTGTCTTGCGGAGAACGTGCGTGCGGCAAGGGGATGCCTACCGACACACTGGTGCATAAACGGCAAGTGATCGGAGACTCTTACCAATTGGGAATTGCAATAATGTTCGTATGGGAACTTCCTTGATGTGTGAGGATGCTATCGATCAAGTATGAAGTCATTCCATGGACGTTTGGGCACGGAGTTATAAGGGCGGCTGTCGAGCGCCATCTTCCGCACGATTAGGAGATTGACGAGTGTAGCAGAGGGCTTTATCGTTTGAATTTATTGAAGCTGTTTTAATGGTGTGTTTTTTGGAGTGTTGGGAACATCTCCACCAAGTTTCAGAGTTATATGGTTCCTATTGAGTACGAAAACGACGATGATGTTTGGTGTCTGCCAGTGCAGTGGCGGGACGACAGTTTCAGAATATTGCGAGAGCAGTTCCCTTACAATGGATGATCGGATGGGGCTGAAATGCTGGATTTGTGATGTACAATTCATAAGCTATGCAACGGTTCAAAACGAACATGATTTGGACATCATACGAGGGAGATGCAAAGAAGGTGCGCTCCACGACAATTTTAATGTTTACTGCTGGAACAAGAAAAATTATTTTTAAACCGATCATAAAGGTGGCATGCATGGTGAGCTCCAGCCAGCTCTCCCTGTGCACCAAGGCACTAAAAATAGCAATCCCTTGGGGGCATGTGGGGGCCTTCAAGGGCCGGCACTAGATAACTCAAAAAGGAGTGCTAGAGTCCCCGAATGGGATGGGAACCGAAAGGGGTGGCGTGGGGCCAAGATGGCCTATGTTAGGCAAGAAATGAGTCGAGAGGTTCCATGTGAACGCAAGGTTGCCTCGCGGGCTGTGGGAAATCAAGGGCAACACCCCTAGGCTGAATGAGCTATCGAGGCAAACACTCCAACGCCTTAAGCTAACTCGTGACATGCGCTTTTGCGTTGTAGCCATGCACGGGGGTTCGTTGGCTAAGATACGTGGCCGTGGGGCGACGCCGTGCTGTGGGCAAGTTGAGAAGCCATGCTAAAAGCCAAGAAGGCATACTGGGCATGCCGTGTGGGATCAATACAAGATGTTGGCATATCGATTGGGCCTAGGACTTACGATGTTGTCCTAGTCGGGTAAAGCATACGAGACGGGCGTGGCAAAGACATGCACCGGTGATGTATCGAGTGAGTGTTGGGCATTGTAAGCTCGCTGAAATGGCCCGAGAGTGTTGAGGCAGAATGAGGATCGTCCGAGCCATTGCAAGATGTACCAAAGGGATCCCAATATTATGGGCGAGATGCATCATGGCAAGCTCGCTAGTTGGACCGAATACAGAGACACGCAAGGCATGCGAGCCGCGACCTTCAGCAAACATGGTCATTTCGGATAGGCGAGTGCACGGGCACGAGGTGCCACACAGGGATGCATTCGGATGTTGCGCTGGTGAGCTGCGAGTGTCATACACGATGGGTAGTCATTAAGACTTTATTGGAGGAAAGTTGTTTGAAGGTTGAGTGTAACCGGAGACGCCGAACGGGCAAAAAAGAAATATTCCGCTACGACAAAAGAGTCCGCCTATGACAGTGTGTATCAGAGCCTAGATAATCCAGGGCTCCTGAAGGAGAAGAGTGCGCACTTGAAGAGAAAGTGTGGTATGTGAGCTCTATATTTGGTAGAGATGGGTTGAGACCGATTTGAGACAATATCAAACCAAATTACGACATAGTTGTGTAGGCTTGCTGCTTTCGGCTTGAAAATCATTCAATGAGCCAATTGTGAGACAGAATGATTTTGGGGGATATCCGCCATAGAGCGAGAGATTGGTGGCGTTCTTTTGCGCGCGTTGGGATTGCTCCAAGGAGTGAACGGCTATGATGGTTGTTGTTGGTTGGCAGTTGTGCGAGCATTGCATACATTTGAGTGAGCTATCGACCTTCCTGAATTTTTTTTTGGCAGGAAGAATAAAATTAGATTATCATAATTCATCTTGGCTTCTCTATGCGAGAGGGGGACATGCCGATGAGTGAGGCTGCAAGAGCCACGTTTGCGCCGTTAGCAACCATGTGTACGAAAATACTGCAAGTCAGGAGACGACCAAGGCATTGAGGCCATTCAGTGGGTGAAGTACCACCTTATTGAGGAACATTCCAGCGGGGAAGGATGAGCTTAATTGTTGAGGTGCTGACGCACAGTTGCACATGAGGTGCTTTAACAAGCCACCCTGGTTCGAGGAGTGGATGTTTAGACCACTTTTGTGGACAAGGTTGTCAGCGAATGAGATCTGAATTTGGACAGAGCAAAATGTGGGGATGAAGTTGTCGTGGAGAGATGAGGGTGTGTCTAGTGGAAAATACGACATGCTTCAATAACTAGAAGCCAGAGATTCGAAAATTATGTGTGAGAAATGGCAACTTGTCCGGGGCTTAAGTGGAAGAAGGCCACCAAGCCCTGTTGTTTGCTCACCGGGAGCATAATTGAGCTGAATTGAGAACGTTCTTCAATGGGAATCTGACACCATAAATGGGGTCTTTGGTCTAAGAGTTTGCCACGGGGCTAACCGAGTTGAGAATGCAGGGAGCATCGGGCTCCATTGGCACCATGAGCGGCATGGTGCTATTGTGGTTGGGACTAAATTCCTAATCTTTCGTGCTAGGTTAATTGAGGACCCTTTGTAGAGGAATTCGGTACCACAAGTGGCGTGTTTCGACGATTTGGGTGAGGCCCAAGTGCTTTCGAGTTGGGCTAAGTGTGGTCACTGCATAGGTGGATTGCGTGCTTGCCTCGGACGACAACACATCGAGTGGGGGGAGAGTGCGAATCGTACACACAGACTTCAAGCTCAATTCGTTCCAAATCAATTCGGATGTAATCAAGGCACTTTTTTAAGGGACAACAGGGTTATGAGGGTTCACTCGACAGACTTGGAACATAGTTTGCTACCCACCAGTTAAGGAAGATAGTGCAGAAGGTGTTCACAGACTTCGGACCTGTGGAATCAAGTGTATTGAGACACGAGCCAGAGGGGCAAACCATCAATTGAGGCAACCGTTGAGGACGGAAGTGTAGAAGCAAACACAAACTTCCAGCTTGTGTTGATTGTAAAATGAAGTGCATTGAGCCAGTATACGTGGAACGAAGCCCACTTGCTGAGGAAGAGAGTGCAGAAAGACTGTGCAGACTTCCAACTTGTGTTTTCGTGTTGAATAGAGTGCATTGCGGCACTATCCATGGGGAGCTAACCACCAACTGAAGAAGAGGGTGTAGATGGAGTATATGGACTTCCACTTGAGTTTTCGTGTCCAAATGGGGTGCATCAGAGGCACTAGTATTGGAGAGCAAACGTGTTGTACACTTACGCAGAAGGGCTCGAAGCAGCCGGAGGTTAGTCTGGTGCTGCGTGATACTAGAGATGAGTATTGGGCACTACATACACTTCAATTCTTTGTGTATGTGTTGACGAGAACGTCAACTGATCGAGTAGGAGAGAATGTCACGTGTCGCCCCTTAGCCAAGAGTGTCGGCTGTGACTACCGCAGGACGTGCGGGCGGCAAGGGGATGCCGACCGACATGCAGGTGCACAAATGGCAAGTGTGCAGAGACTCTTACCGATTGGGGATTTTGAAACTGTTCGTATAAAAACTTTCTTGATGTGTGAGGATGCTATCCGACAAGTATGAAGTCATTGCATGGACGGTTGGGCACGGAGTTATAAGGGCGTCTGTCAGGCGCTATCCTGCGGACGAACAGGAGATTGACGAGTGAAGCAAAGGACTTTATCATTCGAGTTTATTGAAACTGTTTCAATGGTGTGTTCCGAGGAGTGCTGGGAACATCCCCATCAAGTTTTAGAATTAGACAGTTCCGATTGAGTAGTAAACGACGATGATGTTTGGAGTCTGCCAGTGCAGTGGCGGGACAGTAGTTTTAGAATATTGCGAGGGCAATTCCCTTATGATGGATGATTAGATGGGGCTGAAATTCTGGATTTGTGAAGTAGAAGACGTAATCTACGCAACGGTTCAAGCAGCACATTATTGGAATGTCGGAAGAGGGAGATGCGAAAAAGGTGCGCCCCTCGGGCACTTTAGTTTCTATTGCTGGAACAAGGAAAATTATTTTTAAGCATAGTATAAGGGGAGCATGCATGGTGAGTTTCAACCAGCCCTCCTCATGCAGCAAGACACTAAATGAGCAATCCCTTGGGGGCATGTGGGGGCCTTCAAGGGACGGCTCTAGGCAACTCGAAGGGAGTGCTAGAGTCCCCGGACGGGATAGGAATCGAACGACGGGTAGTGGGGGGCCAAGATGGCCCACGTTGGGCAAGAAGTGACCCAAGAAGTTCAATGGGAACACAAGGTTGCCCCGTGGGAAATCCGGGGCAGCACCTCTAGGCTGAATGAGCGATCGAGGTAAGCACTCCAATCCTTTGTGAGCTAACTTGTGACATGCGCTATTGGGTTCTAGCCATGCACGGGTGTTCGTTGGTTAAGTTACGCGGTCGTGGGGCAACGCCAAGTTGTGGGCAAGTTGAGAAGCTACAGTAAAAGGTAAGAAGGCATGTTGGGCATGTCGTGTGGGATCAATGCGAGATGTTGGCATATCGATTGGCCCTTGAAGTTATGATGTTGTCCTACTCGGGTGAGGCATACGAGACGGACATGGTGAAGATATGCGTTGGTGATTTACTGAGTGAGCATTGGGCATTGTGGGCATAAGAACAACCCATAGTGCCGAGGCGAAGCGAGCATGCTCCGAGCCATTGTGAGATGTACTGAAGGGACACAATATTGTGGGTGAGATGCATGATGGCAAGCTAGCTAGTTGGGGCCAGACATGGAGATACGCATGGCATGCGAGCTATAACGCTCGGTGAATATGGAAATTTCAAATAGGCGAGTGCACGGGCACAAGGTGCCACACAGGATGCATTTGGATGTTGTGCTGGTGAGTTGCGAGTGTGGAAGACATATGATGGGTAGTCATTAAGACTTTAATGAAGGAAGGCTAGTCAAATGTTGAGTGTAACCTGAGACGCCACACGAGGGAAAAAGAAATATTCTGCTGCGACAAAAGAGTCCGTTCGTGATACCTGGGGAGGATAAGAAAAGAGAGTCTTTGAAACTGATGAGGAGGAGGAGGAGGAGGAGGAGGAAACTGGCCCTATCCCAGGAATACGGTGTTCCACTTTAGGGTAGCTGTTGCCGCTAGGTTGAGGGAGGAGTGCGGAAGCTCTCCTAATTTCTTTATTTACGCCCCCTCCTCCATTAGTGTGCCGGAATCTCCCCCTCCTGGTTGTGTGTTTTTTCCAAGTCCAGTTAAAGGTTGGCCTTTGTTTTCCCCTCCCTTCATTTTATGTGGAAGTCTCGAGGTTGTTTAGGGTTCATTCGAACAAGTTGGCCCCCAACTCCTTCCACCATTGTGTTGGATTCGTTTTGGTCTTTATGTAAAACAATATGCATGTCATTGGGTGGAGTGCTTTCCTTTGCTTTAAATTAAAGAAGTCAGAACCTGATTTCATTTCTTTCCCCATCAGGGATTTGCTTCTTGCCCGCTCCAAATGTCGCCAAGAACTGGAGGAGTAATTCTTTTTTTTGTTCGCCCCCCACTCCATGGGCTTTCTGCAATGAGTGAATCTCTGACCCACTCTCCGCCGCTTCCTTCTCCATGAAGGATAGGCCTGAAGGTCTCTTGGCCCTGTTGGAGGAGTTAAATCGTAACCCATGTAATAGCAGGGGGCCTGGTAAACGAGAGGCTTCTCTCGTACTTTGGGTTGAGTCCTAAAGAGGAATCCCTGCGTACTTCCTTTGTTGCTTTTGTGTTTGTTGATTTTGTATTCTCATTTCTTCACGTGTGATTGTGTGGGTGCTTTCTATGTAGAAAGAATCATGTTCCACATACTTCTGAGGGCGAGTGCTAAGGACAGCACTAGGAGCCCGGCGATTCGAGGGGAAGTAATCTTCCCCTCCTATTGAGGGGTCTTCACAAAGGGCGAATGCGAGCTCCTCTAACTAACCTCCCTCAGGTAGTTCCCTCTGCATGACCACTTGCTCTGCGGGGAGTCTCTTCCTCCACTTTCTCCCGCTCCTACTGGCAGTTCCTCCCTCCGTCGTCAATGTTTTGTTCCTGACTGGGGGGTTAATACTCATCACTCCGTGTTCTTAAGGGGGTTGATACTCCCTGTGGATAGGCATGCCTTGTCCAAGACTTCTAAGGAGAAGCTGGTTGGCCTTCTCTCCGGCCATATTTCCAAGGTAAAGTACCTTTGTTTTGTTGTGTTTTACTTGAGGTTTAAGCTTTATATTAGTCTGATTGCGTTTGTGCCCTTTATAGGTGGGCTTGGTGACGGGGGAGCTGTAGAACCGACCCCTGGAGACGCCTCCACCTCTCCCGGCCAAGGGATAGAGGAAGAGGATGGAGGAGCACAGCAGATGGCTGCTGATTTGGCCAAAATGAAGGAGGCCAAGAAGGAGGCTGTAGGGAAGAACCAGCAGGGGGAGAAAGAGCTGAAGAAGGCTCAGCAGGATTTCGTGGCATTGATCAAGACTCAGTCGGAGGCTCTGATGAGGGTCACTAAGACGGTCTACCTAGGATGTTCCTTACTCCGTGGAGGGACGGAGTACCTGCAGCAGTATTAAGAGAGTCGCCTCTCAGAGTACAAGTCTTTTGAAGATTTTTAGAGGGAGGTGGCTAAGGTGGTAGGACCATTCTTGAGGTATGGCTTAAAGAATTGCTAAGAGCAATTTGCTGCTCAGGGGTTTCCCCTAAAAGAGGATGGAGGCCTTCTTCTTGGACTTTTGAAGCGCCATTGAAAGACGCCCTAAATCCCTTTTGTGACCTCCCCTCGGTTGCAAAGACCATTCTAGTTCATTCAGGTAGTAACGTTGCCCTTCTTTTATCTCTTCTGACTGGAATTTCAAGCTATTGAATGATATAGCTGGTAAATATTTTTTCAGACAAGGACCTGGATCTGTTGGAGATGGTGATGGCGGAGGTCCAAGCCCCTGGGACGATGGATATGGACGTGGACGTGCCAGCAAGCCAACCCCCCGAGCCAGCCTCAACCCCCTTCGAATAGTCTGTTGGTGATGAGATTACCCCTCCCCCTAAGCTGAAGCTGCAAGAGGAGCCAGAGAAGACCTCGTTTGTGGGGCAAGATGATTGACGTAAATCCCCTTCTGGAAAACAATTTACTTTTCCTTCTTTCCCCTATAAAACATGAGGATGAAATAATTTGTTTTTTTTGCTTTTTGATAATACTCCCACTACCCCTCTTCTAGATCGGTTCGGCCAAAGGGGGTCTTTTATGATATCATACTTTCTTTTCCTGTTGCTTTTCTTCATACTATTTTAGAGGTTTGTTGCCTCTTGTTTATCTGTTAAACTGATGATAAGGGCTGGCTGCCTTAAGTTTCTTTTCTTGAATGTTGTTGGTTCTACGGATGTGATTATTCAACCCTGTGAATGCATAGCGAATTTGAGGAGGAGAGAGGTTACCTATGTTAGGAGCCTTGCATCTCCTGCAAAGACCTTGTTTTTCTTTGTACCTCTTGGGGGTGTGAAAGTATGTGCCCAAATATAGAGCCTTTACTTTTTTTTTTCAAGAAAGCATTGCCTGTTTAAAGCGGCTTATTTAGTGGGGAGCCTGCCTGAAGCAGGGCTTGTTTTTAGAGAACGCCTTCTGTGGAGCAAGGCTTATCTTTAGAGAGAATGCCTACTGTGGAGCAAAGACTTCAAGCATGTCTTTTTGCTATAAGCGAGAAGTATAAGTAAATGTAGATATCTGCATTTCAGAGTTCTTTTGAAGAAATAAAATTACTTGTAAAAATAATGCTTTGCAAAAAGCAGGATTATACCTATTTGACGATATTTTGTTTGGCGAGTCCTGCTTCGAGATAGGACTTAGTCTTTGAGAATGGTCTTGCCTGGGGGTAGGACTTATTCTCGAGAAGGTTCCTACCTAGGGGGCAGGGAAATGTCTTTGTAAAGGTCCTGTCCGGGGACTTGTTCCTTGAAGAGGTTCCTGCATGTAGGGTAGGAAAATGTCTTTGCGAGAGGTCCTGTATGAGGGGGGCGGGGCAGGACTTATTCTTTAAAGGAATTCCTGCTTGGACGGCAGGAATATGCCTTTGCGAAGGGTTCTGCTTGGGGGAGCAAGACTAAGCAAAAAACCTTTAAGGTTGTGTATGCTTCATGGTCGAGGCAAAGGGTGCCCTTTCATCTTTTAATTCGTGGGCTCCATTTTCGAGTATTCCCATAATTTTATAGGGTCCTTCCCAAGTAGGGTCTAATTTGCCCACTGCTTTTGAGGGCTCTACCTTTCGGAGTACCAAGTCTCCTACTTGGAAGTCTCGAGGCTATACTCGTAATTTGTTGTACGCATTAATCATTATGCTCTTGTATCCTTGCATCCATAGCTTTCTCTCGAAGTTGTTTGATAAGATCAAGATTCTGTTTGAGTAAATTGTTATTTTCTTCGGTATAGCACATTACCCTATGAGAGTGCATGCCCACTTCTGCTGGGATTAGTGCATCGGTCACGTATACAAGTGAGTTGGGGATTTCTCTTATGGAATTTCTAAGGATAGTTCGATAGGCCTAGAGAATACTGGTAAGATCTTCCGCCCAGTTACCTCCGGCTCTATTGAGCCTCCTCTTGATCCCTTGGACAAGGATGCGATTAGTGACTTCCACTTGGTCATTAACCTAGGGTGTCCCATAGACGTAAATCTCTACTTTTTTACACAATCCTCTGCACGAGTTTGGATTTTATGTCCTAGAAAATATCGTCCATTATCCGAGATGAGTTCTCGGGAAGCCCAAAGTGACAAATTATATTTTTTCAGAGGAATTTCATGAGTTCCCTTCAGTGATGCGAGAGAGAGGGCTCTGGCTCCACCCATTTTGGTAAAGTAATCAATGGCAACTACCAAGAATCTTCTTTGGCCGGGAGCTATGGGAAAGGGTCCCACGATGTCCATTCCCCATTGGGCGCATGGGCAGGGCCCCTAATAGCGTAGCTAATTGCTCAACTGGCTAATGTATTAAGGAGGCATGTTTTTGCATTTTTCACATTTTCTCACTAGTGATTTGGCGTCTTTCTTTAATGTTTTCCAGAAGTATCCAGCCTAGAAGGCTTTATTGAATAAGGTGAATCCACCTATGTGCGATCCGCAACATCTGCCATGAATTTCTTTGAGGATGTGTGTGTCCCTTCCGCTCGTGATAGACATCTCAAGAGGGGATAGGTGAAGACTTTTATAATGTGTATCCCCCATGAGAAGGAATAGAACAACTCTCTTTTTTAGATAAGCGGCCTCCCATCGGTCGGGGGAAGACGAGCTTTCTTCAGCCAGTCCAAGACCGTTGCCTCTAGTCGCCCCAAGGAGTATAGCTTGCACCTCCAAGGAGGACCTCGGGGTTTTGGTAAGTGTTGTATGGTTATTTCCTGGGTTCGAAAATCATTCAAGGTACTAGCCATCTTTGACAAGTAGTCCACTTTGTTATTTTCCTCACGCTGGATTTGAACAAGTTGGATAATATCGAATTTTGATTTCCATTCTTTTATTTTCTGGAGGTATTGTTTCATGCTCTCCTCCTTAGCTTCGTACACTCTTTCTGTCTGTTTTACAATGAGCAGAGAATCCGAGCAGGTAACTAAGTGTCGTGCTCCTGCCTCGCAGGCCATCCTCATACCAAAGGCCAAGGCTTCGTACTCTGCTTCATTATTGGAGGCCTTAAAACCAAATTTGATTGCAAATTCTAACTTTACTCCTTGGGGGAGGTGATGACCACCCCTGCTCTAGTTCCTTGAGTCGTGGAGGATCTGTCCATGTGCAGCAGCCAGGTCTCCTTGCTCAAGACATGAGATGTACTTTTAGATATGAAATCCACAAATGCTTGTTCCTTGATAGCTGTTCGGAGGAGGTATGAGATCCTACTCACTGAGTTAGGCCTACTTGATCAAGCGTCCGGAAGTGTCCGACTTGCCGAGGACTTGTTTAAGGGGGTGATTGGTGCGCATCCCCATGGGATAAGACAAGAAGTAGGGCTGTAGCCTTCGGGCGGTTATTACCAGTGCGGATATTATTTTCT
This sequence comes from Sesamum alatum, assembly GCA_034509735.1. Classification (NCBI taxonomy): domain Eukaryota; kingdom Viridiplantae; phylum Streptophyta; class Magnoliopsida; order Lamiales; family Pedaliaceae; genus Sesamum; species Sesamum alatum. Next base: position 6,372,743 of record JACGWO010000005.1, read on the forward strand.
CAATGGGGTTGTACCAGCTCTCCACTCCACGTAGGACCTTGTTGACGTAGTATATAAGTAGCTGATGCACGCCTTCCTCTCGGAGGAGGACAGAGCTCACTGCTTGAGGTGTGGCTGATAGGTAAACATACAAAGTGTCGCAAGGGGACGGCTTGACCAGCAGGGGAAGGCCAGCCAGGTATTGTTTGAGCTCGTTGTAGGCCTTATGGTATTTTTCCCCTCATTCAAAATTCTTGGCCTTCGGCTGACTTGGCTATCAATTGGTTAAGTTCAACATTTCTCCTGATGAGGCGTTATACCTCGTTGATATTAGTGGGAGCCTTCATTTCCAGGAGTGATTTGATTTTGAAGGGGTTGGCTTCTATCTCCCTCTCAGATACCATGAAAACCCCAAAAGCATCCCCTCATACGCCAAAGGCGTAATTGGAGGGATTGAGTTTTAATCGATACTTCCGAAGGACTCCAAATGTTTCCTTTAGATCTGAGACATGGTCGCCCACCTTTTTGCTTTTGACAAGCATGTCGTCCACGTACACGTTCATATTTCTCTCCAACTAGGGGCGAAAAAATCTTGTCCACTAGACGTTGGTATGTGGCCCCTGTATTCTTGAGGGCGAATGGCATGGCCACATAGCAAAAAATTCTGACTGACGTGATAAAGCTGACTCTCTTGTGAACCTTTGGAGCCAGCATGATCTGGTGATATCCCTGATAGGCATCCATCATACTTAGGAGTTCGCACCTAGAGGTGGAATCCCCTAATTGGTCCATACGAAGGAGAGGGTAGAAACCCTTCGGAAAACCTTGTTGAGATCTCAAAAATGTATGCACATCCTCCATTTGTCCCCAAGTTTGGGGACAACAACTACATTGGAGAGCCATTCGGGAAATTGAATTTTTCAGATATTGGCAGGGCCTCCACCAGTCTTTCTATCTCGGCCCAGACGATCTTGTTCTTCTCCGGGCTGAAATGTCTCTTCTTTTGTTTCACTAGCTTCATAGGGGGTTTGATGTTGAGGTGGTGGATTATTGACTTCAGGGCTTATCCCTTCCAGGTCCTGCGGCGACCAAGGGAATGCATCCATGTATGCTGAAGGAACTGTATCAAGTCCCTAGACGTGTCCTTGTCGGGACCCGATATGTGCTGTCTTGCCAGGATTTTCTAGGCATAATTCGATGGTTAGAAACTCCTTTGTAGGTTGAACTTTAGCATGGTCTCCTCCTCTGGGAGTAGTCTTATCTGGGGGAGATTGGAGCTCCTCACTTCTTTCATTTTAGAGGGGTCTTTCCCATGCCTTTTGCTGGACTTTTCTAGGGGCAAGTCCGCAGCCCCCTACTTTTGGCCTTTACATATAGCCTCTAAATAACATCTTCGCGATTGATGTTGATCTCCACCGACTTCCCCTATTCCCTCGAGTACGGGGAACTTTATCTTCATGAGAAAGGTAGAGATGATTACCTAGAAGCATTTAGAGTAGGTCTCCCGAGGATTATGTTGTATGTTGAGGGAGTGTCTACTATCAGGAACTTAATTAAGCATGTCCTCAGCGATCCCTCTCCTAAGGAGAGAGGGGACGTAATCGATCCTCTGGGGTGTACCACCTCCCCGCGAACCCGTAAAGTGAGGTGTCAGTTTTTCATGGGGGCTTCCCCCAACTGCATTTGATCATACACCTCTCTAAAGAGTATGACTGTTGAACTCCCAGAGTCTATGAAGACTCTGTTGACATCATAGTTGGCCACAGTGGTCGTGATCACTAGAGTGTCGTTATGAGAGCGAATGACTTTCGTCTTTTAGCCAGGCCCAAATTGAATGATGGGTGCATTCAACATGGCATCCACTCTAGCACTTCCTCAGTGGGCGAGTTTCTTGCCTCTCGAGCTAATGCCCTCCGGACCCTATGAGAGTCTCCTTCCATAGGTCCTCATGCTATCGTGCAGATAACTCCCTTTTCGAGGAGCTTTGCATCCTCAGAATGTCCTACGGGTTTGCGCCCTTCTCCCCCTAGGAGGCTCCATGCTAGAATCCACCTAGGGTTTTCCCTTGGTGTTGGTCCATTTTTTGGTAGGGGCCCGTGCCTTGAGACTTTTCTCGAAACACAAAATCTTGTAAGTATTTTGTTTGGACAAGTCGTTCGATTTTGTGCTTCAGATGTCGGCACTCCTCAATGGTGTGTCTATAATCGTTATGGAATCAACAGAACTTTTCGAACTTAGGTCTCGTAAGGCCTTCTCTAGCACCATGAGGTCGTATCAGCAGCCCTTTACCCTCTACCGCCATGAGTGCCTGGGTGATAGGAGCATTCAGAGTGGTGTAAATGGAAAGGAGGCGTCCGACCCCAACAATTGGTTCGAACTTTCTTGGTGGTTCCATCCTCATAGGTATCCTTTCTCTTCTCTCCTCAACCTTCCTTCTTGGGGGCCTGCGGCTCTCCATGTTGATTTACTTGACTGCTCTAGCCAGGAGGCTATCGAAATCTAGTGCCAACTTCTTGGCCAGGGACTTAAAGAAGCCCCTGTCCAAAAGCCTTTGAGATAAGGTGCTAGCCTTGACCTCTTTTGTAGCTGTAGGGTCCTCTAGAGCTGTGGTGTTGAACCTATGCAAATAGTCCCTTAGCACTCAAAGTCTTTCTGGCGGACAGTGAAGAGGCTGGGGGGGTCTTGCAGTGCTTCATGATATTGGCGAACTGGTGTAAGAATAGAGAACGGAACTCCTGGAAGCTCCTCACTAACCCCACGGGCATTGGTTAAACCATTGCTAGGCTAAGACCGGGTAAACATAGTGGTGAACACCCAACACTTGATTTCGTTCATGTACTTATGAAGGAGAGTTGCAATCTCGAATCGAGATAAGTTTTCTTGCAGTTGGGTGGTGAGGTCATCTGTTATGACCTCTTCACTGAAGGGGATACCCCCTTGCTATTCAAGCGGGACTCCCATCATCTAGTGTTAGACATCTCGTAAACCCCTTCTGCAAGCATTCCAACTGAGCCTCCCAGCGAGGGGGAGCCTCATATGCGCTTGAGGATGAGGGACTGGACCCCCCACCAAAAGCCCGGGGGGCCTCTAATGGGAGGTGCTTCCTAGCTTTCTTTTAGACCCTCGGTTGCCAGGCGAGGCTCCAAGGCCCTAGCTACCAAAGGCTCGATGGTCACCTTAGCCAGTTGCGTCCGTATGGCAAACATGATCATTTGTTGAATAGTTGCCAATAATCTCGAAGACAACCTATCCGAGGAGGCGTCCAAGGAGGTGCTGTCATAGGGAGGATCCGATGCAAGATTAGAAGGACTAGAAGCTCCGGCCTCAGTACGTCTGGCCGGGGCCAGGGGTGTACTAGCCACCAACTGCAACGCTTAAGGGTAAGAAGCGACATCCGTCACCTTCTGCTTGTGTAGCCCGCTGTTGGATGTTTTTATTATTCTCACGTTTTAGTTATGTGTTTTCACAGACAGCTCCACTTGATGTGAGTTGAAATAGCTCGTTCTTGCATATAGCTTTGGGCTTGAACGGAGTAGGCTTCCAGTTCTCCAAATCAGGAAATGGGACCTGCCAAAAAAGTGTTAGCACTCCAATGCTCAAGTCAGTAAACAGTGATGGAATAAACAGACTTGAAAAATAATAAAAGCGTAATAAAAAAATCTTGCAGAAGAATAATGTGGACACAAAGTGTGCTTAGTGTGAGTGTAAAATAAATTGAGAGCTTAAGAGTGCAGAAAACATTACTGAATTAGCGATGAGGACTAGTATTTACAGGGGAACTCCTTGAGCAAGATGGACTCTTGATGGTCTGAACTCTCGGAGGGCAGTTGCCAGCTTCCTCAAAATCCTGCAGGGGAAGTCTCTTGACGAATAGGATGTGGTGGAGGGAATCTCGTGAGGATAAGGATAAGACAGGATGGTCCTTATATGGGCTCTCCAGCAGGGTCGAACCTCCTCTTCTGGGCCTTGTGTCACGGGGCCGACTGGGCCTTTGCTTATTGCGTGGGCCTTCATTTGAATTCTTCTAGAGGTCTAGTCTACTCCTTCTTTTGGGCTGACCTAAGGTCTTTTTTTTTTTTTTTTTTTCTGGGCCATATTCGATGAGTAGATGAGACTTCATTCTGGATTTAATGTCTCCTTTTGATCCTCAATTGGCCTTCCCTGACCTTTGGGCCTTGTACTTGGGCCACACGATTTATTACATATCAATATTATTTTAATTAGATTGTAAATATTATTTATAATAGATAATATAATTTAAAAAATTTGATATGATTTTTGTATTATGATCTTCAATTAATATTTTCTATAAATAAATATAATTTATTAATTTAAATTGAATAAGAATTTATTTAATTAATAATATATGATTATAATTAATTTTTTTAAAATTTAATTTGAAAAGTGAATTTGAATATATTAATTTTTGTATTGTGATTTTTCAAATTCAAAATTTGAACTTTTAAAAATTTTATATATAATTTAGGTATTTTGATACATAATTAATATATTTTATAAATAAATATAATTTTCAAAGTGTTGAAGACAAGATCAAATCAAGGAAGGAAGGTCAAAGTCTTCCATATAGAGCCATGAGGAATTATGACCAGTCAATTATTATGTAATTATCAAACTATCCCTAAACATTAAATTGTATCCATTAATTAATATTTGGTAAGGGGGCTAAATTGTCTATACGCATCCCTGCATTTATTACTAGACTAGTATGAATAGCCCGTAACTTTATGTAAAAGAGAGTTTTGGAAGAGGAATTGAAGAAATGATTGAAGTTCTTGGCTTGTGATGTGTGAAGTGTGCTTTGGTCACAATTCCCCAATTATTTCCCCATCACAAAGAGAAAAGGTAAAGAATTAATTTCAAAAAATAATAAGAAAAGGATGCAAACTTTTATATAAAATACTACTGCATATTAGCTTACTTGATTCCAAAAAGTATTAGGTCAAATTAACTCCGCCAAAAGGCATGCCCTTTTGCACATATAGCGTGTGAACTACAAGCATTATTATAATTAGTTGCGTTCGCGTTATTATGCACAGATGGTAGGATTGCCTATTATGTATAATCTTTTGATTAATGATATTAGAGTACATTATCAATACCACATCCATTCTTACCAATACTAATTATGGCATAGTGTATCCTACCTAAAATCGAATGTTGGATTAAAATTTTTTATTACCTAAATGCGATCCCACTTTCTCCACCGTTTTACTTCTGTGAAACTTGTGAAAGATTCTCTTCGCCAACTCATGCTATTTGAAAAGTTTAGGGTATGAGATCGATCGAGTGGTATGCGAAGACGAAGGACTGCATAACATAAAAGCAGGATATTGCATTGGTATCACAGTAAATCGGTTGGCATATCGGTGCACAAGAGTCAAAAGCACGGACACAGACAATAAAAAAGAAAACAAAAAAAAAAAAAGAAACAAACGCACCAACAGTGAACGTGGCAACTAGCAGCCATTCTTTTTTCAAAATCTTAAAAACAAAAAACAAAAACCAATAGAAACGGCAGAAACAACGTCTGTGGAAGCATGATAACTTTAATTAATTAATTAATTTAATTAATTAATAAATCAAATGAATTCAAGCAGTGTGACATACACAATGCAAAAAGAAAAACTCTATTCTTTAGAAACACGACGTGTGGGACAGTGGGCCATGGGGATGGAAAAGGCAGTACACGGGACAATCTTTAACAAACAAAAAACCAAAAACTCACATAATCAGGACACGTGTGTGCCACACTATATGTTTTTTTTTCAAAATCTTAAAAAAGACCGACATAAACGGCAATACTATTGCACATGGGAACGATGATAATTTATATTAATATATAATAATAGAAAAATAATACTAATAATAATAATAATTAATAAAGCGAACGAACTCAAGTGGCGCGAGACACAAATATTGGAAAGAAAAATTATATTCTCCAAAAAGAAGTGCGGTGTTGGGACATGCAAGAAGACAAAGAAAAGTCGCACCATTACGGCCCTGTTTGGTTGGTATGGAATGGCATATTTTTTCGAGAATTTAATCTTGGGTATCATGTATTTTGTTTATGGTTAGATAGTCTTTAAAACGAGAAAAGAAATGGAAAAAGAACACATGACAATATGTAGTAAACAATGAAACATCCATCATCGGATTAGTTAGGGTAAATATATATAATGAGTCGTGCAAGATTTTTCAGAAACGACCTGTACTTATTTTATCTCTATTTTTTTTAGAAAAATGTCTCATTTTTGGTGCTATATCTTAAGCCGTGTTCACTTTTGGTCTCAATGATTATGAAAATCTCACTTTAAGGACTGTATCTTACCTTTTGTCTCACTTTTAGTCCCACATTTAAACAATTGATGAAAATGGCCACGTGAGACTGACATGGCGTTAAGTGGGCATTTTGGAGATAAAAGATGCATGTACCTATTATAGGAATATCTCATTTTTGGTTCCATAACTTTGCCTTTGTTCAGTTTTGGTCTCAAATATTACGAGATTCTTTAAGGACAATAACTTACAATTTTTCTCACTTTTCATCTTGTTGTTAATTATTTAATGAGAACGACTACGTGATACTCACGTGACCATTGAATTGGGGCGTGTTGGAGCGAATTTTGTCATGTGATTTTAGTTTTAAAGACTATATTTTATATGGCCTCGCGTGGGGTGCCTTTTCGAATCAATTGTTTTATGATTGATGATGGGCAATTTGGTGAGGTGGTTGAGTGCGAGTGTTGTTGTTGTTGACGGTAGATTCAGATTGTAATTTGCCACAAATGTCCGTTAGGCCAAAACAATGTTTATCTAACATATGTGGTTAGTCCAAACAAGTCATTTAGGCCTAACGGCGTTTTTACCTCAATGACGCCATGCCTAACAACGATTAAACTTGAAACACACACACAAAAAGAAACAAACACGTTATTCTTTAGAGTCGTTTGGTCCAGGTGACAGTCTACATGTATGACGAATAAAATCAATTATAGCTATGGTATTCCGTTCATCATAGCTACAACCGATTTCATTTCTTTAACAAATGGAGTAAACGTTAGAGCCGATATGTCGTTAGGAACTTATAAGAAAAACCATGAACTATAGTACACACACTGCGCGCGCGCACACACTCAATTTCACAAAAAATACATCCACGCATAAAGAGCGCACATAGCATACCCACACATACACAAACACAAACACACACAAAACAAAACCAAACACATAAAAAAGTAAACTAATTTATTTTATTGTGTTATTAAGAATGGCTACAAGCTCCATTGCAGCACCCCAAGACGTAGATATGGGCAAGTGGTTCCACCATCTATTGCTGATGCTTCCGATGCTCCGTAAGCATCGACACGCCCCTTCCCTTCACCTCTACATGTTTCGAGTAGGACCCATCATCTTGAGCCCGTCGGTTGACCCGATACGACTTGCCCTTTCAAATGCGACACTAGTCACAACACAAGTTGGGGGCATCATTCGCCCCATCCCCCATCCCATCTTTTGCACCATCACCACTACCACCACCCACCTTACAATACTATGATCGGTTGTCAAAGCCGTCAAAATTAATAACTGATTCTAAAACTGTAGTAGTAGTGGAACCAATTCGAATTTTTAACTAGCAATTAATTTCTCAATCTAGTTGTGGTAACCAAAAGGGGGGATTGTGAATTGATAATTAACTAGTAACCAATATAAACTAAATTAAAAGCAAGAAGAAATAACAAAGATGAAATAAATAGAGAGAAATTCTAATTCAAGGGAGTGTATCACCCAATTTTTATGTCTATCATAGTTCACAAATGATTAATTTCATAGCCAAGCATTCAACTTTGGAATATATTAAGATAGCCATAATAAATTTCCGTTTTTCTATTGTAATTGATTTGACTCAAGCATCTAAATTAAACTTATTATCACAAAGACTAGGCAAGATAGCATTCCATATCAATTCAATAATAGCATTTATATCAAAGAAAATTGAATCTAGATCAAACAATTGAGATAACTGCAATTATCTAACCTAGTTTTCTAGTCCCTACAAATAAATTATGCGAAAAGCACATAATTAATTTGCTTGCTTCTCATACCAATCGTTCATGACAATTATGGATAACTGAATTCATGGATAGCTCTAGAATAATAGCATTGAGCCAAATTGTCGGATCAGTCAATAATATTCCATAAATAGTAAATTAAGACGAGAAATACTCGGCGAAATTAGATGAAACAAAACCTCAAAACATAACAATTGGGTTCAACGTTTCCCTTGAATCAGAAAGAGAATTAGCTACACATCATGTGCATAGAGAAATGTAAAATACTATAGAAAAACATAAATCAAAAAGAAAGGAGAAGAGGAAAGATGATCTAAACAAAGAGACACGCCCTATTGAGTGCTCGAGTCTGTCTGCACAAAAGTAGAAACTTTTTTGGAAAGATTTTTTACTGTGATTTGTTTCCTTTTCTGAACTGCAAATTGGAAGGCAAAAGAGAGCACATTTTTGGTATTATAAAATGTGTCAATAGGGTGTGATCACACCTTATTAAATGTTTCAAGTCTGTTTTTGTCCGCCTTTCTCTTTATCAATTTTTGAATCCAATTGCACCATTTTAACTCTATTTTCATAAAAGCATAGGAGCGTTAAATTGCGTCTAAGCAATAAAATCGTTCCAAAATACTCAAAATAATCAAGCATAGGAGCGTTAAATTACGTCTTATCATATTGCGAAGATTTATCTCGCTTAGAATGCAAGGTAATCAAATTACATTGAATAGTTTTGTTCAATCTGCTTTTCTTTTTGTTTATATTATATAGAATTATTTCTGCAGGTCGAATCGGATGCTTTACTCAACAATTGGGAGTGTGCCAAACATGTCATCACTATAGAAAAGCAGTTGAGAATAAACTTTACGCCAAGTAGGGACATTTATTGAAACATATTTATAGGGCAAAGGACACCCATAATTTTGTGTGGCCCTTCCCAACTAGGATCTAACTTGCCCACATGTTTGGAGGCCTCAACTTTTTTCAACAGTAGATCTCTTATCTGAAAATACCTTGGTTTGACCTTGTTATTGTAACTTTTCATCATGAGGCTTTTGTAACATAAAATTCTTGCATATATGCCTGGTCTCTTTTCTCATTAATTGTGGTAAGGTCGAAATTCCTCTCTCATTGGTTCCTTTCATGCTCATACTATGAAATCCTTGTTGCTTCTTCCCCTATCTTTGCTAGTATTACTGCCTCGGAACCATAAACCAAACAAAATGGAGTTTCCCCTGTTGCCGTTCTCAGCGTTGTTCTATATGCCCACAAAACTCCAGGTAATTCTTCTACCCACGAGCCCTTAGCTCCTTCAGACCTAGTTTTGAGATGTTGTAACAGAATTCTATAAGTGACTTCAGTTTGCCAGTTTGCTTGTGGGTTTCCTACAGCTGTAAAATTTTGCTGAATTTTCAACTCTTTGCACTATGCCACAATTCCCTTGCCTTGGAACTGTGTCCCATTATCTAAGATCAAAGCCCTAGGAATTCCAAATCTGCAAATGATCTTTCTCCAAATAAAAGTGATTACTGTTAGAATAGGTGACCATGTAGCCAATCTTGGCAGGCAAAATATAACCTATGTCTAGACAATTTCAGGGTTTTGATAAATTATTAATGAATAAAGAAGTGAAATTCATTTGGCATTACTTTGTTTGTGTTTACTTTATCTGCATTACATATCTATTCACTACGCAAACAAAGCCCACGGACTGAAAATGTATTTCGGGGATTGGGACTACACTATGCCACAATTCCCTTGCCTTGGAACTGTGTCCCATTGTCTAAGATCAAAGCCCTAGGAATTCCAAATCTGCAAATGATCTTTCTCCAAATAAAAGTGATTATTGTTAGAATAGGTGACCATGTCGCCAAGCTTGGCAGGCAAAATATAACCTATGTCTAGACAATTTCAGGGTTTTGATAAATTATTAATGAATAAAGAAATAATTCATTTGGCATTACTTTGTTTGTGTTCACTTTATCTGCATTACATATCTGTTCACTATGCAAACAAAGCCCACGGACTGAAAACACGCTTGGAGGTAGGTCCATGAAATCAGTCCCGCCGAATCAGTCCGGAAATCTCCAAGTCAAGAAATCTCGAAAATGGGTATCGAGATTCCCCTTGAGACTTGCACTAAGCATCTGCTGTCGTATTTCATCGACGGGTGACGAAGGTCGTCTAAGCAGTGTTAGTGGGTTAGCCTGCTAGGAAGCAGCTGACTGAGGTAACTCGCAGGAACCGTCTTATGGAGGACCTTGAGTATGGTCGGCTAGGTATGACGTGTGTTTCTCGGTTCCAACAGTACAGTTCAAGTCCTTTGACTTGAGGAACTGCTAAGTTTACCTGTATGTCTTGGGTTGTATCTTAGATATGGTGAGAGATTGCCAAGAAACATTTGAGTAGTCATAATCCATGTCTAGTGCAGCTCCGGTGTACAGAGTGACAGTAGTTTCCAAGAAAGGATCTGTCTCCTGTCAAAAGGCATTGGCACTTGAGTCTCACATATGCTTTGCATTTTGTCTCTAAAATCTGTGGCCACAGTAACTGAACAGAAGGGAAGGTTTCCCTTGCGGCGTTTAGTAAGGACAAACCGACACTTAGGTCCAAAATGGGTACCTTCATTTTTCGTGCCCTAGACCCTAAGTGGTAAGACCGTAGATAGAAGGACAAGTGTACTGTTAGAGCCTAAATGTTCATCACAGAATATTCACCTAGTCTCTAGTGCCATGGACCGTTGCTAGATGGCCACCCATGGTAACGGGCGGATTCTAGGAATCCGACCAAGTCTAGCTGAAAGGTGAACCTAAAGAGTCACACATAATCCACACCCATTAAGTATTTTATTTAGAATTAAATATTTGGAGATGGAATGATTAAATTGAATTTAATCGGGTCCTTTATTTTCTTGCAGAGAATTAATTCCTTTTATTAGATAAAAGGGATTAATCTAATAAATTAGATTTATTAGAAAATTAATTTAATGGGCCTAGAATAAATATTTATATTAATTATATTTATTTATTGCCCTTTGGAATATTTAAATAAGTTTTAAATATTCCATTAAATTAAATTAATGGTTGAGATTAAAAGGAGAGATGGATGGCTAGGATTAATTTGACTAGGTCAAATTACTACTTTGACTAGGTCAAAATCCTAGTCAAAATAGTCTTCTTTAGAGTTGGAGTTTGAAGAGGATTAAACTCCTCCTCTATATATAGTCCTAGCCCCTCACCATAAGAGAGATGATGAATCTCCAACACACACACACACACACACTACAACTCGTGTGCTCTCTCCCTCCTATCTCGTCCGCCTCTGTCTCTTACTCTCCAAGTTTTGCTTCTTGTTCTTTTGTTCTTGGAACAATTGAACATAGGAGGATTAATCCCGTTAACCTAATAACGTGTGATTGATCCGTCCTCTCCAATATACTTGTTCATTCGCTAGCACGACGTGTAAGATACGTGGGTGGATTGCGTGTCACAATTTGGAGAATCTCATATACGAGATTTGGTGCAAATCGGGGAACAAGGCGAGTACCGGTTAGAAGACGAAAACGACAATCGTTAGGTCCCGATTTACTTTTTCGTCCCTCTTTTATTTTTAATCCTATGGCCTCCATGATTCTTTCTATGCTTTTAATTCATGAGATACACCAAACACCCGGGTACTGCAAGGGTACACCCCTTGAACGTGTTCTTTATTTTACGTAAAAGCATGTTTAAATTTTTTTTATTTAATTTTATACCGCGCTTCCGCATTCGCGCTATTTCCGGGACGATCCACAATCTTTCAGTGGTATCAGAGCCCGGTTCGGTGTTAAGGCCTAGGATTTTGTGTGCGTTATTAGCATGAAAAACGTGTTTTGGCATGTTTTAATTAATTTTTCATTTTATTATTATTAAAGCATGTCGTTTTTCTTGCTTTTCATTCGTATGATTTTGGTGTTGTTGGATTTTCTGTTTTTCTTGGGAAATGGGGGGTGAAAGTCGAACAAAATAGACAAACGCCGTAGCACGCGGGCCTGCCGGAGGCTGGCCGTGCGCAGCCGTGCGCACAGGCGATGCTGACGCGCGCAGGCAGAGGAGCCTACGCGCGGCCGCCTGCGCCAGGCGCGCATGGTTGCGCGTAGATAGCCTGCTGGGTGGCGCGGCCGGGCGACAAGCAGGTGGCTGGCCGGGCGCGCGCGCGCCAGGCCAGAGCGCTAGGATGCCTGCGCGCCCGGACGTGCGGCCAGAAAGGCCGCGCACGCACGGGGTGGCGCCTCCAGGCGTACGCGCACGCAGACGGAGGAGTCTGCGCGCGTGCCCGGCAGGCGCGCGCGACTGCGTGCTGAAGAGACGATGGTGTCTGCACGCGCGTGCGCGCGCACACGCCTACGCAGTGCAGGCGCACGATTGGCGACCGGCAGGCTAGCACGGGCGAGCTAGGGAGCCTGCGCGCGCGGCAGCCTACCGCCGCGTGCGGCAGTGCAGCCTGCTGCCGACCAGGCGCGCGCGCCCGGTCAGGCAGCACCTGCTTGCGCGCGCCTCCAGGCTGGGCCTGCTGCCCTGCGCGCGCCAGCTGGCTGCTGCCGGAGGCGACGGCCGGCTGCCGTTGTTAGGGTTTCTCCTTATTTTTCAGTTTTAATTTTTTAATTAATTCTGAAAATTCATTTTTGTTTAATTTTTTTCTATTTTCTAAGACATTATTTTGGGAGGTTGAATTTTATTGGATTTGAAATTCCGGGGATAATTTACCTAGAAATAATGAGGAAGGGTCTTCCTAAAACGGGAAAAATATTATTACCAACTGTTGTACCATATTTTTCATACGTTACGCATTTATTTTAATCTTGAATAATTGTGATTGGTAATCATGAGATGTTAGCATGTATTTTATGTGATTGGATCATGTGATTATATGCGTTGGATGGAAATGGATGATCACGAGCCCTAGACCGAATGTGTGGTTTAATTTTATGCTGGGCCTGTGTGCCTCTTTTACTGCTTTCTCCTTCTCTCTTTCTAGTTTCCTTGGAATAATAAGGCATTCTTCCTCCCTCCTTATGTACTCCCCCCGGGTTTTCGCTGGGGTTTCTATTTTTTCTTATGTAATGAGAGTAGAATAGGAGTGAGGTTTTAATTTTTATGTAATTGGTGGAGAAGGAAGTTCTACATGGAGAGCCCAGACTGGAGGTTCCAAGGCATTTCCATGAAGAGAAGAAAGAGAAAAGAGACCAAGGCCCATCAGAATGATGATTGGGTTACTATTAATGTAATAGTGTAGGACCAACCCTAGATTGACCATAGATCCACTGCGGGCTCAGTGGATCGCATAGGATTCGGTCTCGTGATCATCCATAGGGGTATGCTACGCTTTAATTTTGCATGTGGTTATTATGATGGATGAATGGCGTTTTATTTATCATATAACTGCTATGGATGCAATTTATTTATTTTCGCATTATGGATGAATGTGTTAATATTACTTTATGAGACCTCGGTCATTTACTACTCTCACATTGGTTGGACTAATGTCCAAATATTAGACCCTAGACAAAATGGACATGGACTCTAGGAGTTTGTCCATGCTTTCCAGCCCATGGCATAGTGAGGAAGCTGATTTAGGTCGATAGCGTGGTCTCACCAGTCGTGGCACAACTATCGTACTTAAAAGAAGCTGCACTATATCATGAACGAAAAGTAGACCACTGTTACCTGTCTCACGAGTCGTGGAGGTAGCATTGGGTCTATGGCTCGGTTGATTGGGTCGGGTCTAACGCCCGATTAGCATGATTTGCTTGGACTCCTCGGGATCATGTGAAAGGGTGAGGCAATAATCTTGGGAATCTCGTGGAACGAGAATGGTATGGTATACCTCCCACAGGATTTTTCCCATGCGAATCGTAAAAGCGGGGTATGGGAAAGTTCGTTGTGAATCCCAAGCCCACTAGGAAAGGGTTTCCCGAAAACAACGTTTGAGAGTACCGTGTTTTCGTATAAATAGTGGGAGCGTTAAATGACTAAAGACCAAGCATTTAATTATTTATCAAACCACCGTCTTTTATATTCTGTTGATCGCGAACTCTAATTTTAAATGTAGATTTAAAATGTCTAAGAACCCACTTTCAATTATTCTTGAGACCAACAAATTCATGGAACCAATTACAACGACTGGTTGCGCAATCTCAGGATAGTCCTGGATTACGAGAACCAAGGCTACGTCATGGACGAGCCTCTCCCTAGTACCTTACCGGAAGGATCCACGCCGGAAGAACGTGAGACGTTCGAGGCTTGGCATAAGGATAACCGGAAGGTCCGTAGCATCATACTTGCTTTGATGACGAATGAGATTCAGAAGCAATATGAAGGGTAGACGATGTCCCTTCCATTATCGCTCGCCTTAAGGATTGTTATGCAGTCCCGGACCGGCATACTAGGTATGTCGCGACTAAGGCGTTCTTTGGAATCAAAAATGACAGAAGGATCCTTTGTACAAGAGCACCGGGTTAAAATGCTTACCCTGGTGGAAAAGCTCGAGGACCTAAAGGCAGGCCTCGATAATGAGACGTACATAGATGTGATCCTTCAGTCACTCCCACTCTCCTTCGACCAATTTATTGTCAACTACAACAAGAACGCACTTGAGAAGGGCATTCATGATTTGATTAATATGTTGGTACAATACGAGGCAACGACCAAAAAGTCCACCCCTTCGGTATTGTTTGGAGATGCTTCAACTTCTAAAACGAAAGGCAAGGGTGCCGGACGTTTGAAAAGGAAGAAGGGGAAGGGAAAAGCCGTCAAAGTAGCTACGAACACTAAGAGTGTTCCCATTGCCAAGAGGGGAAAGGCAAAGGAAAGGGAAAGGTTGTCTCCAAGCAAAGTCGAGGGCATATGACATATGTATCAATTGCCATGAGAAAGGGCATTGGAAGAGGGAATGCCCCAAGCTCCTCTCGAACCAAGGTATATTTGTGATTGAGGTTAATATGGTCACTAATTCTGCCTCTTGGGTATTAGATACTGGCTGTGGAGCTCACATTTGCAATGATTTGCAGGTGCTGAAAAGAAGCAAAAAACTGGTAGCGGGGATATGATCCTGAAGCTTGGGAATGGCAGGGCCATCTCGGCAGAAGCAGTAGGATCCGCCACTCTAGTAGTTAGTGATAATATTAGCATAGAATTAGAGGCAAGTTTATTATGTACCTAGTATGATTAAAAACATCATTTTCATTCCATTGTTAGACAATAGTGGTTATGAGTTTATGATCAATAAAAATTGCTTTTATTTTATGAGGTGTGGAATTGCTCATCTACTTGGTACATTTAATAATAAGCTCTATATCTTGCAACAAACGAACTTCGTTCTTAACGCTCAACACAAACGTAAAATAGATAATAACGGGAAACGCACGACTGTGGCACGCTAGGCTATGTCACAATATCCCAAGACAGGATGAAAAGATTGGTAGACTCAAAGAACCTAGAGGTAGGGGACTTGAGTGAGCTACAACTTGTGAATCCTATCTAAGAGGGAAAATGACAAGAAGCCCTTTGTAGGACAAAGCAGGCTTGCCACAGGTTTGTTGGACTTGGTCCATACAGACGTATGTGGACCACTAAGGACGCAGGCCCGAGGTGGGTTCTCCTACTTCATAATCTTTACCGATGATCATTAACGGTATGGTTATGTTTACCTGATGAGGTACAAGTCTGAAGCTCTTGAGAGGTTTAAAGAATTAAGACTTGAAGTGGAGAACCAAACCAACTGCAAAATCAAAGTCCTACGGTCAGACCGAGGCGGAGAATACCTTAGTACCGAGTTCCTTAATTATCTAATAGAAAATGGTATAATATCATAATGGGACACCTACAGGGACACCACAATTGAATTGGTGTCTCTGAAAGGAGGAATCGAACCCTGTTGGGCATGGTTCGGTCCATGATGAGTTTTACCAATTGCCCTTGTCTTTTTGAGGCTATGCATTGGAAACGGCGGGGCCAAGTTGTTAAATTTGGCGCCAACCAATATATTGACCCAAACGCCATATGAGATATGGCACGGCAAGCCTGCATCCTACAACTACTTGAAAGTGTGGAGTAGCCCCACATACGTCAAGAGGTTAGTGGGAGATAAGCTAGAATCCAGGTCTAGCCTATGCAGGTTCATTGGATACCCTAAAGAAACTGCGGGTTATTACTTTTATGACCCCTTCGAACAAAAGGTATTTGTTTCAAGGAATGCAGTGTTCTTGGAACAAGGCTTCCCAAAGGATATCCAACTTGATGAACTGATCCTTGAGGAATCAAGTGATGAAAACCAGTCATCAGAGGTAGACGCGGATTCCTCACTTAGAGGATTCAGGATAGATACCCGAAGGGCTGACCGACCTCGAGAATCCAGCATGCCCTATGCTGCTGCCGTAGGTAGCATCCAATATGCGGTCCATTGCACCAGGCCTGACATTGCATACGCTTTGAGCGTGACAAGCAGATATCAGTCGTGTGTAGGAAAGGCACATTGGAATGTTGTCAAGGCATCCTTAAGTACCTAAGGAGGACTAAGGAAATGTTCTTAGTCTATGGCAATGGAGAACTAATCCTAGAAGGCTTTAGCAACGCTAGCTTCCAGTCTGATGATGATGATGCAAAGTCTCAATCGGGTTATGTATTCAAGCTCAATGGAGGAGTAGTGGCTTGGAAAAGTTCCAAGCAAGCAACCACTACTGACTCCACCACTGAGGCCGAATACATAGAAGTTTCAGAAGCTGCCAAGGAAGCGGTTTGGATGAGAAACTACATCCAAGAGTTGGGTGTGGTGCCTAGCATGCCGAGCGAGTTGTCATCTTTTGTGATAACAACGGTGCAATAGCGCAATCAAAGGAACCGAGATCTCATCACCCATTCCAAACACATTCTTAGATGCTACCATCTTCTAAGAGAAATGGTAGGAAGAGGTGACGTTCGGATAAGATCGAGTCAACTCAGCAGACAACACAGCAGATCCGCTGACAAAGCCTATGTCGCAGAGCGCTCATACGCAACATCTTGAGAAGATGGGGATTAGACATATGGGCGATTGGCTTAAAAGGTCAAGTGGGAGATTGTTAGAATACGTGACCATGTAGCCAATCTTGGCAGGCACAATATAACCTATGTCTAGACAATTTCAGGGTTTTGATAAATTATTAATGAATAAAGAAGTATAATTCATTTGGCATTATTTTGTTTGTGTTCACTTTATCTGCATTACATATCTGTTCACTACGCAAACAAAGCCCACGGACTAAAAATGTATTTCGGGGACTAGGACTACGCTTGGAGGTAGGACCATGAAATCAGTCCTGCCGAATCAGTCCGGAAATCTCCAAGTCAAGGAATCTCGAAAATGGTACGAGATTCCCCTTGAGACTTGCACTAAGAATCTGTTGTCGTATTTCATCGATGGGTGACGAAGATCGTCTAAGCAGTGTTAGTGGGTTAGCCTGCTAGGAAGTAGCTGACTGAGGTGACCCGCGGGAATCGTCTTACGGAGGACCTTGAGTATGGTCGGCTAGGTATGACATGTGTTTCTCGGTTCCAACAGTACAGGTCAAGTCCTTTAACTTGAGGAACTGCTGATTTTACCTGTATGTCTGGGCTGTATCTTAGATATGGTGAGAGATTGCCAAGAAACATTTGAGTAGTCATAAGCCATGTCTAGTGCAGCTCCGGTGTACAGAGTGACAGTAGTTTCCAAGAAAGGATCTGTCTCCTGTCAAAAGGCATTGATAGTTGAGTCTCACATATGCTCTGTGTCTTGTCCCTAAAATCTGTGGCCACAGTAACTGAACAGAAGGGAAGGTTTCCCGTGTGGCGTTTAGTAAGGACAGACCGACACTTAGGTCCAAAATGGGTACCAGCATTTTCCGTGCCCTAGACCCTAAGTGGTGAGACCGTAGACGGAAGGACAAGTGTACTGTTAGAGCCTAAATGTGCATCCCCAAATATTCACCTAGTCTCTAGTGCCATGGACCGTTGCTAGATGGCCACCCATGGTAACGGGCGGATTCTAGGGAATCGCGACCAAGTCTAGCTGAAAGGTGAACCTAAAGAGTCACACACAATCCACACACATTAAGTATTTAATTTTGAATTAAAATATTTTGGAGAAATGGAATGAATTAAATTGGATTTAATCGAGTCCTTTATTTTCTTGGAGAGAATTAATTCCTTTTACTAGATAAAAGGGATTAATTTAATAAATTAGATTTATTAGAAAATTAATTTAATGGGCCTAGAATAAATATTTATATTTATTATATTTATTTATTGCCCTTTGGAATATTTAAAATTTTAAATATTCCATTAAATTAAATTAATGGTTGAGATTAAAAGGAGAGATGGATGGCTTAGGATTAATTTGACTAGGTCAAATTACTACTTTTGACTAGGACTTTTGACTAGGTCAAAATCATAAGTCAAAAATAGTCTTCTTTTACAGTTGGAGTTTTGAAGAGGATTAAACTCCTCCTCTATATATTAGTCCTAGCCCCTTACCATAAGAGAGATGATGAATCTCCAACACACACACACACACACTACAACTCATGTGCTCGCTCCCTCCTATCTCGTCCGCCTCTACTCTCTTACTCTCCAAGTTTTGTTTCTTGTTCTCTTGTTCTTGGAATAATTGAAACATAGGAGGATTAATCCGTTAACCTAATAACGTGTGATTGATCCGTCCTCTCCAATATACTTGTTCGTTCGCTAGCACGACGTGCAAGATACGTGGGTGGATTGCGTGTCATAATTTGGAGAATCTCATATACGAGATTTGGTGCAAATCGGGGAACAACGCGAGTACCAATTAGAAGATGAAAACGACAAATCGGTAGGTCCCGATTTACTTTTTCGTCCCTCTTTTATTTTTAATCCTATGACCTCCATGATTGTTTCTATGCTTTTAATTCATGAGATACACCAAACACCTGGGAACTTCAAGGGTACACCCCTTGAACGTGTTCTTTATTTTACGTAAAAGCATATTTAAATTTATGTTATTTAATTTTTATACCGCGCTTCCGCATTCGCGCTATTTTCCCAGGACGATCCACAATCTTCAAATCTGCAAATGATCTTTCTCCAAATAAAAGTGATTACTCTTTTTTCAGATATCCTTGCCAATGCTTCCGCCTCTACCTATTTGGAGAAATATTCCAACTGCTAATATGATAAACTTTTTCTGTGCGGAAGCTGGCGGGAATGCTCGATAGTATCTATCCTCACTGGTCAAATGGACACGGGATTTTGACAGGCTCTAACGGGGTCGCTGGTGAGTGAATCAAGGTAGCGTACTTCTGACAATTCTCGCACTTCCAAGCAAACTCTGTAGCATCCTTCAACAGAGTTAGCCATAGCTTCCTTCATCAATTTCCCTCAAGACATAATGAGCTTTTTCTGGACTTAGACATTTTAGTAAGAGTCCTTCTGCCGACCTTCTGTATAATTCACCATTCAACATTATGAACCTGCTTGCTCTGAATCTCACTCTTCTTGCAGCTACTGAGTCTTCAGGCAACACTTCTTCTTTCAAGTAATCCTCGATGTCTTTCTTCCATGACCCGTCTTCTGTTATGCATTTCACCTCCACCTCAATCACCGC
Organism: Sesamum alatum; assembly: GCA_034509735.1. Classification (NCBI taxonomy): domain Eukaryota; kingdom Viridiplantae; phylum Streptophyta; class Magnoliopsida; order Lamiales; family Pedaliaceae; genus Sesamum; species Sesamum alatum. The sequence continues at coordinate 6,392,437 of JACGWO010000005.1, forward strand.
TACTCTCTCCTTCACTACTACTGTAATCCATCTTTCTTTTATACCTGCTGGCATAGCCCCAAATTTTGATATGGCATCTGCCCTTGCATTCTCGTCCCTTGGAATCTGTTGGATAGTATCTTTCAAACTTTTTAATCAACTTTTTTACCTTTTTCAAGTATTGAGTCATTAACCATTCCCGTGTCTCATAAGACCCCTCAATCTGCATTGCTACCAATCGTGAGTCAGTATATACATCTAGTTGCCTACCCCCACATTAGTTGCCATCTTTAAGCCCAAAATCAAGCCTCATATTCTGCTTCGTTGTTGGTGGAGGGGAAATCCAGCTTTGCCGCAACCTCGATCTCAACTCCTTCAGGCCTTTGAAGTAAGATTCCAACTCCACCATTACTTGAATTTGAAGATTCGTCTTACATGCAACACCTATCCCTTTTCTTTAGCCTATTGTTGCTCACCTGTCAACTCAACAATAAAATCAGCAAAAGCTTGGGTTTTCACAGCCGTTTTTGATTGATATTCGATATTAAATTCCCCGAGCTCCAATGCCCACTTAATCATGCGACCTGATGTGTTAGGTCGTGATATTATCTGCCTTAAAGGGTGGATTATAAGCACTACTACTCGGTGCGACTGGAAGTAGGGCTTTAGTTTTATTATTGTTGTTACTAACGCCAAAGCTAACTTCTCTATTTGGATATACCTCTTTTCGGCGCCTTGCAACATCTTACTGATATAATACAGTGGGTTATGCTTCCCTTTTTCTTCCCTGACCAGAACAACGTCATTAGGTTACTGCCAAGTACAAGTATAATGGTTCCCCTACCTTCGCTTTAGATCCTTCAATGCCTGCTCACATTCTTCTGTCCACCTGAAATCCTTCATATTTCTCAATGTTTTAGAGAAAGGCAAATTTCTATCGGCGAATCTAGATATATAACGAGCTAGAGAAGCAATCTTCCCTGCTAATTGTTGCATGTCCTTGACTATTTTTGGTGAGCTCATTTTCATTATAGCCTCTATCTTTTTTGGGGCGGCTCCAATTCCCTTCTCACTTACCATATACCGCAAGAACTTCCATCCGCGAACTCCAAAGGTACATTTTGCGGGATTCAGCTTCATGCCATAGCTCCTCATGATCTCGAAGGATGCTTGCAAGTGTGACAGGTGTTATTCTTCCCTCTTGCTCTTGATTAAAATATCTACGTACACCTCCATGGATTTGCCAATGAGGTCCTTAAACATCTTATTTGAAATCTTATCTCTATCTTCCTCTGCCATGAAGATTTGGTTATATCCTTGGTAGGCATCCATCATGCTGAACAAGGCACATCCCACCTTGAAATCCACCAGCAAATCAATTTGAGGTAGCGGATAGGAATATTTAGGACATGCTTTGTTTAAGTCCGTGAAGTCAGTACACATTCACCATTTTCTTGCCGCCTTTGGTACTACTATCACATTAGATAGCCAATCCGTATATTGCACTTCCACCACATATCCCGCCTCTAATAACTTATTCACCTCCTATTCTATTATTTTGTTTCTTTCTACTCCGAAGGATCTCTTCTTCTATCTTACCGGGCGTCTAGCCTGAGGATCCACATTTAGCCAATGCATAATTACCTCCGGATCTATTCCTTTAAAATCTTAGGGACTCCATGCAAACATGTTCAAATTCATTATAAGGAAGTCAAGTGTGAGAGCTTCTACCCGCGAACTCATGTGTGATCCAATCCTTGTGGTTCTATTCGGTTCCCCCAGTATCAGCTCCACTTCTTTGTGTTCCTCTACTGGTTCAATTCTTATCCTTTGGTTGTCTTCCACTTCTCTTACCACTACTTCTGATCATCCTTGGCCTTCCCTCCTCTCCACTGCTATTTTTGACCGGCAGATTATAGCAATTCCTACCCTCCCTCTGATCACACCGTAGTTCTCCTATTCCTCGCTTTGTTGGAGACTTCATCTTCAAATGAAAGGTGGATACCACTCCCCTAAATAAATTTAGCCCTGGACGCCCCAGTATCATATTATAAGTGAAGGGCGATTCTACCACCAAAAACCTTGACCATCGTTGTTTTTCTTCTAGGCTCTTCCCTAAAGATACTGGAAGAACTATTATACCTAGAGGGATCACCTCACTACCTCCAAACCCAACTAGGGGTGTGTGAACGGGTTGCAAACTAGATTCCCCCATCTGCATTTTCCTTACTACATCAATAAATAGAATATCTACAAACCTCCCATTATCTATCAAGACCTTATGGACTAAAAAGTTTGTGATATCCATCCTTATCACCTTAGGGTCGTTGTGCGATCCCCCTCCAGAAACCAATTCTTTATTTCTAAATGTAATATGTTCCTCTTCCACATTTAAAACCTGATGGGTTCCCTAATCTACCTCTTGATGCCTAGCATATCGCTTCCTTACCCTTCCTGAATCCCCCTGTAGGTCCCCTTACTATTGTGTGAATGACACCTTTGAAAGGTGCCTTGTGATAGGGTGCATTTCATCTCTCATATGCATGCTTAACTCGAATGATTTTTAAAGGTTTCCTTCACATTTCTTATCGAGTTATGCAGTTTTGAATAAAAGATTGAGATTCACCCGTTGAGAAGAAAGGAGTTAAAAAGCCCAAATAAAGACAGGAAAAGTGATCAAGAACAAAACAACAATGCGCAGACTTGAACAACCATTAGGGCGTGATCACGCCCTGTCCAACACCCGAGTCTGCATGGGAAGAAAAGAAGAGTTTTGAAACCAGCCAAACTTGAACAACCTCTAAGGCGTGATCACGCCTTTATCCGACATCCAGATCTGCGCGGGTTTAGAAGTTGGCAGAAAAGAGGACTCTAGAGTTGGCACGAAAAGAAGACTCTGAAGTGCATAGGAAGAGGACTCTCAACTATAAAAAGGAGATTAGAAACACAGAGAAAAATCATCTTCTCATCATGTTTTTCTCTCTTCCTCTGAATTCATGCTTTTGTTTTAGTAGCTAATTTTCTATTCCGATTCAAGGGAAACGTTAAAACCCTATTGTTATGTTTTGAGGTCTTGAATTTATCTGATTTTGCCAAGTATTTCTCGTCTTGATTTACTTTGAACGGAATGATTATTATTGATAGATCTGACAATTCGATTCTATATTAATTATTCTATTGCTATCCATGAGTTCAGTGATCCGTAATTGTCATGAATGAGTGGTATGAGTAGCGAACAAATTTATTATGTGCTTTGCATGATTTATTTGTCGGTACGAGAAAACTAGATTAGATAATTGCAGCTATCTCGGTTATTTGATCTAGACTCAACTGTTTTCATTGATGCAAATGCTATTATTGATGTGATATGGAACGCTATCGTGCCCAATCTTGATATAATAAGTTTGGATTTAGATGCTTGAGTCAAATCCACTACGATAGGAAAACGGGAATTTGTTACGGCTATCCTAATGAAATTCCAAAGTTGAAATGCTTGGTTTATGGAATTAAACCCTTAGTGATTTATGATAAACATAACGATTGGTGAGACGAACGCCCTTGAATTGGACTTTTTCATCTATAATCTCATCTTAGTTATTTTACTCTTGTTTTTTATTAATTTAGTTCATTCATAATTAGTACTCAATTCATACCCCCCTTTTGGTTACTACATCTAGATCGAGAAATTAATTGTTTAGTTCCCTTGGGATTCGACCTGGTTCCATGACTACTACAGTTTAGAATCAGTTTTTATATTTGACGTTTCGACAACCGATCACCTTGTCACGCGATTCATCTTCTCTTACTTCTTTTTCCTTCCTGAATCTTCCCTACTACGAGATCGACTTCTCGACCTCCTTCCCTGCTCTTTTTCTCCATCCTTATTTCCTCTTCATTCCTTCAGTACATACTCCTTAAATTATCCTTGCCTTATCAATATTTCTATCTCATCTTTCAACTGGTAACAATCCTCGGTATCATGTCCTTTGTCCTTATGGAACCTACAGTACTTGTTGGAATATGACCTCTAGGCTGGTGTTCCCCTTTCTTTCTTTGGCCATTGTAACAAATTATCCTTATCCACCATCATCATGACCTTAGCTCTAGTAGTGCTTAATGGGGTATATTTATAGTACTTAGGTTGATAGGGTGCCTCTTGTCCTTTGTCAAACATGTTCCTTCTATCTCCCCTCTCTATCTCGACCCCCTATCTCGCCCCCTAGGGTTGTACAATCTCCCATCTTTCATTGTGTTCATCTCTTCTTCGTGTATATATTTTTTGTGCTAACTACATCAATTGCTTGACATCCTCAGGGAGATCCCTGGCTAAGGCCGAAGCAAAAGCTGCTTTCTTCGAACCGTGTATTAAGATGCTTATCATCATATCAATCTGTAAGCCTTGCACATCTAATGTTTCATTGTTAAATCTTCCTATGGAACTTTTAAAAGATTCATCTTCCCTCTGCCTAATAGTGAACCGGTAAGTTGCTGACCTTTTGGGACAGAGGATATTGGCAAGCTCCCGCACAAGCCCCACCTCAAGCATCAAATTCAAGTATGAGTTTAGAGGATATTGTCAAATCCCTTGCTATTTCTACTCAACAGTTTCAAGAGAGGATGGAGGCGAGCTTTCAACACTTTGGGGAACCATCTTGCGCAGTTAGCGACATCTATCAGTAGGTTGGAAAATCAAAACATCCGAGAAGCTACCGTTACAAATAGAGACAAATCCAAGTGCAAATGTTTGTGCTATAAACACTTCAGAGTGGGGAGGAGATCCACCCAATTGAACAAACACCGGGTGCAATCCAATGAAGTTGAAAAGGCTCTCGAAGATACGACGTCCAAGAGAAGGTAAAGTTCGATTTAATCCCACTTTCTTTCATCTAATACTTGTGATCTTCCTCCCCTATACAGGGTGACGAAATCAAAGAAGGATGAGCGTGAGATGGAGATAATGAATACCTTCACGAAGGCATCCCCACTAGAGCTGAAAGACTTTCCCAACCACCTAAAAGATCTCTATTTGGGTATACGAGAGACATTATCTGTCATGATTTTAAAAGAACTGTTTACAGAGTTGAATGAACGAAAGTTGGATGGAAGAGAAGAATTGAGAAGTTGCAAGGAGAAAACATGGAGATTTCATGATCATATGATTTTAAAGAAGCTATTTGAGGTTGGCAAAAAGGTGTTATTCTACAAATCTTGCTTGAAACTTATCCCAGGTAAGTCGAGTTCTTTTTGGTTTGGTCGTTTTGAAAAGTGTTAATGTTTTTCCTCATGGTGTAGCAAGAATTAAAAGTCTCAACACGAAGAATGGCCATCGATCGAAATCATTTCTTGGTGGTGATGAATTCACAAGCATAATTGGTATTGCATTGGCGTAACTCCAACAGTTAACATATTGAAAAAAAAAGGCATTCCGTCGAGCATAACGACGTTAAACAATTGCGCTTGTCGGGAGGCAACCCGGCGTTTTATATGTTTTATTTTGAACTTTTAGTTTAGAATTTTTACTTCTCACCTCCGCAGATTTGACGTTCATATAAGGCGTGGTCACGCTCCGTTTGATGCCAGATGCAACACAGTGTTCATTGGTCCGACAGACTTCACAGCAAGATAAGGCGTGATCACACCTTATCCCCACTGTCTCTTCTGTGTGAAGCAGACGCCGAGCTCAGCGATTTTCCACTAGACGTACAGACTTGAGGGGTTGTTTAGGCGTGATCACGCCTAAATGCGGGGACAAAATCTAAATCTTCTTTCCACCAAACTAGCCACACCAAAACCGCCGCTGTCGCTCCATCGTCGGTCTTCCATCCACAGTCGAGACGGACCTCGCAGGTCACCTCCACTTCACCTCTAGAGAACACAAAAAAATGTACTCTGTTATTAAAACTCGGCCACTCAACCCCGGTAAGTCTCTACATTTACAGTCGTTAGATGCATTGGGTATCCGTGGTAGTATTGATACTTTGCTTTTTAATATGCAATGGCGTGAGTTTGCCAATATCCGTATGCCCTGTGTTTATTGAGTTGATTCGTGAATTCTGTACTACTTTCGTCTTCAACAAACCGGACCCCTTTACCCTCACTGCACCCAATGTTATTCGTTTTCGATTGCTTGGTAGAGATTTTAGAATGAGCATAAATGATTTCAATCTGGCTATGGGTTTTGTGCATGATGAATATTTAGCACCACAAGAGTACCGTGAGGCTTTGGTTGATTATGGTGTTTTTGATCCCTTCTCTGTGTGGCGAGAGTTGTCCAAGGACTCCTGGTATATCACCCTAGTCAGTCCAAGGCACGTCACTTACGCTAATTTGAATGGGTATATATGCAACGTTTCCTTGCTTTTTACTTTTCTGGACGTCGGGCCACTGTGGGTACATGTTCTAAGGTTGAATTGTTTTTCATTTCGAGCATGATTAATAGGGTGCATGTGAATCTAGGTGCTTGGCTTTGCTTCTCAATTTCAAAAACTGTTGCCACTTCGTCTAAGCATGTTTGCCTTGGGTCGTTAATTACTCACCTTGCGGTCAATTTGGGTGTCTTGAACTTGTCTAATCATGATTTACATTTGGCTTGCGAGGAGGAGCCATTGGATGTGGCGACTTTGCACAAAATGCACATTTTTAATCATCACGAGGCCCGAGTGGCATGAGCTATGCCGACCGTGACCCTGAAGAACGCCCAAACCGCGCTCACAGCCACGCCTGCCGCCCCATCTCCGGACGCCATTGAAGGCCGTCTAACCCGGCTGGAGCTCTCTGATGCGTGGCTGCACCGCAAGCTCGACGCGGCCTTCACTGCTTTGGGGGTATCTATACCCCACCACCCCCTGCCTAAGCCGCTTTGCCGTCACCACATATTTAAGGGATGCTCTCTATTTCTCTCTCTCTCTCTTTCATTCTGTTGTTATATGTGGTTTTATGTGCATACATGGACAATGTATGTACTTGGTGTGGGGGAGGTTTGTGCATGAGTTGGTATGGTGGTTATGGGCCTGATAATTCTTATGATTCTGTGCTGCTGGTATTGTTGAATATTTGTGTTGGGGATTAATTTTTGTGGATGAAAATTTTCTGGGTGAAATTGTTGTTTTGGTACTGATTATATGTCATGAACACCGTAATGTGTGCTTGAAATGAGTTGATCTTGAAACGAAATGTATGGGTTGTCCTGTAGCTTTAACTAAATTCCTTGCATGTTGTTTTGTGTTGTCCCTGAAGCCAATAGGAATTTGTGGTTTAAGTTGAGATTAGTAGGCGGACGAACTCTAGTGGCATAAAAAATATTGTGTGTGAAAGATGTCCCATTGATTGCATTAGACGAAGAAGCGTTCAAGAATCAACACTAAAACCCTTTATGTGAGCTTTTGAGCCAAAGCACTTGCATTCAAATAGTGCTCGTATATTTCTTTCAATTGAGGGCATCGGACTTAGTGTGTGCATTTTTAGAACTTGCTTGTGTAATACATTTCGAGGTCACCTTTTTGCATATTGGTGTATGAAAATGATAAGGGCATTTAGGAATAGCCAATTAACCTTGAAAAGAGCCTACCGGAAAACTCACCCTTAGAAAACTCATTTGAGCCTTGGCCTCTATTTTCTTGGTTAAACCGCATCTTCAGCCGATTATCCTTTCTTGGTTATTGCCTGCAGAGATTTTTGAACCCTTTCAAAGGGATGATGTTAATATGGTTGCTTGTAAGTCGATGCGAAAAAGAGCTAGAGAAGTGGTGCAAGGGGGCATATGGGAGACATGTTGCTAGACCCAAGAAAAAAAAATGAAAAAAGGATGCAACGAAAAAAACAGAGTAAGAAAAAAAAGAAAATCCGAGAATCAAAGACTTTGATGAATGAACGAGTCTTTGATGAATGATGAATGAGAAAAAAAAAAGAAAGAAAGAAGAAGAGGAAAACGATCAAAGAGGACAGTGAAACTGAGAACAAAAAAATCATGTTCGGAAGTGTGCATACTTCAAACACTTGGATGTGGAAGAAAAAAAAGCAATGAGCTGAGCAATACAAGCAACTAAATTGACATCATCCTTTTGAATTCATGAGCCACAATTTGACCTCTCTTGACACACTTTGACGCTAGCCCCATTACAACCATGTTAAGACCCTTTGATTTATGCACTGATAAGCATTTTGCAGTGGTGGAGATTTGATTCACAAGCAAGCCTATAGCAATGGCACTCTAATGTCCTGATTTGAGTGTGACAAAACTTCCTTAAACACTTCTTGAGTGATTTGAGAGACATCCTAGTGAGGAGTGTTGAGACTTGTTTCATTCACGTTTGATAAAGTCAATGGGATACGTGCCTGTTGTATGAATGCCACTAGTGTTTATTCTCAATATTGCTATCTCTTCTTAAACTGTGAAGACATATTGATTAAGGGATACACTTCACTAACATAAAGGGAAATTTAGGTACGGCTACTTGGATAATCCATGCTTTTTTTGAATCAAGAGATGCTTGAGGACAAGCATCGTTTTGGTGTGGGGGAATTTGATAGGGTGCATTTCATCTCTCATATGCATGCTTAACTCGAATGATTTTTAAAGGTTTCCTTCACATTTCTTATCGAGTTATGCAGTTTTGAATAAAAGATTGAGATTCACCCGTTGTGAAGAAAAGGAGTTAAAAAGCCCAAATAAAGACAGAAAAGTGATCAAGAACAAAACAACAATGCGCAGACTTGAACAACCATTAGGGCGTGATCACGCCCTGTCCAACACCCGAGTCTGCATGGGAAGAAAAGAAGAGTTTTGAACCAGCAAACTTGAACAACCTCTAAGGCGTGATCACGCCTTATCCGACATCCAGATCTGCGCGGGTTTAGGAGTTGGCAGAAAAGAGGACTCTAGAGTTGGCACGAAAAGAAGACTCTGAAGTTGCATAGGAAGAGGACTCTCAACTATAAAAAGGAGATTAGAACACAGAGAAAAATCATCTTCTCATCATCGTTTTTCTCTCTTCCTCTGAATTCATGCTTTTGTTTAGTAGCTAATTTTCTATTCCGATTCAAGGGAAACGTTAAACCCTATTGTTATGTTTTGAGGTCTTGAATTTATCTGATTTTGCCAAGTATTTCTCGTCTTGATTTACTTTGAACGGAATGATTATTATTGATAGATCTGACAATTCGATTCTATATTAATTATTCTATTGCTATCCATGAGTTCAGTGATCCGTAATTGTCATGAATGAGTGGTATGAGTAGCGAGCAAATTTATTATGTGCTTGGCATGATTTATTTGTTGGTACGAGAAAACTAGATTAGATAACTGCAGCTATCTCGGTTATTTGATCTAGATTCAACTATTTTCATTGATGCAAATGCTATTATTGATGTGATATGGAACGCTATCGTGCCCAGTCTTGATATAATAAGTTTGGATTTAGATGCTTGAGTCAAATCCACTACGATAGGAAAACGGGAATTTGTTACGGCTATCCTAATGAATTCCAAAGTTGAATGCTTGGTTATGGAATTAACCCTTAGTGATCTATGATAAACATAATGATTGGTGAGACGAACCCCCTTGAATTGGACTTTTTCATCTATAATCTCATCTTAGTTATTTTACTCTTGCTTTTGTAAATTTAGTTCATTCATAATTAGTACTCAATTCATACCCCCCTTTTGGTTACTACATCTAGATCGAGAAATTAATCGTTAGTTCCCTTGGGATTCGACCTGGTTCCAGGACTACTACAGTTTAGAATCAGTTTTTATATTTGACGGTTTCGACAACCGATCACCTTGTCACGCGATTCATCTTCTCTTACTTCTTTTTCCTTCCTGAATCTTTCCCTACTACGAGATCGACTTCTCGACCTCCTTCTCTGCTCTTTTTTCTCCCATCCTTATTTCCTCTTGATTCCTTCAGTACATACTCCTTAAATTATCCTTGCCTTATCAATATTTCTATCTCATCTTTCAACTGGTAACAATCCTCGGTATCATGTCCTTTGTCCTTATGGAACCTACAGTACTTGTTGGAATATGACCTCTAGGCTGGTGTTCCCCTTGCTTTCTTTGGCCATTGTAACAAATTATCCTTATCCACCATCATCATGACCCTAGCTCTAGTAGTGCTTAATGGGGTATATTTATAGTACTTAGGTTGATAGGGTGCCTCTTGTCCTTTGTCAAACATGTTCCTTCTATCTCCCCCTCTATCTCGCCCCCTATCTCGCCCCCTAGGGTTGTACCACTCCCATCTTTCATTGTGTTCATCTCTTCTTCGTGTATATATTTTTGTGCTAACTTACATCAATTACTTGACATCCTCAGGGAGATTCCCTGGCTAAGGCCGAAGCAAAAGCTGCTTTCTTCGAACCGTGTATTAAGATGCTTATCATCATGTCAATATGTAAGCCTTGCACATCTAATGTTTCATTGTTAAATCTTCCTATGGAACTTTAAAAGATTCATCTTCCTCTGCCTAATAGTGACCGGTAAGTTGTTGACCTTTTGGGTTTTTTCTTACTGGCGAAATGGAACGTAAATTTTTTAACCAACTTACTATAAGACTCTATAGTTCCACTAAGGATGCTAGTGAACCACTCATATGTTTTTCCTGTCAAAGTTGTTACGAAAAATTTTGCATTTATAGAATCAGTTTGGTCATATAAATTCATTACCAGTTCGAATGTTGATACGTGTTCCTGAGGTCGTCTCATCACATTTGGGCAGCTTTGGTAACTTGAAACTGGGTACCACAACCTCGGTGAGTATTTTGTTTGCGAATGGTTAATTTCTATTTTGTGCCACCATTTCCCCACGTCTTTTTAACTCGTCAATATGCTGGCCCAGTCTTTTGATCTGTCTTCCAACACATCTACCTCTACTCTCGAAATAGCCAGTTCTCTTCGCCTTCCTCTTTTACTGGATCCTGCATCCGATACTTCCTCGTCCTGACCTTTTTCAGGTTCGTGGCCTTTCTCAGGCTCAACCCTGCTATTTGCCTCTCTTTTTTCCTCTAAAATCCCCTTGTCATTGTTCTGGAGCAACTGCCTCTTTACCGGCTCACGAGTCGTAGGTATGACTGTTCTCCTTTCTTAGTCCACTATAGCCTGTCTACTAGATGCCTCTATCATCCTTTGTAATTCTTCCGGGTTTAGATGTATCATCTGTCCTTCCTGTCTCGCCGGTGTTCGCTCTGCTTGCCTTGATGGTGTAGAGCCCACACCAGATGGTGTAAGCTCTCTCCTCGACGTACCTTCCATTCTCGATTCGAGTGCCCTTTTCTCAATTTTCCACAGATGACGCCAAATGATTCGGGATTAGAGGTCGTAGGTTACCTCTGGTATCCTGGATGAGTTGGGGCCTGAGAAAAGATAAGGGTGTTAGGCTTGCTGGGATGTCCCCAGCGAAGGCCCTTCGATGCCTAAGTCAGCTCGAGATTGAGATAATGATAAGTGAGTTCATAGTATTTAATGCTTAATGGTCTAGTAATAAGAACCTTACCATAAACGATTTCTGGAAGCGTATTTATAGGGCAAAGGACACCTACTTGCTCTGAACCAAATGTCAATGTCAAGGTTAGGGATGTCAGATGCTGAGCAAAGGGGTATCCACTTGTTCTGACCTAAGTGTCCATGTCAAGGTCAGAGATGCCAGATGATCTAATGGCCTACATTCCTTGAGTCCTCGAGATCGGGTCACCCAAGGATATTCAGATCGCCCGACCCGACCCAACGCGTGTAACGCATATTTTGGCATCCAACAACAATTTACACCCTTTAAGGAGGGTAATTTGGTCAATTTGGCCTCAACTTCATATTATCCCCCTCAGGCTTGCTTTGAATTTTTTTTTTCTTGAAACAAATTTGGTCATATTACAAAAAGTTGTGTTATTGACATTCAAATTGAAAATTTAGGACTTGAGCGATAATTAGTTCTATGTCTAGGTTTTTAGACAATGGAAGATTTAATAGTGCAAAATGTGAATAAATAAATAAAAATAAATTCAAAAGGTTTCCTTATTTTAATATACTTGATTATATCTTTATTATATATCTAATATTGATTTAGTAGTAACATAATTAATAAAAGTATAGAAAATATACATTAAATTATCTAAATACGTGCAACTTATATAATTATCAAATTAAAAGAATATACTTGTCTAGATAAAGTTTTTTTATTATATAATGTATTAATTTTAATACAATAAATAAACATAAGCTATTTTCTAAAAATAAATGAGAATTGTCATGAACATACATTTTTTAAAATATATGTATGTCAGTTTAAATTTTTATATCTTTCAATTATACAAAAATAAAAAAGAAGAATTTTTTAAATCAGACAGTGATTCATACTCATTATGTATATATATATATATATATATATAATATGAGATAACAATGAAAATAAGTAAAATTGTTCAACCATCTTCTTTATTATTAGCGATATAATTCATTGGAATCACACATTTCAACATAAGCATAAATTATAAGTAGTAAAAATAGATTATATATTGTGTCTCTTGGTACAAATAAATATCAAAAAGATTATATGTTGATTATTAGAACTTATTAAGTTACAAAATTATAAGAGATTACAAATTGATATTGAAATGTCAATAAAATTTATATGCATTATATTAAATAATTATTTCAAAAAAAGAAGTTATCAAAACATAATAAATTGTTGATTAATATTATTATTAGATAGATACTAGATTTATGAATTAAAAAAACCATATTTTATTATTATCTTAAATTGAAATATGAGATATTGATTAATAATTCTAATATACGGTGACTTTTGAGTATAAACTAGATACAATATTGAATATGCAATTAATTATATAAAAATATATAAAGTAAAAAAATATAAAAAAATATTTATAAAAAAGAGAAAAACTCGCGAGCTTGCGAACGGAAATAATAAGCTCAAGCTCCTTAGAAGCTAGAGCTCGAGTCAAGCTTGAAATCGAGCAAGCTCGCGAGGCTTGCGAGCGGGCTTGACTCGACTTGCACCCCTTGTTGGGATATATATTTTCATAATTTTTTCATAATTATTGTGCGATTTATTAATAACATATTAATTTGTCTTTCAAGTTTTTTTTCAAAAAAAGTCCGAGTTCGACAAGCCACCCAAGCAGATGGAGGTCTTCGCCTATTGCTATATGAAGAAGGCGAATGATGGTTGGAGCGCCAAAAGGTGGAGTATGTGGTGGTAAGTATTTTTTTTATTTTCCTTATATAAAATAAACATTTTATATAAATGGTCTATAATTCATTGTTTTTTATTTTCGATTTTCAGAAGATGTTCTAGAAGTTGATTGAACACAATGCTGCCCATCACCACTCCCCTGCGGTTGCATCTTCAGCAGCTTCAGTGCCACAGGAAGAGGAGCAGTGGTTGACTGTAGTTGGGGGGGGGGGGGGGGTGCGAATCATAAGGGTGGCCTTAGAGGCCCAAACCTATATCATCTAATCTATTCTTTTGTTTTCACGTTAAACTTTCATCTCTTAAGATTCTTTGATTCGATAAATTTTTTTTATTCTTTCATTATCGGTGAAAATGTTGCTATATTGATGATTTAATTAAACTTAGACATTATTTATACTTATTCAATTTTCTCATTCAATAATAATGTACTCCTAATTATGTTTTTTGGTTCAAAGTGATGAAATAATATTGAGATTTTGAAGATATTTTAAATTATTTTTCTTTTTGTTGTCCATCTAATTTTTTTTTTAGTCGTCTTTTTCATAACCCGTTAAAACTAAGTTTATATTCTTGCTTTATATTTTATTTTTACTAAGTAAGATCATTTTAGATTTATATAGTTCAAAATAGTTTCTGATGGATGATGAATACATAAAACAAACAAAACATTTAAGCAATTCTTTATATTCTATATTCTTATATAAGGCTAGATATATAACAGACAATTTATATTTAACAGAATGGCCTAATTTTTGAAAGAAATACTCACATAAATACAAAATTTTGTAAGTGAAATATATTGTATGTGTAGGAAAATATTATTTTTAATAATAATAAAAATAGATTAAAAATTTTAATCTACTATATTTAACCTGTTAAAAATAACAATTTTATTTTACTTAAAAGATTCCTTTTATAGTACAATATAGTATAACAAATTTTATATAATGATTAAATGATATATATAACTGCGCATAGCATGAATTCGGTATGTATATAAAATAGATAGATATGAGTGAATGTGTATATTTCACATAAGGGCTATATGGACTTTACCCCAATTCCTTAGGCAACTTCAAACTGAAAATCATATTCAAGTCATCTTGTCAAAGTGAAACCTTTTCCATTCACATGGCAAAGTCCTGACTTTTTCTGGGTTAGAGGACCGGACTCTAGAATTTTTTATCCTAAGCTTTATTGAATCTTCTATTAAATTTAATTAAAATACACTATCTATATAAAATTCGTGTCATTTATTTTATTTAAACACATTAGTATTAATATTTGTAGATATTTACAGCAATAAAAAAATATAATAAAATTTTTAATTGAACAAAAAATCCAATACGAAAACACCCTGAGGACTTGGTAATTCCAATATCTTTCTATATCTATAAAATACTGAGCCCGCCAAGAACTTGCAATGTGTCATCTATTATGTTATTTCATCCAATTCAGTGAAACTTCTCAGGCCATTAAACAAATCTTGCTATTTGGAACATGACTTATAAAGCAAGAATTTCTAATCAGTTATAATACTACCGTTTGCTCAAATTCCCTGATCATGGCTGCCTTTTGCTATATACCTGGAGATTTGTTTATTTTCGTTTTTCTCTTCTGATGGTGAGTAATTCAGAAAGTATGAAGCCTACGCACGTTTGTACATCAAACCAACACAAGAAGCAAGAAAAAATAATGAAACATGTAAAGTGTAAATTTTATACATATAAAAAAGGTAAGTTTACAAATGAACTCACCCCCTATTTATAGTAAATTTTTGGGGGTGAAGTTACAATTTAACCCTTTGATCCTACGGCCTAGAATTGATCTGCCGAGGGTATGACGGTCATTTCGCATGCCCACTCCCTTCTTAACTTCCATCTCTTAACTCCCCTCAACTCCCCCTTTAACTTCCATTTGGGGTATTTGTGTAATTTACCATAAGTTGGAGGGCCTTTTTGTGAATAATATTTTTCTCCTCATCAGTAGCCCCCCGACTTTCAGGAATTTCCTTGGAAACCTGAAAGTTCCAAGTAACAATCTGACTTTGAATCAACTTCTCTTTGGGAAAGACTTCTTTTTTATTCTCCTTATTCCATCAGGGAGTCTTCTTCTCTTCCAACTCTCTTTTTTTTTCAAACGAACTGCATTCCTGCTAGGATTCTTCTCTTTTATTACTCCTTCTTCAACTTGGACTCTTCCTTCCTATATAAATAGGAGGTAAAATATCCTCAATTTTTTCATTGTGCACCTTATTGCCTTCGTCGTCTCCACAAAAGAAAAAATAAGAATGCCGAAACGCTTTAGCTCGGGTATTTAGTTTTTCACCTTCCCACTGCTTCATTTAATTTTTCTGTTCTCCGTGTTAGTGTCTCCAAAAAAATAATTCTTTCAAAAATACTTCTTCATTCATCCAAAACGAGGTCTTGAGCCTTTTCTTCTTCTGCATCATGTCGAACAATTCGAACAACGTCGGGGTCCCGTGGGGAGGACTTCCACGCCGTCGAGCCAGGGCCGGGGATTGCCCCAGCGCGGCGCTGGTCGAGGCAAGCCCGCCTCGACCAGAATCTGGCTGAGGCAGCTCGCCTCGGCCAGACCTTATCCGGGGCGAGGAGCCTCGGCCTGGGTCTGGCCGAGGCGCGAGCCCTCGGCCAGGATCTGGCCGAGAAGGGGCGCCTCCTGCTCCTTCTGTTCCAGTTGCTCCTTCCGTCCTAGTCATAAATCTGGATTCCTCTCCTCTTTCAGCTTCTCACTTGGGTCCGGATATCGTGGACTTTGATCACGAGGTGATTGAAGCGATTCAGAACCTACCCGCTTGTCCATTGCCTTCTCCAAATCCATCCTTTGAGTCAAGTTCTAGCGAAACACCCCCACTCTTATCTCCCCTTCCGACTGATC
Organism: Sesamum alatum; assembly: GCA_034509735.1. Taxonomy (NCBI): domain Eukaryota; kingdom Viridiplantae; phylum Streptophyta; class Magnoliopsida; order Lamiales; family Pedaliaceae; genus Sesamum; species Sesamum alatum. The sequence goes on from JACGWO010000005.1 coordinate 6,408,520, forward strand.
TTGTTGATTCCGGTCTAGATGGAACTGAGTCCTCTTCAGCCCCCACTCAAAATCTCGCTGTCGTATAATGGATGTCGATAGTTGTCTTTGTCGTGTGAGTTTTGAAGAGTTCCGCTCTCTAGAAGCTAGTGTCAACGCTTCTTCCGAATTCGCCCTTTCTGTTACCAAGTATTGATGATAGGATTAAATTTCCCCCTCCTGGGTATATCACCATGTATTTGTCATTCTTTTCCTCGGGTTTCACTCTTCCCCCTCATCCTCTGTTACTCCAAATCATCACCTGTACTAACCTGAGGATTAGTCAATTTACACCAAAGTCCTTTGTAAGTTTTAGGGGGTTCCTTCAACGTTTTGAGGAGCTCGACTTGACCCCATCACTTGAAGCCTTTTATACTTTATTCACTGTTAAGAAGGTACCCAACGATTCTTACTTCTATTTCTATCCTCGGGGAAGTTGCAAGATTCTTGGGGGTATTGTCTCTTCTAAGGGTCCTTGGAAAGAGAAGTTTTTATTCGTAAAGGACTCGTCCTGGGGATCAACTGCCCCGTAGGGGGAATCATGTTTTGTGCCCGACCCCGTTCCTGATCTTCGTCTCTCCTTCATCGGGGTTGGGCTGTTCGACCAACTCTTTGACGTCAAAAGTTTAGGGCCTGCTGGTAGTTAACTTTCCTGTTTTTTTACTTGCCTTGTGTAAATTTTTTGATGCTCTCTCACTTTTTCCTGTGTTGACTTGTATGTAGGAGGAAAGAAGATCTCCCTCCACGACGTCCATCGCTTCCGTGACAAAGGGAATGCCTCAAGGTCCCGTCATCCTCCTCCCTCTCCGCCAAGGAGGGGAGAAAGCAATCGCTGGCGCTCGCCTCCTGCCCGGGTCCGAGATCCCCCGAGGCCCTCAACTCGTCACGAGAGGCGCTCCTCCCCTCCTCCTGAAGGTAATACCTCCAAACGCCCCGGGAAGGCGAAGCTGGTCCTCCTCGTCATGGAGTAGGAAAAGGTCTCTTCACCTATGGGACGAACAGGCAGGGAGATATCTCCTCTTTTTGGGATGCAGCTGACGTGGATCTTGCTCATAAGAGATCCAGGGATCTAGTGAGTCCCTATGATGTGACACTACTTGGTGCCCTCCCCACAGTCACCCTCACTCGTCTTATGTAAGGCAAAGCTGCCAGGGTATGTTGTTCATAATTTTTTGTTGATTTTTCATTTTCTGTCCTCACGTGTCTAATTGAGGTATATCCCTTTTAGGTTATCAATTTAGCAGAAGCTACTGAGCTGCGGTTGAGTAATCATGAGAAGGAGATAGATCGTCTGAAGGATGCTTTCGATGATGCGAGAAAAAACTTGGAGCGCTGCCAAGAGGAGCTCAAGGCTGCTTCTTCTGAACAACTCAAGTGGAAGGACAACTTCAACCGGGAGGTTACCTCGGGGAAGACTTTCCTAAAGTCTGATGCCGGCAAGGCCTACTTGGAGCGTGTGCGGGATGACTTTAAGGAGAAATACGTGGACTCAGATGAATTCCACCAAGCAGTTCTTAGCAAGGCCAGCGAGGTGTATGATCAAGTAAATCCGGCAATGTCGCGCCACCTTGAGGAGCAGCGGCCGGTTTGGTGATGAAGACTTTATGTTTCTTGATCCCAAGGTTCTTGATGAGGAAGGGGATGAGGATGGCGATGGCGAGAATGTCGATGATATGGTCGACGAGGCTCCTGTTGGTGGAAACCTGCCTTCAGTCATAGAGAAGAATTAGTCAGTCTTTAGGATTTATTTACTTGAATTCCTTTTCGTAAATTTCAGATTTGTTTAGGGTCTATTTTTTATTAGTATTTTATCTTTACAAATCTAGTTTCCAGTATTGTTCGTTTCTTTCCAACAATGAAGTTTCAATAAAAAATATTATGTTTATCATATTTCAATATCTCTGCGAGGCAATCCCTCTTTGTGTTGACAATATGTTTTTTTTTTAAGTTAGGGAGGCAGTCCCTCCCTTTATAATCTCGGGGCAGTCCCCCAGTGAGAAGCAGTCCTTCTCTTTATTATCACGGGGCAATCCCCCGGTGAGAGGCAATCCCTCTCTTTTCTTGTCTTGGGGCAATCCCCCGGTGAGAGGCAGTCCCTCTCCCTTTTTTCTTTTTTTTTCTTTACGACAAATTAAAACATATGAGTGATCACAATTTGCGAAAAAGAAAATTTCATTAACACATTGTGAATTACAAGAGAATATTGAACGATAATCTTCATACAACATAAAGCATGAAAAAATTTACACAAAATACTTCTTCAGGTTAACCACATTCCATGTACGTGGTACTTCCTTTCCATCTAACTTTTGCAGGCGGTATGTTCCTTTCCCCAGGATCTCAATCACTTGATACGGCCCGGTCCATTTGGCGTCTAGCTTCCCAATGTTTCCTGTAGCATCAGCCCTCCGTAAAACGAGGTTGCCTACTTGGAAATCTCGATGTCTGACTTTACCGTTGTAGGCTCTTGCCATCAACATTTTTTATGCTTCAGTTCTGACATTCGCGCTACTCCTTAGCTCTTCCAAAAAGTCGAGGTCGACTCTCCTTTCATCTTCATTGCCAGTCGGTTCGTAATACTTCACTCGGAGTGTCTCTTCTCCAATCTCCAACTGGGATGACGGCTTCCGACCCGTAGACTAGACTGAAGGGAGTTTCCCCCGTGCTCCGGCGTAGGGTGGTTCGGTATGCCCAAAGTGCTCCTGGAAACTCTTCAACCCAATTGCCTTTGGCATCCTCTAGTCTTGTCTTCAGATTCTGGAGGATTATCCGGTTGGTCCCTTCAGCCTGGCCATTGGATTGCAGCATTGCCACCGACGTGTAGTACTGCTTTATCTTCAATTCTTGGCACCATTGGCGAAATTTAGATCCCTAAAACTGCGTGCCATTGTCCATCACGAAGGCTCTGGGGATGCCGAAGCGACATATGATATTTTTGCAAACGAATCTGATAACTTCCTTCTCTGTAATCCTGCTTAGTGCCTCTGCTTCCACCCACTTTGAAAAATAATCCACTGCTACTAGCAAGTACTCTCGATGGCCGGTTGCCCGAGGGAGCTTCCCTACTATATCCATCCCCCACTGGTCGAAAGGGCAAGGACTCTGCAGGGGTTGCATGTCCGCAGCTGGGAAGTGAGCAATATTAGCATGTTCTTGACACTTTCGGCACTTCCTCACTAAATCCCTGGCGTCTGCTTGCATGGTTGGCCAAAAATACCCTTACCTAAGGGCCTTCTGTACTAGGGCTCTACCACCTGAGTGGTTGCCACAGCTTCCCTCGTGGATCTCCCTCAGAACGTATTCCGCCTTGTCTTCGCTTATGCACTTGAGGTATGGCTGAGGGTAAATCGGGCTGCTCTCGTGCGAAGTGTCCTAGCGTGCTTGGGATCCTGAGGTAGTTCCCCATCCTTTAGATACGCTTCTATCTCCTCCATCCACTTTGATGGAATTCCTTTTGCCATCAGGACTTCATTCTCTTCTTCGTTCGTATCTGGGTATTCTTGGTTCAACAGTGTCACCTTCCTGCTCTTTAGGGGAGCCAGTGAACTAGCCATCTTAGCCAGGTGATCCGCTTCTTCGTTCTCGCTCCTCGGAATTTGTTCCAATGTGAACGTGTCAAACCTCTTCTGCATTTCCTGGATCTTTGCCAAGTATTTGGCCATCTGCTCCCCCTTGGCCTCAAATTCTCCATTAACCTGCTTAACCACCAGTTGGGAATCACTATACACTTTCACGTGCTTTGCCCCTGCTGCAAAGGCCAACTTCCCTCCCGCGATGAGTGCTGCATACTCTGCTTCATTATTTGAGGCGGCGAACCCAAGCCGGATAGCATAACGCATTGTGTCTTGATACGGACTTTCGAGTAATATTCCTGCTCCGCCACCTTGGGAAGTGGAAGAGCCATCCACAAACATCTTCCAACACCTCTTCTCTTGGATGCCTTCTTCCTCTGTCAATTCGGAGATAAAGTCTGTCAATGCTTGTGCCTTTATTGCGGGTCTAGGCTGATATGTGATTCCATGCTCACTCAACTCTACAGACCATTTCACCATTCTCCCGGATGTGTTGGGATCGCCCAATACCCTCTTCAAGGGTTGATTCGTCAGTACTGCTATAGGTTGTGACTGAAAATAGGGACGCAACTTCCTCGCTGCAGTTACCAGGGCCAAAGCTACCTTCTAAATCTGTGCATATCTCTGTTTTCGTCCTTGCAATGCCTTGTTGGCATAATATATGGGACGATGTTCACGCCCGTCTTCCCTCACAAGGACCGAACTGACTGCACCTTCCGAGACGGACAGGTATACAAACAAGGTCTCCCCGGGCTCGGGCTTCGTCAGCAGGGGCGGCGAGGTAAGATACTTCTTTAACTCCTCAAAGGCAACCTGACATTGCTCTGTCCAAGTGAAGCCATCCATCTTCCTTAACACCTTGAAGAATGGGAGTCCCCGTTCTGAGGATCTCGAAATGAAACGATTAAGCACTGCCATTCGTCCCGTCAATTTCTGAACTTCTTTATTGTCCGGGGAGGCTGCATAGTCATAATTCCCTCTCTCATCCCTCCTTTTTCAGCAATTAAAAAAAACCCCCTTTATAATTATCTAAAAAATGTATATATACTAGGAAGCGTAAAGACCATACTACCCCCCAACCGCCCACTACCCCAATTATTTTAGTGGATATAACCGTCGTTAAGGATAATTCGGTAATTTTCATATCACACTTTCGGAAAATTACCGCTTGGTCCTTTTGATTAAATTCCTGTACCATCAGTAGCCCCCCCAATTCCGAAATATTTTAGGGGAATATTTAGGAGTTGAATCAGGTGTATATGCTCCATTAGTTTGCAGGATTGACTCCTTTAGTCCCTCGCTTAGGCCTTTGCCTTCTTTGATTGGATATTCTGCAAGAACCATCTTTCATATTCTTTCATAGCATATTATCGTCAATGATAAAGCATAAAAAGCTTATTAAACCTTTGATCTCCGCACATCAATTTTCTTCTGTGCATGCATCTTTTGAATTTTGCTCAGTTATTTTCTACCACTTCCTTTACCATGCCAAGGGATCCCAATCGATCCTCACGAATTTTTATAAGCAAAAACATAGAATCAAGATGTTCAATTTGATTGCATAGCTGAAAATAACCATATTCGACAATTCAGTGCAATGTGCATTCAATCCATGAAAAGGAATTCTCATCCCCTAGACATTATCAGGTTTTAACATATTAAGAGAACTTCCTGTTGTGTCGTTATACTTACCCACCTAATATTTTTAGCAACAAGTTATGACTTTGAATTTGGTTATGCAGCTAGCATGTACCTTGTCATTTGAAGCTGTTCATGAGCAATCTTGTGATGCGGGAATTAATCATCCAAATCAATAATATACTGCCAGCCAAAAAATTTCTGGAATCTAGGGTAAGAATATGTGATTTACAACTATAAAAATGCTCATCATCTATAAATAATGTGGTATGTCATTTTTCAATGAAATGTAATCAACCATCAAAACACGTAATTGTTGTGTAGGAAATATACCACTGATGATCTTTCTGTGATGCTTGCTTTGTAGCTGTAAGCATATACAACAACTTTGTTTAGGAGAAATTTTTTTCCTTGATTATTATTATTATTATTATTATTATTATTATTATTGTTATTATTTATATTGTGTGCCTCAATGAAGTGTCTGCTTCGGGACTTTTGAACGTCAAATAAAGTACCAACCTGAAGGGACATCCCCCTCTATGGTTTAAGTAAAGTATCAACATGAGGGGCCATCCCCCTCTATGGAGTATCAATGTGAGGGACCATCCCCCTCTATGGAGTATCAATGTTAGGGGCAGTCCCCCTATGAGAGGCAGTCCCTCTCTATTGAGTATCAATGTTAGGGGCAGTCCCCCTATGAGAGGCAGTCCCTCTCTAATGAGTAGCAGTGTTAGGGGCAGTCCCCCTATGAGAGGCAACACTTTTTTGTTTACTATTCATAGTATACGTATTCAGCCCAAGAAGCTTTTAAGATAGTTAGTATAAATGAAGTTATTAAGCATTTATTGCCATGGACTTTTATATATATTTACTTAGAATTGAAGAGATATTATTCTCTAAATATTTCAATCACAGGAGGGAAGAGCCGAGAAATCCTCGTACCATCTTCCCCTCAAAACAAAAATAATTCTTTTATTATGTGCTTTTTCGTCAGATGGATGCTCCTATCCTAACAGATGTAATCTATACAAACATAATAGTCTTCCAACTCATACTACCATCCACCGACGTACATATATAAATGCTAACAAATATGCCGGAATATTTAAATAAAAATCACAACTAATTCCCCTAAAAATATTTATTCCTTCGGGATCCTGTATTCACCAGGAGCTTGACGGAATCTTCCGAAAACACTCTTGCACTTTTCCACACGGTCAAATTCGATTCGGCCTTCATTGAGCGTGTAGGGGCCTCAAGGCATTCCTCGCATAAAACGTAAATTTAGGATTAGAAAAATCATATGTTTAATCAACACAAATTACTGATTAATTATAACAAACCGACAACAAACATCTGTATCAATTATTACAAGCAATTTGTTGTCCTCATTTTCTTCGATAAATTTGTCATTTCTCACATTGTATTAGCTCCAAAATGATTAAGTACAGATCACTAAATAGCAATCTAATTATTCTAACACTGACAAATAAAAGTATATGGGCATTGGATGCTTAGGTTATTTCTATATTTATGTCAACTATAGGCCGCGCACGAGACACAACATGTAAACAACCAAAACAATGTATATCAAAGCTAGTATGTAATACTAACATCAAACAACATAAGCAAAATGCAGTAGTACTGCACAACAAACATTACACAACACATAGACTGAAGCAGAATAGAAGTATGCATCAGAATGCAACACACATAAGATGAGGCGCCACATACTGCTAATTGTGATCAAATATGCTTGTTGTCATGTTGTCTGCTCTTGATTAAGTCGTTAAATCCTGTTTGATATTCTCATAAAAAAGTAGCAGACAGTCTTGGAGTTAACAATCTCAATCTCAACTCAATACTGCTTACTTCAGAAACAAAGCAAGCAAGAACCATGCATATGCCCAGTTGTAGCAATACGAAGCACAGGTAAGCTGCACTCACAATTTCAATGAATCAACCCAACAACTTCACAACATAATTCAATGAATCACTTGTGTCAGTGATGACCATCCATAGCATCCCATGAATAAGTGAGATGTATACTCAACAGCTAAAATTGAATAAATCCAACACGCACCCTCTACATCAGAAATGTATATATCATGAGGTTTATTCATACATAGAATTTCAATAAGCACAAGAGATACAGATAAAATTTACATTTCATCAGTGGTCATGAAACATTAGGGAAAATAGTGTTACACATTCGGCAAATGGAAAGTGATGCCAAAGAATTTCATATCTCAAGGAATGCCACCAATGTCAAACATGTCATGCATAACCGCAATAAAGTCTCAGAAAACTTGAAGCATTCAGAAATAACGAAATGTAAGGCACACAGGCACATAGAAAGATTGGAAGTTACCTTCACCACGTAATCCCAGACATTCCGATCAAAGTGCAAACTCAACTAGGTGAGCCTCTCAGTCATCGGTTAATAGTCGCAGAACATCTTCATGACGACGAGAAAACGCCAGTCGCTGGAAACTGAACGAAAACGATCCGGGAGGGTAGCGATTGACTCGACAGAGTGCAGGGAGTCGAACGACAGTGGTCTCGGAGGCTGGGTCGTTTATTCGTCGGCGGAACGACGATTAACCCGAAGCGGCGATTTCGTCGGCACTCTGATGAAAACAGCGACAAAAATAGGAGCCACACGAATAGACGTGAGCGCCTTGACGAGACGGGTAGACTGGTGGTGGTACCGGCAGGTGGGTCGTCGAAGAGATGCCAGAATGGAAGAGAGAAGGTGAAAACGGCCGCGACTTCAGGCGGCGAGTGGCCGCGCGTTCGACGACCAATCACGCAACGCGCGACATGGTTGGACAGATCGTCGGACAACGACTTTGGCGGTGGTGCTGGCTGAGGATGCGCCGGAAAAATTTTTCGGCCGCCGAACGACGCTCGCGGCAGCGGTGAGTGACGATGAAGAGGCATTGAAGTGGGCGGCACTCTACAGAAGAAGAGGGTAAAAAACACGATATAAAGAATCTTGGACTAGTTGAAAGAAATAATCTTGTAGAAAGGGTGCTAAAGATGAATTTTATTCATCTCGTTCTTGTTTCCGGGTTTTCAGAATTTCTCACACTCAAAGAAACATCCAAATTCCCACAGACGGTGCCATTTTGATGGTACAAAATTAGAGTTCAACCAAATGTATAACAAAAGCTCTTCTGCCATTAAAATTCCTCTTCTCTATCCCCCTCTGAGAAACCATGTATCCGAGGAACTTCCCTCCCTGAACTCCGAAGGTGCACTTTGTGGGGTTCAGGTTCATCCCATAGCTTCCCAATGTGCGAAAGCATTCCTCGAGATCAGCTACGTGATCTTTCTTCTTACGGCTTTTTACTAGCATGTCATCTATATACACCTCCATATTCCGTACTATTTGCTCTTTGAACATGCCATTTACTAACCTTTGATATGTGGCTCCCGCATTTTTCAGCCCGAAGGGCATCACTCTGTAGCAGTATGTGCCGTGTTCCGTCGCAAAGCTTGTCTTTTCTTGGACCTCGGGTGCTAGTCGAATCTGATTATAGCCCTGAAACGCGTCCAGGAAGCTCATCAACTCACATCCCGAAGTCAAATCAATTAGCGCATCAATCCTCGGCAAGGGATATGAGTCTTTGGGGCAAGCTCAATTTAAATCAGTGAAGTCTATGCACATCCCCCACTTCCCGTTGCTCTTTGGGACAAGGACCACGTTGGCCAACCATTTGGGGTAGTACACTGGTCGAATGTAATCTATTTGGAGCAGTTTCTCGACCTCCTCGCCTATGATCTTGTTCCTCTCTACCCGAAATGCTCTCCTTTTCTGCTTCACAGGTTTTGCTTTTGGATCCATGTTGAGTCTGTGGACCATAACTTCGGGATCTATCCCTCTCATATCAGACAACTCCCATGCAAACGCGTCCACTGATCTTTGCAATAAAATCAACAATGACGTGTTCTATCTGTTCACTCAGCAGTGACCCTACCTTCAATGCCTTCTTAGGGTCACCTAGGAGCTCAACCTGTTAGAATAGGTGACCATGTAAGCCAATTTTGGCGGGAATATGTAACCTATGTCTAGACAATTTCAGGTGTTTGATAAATCATTTATGAATAAAGAAGTGAAAATTCATATGGCAACACTTTGTTCACGTTCACTTATATCTGCTATTACATATCTGTTCACTACGCAAACAAAGCCCACGGACTGAGAATTGATTTCGGGGACTGGGACTACGCTTGGAGGTAGGTCCATGAAATCAGTCTTACCAAATCAGTTCGGAAATCTCCAAGTCAACGAATCTCGAAAATGGGTACTGAGATTCCCCTTGAGACTTGCACTAAGCATCTGCTGTCGTATTTCATCGACGGGTGACGAAGGTCGTCTAAGTAGTGTTAGTGGGTTAGCATGCTAGGAAGCAGCTGACTGAGGTGACTCGCGGGAACCGTCTTACGGAGGACCTTGAGTATGGTCAGCAAGGTATGACGTGTATTCCCGGTTCCAACGGTACAGGTCAAGTCCTTTGACTTGAGGAACTGCTGAGTTTACCTGTACATCAGGTCTGTATCTTAGATATGGTGAGAGATTGCCAAAATACTCTTGAGTAAGTCATAAGCCATGTCTAGTGCAGCTCTGGTGTACAGAGTGACAGTAGTTTCCAAGACAGGATCTGTCTCCTGTCAAAAGGCATTGACAGTTGAGTCTCATGTATGCTCTGTGTCTTGTCCCTAAAAATCTGTGGCCACAGTAACTGAACACTTATGTCCAAAATGGGTACCTGCATTTTCCGTGCCCTAGACCCTAAGTGATGAGACGAAGACAGAAGGACAAGTGTACTGTTAGAGCCTAAATGTTCATCCCGAATATTTCACCTAATCTCTAGTGCCATTAACCGTTGCTAGATGGCCACCCATGGTAACGGACGGATTCTAGGAATCCGACCAAGTCTAGCTGAAAGGTGAACCTAAAGAGTCACACACTATCCACACACACTTAGTATTTAATTTGAAATTAAATGTTGGAGTAAAGGAATGATTAAATTGGATTTAATCGGGTCCTATATTTTCTTGGAGAATTAATTCCTTCTATTCGATAAAGGGAATTAAATTAATAAATTTGATTTATTAAGGGAATTAATTTAATGGGCCTAGAATAAATATTAATATTCATTTATTATATTTATTTGGCCTTTTAAAATATTTAATAGGATTTAAATATTCCATTAAATTAAATTAATGGTTGAGATTTAATGGGAGAGATGAAAGGCTAGGACTGGATTTGACAAGGTCAAATTCTACTTTGACAAGGTCAAATTCTACTTTGACTAGGTTTTTGACTAGGTCAAAATCCTAGTCAAATTAAGCTTCTAAAGAGTTGGAGTTTAAAGAGGATTAAACTCCTCCTCTATATAACCCCTAGCCTTGCACCTTTTGAAGGATGATGAAATTCCAACACACACACCACACACACTCTCCCTCTCTTCTCCTCTCGTCCGCCCCCCCCCCCCCCCTCTCACTCTCCCAGAAATCGTTTTTTTTCTTGTTCTCTTGTTCTTGGAACATTAGAACATTGATGAATCAATACCGTTAATTCATAACGTGTTGTTGATTCATCCATACCAATAAATTACATACTTGTTCGTTGCTAGCACGACGTGCAAGATACGTGGGTGGATCGTGTGTCACGATTTGGAGGGTCTCAAGAACGAGATCTTGGTGCAAAACAGGGAACAACGCGTGTAGCCGTTGAAGACGAAAACGACAAACGGGTAGGTCTCGCTTTACGTTTTTGCCTCTTTTATTTTTCAACCCTATGGCCTCCATGATTATTATATGTTGTTTATTCATGTGATACACTGCACACCCGGGAAATTTCAAGGGCACACCCCTTGAAACGTGTTCTTTAATTCAAAAGCATGTTTTAAACTCCGCATTTTTATTTTATACCGCGCTTCCGCATTCGCACAATTTTCCCCGGATGATCCACATATTCTTTTCAGTGGTATCAGAGCCCGGTTCGGTGTATAGGCCTAGGATTTATGTGTGTTTAAGCATGAAACGTGATCTTGGCATGTTTTTGATTAAATCTTGATTTTCTTGATTTTAAAAGCATATCGTTTTATTGCTTTCAATTCGTGTGAATCTCTGCAAATTGGTACTTTTTTGTTTTTCTTGGGAAACGGGATCGAAAATTGAACGAAAAATGGGAAACAGCCGCAGTCGACCAGCAGGGAGGGCTGGTTGCGCGCAGCCGTGCGCTGCCGGCAGGGCAGACGCGCGCAGGCAAGGGAAGCCTGCGCGCTGCCGCTCAGCCGGACACGCAGGGCCGCGCGCTGCCATCCAGGTAGGCAGAGCGGCCGAGGCCTCAGACAGGCCGCTGGCCTGGCGCGCGCGCAAACGGGCAGGGGAGCCCGCACGCGCACGCCAGGGCCAGCGCGTGGGCAGTCTGCGCGCCCGGTCACGCGGCCAGGATGGCCGCGCGCGCACGCTGGGCGGCGCCTCCAGGCGCGCGCGCACGCAGACGAAGGAGTCCATGCGCAGACGAGCACCAGGCGGCGGCGCACACGTAGACGGAGGTGTCTGCACGCGCGCGCCCGGCAGGCGCGCCTAGTGCGCGTCTGCGCGCGCACTGCGCAGGAGTAGGTGCGCGGCTGGCAACCAGCAGGCCAGCGCGCGCCCCGGCCAGGCAGCGCTTGCGCGCGCGCAGGGAGGCAGGCTGAGCCTACTGCCCTGTGCGCACGCCGGCAAGCCGCTGCCGGCGGCGGCGGCCGGTGCTGCTGCCAGGGTTTTAAACCCTAGTATTGTTTTCTTTTTATTTTTTAATTTATTTTCAGTTTTGATTTTGAATTAATTTTGAAAAATTCGTTTTTGGGTTTAATTCTGCCTAATTTTCTGAAGACATTATTTTAGGAGTAAAATATATTGGATTTGGAATCCCGGGGTTATTTTACTTAAAATAATGAGGAAAGGTTTTCCTAAAACGAGAAAATATTGTTACCAATATTTGTGTTTTATTTTTCACACGTTATGCACATGTTCATTTATTTCTTATCTTGAATGATTATGATTGGAAATCATGAATTGTTGGTATATTGTAATTATGTGATTAGATAATGTGATTTTGTGTGTTGGATGGAAAATGGATGATCACGAGCCCTAGACCGGATGTATGGTTTAATTTTCTGTTGGGCCTGTGTGCCTCTTTTACTGCTTTCTCCTTCTCTCTTTCTAGTTGCCTTGGAATAATAAGGCATTCTACATCCCTCCTTATATACTCCCCCGGGTTTTTGCTGGGGTTTCTATTTTTAATATGTAATGAGAGTAGATTAGGAGTGAGGTTTCTATTTTTTGTAATTGGTGGAGAAGAAGGAAGGACTACATGGAGAGCCCAGACGGGAGGTCCCTTGGAGTTTTCCATGAAGTGAAGAAAGAGAAAAAGAGACCAAGGCCCATCAGCATGATGATTGGGTTACTATTAATGTAATAGTATAGGACCAACCCTAGATTGACCATAGATCCACTGCGGGCTCAGTGGGTCGCATAGGATTTGGGCTCGTGATCATCCAACAAGGGCGTGCTAGGCTTTTAATTTTGCATGTGGTTATTATGATGGATGAATGGGTTTTTTATTTATCATATAACTGCTATGGATGGTTTAATTTACGCATGATGGATGAATATGTGAATGTTTATTTATTATGAGATCTCGGTCATTTACTACTCTCACATTGGTTGGACTAATGTTGAAATATTAGACCCTAGACAAAATGGACATGAACTCTAGGGGTTTGTCCATGCCTTCCAATCCATGACATAGTGAGGAAGCTGTTTTAGGTCAATAGCGTGGTCTCACGAGTCGTGGCACGTTATTGTACTTAAAAGAAGCTGCACTATGTCATGAACGAAAAATGGGCTGTTGTTACCTGTCTCACGAGTTGTGGGGGTACCAGTGGGTCTGTGGCTCGGTCGATTGGGTTGGGTCTAACGCCCAATTAGCATGATTCGCTTGGAGTCCTCGGGATCATGTGAAAGGGTGAGGCAAGCAATCTTCGGAATCTCGTGGAACGAGAATGGTATGGAATACCTCCCACAGGATCTTTTTCATGCGAATCGTAAAAGCGGGTATGAGAAAAATCGCTGTGGATCCCAAGCCCACTAGGAAAGGATTTCTCGAAAATCACGTACCGCATTTTCGTATAAATAGTGGAGGACTAAAGACCGAGCATTTAATTATTTTTGTCAAACCACCGTCTTTATTTTCTGCTATCGCGTACTGTTTTTTAAAATGTAGATTTTAAAATGTCTAAGAACCCACTTTCAACCATTCTTGAGACAAACAAATTTAATGGAACAAATTACAATGACTGGTTGCGCAATCTCAGGATAGTCCTAGATTACGAGAACCAAGGCTACGTCATGGACGAGCCTCTCCCTAGGACCTTGCTGGAAGGATCCACGCCAGAAGAACGTGAGACGTTCGAGACTTGGCATAAGGATAACTGGAAGGTCCGTAGCGTCATACTTGCTTCGATGACCAATGAGATTCAAAAGCAATATAAAAGGCTAGACGACGTCCCTTCCATAATGGCTCGCCGTAAGGATTGCTATGCAGTCCCGGACCGGCATACTAGGTATGTCGTGACCAAGGCGTTATTTGGAACTAAAATGACAGAAGGATCGTCTGTACAAGAGCACGGGGTTAAAATGCTTACCCTGGTGGAAAAGCTCGAGGACCTAAAGGCAGGTCTCGATAATGAAACGTACATAGATGTGATCCTTCAGTCACTCCCACCCTCCTTTGACCAATTTATCGTCAACTACAACATGAACGCACTTGAGAAGGGCATTCGTGAGTTGATTAATTTGTTGGTGCAATACGAGGCAACGACTAAGAAGTCCGCGCCTTCGGTATTATTTGGAGGTGCTTCAACTTCCAAGACGAAAGGCAAAGGTGTCGGACGTTGAAAAAAGAAGAAAGGGAAGGGAAAGGCCGTCAAAGCAGCTACGAACACTAAGAGTGTTCCCATTAGCAAAGAGGGGAAAGGCAAAGGAAAGGGAAAGATTGTCTCCAAGCAACAGTCGAAGGCATATGACATATGTATCAACTGCCGTGAGAAAGGGCATTGGAAGAGAGAGTGCCCCAAACTCTTCTCGAACCAAGGTATTTTTGTGATTGAGGTTAACATGGTCACTAATTCTGCCTCTTGGGTATTAGATACCGGCTGTGGAGCTCACATTTGTAATGACTTGCAGGTGTTGAAAAGAAGCAGAAAACTGAGTAGCGGGGTGATCCTGAAGCTTGGGAATGGCAAGGCCATCTCAGCAGAAGCAGTAGGATCCGCTACTCTAGTGATTAGTGATAGTATTAGCATGGAATTAGAGCAAGTTTATTTTGTACCTAGTATGATTAAAAACATCATTTCCATTCCATTGTTGGACAATAGTGGTTATGAGTTTAGAATCAATAAAAATTGCTTTTATTTGATGAGGTGTGGAATTGATCATCTGCTTGGTACATTAAATAACGGGCTCTATATCTTGCAACAAACGAACTTCGTTCTTAACGCTCAACACAAACGTAAATTAGATAATAACGGGAACGCACGACTGTGGCACGCTAGGCTAGGTCACATATCCTAAGATAGGATGAAAAGGTTGGTAGACTCAAAGAACCTAGAGGTAGGGGACTTGAGTGAGCTACCAACTTGTGAATCCTGTCTAAGAGGGAAAATAACCAAAAAGCCCTTTGTAGGACAAAGCAGGCTTGCCACAGGTCTGTTGGACTTGGTCCATACAGACGTATGTGGACCACTAAGGACGCAGGCCCGAGGTGGTTCTCCTACTTCATAACCTTTACCGATGATCATTCACGGTATGGTTATGTTTACCTAATGAGGTACAAGTCTGAAGCTCTTGAGAGGTTTAAAGAATTCAGACTTGAAGTGGAGAACCAGACCAACTGCAAAATTAAAGTCCTACGGTCAGACCGAGGCGGTGAATACCTTAGTACCGAGTTCCTAGATTATCTAAAAGAACATGGTATAATATCAGAATGGACACCTCCCGAAACACCACAATTAAATTGTGTCTCTGAAAGGAAGAATCGAACCCTGTTGGACATGGTTCGGTCCATGATGAGTTTTACCAAATTGCCCTTATCCTTTTGGGGATATGCACTAGAAACGGCGGCCAAGTTGTTGAATTTGGCGCCTACCAGTACATTGACCCAAACGCCATATGAGATATGGCACAGCAAGCCTGCATCCTACAACTACTTGAAAGTATGGGGTAGCCCCGCATACGTCAAGAGGTTAGTGGGAGATAAGCTAGAATCCAGGTCTAGCTTATGCAGGTTCGTTGGATACCCTAAAGAAACTGCGGGTTATTACTTTTATGACCCCTTGGAACAAAAGGTATTTGTTTCAAGGAATGCAGTATTCTTGGAGCAAGGCTTCCCAGAGGATGTCCAACCTGATGAGCTGATCCTTGAGGAATCAAGTTGGAATCCAGCCATCAGAGGTAGCCACGGAACCCTCACTTAGAGGATTCAGGATAGACAGCCGAAGGGCTGACCAACCTCGAGGAGTCCAACATGCTAGGCATGAAAGACAACCTCAGGAACGGCCAGCCCCGGTCCCTGAACCGCCGGCTCCGATACAGTCAGCGCCCAGAGTCACCACTGACGTTCCCGTTCTCCATAGGTCCACTATAGAGTCCAGACCTCCAGTGAGATATGGCTTTCTAGGAGCGACCGATCTTTTGGATAACGATCCTAAGACATACGGAGAACCGATGTCTGACATCGACTCCGGGAAATGGCTTGAGGCCATGAAAACCGAAATGAACTCCATGAGCGAGAACCAAGTCTGGAGACTTGTAGATCCACCGAAAGGTGTTAGGCCAGTGGGCTGTAAGTGGGTCTACAAGCGCAAACTTGGCGTTGATGGAAAAGTCACAACCTTTAAGACTAGGCTTGTAGCCAAGGGATACACTCAACGACCCGGGGTCGATTTTGAGGATACCTACTCGCCAGTAGCCATGGCTAAGTCCATTCAGATCCTGCTCGCCATAGCAGCATGGTATGACTATGAGATATGGCAGATGGACGTGACAACGGCCTTCCTCAACGGTTTCGTTGAAGAAGAGATCTATATGGATCAGCCGGAGGGTTTCACGGTCACTGGAGAAGAACAGAAAGTCTGTCGTCTCCAGAAGTCCATCTATGGCCTCAAACAAGCATCTCGAAGTTGGAACATTCGATTTGATGAAGTAATACGGGGTTATGATTTCATCAAGAACGAATCCGTCCCTTGTGTATACAAAAAAGGTCAGTGGGAGCTCAATAGTGTTCCTAGTGCTTTATGTGGATGACATTCTACTCATTGGTAATGACGTTAGAATGTTAGGAAACACAAAAGCATGGTTGTCAACCCAGTTTTCCATGAAGGACTTGGGTGAAGCCTCCTATATCCTAGGCATCCAGATTGTCAGGGACAAATCTAAAAGGATGTTAGGCCCACCCAAAACTCGTATATGGAGAAAGTCCTAAAGAGATATCGAATTGACAACTCCAAACGAGGATTCTTTCCCATGAGGCATGGGATCAAGTTGTCCAAGAAACAGTCCCCACAGACTGATGAGGAACTTGAAAGGATGAAAGTCATCCCCTATGCTTCTGCCGTAGGTAGCATCCAATATGCGGTGCACTGCACCAGGCCTGACATTGCGTACGCTTTGAGCGTAACAAGCAGATATCAGTCCTGTGCGGGAGAGGCACATTGGAATGCTGTTAATGGCATTTTAAGTACCTAAGGAGGACTAAGGAAATGTTCTTAGTCTATGGCAATGGAGAGCTGATCCTGGAAGGCTTTAACGATGCTAGCTTCCAGTCTGATGACGATGATGCCAAGTCTCAATCGGGTTACGTATTCAAGCTTAATGGAGGAGTAGTGGCTTGGAAAAGTTCCAAGCAAGCAACCACTGCTGACTCCACTACAGAGGCTGAATACATAGCAGCTTCAGAAGCTACTAAGGAAGCGGTTTGGATGAGAAACTACATCCAAGAGTTGGGTGTGGTGCCTAGCATCGCCGAGCCTATTGTCATCTTCTGTGATAACAACGGTGCAATAGCGCAAGCAAAGGAACCGAGATCTCATCACCGTTCCAAACACATTCTTAGACGCTACCATCTTCTTAGAGAAATGGTAGGAAGAGGTGACGTTCGAATGGACCGAGTCAACTCAGCAGACAACACAGCAGATCCGTTGACAAAGCCTTATGTCGCAGAGTGCTCAACATCTTGAGAAGATGGGGATTAGACATATGGGCGATTGGCTTTAAAGGTCAAGTGGGAGATTGTTAGAATAGGTGACCAGGTAAGCCAATTTTGGCGGGAATATGTAACCTATGTCTAGAAAATTTCAGGTGTTCGATAAATCATTTATGAATAAAGAAGTGAAAATTCATATGGCAACACTTTGTTTACATTCACTTATATCTGCTATTACATATCTGTTCACTACGCAAACAAAGCCCACGGACTGAGAATCAATTTCGGGTACTGGGACTACGCTTGGAGGTAGGTCCATGAAATCAGTCTTACCGAATCAATCCGGAAATCTCCAAGTCAAGAAATCTCGAAAATGGGTACCGAGATTCCCCTTGAGACTTGCACTAAGCATCTGCTGTCGTATTTCATCGACGGGTGACGAAGGTCATCTAAGCAGTGTTAGTGGGTTAGCATGCTAGGAAGCAGCTGACTGAGGTGACTCGCGGGAACCGTCTTACGGAGGACCTTGAGCACGGTCAGCAAGCTATGACGTGTATTCCCGATTCCAACGGTACAGGTCAAGTCCTTTGACTTGAGGAACTGCTGAGTTTACCTGTACATCAGGTCTGTATCTTAGATATGGTGAGAGATTGCCAAATACTCTTGAGTAGTCATAAGCCATGTCTAGTGCAGCTCTGGTGTACAGAGTGACAGTAGTTTCCAAGACAGGATCTGTCTCCTGTCAAAAGGCATTGGCAGTTGAGTCTCATGTATGCTCTGTGTCTTGTCCCTAAAATCTGTGGCCACAGTAACTGAACAGAAAGGAAGGTTTCCCTTGCGGCGTTTAGTAAGGACAGACCGTCACTTAGGTCCAAAATAGGTACCTGCATTTTCTGTGCCCTAGACCCTAAGTGATGAGACCGAAGACAGAAGGACAAGTGTATTGTTAGAGCCTAAATGTTCATCCCCGAATATTTCACCTAGTCTCTAGTGCGATGGACCGTTGCTAGATGGCCACCCATGGTAACGGACGGATTCTAGGAATTCGACCAAGTCTAGCTGAAAGGTGAACCTAAAGAGTCACACACTATCCACACACACTTAGTATTTAATTTGGAATTAAAGGTTGGAGTAAAGGAATGATTAAATTGGATTTAATCGGGTCCTATATTTTCTTGGAGAATTAATTCCTTCTATTTGATAAAGGGAATCAAATTAATAAATTGGATTTATTAAGGGAATTAATTTAATGGGCCTAGAATAAATATTAATATTCATTTATTATATTTATTTGGCCTTTTGGAATATTTAATAGGATTTAAATATTCCATTAAATTAAATTAATGGTTGAGATTTAATGGGAGAGATGAAAGGCTAGGATTGAATTTGACAAGGTTAAATTCTACTTTGACTAGGACTTTGATTAGGTCAAAATCCTAGTCAAATTAAGCTTCTAAAGAGTTGGAGTTTAAAGAGGATTAAACTCCTCCTCTATATAAACCCCTAGCCTTGCACCTTTTGCAGGATGATGAAATTCCAACACACACACCACACACACTCTCCCTCTCCTCTCCTCTCGTCCGCCCTCCCCTCTCTCACTCTCCAAGAAATCGTTTTTTTCTTGTTCTCTTGTTCTTCGAACATTAGAACATTGATGAATCAATACCGTTAATTCATAACGTGTTGTTGATTCATCCACTCCAATAAATTACATACTTGTTCGTTGCTAGCATGACGTGCAAGATACGTGGGTGGATCGTGTGTCACGATTTGAAGGGTCTCAAGAACGAGATCTTGGTGCAAAACGGGGAACAACGCGTGTAGCCGTTGAAGACGAAAACGACAACGGGTAGGTCTCGGTTTATGTTTTTGCCTCTTTTATTTTTCAACCCTATGGCCTTCATGATTAATATATGTTGTTTATTCATGTGATACACCGAACACCCGGGAAATTTCAAGGGCACACCCCTTGAAACGTGTTCTTTAATTTAAAAGCATGTTTTAAATTCTGTATTTTTATTTTATACCGCGCTTCCGCATTTGCGCAATTTTTCCGGGACGATCCACATATTCTTTCACAATCATCTTGATCTCCTCAAAAGCCTCTATTCTTTCTTCCTCCACCTTCTTCTTTTTGGCTTCTCTCCTGGTTTCTTCTGTTTGCTCCTCCATGGAGCTCCTCTTTCCCGGCTCTCTCCCATGGGTTTCCTTTTCGGACAACCCAGCACTGCTTCCTTCGCCTTTCCTCTCACGGTCCTCTACTGACGATTTCAGCGTGCTGGCATAACATTCCCGGGCTTGCTTTCTGTCTCCCACCATCTCTCCTACTCCTTCCGGTGTGGGGAATTTCACTTTCATGTGATAAGTGGATATCACGGCTTGGAAGAGATTCAAGCTAGGTCTCCCCAAGATAGCATTATAGGCTGAAGGTGCATCCACCACCAAAAATTTTACAAACTTAGTCACACGCCTGGGATACGACCCAATTGAAATTGGCAAAGTGGCTTCCCCCAATGGCACGACCACATCCCCGCTGACGCTGGTCAAGGGGGTATTGACGGGCGTGAGCTGTATGTTGTCGATCCTCATCTGTGAAAAAGCTTTGTAAAACAGGATGTCAGCTGAACTCCCGCTGTCAATTAAAATTTTCCTCACCCAGAAGTTCGACACTGATGCTGCCACAACAATTGCCTCGTTGCAGGAGGGAAGATTCCCCTCCAAGTCCTGATCATTAAATGTTATTTCCCCCTCGAGACGTGCTCGAGGCACTCCCTTGAGCTCGCTGCAGGCTACCTGGTTAGAAACATTTCCTGCTGCTCTGGCGGCCGCCTTCCTAGCTCGTCCTGAATCTCCTCCAGCCTGGCCTCCTGAAATAACTCCAATAACTCCAGCTGTCGGAAGGTTATCTTTTCTCTCAGGGTCCACTTCCTCCTTGTCTCTTATCTCAAGGCGGGGCGTCGGCCGCTTACTTTCTCGGGTGACCTCTCGAGGTCCTTGTTTCATTTTGGCCACGAACTCCTTTAGGTATCCTCGCCTGATGAGTTTCTCAATCTCTATTTTCAGATGGCGACATCCCTCCGTGCTATGGCCTCTATCCTTGTGGAAGTGACAATACTCATCAGACTTCATTCTATGGGGATTATCCTTCATCGGATAGGGCCATCTCACAAGCCCTTGTTGTTCAGCTATTGCGAGAACTTGAACTCGCGGAGCGTTCAAGGGGGTATATTTCACCAACTCCCCCGGTATCGGTGGCTTCCTCTCTCGCCTGATTCCCTCTGACCTGGGAGGAAATCTCCTTTCTTCTTCATCAGTTTTCCTTTTGAGGGGGTTTGCCGGACGCAATCCCACAGTTTCCTCTATCCGGATGTATTTCTCTGCGCGAAGCAACAACTCTTCCTGAGTTAAAGGGGGCTTCCCTGCTATTGATTCCTTGAACCGCCCTCTTATCAGATTCTGCTGCATGATGCTAGCCAAGAGCTCAGGATTCACGTGCGGGACCTCTAGCACTGCCTCCGAGAAGCGCTGTACATAGTCTCTCAAGCTTTCATTCTCTCGTTGGACTATGGTAAACAAGTATGAAGCGGTCTTAGGGTACCGCCTGTTAATCGAGAAGTGGTGCAGGAAGCGCTGCGAAAGTTGTTCAAATAACTCGATAGTCCCGGGTGGCAGCTGGTTAAACCATACCATAGCTTTCCCCGAAAGGGTAGTGCGAAATAACTTGCAATATGTCGCGTCGCTGATGTCCAGCAGGTCGGCTCTGGCCATAAAGCGGTCGAGGTGATTGTGAGGGTCCCCTACTCCGCTGTACTCGCTCAAACTCGGAATCTTCACTCCCAGATGAATAGATTCTGCCAATATGTGGGGGGCGAATGGGCTCCATCGAGGAGGCGCCACTGCCAAAGGTCGCACCAGATATCCCGTAGGCCCCAGTGAGTTAGGGAAGGCGTGCAGGGGAGGGGCTCCTCTCTCGTAATATCCTCCTCTTGGTGCTGGCGGCCTCCCCCCTTGAGGGGGGATAAAATTGTTTTCCTGCCCTCCCTGTGATGGATGAAGGAGATAATCCTCGTCCCCTCCCGCTCTCCGTGGGGGTGAAGGATACAAGACATCCTCGGGCTGCGTGGCCCTGCTATTGACCTCTTCCTCAAAGTCCATGCCTTCGAAGGCTTCCTCGGGCCTCTGCTCTCTTGCATGTGCCTCCTGTCCCCTCCCAAGATAGCGAAGGGGTTGTGGGGGTGCTGCTTGTCCAGCAATATACTGAGCCACGGCCCTCGCGGCAGCCTGAGCTGATGCCTCTTCTATCATTTGCTGAAGGGCCTCTTGAGTAATCTGGATGACTGGTTGAGGTGGCGGGACCTCAACCTCCTCGTGCCTTTCTCCCTCTCGGCTTCGTGCTGGAGGCTCTCCAGGGCGCGGCCCTGCGCCTCCCCTTGGTCCACCCTCTGAACTAGTGCTGGTGGATTCGCCAGGGTGTGGCCCTGCTCCACCTCCTCTCGCCTCCCAGGGTCCTCTTGCCCCACGTTCACGCTTCTCGCCCTTGATCTCGTATTCATCCTCGATGCCTAGACTCCGTTTCCCACAGACGGCGCCAAGCTGATGGTGAGTAATTCGGAAAGTATGAAGCCTACGCACGTTTGCACACCAAACCAACACAAGAAGCAAGAAAAAATAATGAAACGTGTAAAGTGTAAATTTTATACATATAAAAAAGGTAAGTTTACAAATGAACTCACCCCCTGTTTATAGTAAATTTTTGGGGGTGAAGTTACAATTTAACCCTTTGATCCTACAGCCTAGAATTGATCTGCCGAGGGTATGACAGTCACTTCGTATGCCCACTCCCTTCTTAACTTCCATCTCTTAACTCCCCTCAACTCCCCCCTTTAACTTCCATTTGGGGTATTTGTGTAATTTACCATAAGTTGGAGGGCCTTTTGTGAATAATACTTTTCTCCTCATCATCTTATTTGTCGTCCCTTTTTCTGTCTTAGTGAATTTCCAGCTTTCCAGGCTTAACCCTGGTGCGACCAACATAGTCCTGCAAGGCGACGCAGTATATTTTGCTGAAGGAATCGAATTCAACAAAGTAGATGTCCTTTATCGAGTGGGCCGAGTCATCTACAACGGAAAGGTGCCAGTTTGGGACTCAAACTCTGGAGAACTTGCAGATTTCACCACTCATTTTTCTTTTACTGTCGACACACTATACAATTCCTATAGCCATGGGCTTTCTTTCTTTCTTGCACCTATCGGCTTTCAGATCCCGCTTAATTCCGCTGGTGGTTATTTAGCCCTCTTCAACAGCAGCACCACTGACTTGTCTCAAACACAAATCGTCTCTGTGGAATTTGACTCCTTTGTGAATCCCGAGTGGGATCCCCCATATGAGCATGTGGGAATCAATAGAAACTCGATTAGTTCTTCCGTAACCTTCCCATGGAATGTCGCTTTACACAGTGGACGTCCTGCGGATGCTTGGATTACGTACAATGCCACTATGAGAAACTTAAGTGTCTTCTGGAGCTACGAGGGTGGTTCTAACTCCCGTCTTTCTTACCAAATAGATCTCAAAGAGGTTCTTCCAGAGTATGTCACCATCGGTATCTGTGCTGCTACGGGTGTGAATGTTGAACGACACACGCTTGGGTTGTGGGCATTTAGTTCAAGTCTAGAGATTGAAGAGAGCAATGGGAGTAAAGGGAAAAAGATCGTAATAGTTGTGGGTTTAACTCTTTTAGGCTGCGGTTTGGCAGCCGGGGCAATAGTAGTATTTATAACATGGAGAAAGTCAAGAGACAGGTTAGTAGACCCCTCAGAGACAACTAAGTTGACCTGGATAAATGGTGATCTTGAACAGGGAACCGAACCAAGAAGATTTTCTTACAAAGACTTTGCTCTGGCTACTAATAATTTTTCAAATGAGGGGAAATTGGGAGAGGGAGGGTTCGGAGGAGTTTACAAGGGGCACCTTATCGACCTGGATATGCCGATTGCTGTGAAGAAGTTCTCCAGGAGATCTAAACAAGGGAAAAAGCAGTAAGTAATAGAGGTGAAGATCATCAGCATGTTGAGACACAGGTTAGTAGACCCCTCAGAGACAACTAAGTTGACCTGGATAAATGGTGATCTTGAACAGGGAACCGAACCAAGAAGATTTTCTTACAAAGACTTTGCTCTGGCTACTAATAATTTTTCAAATGAGGGGAAATTGGGAGAGGGAGGGTTCGGAGGAGTTTACAAGGGGCACCTTATCGACCTGGATATGCCGATTGCTGTGAAGAAGTTCTCCAGGAGATCTAAACAAGGGAAAAAGCAGTAAGTAATAGAGGTGAAGATCATCAGCATGTTGAGACACAGGAATTTAGTGCAACTAATAGGTTGGTGCCACGAACGCCGAGAATTCTTGCTTGTTTACGAGTTCATGCCAAATGGCAGCCTGGATTATCACCTGTTTGGAAAAAAGAATCCCCTTGGTTGGAGCCTCAGATACAAAATAGCCCTTGGTTTGGCATCTGCCTTATTATATCTCCACGAGGAATGGGAACAATGTTTTGTGCATAGGGATATCAAGTCAAGCAATGTAATGCTCGATTCAAGCTTCAACGTTAAGCTTGGCGACTTCGGCCTGGCTCGAGTCATGGACCATGAGCTCGGGCCGCAAACCACTGGGCTCTGAAACATTAGGCTACATGGCACCAGAATATTTGAGCACCGGCAGGGCCAGCAAAGAGTCAGATGTTTATAGTTTTGGTGTTGTGGCCCTAGAGATTGCTACTGGAAGAAAAGTGCATTCATTGAATAAGCAGTCTCAGAAAGGTTTAGTGAATTGGGTTTAGGATCTCTATGGAGATGCACAGCTTCTTTCGACCATAGATGAGAGAATGGAAATGAATTATAATCCACAACGATTGGAGTGTTTAATGCTAGTCGGGTTGTGGTGTGCTCAACCTGACTGGAAGCAGAGGCCATCAATAAGGCTAGCAATCCATGTTCTTAATTTTGATGCGAAACTACCCAAACTTCCAATGAAATTGCCAGTAGCCATGTATGATGCACCTAGAGTTCCATCCCTTAGCTCTGGGGGCCGTTCAATTACTGCCTCAAGTATCAATATAGGTCGATAAAAGCATACTCTAACGTACTTACTAGAACTCTTTTTACAACAAAGTGATTGAAAGACGGAATTGGTTGCTCTTGTCAACTGTGTCTCTCTTCTTAAAACCTCCTCTATTTGGATTTTGAAACTACCCCCTCATATTAGGTCCTTTGGTGTATAATTCCATATTCTCCTGTGAATCAACCAATTGAAGATGGGCCTGCATCTGTTTTTCAACACGAAGAATCATAGAGTATGCTTATTGACATTTGGCAAAGGCTCCATAACTAAAATTTGACTTCTCACACCATCATATACATCATTTTAACCCCATCAAAAACTGCATCAATTGATTTGATGTTGTCATTTCCGCAACAATTTTTCCATATCCACAAGTGCAGTCAGGCACAGCTACAATTGCATCAACTTATCCCATAGACATTTGATTTCTGTAAAATAATCGATAACACTCAATTCTCCTTGTACAATAGATACGATTTTTCATTGCAGCTGATACAAAAGAGGACCATTACATTGTCCAAAACGTTCCTCAATTTCAATCCATAACTCTTGTCCAGTGTTAGCATATCTAAAAGCATCAATAGATCCTCGGATATTGAGTTTAGAATCCAGGACGAAACCATACAATCAACTCGATTCCACTGCTCGCATTCATCAGTATCTTCTCTAGGTTTCACGCATTTACCAGTAATGAAACCTAGCTCATTTTAGCTCCTAATGCATTTTGCACAGCACGACTCCATGCAAGGTAATTTTTCTCAGTAAGAGGCGCGATAACAAGAGACATAGCAGGATGATTGGACCTTTGGAGCGTCGGAATCTCCACAGCAAATTGAGATCGCGTATTTCTCGAACTTTCGTCCATATCTCCGCCTTGTGGAGCACCAGATCCACTCGGCGTATCGCTGGATTTCAATTGTACTTTGAAGCAACGAAGATAATACGTAGAGAGCTCTATGAGCTAGGCTCTAGTACCATGCTAAAACGACAATATAAACAGGAAAAATGCACAGGAGCCATGGAGATTGTAAGCAATGTAAAAAAGAATTCTCACACCTTAAATGATGGTGTGGCTTCCTTTAAATAGCAGCCATTGGGTGGGAAATACAAAAAAAGATGCTAAAAACCTCTAACCAACCAACTGAGTTGGAGCCAGCTGGATGAATAGAAGATACAATAAAAAATCTTGTATAACTTCTATAACAGAAAAAATGTAGATCAACTAATGATAACATATGCCATAAAACACTCTTCTTCTTGTGCATGAGTTGCAGACTACAAAACTCAACACTATTGGATATACATCTATATTTGATAGAGTTTTGCAGTCTCTCAAACTTGTGGTTGGGAGGACTCTTCTTGGATACAATGTTTGCAGTCTCCCAAACTTGATATTGAGATGAAAACTAATCTTGGATATACGATGTCTAAGATAGATTTTAAGACTTTATCTGGGATCAAGACTCCTCTTGTGAACACTTATAAATAGGGTTCTTCTATGCATCCAAGAGTGGCCATTGATTCTACTTGTATTCTGCCAAAAACTCTCCTAAATACTCCCTCTATTCCCTCTTAGAGTGTCAACAAAGCCTCCGAGGGTTTAAGGTGTGTAAATTAGGTGGATAGCTCTGGTAGCAATCCATTCGGAGCGAGAAGAGGGTGCTCGTGTAAAGACTTGGGAAATATGTGGTTGTGTAGATCCACGAGGTCGTTTGAAAGCTTGTAGGTGAGCCAAAATACAGAAGACGCCTGTGTGAGAATTGACTATTGCTCCACATAGTAATCATAAACCCAGCTGCATTTTGGCAGCATAATGTGTGATGGGGGTTACCTGACAAATTATCGAAATACCCTGAAAAGATAAGAAATTACGCTAGTGACACCACGATCCAGCGCACTTCTAAGTCGGGTCGGTTACCGTCGACCCGACCTGCATTGGTGACCAGACGACATAGACTTAACGAAAGCCATCGATCCTTCAATGGGGAATCACCAGGATTATGCCACATGGGCTAGATAATTCTGTACACATGGCCCTACAAGTACCCGACACCCTCATTTATTACAGGTTACGTGCATTTATTATAGCTTTTACTACTCTAGATCATATTTCTCTATCTCTATCTCGAACCCATGTTGACTTAAGCATCGGAGGTCTTCGTCGGGGACCATCCCAGCTAGCTTGATGTTTGCTCTCTTCTCTGGGATCTAATTATCTGGGACAAGTTACTAGATCGAGTACATTGAGGACTCAGACGATAGCCTTTTCAAGTGACCTTGCTAGAGATCGTGTACCTTGACCCGGATCAGTTGGCTCCGTCTGTAGGAAATCTGAGAAGAGTTTTGAGATTTGAGATGGAGGGAACATCCCCATGGGAGCCGATGATCGAAGAAACATCACAAAGACCGAATATATAGATAGTTCAAATGAAACGAGTGGAGCTAGAGCGAATGATGGTTGAAATTAGTAATAATGCAGTGGCGAAGTACGAAAAGAGGATGTCACCCTAGTGGCTAGAGAAGGGGTGAAGAGGCAGTTATTCAGGGGAGAGGTCGAAGTCGATCAGCAGGAGTAAGCGCCTGAAAAAGGTAAGGAAATAGAAATCTCTTATGTGACTTCGAGTGGTCAGGAGAAAAGAAGGGAGTCCGCGTTCTCAAAAGTGGAGGTCGGGGAAGTAGGTAGACAGATTAAAAAGATGGTCTTACAGATTGACGAGCTGAAAAGAAAGGGGGAGATCTAGCTCAGAATAGAAATTCCCCATTTTCAAAAAAATTATGATAGAAGTAGTCGACCCCAGCTTTCGACTCCCCGACTTACCCAGATACGATGGCACGAAGGATCCTCAGGAGCATGTTATTGCTTTTGAGCTGGTAAGGAATCTATATGGGCAATCTGATTC
Organism: Sesamum alatum; assembly: GCA_034509735.1. Taxonomy (NCBI): domain Eukaryota; kingdom Viridiplantae; phylum Streptophyta; class Magnoliopsida; order Lamiales; family Pedaliaceae; genus Sesamum; species Sesamum alatum. The sequence continues at coordinate 6,436,033 of JACGWO010000005.1, forward strand.
TATTAACACTAAGTTGTTTATTACCACCTTGACACGAAAAGTCAAGGAATGGTTCACGAGTTTGGCGAGTGGAAACATTGAGTCATATAGGCAGTTGGTACAGAAGTTTGCCTTTCACTTTGCTAGTAAGAAAAAGCCAAAGCGGCTTGCTACATATCTATTCACAATCAGACAAAAGGAAGAGGAGTCCTTGAAAAATATTATGGGAAGGTTTAACAATGAGACATTAGAAGTGTAGGTTACGCATTGATATGATGATCAACATACTTATCCATGGGCTGAGAAAAGGACCTTTGGCGTTTGCGCTCACGATAGATCCACCTGGGGATGTTGAACAGTTGATGCAAGTCACACAGAAATACATAGACAAAGAAGAAATGAATGCAATGAAAGATGGGGAGTGGTTGAGTTCTAGGGGATGAGACCGTGATCCAGATAAGGGTAGGGATAGACGCTTCTAGTCAGACAGAGAGAGAGAACCACCCTATCGGCAAAGTATCACAGGTACACTCCACTAAGCACGACAATGGAAAGAGCAATGATGATGGTTAAGGAAGCGAATGTGTTGCAATGGCCCAAAAAAAACCAGAGACACACCAGCTAAAAAATATTCCAGTAAGTATTGCAAGTTCCACAAAGAGCAAGGGCACGACATTGAAGATTGCTTCCAGCTCAAAGACGAGGTCGAGAGACTGGTAAGACGAGGCTACTTCAAAGAGTATGTCATTAAAGAATGAAGGGTCGAGGGAGGAAATGATGGAGAGAGACGTAGAGAAAAGAGAAGAAGCAGGAGCAAGTCGAGAAGTAGAGACTGATTTTTGAACAAAGGGAAAGAAATTAGGAAAGAAGAGAACATCCTAGCAACGCACCTGTCAAGGAAAAGACACGCTAGGAGCTGCGGATCACCACGAGGACAGGTACTTAGTCTCGAGCCAGAAGAGGAAATCATGTTTGGAAATAGGGACATCTGTTAGGATAGTGAGTCGCAGAATGATCCCATGGTTATAAGGATGGACATCGCTAACTACCTGGTCCATAAGGTTCTTGTAGATAATAGGAGTTCGGTCGACATATTATTTCTAGATATGTTAAGGAAAATGGATTTAGGGAACACTCGTTTGCTGCCAATACAAACACCCCTGGTAGGGTTTGAGGGAAGCGATGTGACGGCCATGGGAACAATCGACCTCCCCGTGTTGATGGTGGAGGAACCTAAGAGGAAGACATTGATGGTAAGATTCCTAGTGGTAGACACACTATTCGCATATAATGTCGTATTGAGGCGACCGGGTCTAAATCGTTTTAGAGCAGTAGTGTATACTTACCATTTGAAGATGAAGTTCCCAACGGAACATGGAATAGGAGAAGTAAGATGTGACCAGAAAGAGGCACGAAGGTGCTACAATTTGTCAGTTAAGAAAACAGAGCTTGAAGAGTCGAGAGTGAAAAGGAAAATAAGTGTAGAGGGGGAAGAGGTCGAAATCAGAAAGAATAGAGCCCAATAAGGAACACAAAGTAATTGAATTAGTGCTAGGGGAACCAAGCAACACAACAAGGATAGGATCGAATCTTTCGACCAAGTTAGAAACTATAATGATAGATTTTCTGATAAGCAAGGTCGACATGTTCGCTTGGAGTCCTTCAAACTTTAAGGGCATAGATCCAAAAGTAATAGTGCACAGATTAAATGCAGACCCCGAGGCCAATTTTCGGTCAAGATAAAGAAAAGATCGTTAGCGGTCAAAAGGGACAAAATCATAGAGGAAGAGGTCCAACAAATTACTCGAGGCAGGTTATGTATCTGAAATTCAATACACAGAATGGCTGTTGAATGTGGTGATCATCCCAAAGGCGTCTGAAAAATGGAGGATATGCACAGACTTCACTGCCCTAAGGACCCCTACCCTTTACCTTGAACTGACTTGTTGGTAGACTCGACTGCAGGATGCGCGTTCTTTAGCATGATGGATGCATATCAGGGGTACCACCAAATTTTCATGGCCGAGGAAGATCGAGATAAGACATCTTTTGTTACAAAAAAAATGGCTTTTTTATTATACTCTGATGCCATTTGTTCAGAAAATGCAGGTGCCACGTATCAAAGGTTGATCAATATAATGTTAGGGAACTCATTGGGATCTCGATGGAGGTTTATGTGGACGATATACTGGTCCAAAAAAAAAAGGGAAGTCGAGCATCTAAAGCATTTAAGGGAGGCGTTCAAGGTCATGAGCTTATACGAAATGAAGATTAACCCTACCAAGTGCACTTTCGGAGTCAGGAGGTAAATTTTTGGGATACGTAGTAAGCGAGAAGGGGATAGAAGCAAATCCGAAAAAGATAGATGCCATCATGAAGCTGAGTTCGCCAAAAACGGTGAAGGATGTTCAGAAACTAACAGGCAAGGTCACATCGCTGATCGTTTCATCTCAAGGTCTACTGATAGAAATTTACCTTTCTTCAAAATTTGAGAAAGGTCAAGGACTTCAAGTGGACCGAGAAATGCGAACACGCCCTAATGGATTAGAAGCATTATTTGACGTCACTATCCTACTAGTGAACCCGAAGGTAGGGGAGGCTTTGTACATATGCTTGGCAGTATCAGATGAGGCAGTGAGTTCGATTTTGGTACGAGATGAGGGAGGATCGCAAAGTCCGTGTATTATGTGAGCAGAATGTTGCAATAGGCAGAGAAGAGGAATTTGCAGATTGAAAAATTAGCATTCGCATTAATCACCATTCGAAAGATGCGACCATACTTCCAGTCGCACCCAATAGTTGTCTTGACAAATCATCTGTTGAGACAAGTGATGTCCAGGCCCGATACATCTGGAAGACTGACCAAGTAGGAAGTCGAGTTGGGAGAGTTCAAACAATATCAAGCATGAACGGCGATAAAATCCCAAGTATTTGCAGATTTGATTGTGGAACTTGCAGGTGAATCGGAACAGAAGGAGATTGAGATTTGGATGTTGCATATGGATGGCTCATCAAATGCGAGTAATGGAGGAATCGGGATTTTGTTGCAAGGACCTGGCAAGGTTGAGATCGAGATTGTGGCCAAGTTGGCCTTTCCAGTCACTAACAACAAAGCGGAATATGAAGCTTTGCTACTGGGGTTAAGGATGGCCTCAGAGATGGGGGTAAGAAATTAGATGTCTATACTGACTCACAGTTAGTGGCAATCCATATCGAATGTGCTTACGAAACCAGGGAGTGGTCGATCCAGTACCTCAAGAAAGTTAAGGAGTCGATGCAGAAATTCGACAAATGCTAGATAAAATAGATTCATAAGGGAGAAAATGAGAGAGCCGATGCCTTGTCAAAATTTGGAGCTATGGTGGCAGGTTTAAAAGATAGAAAAATCACAGTGATGATGAAGGAGATCGGTACGGATGAGGCAGAGAAAATGCACTGTGTACAGGAGGACAAGTCATAGAAGTAAGAAATCGTTGAGTTCCTTAAGAATGGGGTCTCACCAAACGATCACATTGCAGCCAAAAGGTTAAAGTTCACGGCAAACAGGTTGACTTTAATCGACGAAAAGTTATACAAGAGGTTACCCAACAACCCACTGCTGAAGTGCTAAACCCGAATTGAGCAGAGTATGTCTTGAGGGAAATCTACGAAGGCAGTTGTGGAAATCACTCAGGAGGAAGGTCTTTGGCATAGAAGGTGATCAGACTAGGGTATTTTTTGGCCTACCTTGGTGAAGGACTCCATGGGATTCTCAAAAATACGAAGCTGTCAGAAGTATGCGACCCTGACCCACACGTCTGCAACTCCCATAGAGCCTATCAAGATAGCATGTCCATTCAACCAGTGGGGGATCGACATTTTGGGACCCATTCCCCCGGTTTGGCCCCAAAGAGGTTCGTCATCGTCGCGGTTGAATATTTTTCCAAGTGGGTAGAAGCTGAAACGTTGGCAAAAATCTCTGAAAAAGGTAATAAATTTTATTCGAAAAAATATTATATTGCAGGTTTGGAATTCCACGGGTGCTGATCTCGGACGATGGAACCCAATTTCAATGAAAATGGACCATAGCATGGTGCAAAGAATTGAAAATACAATAAAATTTCACATCTGTGGGTAACCCTCAAGCAAATGGTCAAACTAAGGTAACTAATCGAATTTTATTACAGCATTTGAAGACTAGACTGGATGGAGCTAAGGGATCGTGGGTCCAGGAACTTCCCAGAGTATTGTGGGCATACAAGACGACCCCGAGAAGTGCGACCAGGAAACCTCCTTTTTGCTTGGTTATGGAACGGAAGCCATCATACCGGTCGAGATCGAAGAAGAGACAACTAGGGTCGCACGATATGACCCAAAAAAAAAAAAACCAAGAAGCGAGAGAGTTTGACACAATAGAAGAAAAGAGATACCAGGCGTTTGCAAAAATCCTGCATCATAAGAGTCTCATGATGAGAAGTTACAACCGAAAAGTGCGACCAAGACAACTTCAAGTAGGTGACCTCGTGTTGAAGAAAGTTGAGTATCCAAACACGTGGGGAAGCTAGACCCAAGTTGAAAAGGACCATACAAAGTGGTCAAGCTGAAAAAGAAAGGCACTTATCGCCTTCATGACTAGCAAGGAAAGGATCTACTTCAACCATGGAACATACACAACCTAAAGAAATTCTATCCATAAGGTCAAGAGAAGGGACTGTGATGTAATTTTTTGAGAAATTTTTTAAACAGAACTCGAAGTCATTTTGTCGTATGTAAAGGGGAAATGCCATGATCTGAAAAAGATCCATGCCTGAAAAGGCTATTATATCAATGGAATGTCTGGAAAAGACCTTATTTTGCTTTCAAATACATTTACGCAAACATAATCAACCATAAATTATATTGTCAACACGATAACAAAAACGATGGAGTAACATGAAAAAGGCTCAAGTATACTCAATCAACCTAAAAAAGGTCGGGCCCTGGAAAAGGCCTTAAGTTAATTCAATCGACCTAAAAAAGGTCAAGGTTTGAAAAAGGCCGTTGAATGAACTATATCGACTTGGAAAAGTCCGAAGCCTGAGAAAGGCAAGTCAATTTAATCGACCTGGAAAAGGTCATAACCTCAGAAAGGCCTTTAAGCTTGATCGACCTAAAAGAGACGAATTGGAAAAAAAAAAAAAAAAGCAACTTAATAGACCAGAACAAGGTCGAAGCACAAAGAGACACTTGAAATAATTATCGCGAGAAATGTAAAAGGGATCAATCGCAAAAGTTAAGCTATTTCCATTCAAACAGGATTGTCCAGGTTTGGTACATTTCTAAAACGAAATACTTAGATTGATGGACCATCTCGATCACTATGGTGGGGAAATTACATTTGAGGATCAGATGGTCGATCGATCCAGACAAAGGGAAAATGCTAAAAAACCTAAAAGGGAGGCACACCCCTCGATTTCATCTATCAGCACATCAAACTCATTAGGCTCAGCAACAGGAGGTTCGCCCACGTCAGAATTTGCAGCTTGGCGTCCAAGGTAGGTCGAGGCGATTCTGGTCAAAGCCCTCAATAAAACCCCCCAAGGTCTTAATCTGCGAGGGGCATAGCTTGAAGGCATCGAGGGTGGAGCGAGCAGTCTTGATCTCTAAGGAGATCCGAAAAGCTGAAGATTTGATAAAATCACGTGCGGCCTCCACACGAGTCGCAGCCAACAAAGCTTTATGCTCATTAGAGGTGAGGTATCTGGTCCGGCCTTCAATGAGTCCCTGATCAAACCCCTTTGTGCGACCTCGGCAAAACCCTTCTTCTCATCTCCATCCAAGGCTTTTGGTCGCGCATTCACTACTTTGCCCACAGACCTCCGAAGTTGTGCCTCTAAATTAGGCAAACTTTTCATCATTAGAGGCTTTTGTCTCAGATATTTAAGCCTTCAGAACCTCAACCTCAAATTTAAGAGCAGCATTTGTCGAGATCAAGGCCTTCTTGTCTTTGAGGAATACAGAGCATCTCGAGGACAAGTTTTGACCAAAAGCACGAGCCTATGAAAGACATCATTAAACACTCCGGAGAGGAAATGAAGAGATTAAGACAAAGTGTTGGGATCGTAGAAAAGGTTACCTACATCATGTAATGGGCAAAATTCTCCTCGACCTTAGTATGTGATTTTCGACCTAGGAGAGCTTGATCACGGTCGCAGAGAATCGATTTGAACATTTCCAATGAATCTTACCCCGCATGCGCCCTCAAGGTGGAGCTTTGATCAAATATGGCCCAATCCGAAACGCATTTTTCGCCTACCATTTCCCCGACCCGCTGTGATGAGGTTCGCAATTCCTCACGGTTGGACTTTCACCAATTTTACATCTTCCTTAACATCTTAAAGCCCTTGACCTCGTCGGCGTCCTTCAGAGCCTTCTTCTTAGCCTTGTCGGTTGACCGAGATTGCTCTTCTTGCTAGACTTTCTAGAGCACGAATCCTTGTTTTTATGCTCATGTTTCCATTTGTGCTTCTTAGAGTTAGATGGCCCCTCATTGCTACCTCTAGCAGTTAATTCGACCTTGGTACTTTTCGACCCAGAAGCAGTATCTGAAGCACTGGAACAGTCTCGAGAGTTGAGGTACGAGGAGGGGACCCTCGTGCGACCTCGACCGGCTCGGAGTTGCTCCATTGTAGCCTCTGGAGTGGCCGAAGCCTGGTTGGACTCGCTGGCAGTTAGGCCTCCAACACGGTTCTCAGTAGAAGGGGTCGCGGAAGAGCTACCTTTTATCCCCTCGAATTCAGCTAGGACATGAGGAGGAAGCGTGCATCACATCGCGCGAATCCGGTTAAGTGTCCGATCATTCATGATGCGCTCGGCTAGAAATACAAACACACGAGTTAGACAAATGCGAAAAAAGAGCAGGAGAAATGATGCAAAAGCTAAGATCACCTAATGACCCCGTAACTCGAAGGGGCGCTGGAGCGAGACCCGCGACCCTTAGCACTTGTCCCTGTAAGAGAAGTTTGGGCTTGTAATAATATAAAGTAATCATCCGGATAAGGTCGCCCTCCGGACCCCCTCCTTGAGTTACAGAGGATGGTTTATTGATCCACCATTCAGTTGGAAAAGGCCAATTTTGACTAGGGGAGGTCGAATAAAAATAAACCTTTCCTTCCAAGGTCCAGTATTTGAAGGAAGGTCATCTACAAATCTACAGTCGAGTCGAGCAGCAAGATAAAAGAAGTCCATTTTGAAAAATTGTACAAGGACCAAAAATTATCGAAAGAGAGCTCGAGGTCATGGTAACGCATCACGACAATGAATAAAATCATGTGACGGATAGACTTAGGAACCAACTGCATGGGGTAAACACCTAAACCCCTTAAGATGCGGGACACAGGTCGAAGAAGAGGAAAGCGAAGGCCGGCATCGAGGTGACTCAAGGAGAAAGCACAAAAACCTTCAGGAGGTCGCTGCATCCTATCGAAAGACCTAGGCAAAATGACTTCGAAGTCATGAGGGATGATGTATTTTAGCCTTAAGGCAGTTGATGGGCGTATTAACCTTACTAACTATGGAAGCCCAAGGATTTCTACCTAGCATACTTTGGAACCTAATGGCGGTAGCTCGAGGGCAGTTACTTCAGGATCGACCTCTAATCGATTATCCCTAGCATCCTCATGTCCAACTCCTACGGGTTCGATATCTAAAGTAAGTTGAATCTCTAAGGACGCGACCCCAACTGCACCAAGATTATCAGGGGAGTCTCTATCTACGATCTCCACATATGGTTCATCAACTACGATTTCAGGAGCATCACGGTCGATGTACCATCAATATAAGAAGGGACACTAGGTCCAATATCTTTCCTTAGATTGAGGAGAAGTCGTACAAGAGCCGGATGAGCTAGAAGAGCCCGAGCTAGCAGAAGAGGAACTAGAAGAAACCATCGAGGATACCTTGAAAAACATAAGACCGAAGATCGAGTTCGCTGGAGACCTCGAGCACAGGAGAGCTAAGCTTTGACAGGCAAGGAATGAAGTCAAATGAGCCATTATTTATAGGGGAAGACCATGAAAAGACGCGCCCAAAGATGGAGGGTTAAAACGATGCCACATCACCATAATCTGACGGTTCGCAGTGACGGTTCGAGAAAGAGACGCTTCGACTTCTCCAAGTGCAATAACTTGTACTCGAAGAAGTGGGGACTAATGATGGGGGTTACTTGAAAAATTACCAAAATGCCTCTGAAAGGGTCAGAAATTATGCTAGTGACTCCAGGATCCGCGCCCTTTTAATCGGGCCGGGTACCCTCGACCCAACCCGCATCGGCGACCCGGCGACGTAGACTTAACGAAAGCCGTCGATCCTTTAATGGGTAATCACCAGGATTGTGCCACGTGGGCTAGATAATTCCATACACATGGCCCTATAAATACCCGACACCCTCATTTATTACAAGTTACGTGTGTTTATTACATCTTTAACTACTCCAGATCGCTTATCTCTATCTCTATCTCGAATCCATATTGACTTAAGCATCAGAGAGTCTTCGCCGAGGATCAACACGACTAGCCGGACTTTTGCTCTCTTCTCAGGAATCTCATTATCTGGGACAAGTTACTAGATCAAATAGGCCGAGAACTCAGACGATAGCCTTTCCAAGTGACCTTGCTAGAGGTCGCGTACCTTGACCCCGATCAATGTGAACACAGTATTGCGCATACTGGTTCAACTGATATGATCAGTTAGATGATTTCAAACTTGGAATATTCCATTTCATAATGCAAACAACTCTAATAGGTCTATTAATCTTTGCCATCAACAATTTTTTGTCATAAGACAAGACATCTTGGACTTAAGTCATGTTATGGAATTAGTTGTACAAATCACTAAACATCTTTCAACACAAACCTCTGCTTTAAGAAAGTATTGTCCGTATCTTATTCTAAAGGAACCAAACTCAAGAAGCTGGTGACCTCTAAAACTCTATAATATGTCATTTACCACTTCTGTCCCACTACTTGGCTGAAAAAAAGAACTCAAAAATACTATATAACATATGATTCAAAACCAACCATTCTAAGATTATATGCAAATTATTCAAATTTTCATTATAACAACATTTGTACATCAACTCTTGTAACATACTTTAGGAACGATAAAAATGTTCAATGAGATAGAATCTTGAAAGTTAAAGATTTTTGGAACCACGCACGCCACCGTTTCCCCTTTCTGTCGATCATCTGTGACCGTGCTTCCGTCATGTGTGCCTTGCTCTGGTTCTTGCACAGAACAAAGTTCCTCGCTCCACACGATCCTATCACTTCCCATGGTTTAAGGGCTGCGGATAAAAGCACGAAAAACATCATTTCATGCAGAAAAGGAACATCCAGAATCACCAAAACTCCAGCATTGAAGCAAATTCTGAAAAGGGATTATGCTGATACCTTCAAATCCAGCATTGGCAGGGTAGAGAAAGAAACTGTCGATATCCAAACCAAGAACCGGAAGCCGTCCCTGCTTGGCGTAGAGCTTCAGGGCTGTCTCAATAACCCCTTGAGCCGTTCCGTCTTCATTAACTACAAATCTTATCGGCCCAGCGCTTCCAAAAACGTTGATCGTAATCAAGAATCTGTTGCTCCTTGCATTCTTGTCATTATCGGCCTTCTTCTTCTTCGGCTTCCGCAATACCGTCTTGTCAGAAACACTCCTCATATTCATTTCCATGTTGTTTCTCTTCCTCGCATCATAATTGTCTTCCTTCTGCTTCAGACCAAATGTTTTCGAGTAATCATTCCTCATTTTTGTGTCCAGAGGTATATATACCTGTACACAAATATGTTCACAGGCAACTACACAAAAAGATGAAGCTGACAAACTTTAAACAGCACACAATACTCAACGATCAACACCGATGCATCGATAAAACCAGGATTCTTGGCAGATACAGAAGTATGAATCAAAGAAACATGTGTATGAACTGGGCAGCTAATTACTCTCAGAAGAAGAGATGGAAATCATTGAAACCACAAGGGTTTATTTGTGATGAGTTGACGGTGATGAACTGAAGATGGAAAGAGCGCAAGAGGGATCAGAACTTAGTTTTGATTAAGGTAGAGTGAGGAAAGTAATATGTAGTGAAGTATTGATATATAGGCAGTCTCGAGGTAAGCTTTAAGTACAAAGTCAAGCATCTTTTTAGGTTTCATATATTGGACATTGAAAACTTTTTTAAGAATCAAATTTGGTTACATCAAATTAACCGTTCATTTTTTAATGCAATGCAAATTCACATAATAAATATAATTCACTAAGTTTTGGAACGAGCCATCTAAATCGTCTTAGAATCACTAAAAAATATAACTTCTTTCTTATAATTATTTATCATAATTAAAAATAAAAAAAATATAACGAATACTAATTAACTAAACTTATGGGACAATTGTTAGTCGTCATTTTTGAAGCCGATGCTAAAATATTAACAATAGCTAAAACCATGGCATGGTTTGGCACCATGGTAGATATTGGTAAACTGTGGTCAAAATTTAAATTTCCACATTACTTTTGTTTGATTGAAGTAGGAAGTATTAATTGATCGTGATGTTTGAACCGTAGTCACTTGTAATATGAGGAATAATTCATTTTTTTTTTTATAAATTTCCTATTAGATTGTGCTCGTTTTCTCAACAAAGTCAGTTGGGAAGGCAAAATTCACGGTGGATCTCAAGGATATTGTATTGACTTAGAGTGTGTTTGGCTGAGTATATATGCTTTTCAAAACATCTTATAAAATGTTTAAGAGTTTATAACTTTATAAAATTATTTAGTATTATTTTTTAAAAAAAAATATAAGATCTCAAAATAAGATATTTACAAATTTGTAAGCTCAACCCATTTTTTTCTTATAAGATCTTTTAAGCTCTTAAATCATAACGTTCAATAGATAAAAACATTCTTTCAATTTTATTAGTATCTACTTTTACCCTTTCACATAATTGAAGTCCCCCATCATAAATATCTATTATATGATTTTAAATTCTAATAATTGGATAGCGTTTTTTGTCATTATTACAATATAAAAAACTTATTATACCAAATACCCTAACATCTTATAAGCTCTATTTATCTTTTTTATCCAAAATTTTAATAATTTTTTCTTAATATAAGATTGGACATCTTTAAATTTTAAAATATCTTATAAGATATAAAAATTTATAAGATGTTTCAAATAAATTTATTGCTAAATACCCTCCTAACATAATTGTCATATTAAATCTAAAAATATCCAACCTAGACAAAAAACAAAAATCCGACTCATAATAGAGATATAGTTAATTGTGTCCACCCGCCACCCCAAGAACGAGAGTAAAATAATTGCTAGGCGCTTAGCTATTTTTTTTTTAATCTCAACCCTAAATAAAAATTTCAAGAATTTATAAAAGTCCTGATTTTTATCTCACTTTTCTGCGGATCTCTCCATGAATTACAATCTGTAATATTATATTTGGATGGATTGATGAATTTCAGAATAGAAATCTCAAAACCTTAATTTTAATAATTATTTTGAATCGTTTTAGATTAATACATATAAATAAGGCAGCAAGTACGTCAATTTTTTCTTATACGAAATCGTTCGAAAGTCCTTTCAGCTAATCACTCTCACAAATCAACTCCTTCTGCTTTTATTATTAAAAAAATAATAATTATTCCCTACACTATTAATTACAACAACATAAAAATCGTGGCAAAATAATTATCTACTACGGTCAGACAAAATCGATGCAAAAATTATATTTTACCCAAGTTTAATCAATATTTGTTATGATTTTACCTATAACTCTTATTTGTCACAGTTTTTAAACGTAGCAAATATTTTGAGTCGCTTATTGAAACAACGATTAATAATTATTATATCACCATGATTAATTAATATTCGATAATTAATCCTACTAAAAAATTATATTTCTTTTGATAAGAGACCATGTGAGAATATTTGAGCTGACTTACGAAATTGTTGGTTGAGAGGGCAGGTTCGTTTACATCTGAGTAGTTAGCAAGTACAGTTCTGTCCTTGATAAGAATTCCTTGGGCCCCCAACTCCCGACAAATCCTCTGCAATAATTCACCAACAAGAATAAAAGATAGATTGGTTTTCAGACATCCACCGAAAGGTTTTCTGTCTTCATTGTCTTTTCCTCCTGCCATTTGGCTTTCCCTGTCTGATTTTTTTTTTTTTTTTTTTGCACCCATTACTTGACTTGGTACAAATTCCGTTCGGCAACCACACAAACAAAATTAAATAAATAAAAATTGTAGAAGCATCGAAATATAAAGAAATAGGTTCCCATGTTCTTGTCTTTTTTTTTCAGTTGCAAAAAAATCAGGTGAATTTCTTTTTTTTGATATGGTGAAATCAGGTGAATTTCACAGAAGCAGAAAGACCTGGAAATTTTTGTAGGAGAAAATCTGATTTTGTACCTTATCAGGGAGCTTCTCCGAAGCTAAGAATTCAGCTCCAAAAGTCTTCACATTTCATGAGATATCAAACAGATTATAGTGTTGTAAATATGCTTAATTCATTCTTCAAAAGTTGGAATTTTAATATGATCCGGATGGTTTGGTTGACGATAGAAAGTTAACACACTCAGTGTTCGTCCTTGGAGGAGTTAAAGATAATTAAATTCAATTTGCTCAAAAACAAACAGTTCAAATCTAGAAAATCTGCCAAGGTTTTGTATAAAAACTTGTGTTACATGGCTAATTCATTTTTATTAACTAAAATTAAAATGAGGTGAATAAGATTCCAAAAATTGCAATTTTGGTCGCGTATTTATAAGAGTTAATTGCAATTTTCGTCTTGTAGCTATACGCTCTTAGTATTTTAGTCCTTTAAGTATTTAGGTAGCAAAATGGTCCTCTATCTTTTCAATTTTCACGAATTTGGTCCTCTGGTCGCCAGATTTTTACAATATTGCCGGAAGAGTGGCACATGCCTCTCACGTGATAAATTACAATTACGGCTTTTTTCTGCTATTAGTTAATATTTTTCCTCGTGGTAGTTGGAGTAAATTTAAACAGCATGACGTGGCTATTTTAGCTATTTCGATAAGTATTTTTTTTTTATAAATTTACTTCAGCTGCTAGTTGTAAAATATCAATCAATAGCAGAAAAAATCTCAATTTTAATCCATCATGTGAGAGGCATGTGCCACTCTTCCAGCAATTTTCTAAATATTTGGCGACCGAAAGACCAAATTCGCAAAAATTGAAAAGATAGAGGACCATTTTGCTACTTTAAATATTTAGAAGACTAAAATGCCATGAACCTATAATTACGGGACGAAAATTGCAATTAACCCTCTTTATAAAGGGATAGTGATTTTGGTCCTGTTTGGATTTAATTTGGCAATTAAGTTATGCAATATCAAAGATTTGGTACATTGAGGACAAAATCCGCCCGACTTTGCAAATGTGGGTGGACAATTTGCAAATATTGCACGATTCGCATATTACAACGTATCTACCAACAACTTGTGATGGAATTGTCTCCCGCCAAAACCATTCCAAATTTGGTACAGATCTTACGATTGCATGACCATTGGTAAGTATCCATCATCTTTTTCCGACGGATTTTGCGACAACCATGTGGTACCTAATATTATCAATTCCAAATTATAGTCGCAAATTCCATTAACTTGAGATATTTTTTTACCGTCATCCGTTGCTAACAAACCACTTTTTTTTTAATAGTTATGGCCACTTGTGGTATCAGGGAATGTGGTATGTGCGACTCACGTGAGTCTTAATACTTGTGGATTCTGGTCATATTCCATAAGGTTAAATATAATTTTCGTCCTATATCTTTTGCATTTTAGTATTTTGGTCTTTTATTTTTTTAAGGTAGCAAATAGGTCCTGTAACTTTTAAATTTTTCGTGATTTTGGTCCTTCAGTCGCCGGAGTTTGTAAATATTGCCGGAATTTCTTTTTTTTTTTTTTTTTAATTTGAGAGTTTTGTTCCCATTGCAGACATATTTACTAACCTACAAAGATAAATGACTAAAACGCCAAAAAATATAAAATACAAGAGGAAAAATGCATTTAAGCCCATTTCTTAATGTCCCTATATTACATTCAACCAGATTTGCAAATTTTGGCAAATTTTGTTTCTTTTTTTTGAATTAAAACCGATGAGTATTATTAATTGAAGTAAATCGATTACAGTCAGTCCTGTTGAATATCAAAATTTAGAGACAATTACAATAATCATACCTTGATCAACAATATCACGTAAATTAAATCTAAGGAACACCTTACTATTAAGGTATACAAACAATACTTACTCTGCAGTAGACTATCATCCCACGCATTGATGGGGTTTGAACCCATGACCTCTAAGATCATGCAACATCAACCTTAACCACTAGATTAATATCATTCATGGCATATTTTGTTCTCAATATACTAATTTTTTAAATTATAGGACTTAATCATTCTAACATGACGAAAATTGATATCCCCACAATTAAACGAACAAATTTACAATTTTCCCTCCACCGACAACAAAGAACACAAAATAACAATAACATAATGAAAAAGGGTAAATTACGTTAACACCTCTTGAGGTTAGGCACAAATACTGTTTTTGTAAATTATAGCAATACCTCCTGACGAGTATTAGTGTAATGTTTTTTAGGGAGTGCTTGCGAAAGATTTATCTTTTAATAGGGGGTGTAGTTGTAATTACAACTATAAACTCAGGAGGTATAGTTGTAATTTCGCAAAAATAAAGGATGTTTGTGTATTTTGACATAATCTCATGGGGTGTTTAACGTAATGGCTAAATTACCTTTTTAGTCCCATAAAGAAGGGACTTTTCCTTTTTCGTCCCACGCTTTACGTGATTTCCAAATTGGTCCCAATTTTAATAAAAAAGTGGCCACGTTAGTCCCGACCCCTAATTTTCCGTCTATACTTAACGGTTGACCAGTCAACCGTTAATTTGGAGTCAAAATCACACACGTGAAACTCACGTGTGTGATTGTTACATTCCAACCCCGTTAATTTGGAGTCCTGGCACTGGCTTTTTGTGTTTTGTGTGCTTTGAGCATTATCTATTGAAGTATTGAGAAGAATACTGTTACATTTTGTGTATTGGCAATGGCTTAATACAATTTCAATTGCTTTTTTAAATGTTGTCTACATTTACTTTATCTCATGCACAGTGGCTTAATACAATTTTGCATTATATTGATAATATCAGGTACAAAATCGGCATTTGCTTACCAACAATGCCATATTCAAACAACTAAAGTTTGTTGTTTTGATATACATACAGAAACCATGGAAATAGGATAATAACTTATTTTCCCAAATTCCATAACATGATAACCAAACAGAAAATAAAAGAGAGTACAAAATTTTGATTTTTCGATGAAGCTTCGCATTTTCTTCCTCCATCTTATTTAGGCGACGCAGCGATCCGGGAATAATAATGCATGCCCTTGTGCACAAAGGATTGTCTTCCCAAGCAAAAAAGCCACAACCACCATTTCTCTTTGCATACGAGTGGAAACGTCTTCCGGGATTTGCATTTGTCCATGACGTACGTAGCTTAGTAACCTCTCCACAAAAGCAATTTATGGTGCTCCTTTCAGACATTATTTCTTTG
The DNA here is from genome assembly GCA_034509735.1 of Sesamum alatum. NCBI lineage: Eukaryota > Viridiplantae > Streptophyta > Magnoliopsida > Lamiales > Pedaliaceae > Sesamum > Sesamum alatum. The sequence goes on from JACGWO010000005.1 coordinate 6,451,642, forward strand.
TGAAGAAGAAGAAAAATTTTTTCAGCAAGAGAATTAAAATTTTAAGGAAGAGAGTGAAAATTGTGTTTTTTAACCTGCAACAGCTGCTAATTATAGGAGGAGAAATATTTTGGCGCCAAAATTTGCCTCCAAAACTGATGTTACTGTGCCAACAGTAACAACTTAACGGTTGACTGGTCAACCGTTAAGTATAGACGGAAAATTAGGGGTCGGGACTAACGTGGCCACTTTTTTATTTAAATTGGGATCAATTTGAAAATCACGTAAAGCGTGGGACGAAAAAGGAAAAGTCCCTTCTTTATGGGACTAAAAAGGTAATTTAGCCTTAACGTAATTTACACTAGAAAAAAAATCAATATTAGCTACATTTTTAATGATCATGGCTAATAATCGTGGTAAATAACTATTATTAACTACGGTTAAATAAAAATTGGTGCAAAAACTAGTTTTTTCACCATGAAAAACTTATTTGCCACTGCTTTTAGCTGTGGTAAAAACATTCGCCATGGCTTTTAGCCATGACAAATGTTTTAGCTACCCTCGCATGGTTAAGCCATGACAATTAAATGTTTTAGCCACCCTCACAAAAAACCACGATCGACAATCATTGCGTGGTCGTGGTCAATGACTATTCGCTACGATTATTTAGTATTAATCATAGCAATTAACCATAATTAAATGTCATATTTTTTGTAGTATTACCCATAAAAATAGAAGATATCAAAGGTGGGAAAAACATTCAATGGCTAACTGCAGAAGTAAAAAGTTCATCAATGATCACAACATAAAATAGCTCAATTATGTTGCAAACAGTCCATGTTAATTATTAACCTTAAAGAATCGGATTTAATACAATTTATCTCCCTATGATATTATAAATAAGCAAATTATCCATTTATGAAAAAAAAAATAACAATTTACCTCTCTGTGTTTTTTAAAGTGGAGCAATTTACCCCCCTAGATAGGGGGGTAAATTGCTCCATTTTAAAAAAACACGGAGAGGTAAATTGATTTATTTAAAAAAATACAGGGAGGTAAATTGATATTTTATTTTTCTTAGGGGGATAATTTGCACATTTACAATATCACAGAAAGGTTGCTTGCATTTTTTTCCTTGAAGAATCCGATAATTTGGAAAGAATGTATTGTACTGCAACTCGATGTCAGCCTTAAAAAACAAAATAATGCAGAAACAATATGACTACCTTGACACATGATGTAAGCCAACTACTTAATTAATTTACAGACAATAATTCAGATTCATATGAGAGACTGATCAAATCCTTGACGATGAGACACATTTGCAACGCAGAACACATGATGAAGATCACCAGATGTCACTCAAATAAAAACTGACTTTTCCAGTTCTGAAAGGTGAAATTAACATATGGTGGAATATTTGGAAGACATTGAATTTTTCTTTTTTTGTTTTTTAATAATAGTTGTTGCTCCATAACCTTGTTCAGACCCAAAAGGCGGAGTTTCGAAGAGGCGTGCATCTGAATGTATATATATATATATATAATTAATTACGGTTAATTATAAGTATTAATGATTTTTTAGAGTTAACGTGTTCTTTTTATCTATAAAAAAAGGGAGTATGCTAACTATGTAGCCACTACAACAAAATTTAATTAATATTAATGATAAAATATCAAGTGATAATTTTAAAATTGTTACTAAAAATAGATATTAAGTGACAATAAATAATTTTGATCTTATCACTATATTAATAGGATTAAATGCAGACACGCCCCAATCTTTGGGTCTTACACTTTACCTCCATCTGATCCTCCAAGTTCGACGCTAGCGTTGGCGGTGGTGATGGCGAGGTAAAGGTCTGGCTAGGGCCTTAGAACCAAAACCGAATACCCGGCCCTTGTTCTTGCCCCCGACTGCAATCAACCACAACTCTTGTTCGGTCTGCACCACCGAGCCAGCCGATTCAGCCAGACGATCCCCAGGATCGGCCGTGGCCTGAGACTGGTGATCCTCCAGCAACTTCTGGAACGTCTAAAAATAGTAAATTATTATTATTTCCAAAAATTAAAAGAAAATAAATTTGAAAATGTAATACAAAGCTTCCCGCCACCTCTGCTGCCCTCGGGCCGCTCCAGCCGCCGTCCGCCTTCTTCTTATAGCATCTGGAGAATAACTCCATCTACTTGACTGGCCGACCGAGCTGTGTCTCATCCCGATGGAGGTAGAATCCCCACGGTAGACAGTAGAGGATGCGGCTGGGTTGGCGAACCAGTTGGCTTTATTCTTGGCACACTCGTCCTTGAACTCCTTGTTGTCCCAATACAGCAGGAGCTGCCGCCGGACTTCGTTCGCCAACCAGAGAGGCTTCACCAGAGACTGTCTGGCGAGAACGAACTTCTTGCGGAGGAGCTTACCCGCAAACACGTGAAAGACTTTGAACATGGACTCGTCGTCACAGTCCCACCAGTACGTCATCTGCAAAAAAAAAATATAAATTGTTAAAATATTTAATAAAACATATGAATTAATACCATTAAATTGAAATTAAAGTACGTTACCTTCAGGCTCTCGAACCAGAAATGATGGTGCTCTGGCGACACCTGGCGCAAACAGCCCCAAGGGTGAGGATTGTGTCCTCGCACCACCGCGTACATGCGCTCGTGTATCTTGCTCTCAGCCCTAAAATTATATATAATTATTATGACAGAAAAATAATAATTTAAATTACAAAAATATTTTAAAAACATATATACCTGGCGTAGGCAAGGGTGATGTCGGCGCGCGGATGGTGGGGGAGTGGTGGGGGCAGGTGGGGGTGATGCAGCCCATGGACGGGCTGGATCTACTGCCGGTGCGGGAGTAGACGGTCCGACAGCCTCTGGGACATGTGCAGAAGTAGATAGATTGGGCTCCTACTCCTGCACTGGTGCGGCAGTTGGCTGCTCTGCCGGTGGTGGTGGTGGGGTGGTCGGAATGCTGCTTCCCCACCTTGGTAAACAACACCCCCCAAAGTGTGGCAGCCGAACCACGACCGCGGCCACGGCGACAACCACGACCGCAAGCACGACCACCTCCTCGAGGAGGGAAATCCCTAACCAGACATGATCTACAATTTTTTTTAAAAAAATATTAGTGATATGAATTTTTAGAAAAATATGAGTGTCAATTTATTTTTTAATAATGATTATTTTCTAAATTTTGAAAAATTGAAAATGTAAAGTAAAACCCAAAATTCTATACTAAGTCCCAAAATTAATCTAATAAATGGTATATTATTGGAATTTTTCCTACAAGTGGGTAATCTAAATCTCAAAATTCTTTCCTAAAATGTATACTAAAATTTACAATTATTTCCTAAAACGTATACTAATCCACGTATATTAAATCGATAATCTAATACATTATAATCCTAATTTATTTCCTAAAGCCTAATATTTTTTTAAGAAAAAACAAAAAATCATTTTATAAATGTCAGAATTTTTTTTGAAAATAACAAAAAATATTTTATAAATTGCAGAATCTTTTTTTTTAAATAACAGAATTTTTTCAAAAAAATAACATATAACACTTATAAAAATAAATAGATCATTTTTTTAAATTAACAATTCTTCATAAAAATGAAGAAAATTATTTTTGTAACTAAAATTTTTGTTAAAAATAACAGAAAATATTTAAAATTGACAGATTTTTTTTTCAAAGTTAGTGAAAATAACAGTTTTTTTTTTTAAACAAAAATCTGTTAAGTTCTTTATAAATAACTGAAAATTTTGTTAAAAATAACTAAAAATATTTTAAAAATAGCAGAAAAATACAAAAATTTCATATATTTATTTTCAGAAAAATACATGATATTTTTAAAATAATTATTGTATTTATCCTAAAATTTCTAATAACATCTAAAAATTCTAATAAATCAAAAAAATGTCAAAAAATTCTCAATAAATCCACAAAATATTACATACAAAAATTACAATTTCTGTCATTAACATAAAATTGCCTACAGACTTTACAATGTAATCCTCTAACATTACAAAAATTACATAAAAATGCCATAATATTACAGAAATTACAGAAACATGCCCTAATATTACAATAATTACAGAAAATTCCCAAAACTACAAAAAGTAATGTATTATAGAAATCTACCTAAAATATTAACAACAATAACATCAAAATGTCACAGTAAATTACATGGCTGACAGAAAATGCAAAATCAGAAGAAAAAAACAAAAAAAACAAATTGCAAGAGTATTTTGAAACCTTACTTGGTAGGTGGCGACTGGGGACGGTGGCGACGGCGGATGGTGGTGACTAGCAGATGGATGGCGACGGCGGATGGTGGCATTTATAGAGAGAGAGTGAGAGATGGGAGGGAGATGGCCAGAAATGGGGGCTTATGGCGACGGATGGCGGAGGCTTACGACGACGGGGGGTGAGGTTTACAGAGGGAGAGTGAGAGGATTAGAGAGAGAGATTGAGAGAGAGAGAGAGAGAGAGAGAGAGAGAGAGAGAGAGAGAGAGAGAAGTGTGAGGCAGAAAATGAGAAAAAATCTGCCAAGGGTCGAATTTATATAAGAAATTTGGAACGGTCGTATTTTGTTCCGACCGTTCCTAAGCCCAGTCCCAACGACAAAAACAACGTCGTTTTGATGTTAAAACGATGACGTTATATGACATTTTTTCTGATAATGAACTTAATACGAACTGTGATTTAATATTAATGTGTTACCAGAACCGTTCCTAAACACAAAAACGGTGTCATTTGCTGACTTGTAAATGTTGATTGTTCCTATTTTCATTCATGACCGTTCCTATATGTATTGCAAATATTTTTTGATCTTCTTAGATAATATATATATATAAATTAAGAAAAATACGTTCCGAACACGTGTATGGTCAAAGAAAGGTATACAATTGGCCATTTAAAGAATTTGAAAACACAAAGTAATTTTCAAAAATTACCACACGTTCACAACGAGAAGTATATTTGTATAATTAAGTTTGTTAGTATTTCACAAATATAACTAGCATCTTCTATTGTTGTACTGCATCGTCTAATCATACCGTCAAAATTCCGATATGACCATTAGATTTGATGTACCACACGAAAGAATACATTATATGTAGTTTTGAAAATTTTCGGTGTGCAAATATCGAGATATCATTTTCGGTCAGTATTCGTCATTATAAGAACCATTGCATCCTTCAATTCGGCCGTCTAATTGAAAATCTGACTGGTAGATATGAATATTATTCATAATCTTGTATGTGTTTAAAAATGGCGTTGATCTGGCTCACGGATGTTGAGATATCGTCAAAATTAGGAAAAATACAGAATATAGTAACACAGTTTGGAATGGTTACAATTGCCCTAGGAACGATTTTTTTTATAGTAATAACATAGGAACGGTACAGGGTTTATCTATAGGAACGGTCATAGCCACGTTAAATTACGAACGGTTGGATATAAAATGACCGCTCCAAAATTTGATTTTTCCACCTTTTTTTCATTGGGCGCCAAAACAAAAAAGTTGGACCTACATCTGGAACGGCCCCTCAATTAGTCTGACCGTTCCTAATTCAATTTTGGAGCCTATTTTTCAGTAGGTGCCAAATTGAAAAATTGTACCTGTAATAGGAACGGTCGTGGAATATGTTGGTTGTTCCTCGTTTCAAATTTCCCACAATTTTTTTTTCATTTGGCACCTACTTAAAAAATTGTACCTATAATAGGAACGGCCGCGGTACATGGTGACCTTTCCAATTTTTAAAATTTAATCTCTTTTATTAAAATATAAAAAATTTAATACAATGTTGAAACCAACATTTCTAAAAAAATTAATACATCGTTCAAAAGTTATATTTTTGTATAAAAAAATTATAATTAATAGAATAATGTTTAAAAGGTAACTATGCACTGAATTATCAATAAGTCTCTTCCTCGGTCACATCTTCGTCAAAGCTATCTTCGTCATCTTCATTATCAGATCACCATTTGGCGAGCGCGATGTCCCTGCTCCATGTTGTGATGTGGACAGATTAACGATCAATTGTATTCCCGCTGGGTCATGAAGTTATATGTTTGGTTGTTTGTACCTACATCTGGATTAGATACGACTTCATCCATCTGTTAGGCAACCTCGGTCCATCGTGAGTTATCGATTACTCTTCGAGCCTTGATTTTGCAAAAAGCTTTCCGGTCGACTTTGTCTCTCTTCATGCTCGGGTAATCGCGTAGTACATTTGTATTACTTGTTGCGCTAATATGAACGGTTCATTCTCTTGGTAGAGCTTTTTGAAATTGACATCAACGATGTGATAATGAGTGAGTATCTTCATGCCTCTAACCGGATCGATCCAACAACAATTGAATAGTACAATGTACATGTCTGGTATAAGTGGGTAATCTAACTAAATTATCTCTTCCAGTATTCCATAGAAGTCAGCATCCGTGTCTGTATATGATGAGCTTTTGACACAAGCACCACAATTCATTGTTGACTTCCCGACATTGTGACGTTTAGTGAAGAAATTGAAGCTATTCACGAAGTAAGACGGGTACGTCGTTACTTCTGCTCTAGGGCCCCAATAATGCAACTTCAACAATTCGTCATCTGTGTGATTCAATTCGGGTTTCACCTGCAATTCATCAAATAGCAATCGAAATAATTCATAAAAAATTGAGCAGATAGTCGTAATTTATAAAAAAGTGACACTTACACGACGCCTGAACCAATCCTTGAATTGGGTTGCCACTAGTTGATCAATTATTGGGTCCTCCGAATGGTGTTGCTCGTACAGTTCGTTCAAGAATGACCTGTATCAGGAACAGTGATAATTATAAATATCCGTGTTCAAACTGAAATGATCGAAGAGAGAGTTAATTTGTATCAAAAACTTACTCGTAGTACGGCGCAACTACTTCACAATTACACAACACGTACGTCTTGATAGCATGAAGTTCCTCACCACTCAGCCATCTCTTCTTTGAGGCTCCACTTGCTCGGCCCAGGTGATTGAAAATGGACCGTACTCTTTGATTGTCGTTTCTCGTGAGATCATCGTTTCGACCGAGTCTGCTTCGCTTGCAGAGAATGTGCGGTTCGAAGTAGTGAGAAGAGAAAAGCCCGATTTCTTCGACAATATAAGCCTCTACAATTGACGCCTCGACGTGTGCTTTGTTTTTCACATTCTTTTTCAAATCACATAGGAATCTATTCGTACGAGTATTTATTAAATACAAATTAATTGCCACAGCAAAATAATATATATATTTAACGGTAAATTTTCTAGTGTAGTTAATTACCTCTTAAATGGGTACATCCACCTGTATTTCACAAGCCCCCCAACGCGCGCCTCATATGGAGGTGAATAATTAGGTGCTCCATTGAGTCGAAAAAAGAAGGCGAAAATATTTTCTCGAGGTTGCACAGGATGACGGCTACACTGTCTTCCACGTCTTTTACCTTGTTCACATCTAGGGTGGTTGAGCATAGGATTTGGAATAGAAGGCTCATCTGTCAAGGCCCCCACACGTGCCCAGAAGCATTTCACGGAAGGCAACCGAAATCAACTTCTCCATGAATACATGACAATCATGCTCTTCATCCAGTGCATCCTTAGCTCATTCAGGTCGACGCAGCGGGACAAGTTAGATGCATACCCATCAGGAAACCTAAGACAACAAATCCACTCATATATCCTCTTCTTCTGATCCTTCGTCACTGTATATACAGCTTTAGGCAGCACGTTCGGTCTCCTTTCGTCCACCTCAAGCTCTGGCTTACATATGATCTTTAGGTCCTTCCGTGTATTCAAATTGTCCTTCGTTTTGCCCTTTATGTCCATCACAGTATTGAATATATTGTCGAACACATTCTTCTCAATATGCATGACAACAAGATTGTGTCGTTTCAGATGCGCCCCCTAGTATTCAAGCTCCCAAAAGATGCTTTTCTTCGTCCGCTTATGGTTGACACTGTAGCCTTCTATTTCACTCAATGGTTTTTTGACTGCAACACTAAATGCATTGACATGGGTTCGGATCTGCTCTCCAGTCAGCCTCGGACGTGCAACCTTCCTCTCCATTCGAGTTTTAGTGAAGGCTTTCTTGTTCCTACGATAAGGATGTTCCGGTGGCATGAACTGGCAGTCAAAATAGCATGCCTTCCAACCGTGCTGTAAATGGAATGCCCTTGTGTCCTCCATACAAATTGGATACCCCATAACACTGGTGGTACTCCATCCAGACGCCATCCCATAGGCGGGAAGGTCGTTCACTGTCCACATCAATGTGGCCTGCATCATAAATGCCTGGTTTGTCACTGTTTCGTGCGTACGTACACCCACATGCCATAAATTCTGAAACTCTACGATCAATGGCTCCAGATAGACATCGCTAAGAGGTTTGGGATTCGATGGGCCAGGGATCACCATCGATAGGAACATATACTCAAACTTCATGCACATTCCCGATGGGAGATTGTACGGTGTAAGTATCAGGGGCCAACATGAGTAAGTTTTATCATACTGGTCGTACGGTGCAAACCCATCTGTGCACAACCTTAGTCTAACATTACGGGGCTCGGCTGCAAAATCAGGATACGTCCGGTCAAAATGCTTCCAAGCCTCTACATCGGACGGATGACACATCGATCCCTCCTCCGTCTGATGGCTCGCATGCCAAGTCATATGATCTGCAGTGGCCTTCGACGCATACAACCTTTGCAGCCAAGGGGTAAGCAACAGATACCTAAGAATGGCATACGGGGACTTCTTGCTCTTGGATTTCTGTCCTTGGTGGGCTTGTACCTAGCATCTCCACAAAACTTGCAATATTCCAGATCAATATCGTCCTTCTAGTACAATATGCAACCATTTTTGCACGTATCAATCTTCTGAACTGGTAAATCCAATTCTCTTATCAATTTCTTCGTACTGTAATAATCGATGGGGAAAGTGTGATCGCGGGGCATTATAGTATCAGCCCACTGGCACAAGTGATCATATGTATGCTCGAAAAAACCCCTTTCAGCCTTGATATTCACCAAAGAAGCAATTGACGCCAACTAAGTGTAGTGCAGCCGTTCCACAACGGTTGGTCGGCAGCATGAACAACATCAAAAAAACGGTCTGACAAGCCAGACACATAATCATAGGGCCCCAAACCGTAATATAAACTAGGACCCACATCAGAAGGACAATAATGAGTACCATCATTAGTCGGTCCCTCCTGGTTATACGAAGACCAGAAAGATGGCCCGGCGGCATCGAACACCATCCTCTGCGCCCAATCCATCTGAGTTGCATCACCCTAATTCGAACTATCCTCCTCCTGAACGGGTGACATTTGCTGATGTTGCACAGGGGGCGCAGTCAATGCATCAAAGTATTCCTGCACCCTCTCCTCACCATGCGAAGTCCAATTATAATACTCCGGCATAAACCCTTTCATACACAGGTCGAAATTTACTTCTTCTGGTGTTTTGAACCGTTCTTTTTTGCACTTTCGGCAGGGACACTTAATCTTCTCCCCGTCCATATATGCACGCTGAGACTAGGCCCATTCTAGAAATATTGTAACACCCTCCTCAAACTCCGGTGTCACACCCAGTACATCACTATCATACATCCATCTCCTCAACTGTGTTAACATGATTAGTCCTATGTACACAAGCAATTCACGACAGTAATTAAATGACCAGATCAAATTATATATATATATATATGATTAATCATTAAAGAATTTCAACTTCTTACTTGAGCAAAACACCTTTCAAGATCAATGTTAATTTAACGTATAAAGAATCAAGAGAGGGAGTTAGAACAAATGAGTTGGACAATAATAAGAACAATTAAAATGAAGGGAGATATACATATAGAGAAATATTGGAACGGGCATTGGAATATTATTTGGAACACTAAACTAGCCGTTGAAATATAATGTTGCTCCATCATTAGGAATGGTCTCTGGAACGGACATACAAATGCTAAAGTAACCATTATAATATAGCCATTGGAGAATATTTCGAACGGTCATCGGCACACATAATCTATTATGTAAATGGACCGTTCCTAATAGTAGCATATTTTGGACCGGTTCTTGGAACTAAACTTGATTTTCTCAAGACCCACAGTTTGGAACGGTCATTGCATTACATTGTTCACTCAAGGCGTAAAAGGGTCTCATTTAGCACTAGATCTTAGAACGGACTACCATACGTTCCAAATCGACCCGGGTTGTGGAACACGGGTAGGAACGGTTACTTAGTAAAATTTTAATTTCTATATATGTGTTCCAAATGCCAAAATATATCCGCTCCCTTTTTGGAACGGTAATGGGATTACATTTTGGCACACTTATGTTGGCACACAAATAGGAGCGGTACAAGCGTTCCTACATGTTCTGACTTTGAATAATACGAAAGTGATGCTAGCAACGGGTTACCGTTCCACAACTCTTCCAGTTACTGTTCCTATACGGAATACGGTTTGGTATGGTCCTACTAAATCGTCCCAATCGCCACATTTTGTTGTAGTGGTAGCTACAGCGAAACCATCTTCTCGTCTCTCTGCCTCTCTCATAAGGAGTTGTGTGAATAGAAGCAAATGCTTGCATCTTTATTTACATATCTTTCAATACCCATCTACCATCTAACACTTCAATAATGATTTGGTGGAGGGGTGTAAATTTAATCAAAACCATGGGTAGTGTAGACAAAAAAACACGTGGGTCCAGGGACAAAGCAGGTAACAAAAGTTATTGGGGGAACGCGTGGGGCCCACATACTATTTAATATCACATGTTTTCCAAGATTGGTGTATTGAATTTAGTAGGGATCAGTAGTGGGCCTTTAATATAGTAGCGGGCCTGTAAAAATGCTAGTAAACGCCAAACTGAGACCTATTAACATGGATAGGTCTCAGGAAACATGGCCATAATTAGTGAAAATATTAAAATTATCATTTAATTTTTTTCGCTAATGTTTTCTCCTTTTGTAGTGAGCATTATTTAGAAAAGAAATTCAATGTGTATAACTGCAGAATGAAACACAATGTTATTTATGTTTTCATTAATATTTCATAACTTTCAGTAAAAAATTATAGGAAATAATAGCATTGGAATTCTCAAGAACCTAAACGCGTACGTACTATGAGGGTGCTTTGGTAAAAAATTTGTAAGTGTAGTTGTTGTCAAAATCGAGTGTTTGAAGAAAAAAGGTGAAAAGGTTGAAAAAAACCGATCAAGCTAGAGTGTTTGATGATAAAATAATTAATACAAACTTCAAAATATATTAATAATTTCACCAAAATGTTGCAAAAGTATTTTGTAAATAAGTTTATAGCTTTTTGACTTAAACGAGCTTAATTTAAACAGTTGAAAAGATAATATTAAGACATTGCAAAAGTTGTGATGAAAATAAACTTGATACCTTGGCTATTTATTTCCTAAGCCCTAAGGACGAAATCTAGTCCAGATTATATTATGCAATCAAGCCCAACCTACTCAAATTCCATCAGGCACAAATCCTACTGGCCCAAGTGTAATTGACAAGTTGAAAGGATGACAAGTCAACCAACCCAAATTCTGCCACCCTGCTGATGGAGCAACACTCGGAATAGGTCCGATACTAGCAGGCCCAAGGCCCTCTATCTCGACCAACATGCCAATTACATTCTACAACAGCTTGAGTCACCTAACCCCAAAAAGGTGCCAACAATGAAGTAGGTTGAAGCTGGATCAGACTGGTCAAAGATGCAGGTAACTAACATAAAATAGTGTTCGAAAATTTGGTTTAAAACTAGTTTCAGTTTTCTATCTATTACTCCTTCTAGTTCTGTTATACTTGGAGAGCAAGAAGTCATTAGAGGGTTTATCATATTGCTTGAAGAAACTTTATGAGACTCACAAGTCTTATTCTAAAGGAATTCTAGCATAAAAATTCAACATCTCTAGATTCACAAATTGAACTAGCGTTTAAAACACATGAACCTCTAAGCAGCACTATTTTGGGACATAACCAATAAACACACAATCAAAAGTTTTAGGTCGCAACTTAAAATTCCTAAATTTTGGATATGCGACCTTAGCCAGGCACCCCCAGACTTTGAGGTAGCCAAGGTTAGGTACAAAACCTTTCCACATTTTGTAAGGAATTTTTTTTCAATTTTTTTGTGTGTGACTCTATTAAGCATATAACATGCAGATAAGACTACTTCACCCCCACATGTTATCAGGCATACCATAACTTAGTAGCAACATTCATAATTTCTTTGAGGGTTCTATTTTTTTTCGTTCAGCTATGTCGTTTTGTTCAGGTGTATAAGGAGCACTAGTTTCATGGATAATATCATTATTTCACAAAATTCTCTAAGAAAACTAGTGCCATATTCCCCACCTCTATTAGACCTAAGCCTTTTGATCTTCTTGTCTAATTGGTTTTTCAACTTCGGATTCGAATTTCAAAAAACATTCCAATAGCTTCAATCTTTTGTTCTTAATAGATAAATTTTTGTGTATCTAGAAAATCATCAACAAAAGAAATGCAATATCTTTTACCTCATTTGCTTAGTGTGTTTGTGGAGTAAGCCAGATCCAAGTGAATTAGTTCAAGTAATTCAATGCTTCTAGAATAGGACAAGTAAGAGTGTACGCAGTGCGATGGGCCAATTTAGGCAATTTTTTTCGGCCCAACCCAATGTTTGCGGTTTTTAAAAGGTTTAGCACAAGCCCAACCCAACAATCAGTAAAACCGCACTTTGCGGTCTAATTGGATTAGGCCGGATTGGGGCGGTTTTTGCAGTCTTGAGTATAAAGTCAATCACCTATAAAATCAAAATGAATTTTAAAGTTCAACTATTATACAGATATAAAATTGATAATTTCATAATACATATTCCAAAGTCACGAATAAAAGTCCACATGCAAAATAAATTAATAGCATTCATCCTATGATTATCTCTCACGTTTCAAAAAAATTCTCCAATATAAAGTTAAATACCAACTACTTGAGCTTGATTTATTACAAATTTATGAGCTCCAAAACCTACAATGTAAAAAATAAGTATTACAAAGAATTCATATTTCAACTAATTATAAAAAATTAAAGAATATAACTATACCATTTTTTGTGCAATTTCAATTATCAATGTCATGTGCTATGCTTGAGATTGCAGTCCTAAACTCTGCAAAGGTAATATGTAATTGTTAACATAATAAAATTGTATATGTGTTATCACTTTCAATGAAAAATAGAAAATTACTAAACAAATATAAGAAGATTAAAGCAATAAAAAACTAGTGTACCTTCATGTATTTCTTCATACTTCTCAATCTGATCCATTGCTTTTTCAATATTAATTGGTTTAGACACAACCAACTTTGAGCACATATGAGGACTTCTAGTATTTTTTGTTCTAAAGAGCTCCTAAAAAGATCAAGTAGCGACCACTCGTGCTAAATTCTTGCTCAGAAGCAACGGTGGACACAGGAGTTGCCAAAATATCCCTTGCTACTCGACAAAGAATCAGATATCTTGAGGAGTTTGTCTTCCACCAAATTAAGATATCAAAAGCCTTATCTCTTTTCTCTTGAGGTTCACTCAAATATTGTGACAACTTTGATTTTTGTTCCACATTCTCATTTCGTTCAGGTGTTTGTCAAATCCCTACTTTATAAGCTTCATTACATCTCTAAGTTCGTCAACCTCATAATCTTGAAATGTTGGGCTAGGAGTATCTCTCCTAACTTGAGAAGTATGAGAATCCTAAAGCTCCAAGTAATGATCATAGAGGTCATCTGTCCAATCTTGAAAACTAGGAGGATCAATTATGTTTTTCCCCCCTCGTCTCTGCTTCTCATTATCACCAACATCTTCAACACCATCATAACTATCAATGTAAAGAGCATATGCATTATCCTCCCTCTCTAAGCTTACATTCCCATTCAAATTTTTCAGCATGCTCCAACATCAAATATGTCGAGTTCCACCTAATATCAATGTTAAGACTCACGATGTTTTCATTCAATTTTTTCCATATCAATACATTTTTTGAAAATTTGAAACCTAGAAGGAGAAGACCTCACATATTTTATTGCATTCTGAATCCTGATAATTCATTTGCTTTGGGAAAAATGCAACTACCCCCTTCTGATATGCAAAATGTGCAAAACCCCCCTGTGAAAAAATAATTAGCAATTTACTCCCTGTACTTTAAAAAATGGAATAAATGCTTTAAAGGTACCGTACTATAGGGCTACTTTACAATTTCGATACCATGCTTTTCGAAATGGCAAAATCAGTACCATACAATAGATAATTCTGACATGTTTGATACCGCAGTTTATGAAAGTTGCAAGTTTAGTACATTAGTTTTGAGATTGACGGTTTTAGTACCAACCCTCATCTTTTGATAATATCATTTCTAGTCCCCTAAATTTATTTTTCGCACTGATTTTTTCCATTTTTTCCCAAATTTTCAGATTTAGTACCTTATGCCTGAAAATGGTATCAGAGCCTAGGTTTATTGAAGAAATATTTGTTTATATTACATATTGATATTTTATCCCTAACGGAGGAGATCTTTAAAAGCATGGAACCGAACGAAAGTTCGAGTTACACTGAAAATAGGGAATATTTTCAGATTCTGAAAATACAGAAAATAAAATTTCTTATGGAAATTCTTAGAACCATCGTCAACAGTCCAACGTTGGTTGATGCGTCACTTCTTCCAAAGAAAGAAAGAGAGGAATGGCACAGAAATCGCCATGTCCGAGAGGTGTTACCAGGAAATGCAGTGAGACGTCTACAGGGAGCTGAGATCCATGGAAGAATCCTAGCCAGGAGATTCGGAACAGGTAGATTCCTGAAAAAATTACAGTTCTAAAAATAATGATTAAAGGAACTGACTGGAGGGAACTCGAACCGGATACCTCAAAGTACTCTCAGGACCTTAGAGAGGCACAAAGGACAGTTCAAGACTATGGACATAGGCTAATCCATATACCTATGAAAATAGACCTCTTGAACCAAAAGATGGATGAGATCCTAAAAATCCTACTAGATCTACAAAAAGATCTCACAGATCTGAAGACTGAGGTTACAAATTTGAAAAGAAATCAAAGGAATACCCCCGAGATATCCAGATCTCATCAGGAACGCATCAGGGACGCCCTTGGACCGGTATCTTTCCTACATCAAAAGGGAAAGGCGAAGGAGATCTCAAAGCCAAAGACACAAGAAGAACAAATCATCGAGATAATCAAATCCATAAAATAATGGAGATATCAAGAGTGGATCTATCGGATTTACAAGAGTTAGCTGAATCCTTTTCCCAACTAGGAATTGTGGATTTAGTCAACATCCAAACCAATGAGGTCGCTCCAGCTTTACCACCGCCGGAGGGAAGCACAGGCTCAAATGATCCGCCACAGGATCATCCAATGAGAGAAGGTACAGATTTTCACACCAATGCTACCCCTACCTTCGTGGGGACAAGATTGCGAGAAAATCCAGGAAGGAATCTAAGACGAGTGCCTGAAAACACACCATGGGCAAGGACCATGCTCCAGCCCTTACATCCATATGGTACTGTTATCAACCTAGATGTTATCGACTTCCGAAACATTGAGAAGCTGATAGATAAATGGGTTTGCAGCCATGAAAATTGCAGCAACTATGTTGGAACTAGACAAGGATAACTTCATAAAGCTTTTGGAGTTAAGCTTGGAAGGGTCGGTAAAGATCGGATGGGATAATACCCCAGAAGAGACCAAAGCAAGCATCCTTGAAGGAGGGTCTAAAAGTGCAATCGCGGATAAACTGGGAAAGTTAATCAAGATTCACTTCATCGGAGATGGATACTTCGAAGGAAGCAGAACAGAAAAGGCTAGGGAGTATGCACAAGCTCTATTTGGCCTCGAATTAAGAAGTATCTGTGTTGTAGATGAATATATCTATTGGTTCCGCAAATACTTCTTCCAGAGTGGGGTAACAACCGAAATAGCCACCCCAATATTCTTTGCAAAGATCTGTAGCCCATGGAGGGAAATGTTGATACAATCATACAAAGTACCTGCAGGGCAGCTGGATTCAGTTGCAAGGAGGATGTCTTTCCTTAAAGACAAACTGAAGGATTGGTGTTACCAAGCATCCATCCTAAAGAACATGAAGAGACTGAGAGGTAAAATCAAAAGAACCCCTCTCTGTTGTGATAATAATGATTTTCCAACTATTATAGGAGAATCAAGCGAGCAAAAGAAGAGGAGAAAGCAAGGTGGTGACTCTTAATCCAGGAGTTCCAGAAAATCCTATTTTAGAAGAAGATCATGGTGGTCTAAATCCAAAGCCAGATCATACAAATCTGGACAGAGAACAGGACCAACAAGGGCTTCATCCCAAGGATTTAGACGAACAGAGGCGAAATCCACAGGACGAACCCCTACACGGAGAACTTTCAGACGAGCCCATACCTGAGCCAATGAAAGTTTTAAGGATTGCAACTGTTGGACGTGCAGAGCAAAAGGACATATCTGCCCAAATTTCCCGTAGAAACGTGGTGAATTATGCCAATTTGAAGCCACAAAACGACATCCTAGATCTAGTCTACTACGGTGATTTGGTACCAATCTACCAATTCGAAGATCTTCCCTCAGATGAAAGCATCTATGAGAAAGAAATAGAAAGTGATTCGGATGGATCTTCAATCGAATCAGAGTAATTACAACGAAGGAGATAGGCTTCAAACCTCAGATAGCCTATCAGGATTCTTTTCAAAGTTGACGGTGTCAAACAAAACCATGGAAAGAATCATGAGACAAGACTCTAATCTCAGCCTATACGACAGATTTAGGATTGGAAGAATCGGAAGAGTCCTTAACCAGATAGGACTAAACCAGAGGAAACATCATATCATCTACAAAGTAAGTTCAGGTGAGTTTGCAATTCCTATGGAACTTATTGGTAATGTGATGGAAATGCAGCTTATTCCTAAAAAAGAAATTCTTGAAGAATTAAGTAAACTTAGAGAGGAAGCAACGGTTACTATGAAATGGATCCACATAGGAGCTATTGAAGTAGTAATAAAAGTAACTTTTAAGGAAGAAATTGATTCAGAAATACATTTGTCAATAATGGATAGAAGAATCAATAACTTAAGAGATGGTTGTCTTGGGACAATGAGAGGAAATTTGTATGCAGGAAAATTGATGTTTGATATTCATCCTAGGATAGCATACAACCTAGCAGACCAAGATTTCAGTAGAGTCTTAACCCTTCATCAGGATTTTAAAAGAAAGGATCTTATGAAAGATGGGAATAGACCATATTCTATAACATATAGAATAGCTTACGCCCTTTCCAACACACATCATTCTGATTTATTTCTTAGGAAAGAGTATATTGAGATTCCTAGAATTTTCAAGGAATTCGCTAAGGTAATGACACCAGATCCTATTAGAATACCTTGAATAGGTGGTGTTGATATCTTGATAAAAGATCACCCGGTTTTAGATCGAACCCTTAGTTCTAAAACTGATTTTAGTAGCAGGATGTCCTTTTCAGAAGTTAGGATTATGGCCTACAAAGGAAAAGAACCAGAGTTGTTGAAACCTTGAGCTATTAGGGTTGATAATGTAAAACTTAGATGACCTGAAGGCTGGAAACAAATCCAAGTTATATTTGACATCACTAGAACAGAAAATTATTTTTCTTGTGATGACTTATACCATCTGCAGCAACCTGTTGTGGGAAAATATGAAGGTATGCTAGAAATAATAGGCCATGAGATTCTTGTTACAAGTATTGCAGGATGAGAAAATGGAATAATGACTCTAGGAATAAGAAGATCATAAACATGGGGAAGAAAATGTAATGGTATAGAATTCAGTTTAGATGGTTATACCATTAGAATTAAATGACGAGCCCCTTTTCTATATACATATCTGTCAGTATGTTGTATGAACAATATAAGTCAGAATATTTTGCAGCTTATGTTGACTCAGGATCAAGGATTTGCACGGCAAAACCCGGTGTGTTCCCTAGCGAAGCTATGGAATCCTTACCCATTATTGCAGGGAGGGACTTTTCACAAAAAGTTCTAGTACTCAATAAGGGTATACGAGAAGCAAAAATCATGATTGGAGGAGCATTTAGAACACCTTGGTTCAAGGTAAAGACGCCTCCTATTTACTTTTATGATACGGGAGCAGATATTTTGCTAGGTAATAATATCATCCAGAACTTTGCAAAATATGTCCAGGATAACCACAAGAATCTGTTGATTTTTACTACTAACTGTGGTAGTGAGATAGAAGTTTTGCAAAGAGAAAAGGCATTTAATAGGATAATGCCCATAAATTTTCGAGGCAAACGTGGTGATGATACCAATTGACTCATCCAAAAATGCATGATAAAAGAAAATTTGGTAAGGCTCTTTTGTCTTTCAGGCAACAGGATTTCAGTGATGCTTCTGAAAAGGATCTTAGGATCTTGAAGGAAGCTATACAAGAGTGCAAGTCATTGAACATAGACGGAGAAAGTAAGCTTTCTCTCGAAAATATCAAAAGGCTTACCCAGAGGAACTTCAGTGA
Organism: Sesamum alatum; assembly: GCA_034509735.1. Classification (NCBI taxonomy): domain Eukaryota; kingdom Viridiplantae; phylum Streptophyta; class Magnoliopsida; order Lamiales; family Pedaliaceae; genus Sesamum; species Sesamum alatum. Next base: position 6,470,213 of record JACGWO010000005.1, read on the forward strand.
AAATCCTTTAGCATGGTGGGATAGAAACAAGATTGAGGCTACTCAAAAGGTCAAAGATGAATGCAAGTACGAGTATGTCCGATACAAGCCCATCTAAATGAACATGGAGGATAAGAAAGATATGCAGGAGATCATCAAAGAGCATATCAATCTTAGACTCATTGAGCTTGGAGTCTCTACCTATAGTAGCCCTGGTTTTCTGGTAAGGAACCATGGTGAGATAAAAAGAGGTAAACCCAGGTTAGTTATTAACTATCAAGGCATCAATAGAATATTACAATTTGATGGTTATCACATCCTGATCGGTTGTCGAAGCCCTCAAATATAAAAGCTGATTTTAAACTGTAGTAGTCGTGGAACCAGGTCGAATCCCAAGGGAACTATCAATTAATTTCTCGATCTAGTTGTAGTAACCAAAAAGAGGGGTATGAATTGAGTACTAATTATGAATTAATTAGAACTAAATTAAAAAGCAGGAGTAAATAACTGAGATGAGATTGATAGATGAAAAGTCCAATTCAAGGAGTTCGTCTTACCAATCGTTATGTCTATCATAGGTCACTTGTGGTTAATTCCATAATCAAGCATTCAACTTTGAAATTCATTAGGATAGCCGTAACAAATTCCCATTTTCCTATTGTAGTGGATTTAACTCAAGCATCTAAATCCAAACTTATTATATCAAGACTGGGCACGATAGCGTTCCATATCACATCAATAATAGCATTTGCATCAATGAAAACAGCTGAATCTAGATCAAACAACCGAGATAGCTGCAATTATCTAACCTAGTTTTCTCATCCCCACAAATAAATCATGCAAAGCACATAATAAATTTGCTCGCTACTCATACCACTCATTCATGATAGTTACGGATCACTGAACTCATAGATAGCGATAGAATAATTAATATCAAATCGAATTATCAGATTAATCAATAATAATCATTCCGTTCACAGTAAACCAAGATGAGGAATACTTGGCGAAATCAGATAAATTCAAGACCTCAAAACATAACAATTGGGTTTAACGTTTCCCTTGAATCGGAATAAGGAAATTAAGCTACTAACATGTTCATAGCAAAATAAAAATATTCTAAACGAAAGCATGAATTAGAGGAAGAGAGAAAAATGATGATCCAAAGATGATTCTTCTCTACGTTCTTGTCTTCCTTTTATACTTGAGAGTCCCCTTTCAATGCGACTTCAGAGTCCTCCTTTCATGCAACTTCAGAGTCCTCTTTTTATGCAACTTCAGAGTCCTCTTTCTATGCGTGTCTCTTCCATAAAATCAGGAAAGAGATCTCTTCAAAACTCTTCTTCTTTTCCCGCACAAACTCGGGTGTCGGATAGGGCGTGATCACGCCCTAATGGTTGTTCAAGTCTGCTAATGATTGTTTGTACTTGATCTCTTTTCTGTCTTCCTTTGGAGCTTTTTCACTTCTTTTCTTCACAACAGGTCAATCTCGATCCTTCATTCAAAAACCACATAATTCGATCATAAATGGGAAGAAAATCTTTAAAAACCATTCGAATTAAGCATGCATATGAGAGATGAAATGCACCTATCAAATTCCCCCACACCGAAACCATGCTTGTCCTCAAGCATCCCTTGATTCAAAATGCACGAATTATCCAAGTAGCCACACCCAAATTTCCGTTCATGTTAGTCAAGTATATCCCTTAATCAATAGGTCTTCACAGATTAAGAAGAGATAGCAATATTGAGAATAAACACTAATGGCATTCATATAAAAAAGCATGTATCCTATTGACTTTATCAAACGTAAACGAAATAAGTCTCAACACTCCTCACTAGGATGTCTCTCAAATCACTCGAGAAAGTGTTTAAGGAATTTTGTCACAGTCAAATCAAGAGATTAGAGTTCCATTGTCATAGGCTTGCTTGTAAATCAATTCTCCACCACTGCAAAATGCACATCAGTGCATAAATCAAAGGATCTTAACATGGTTTGTACGGGGCTAGGGCCAAGGTTTGTCAAGAGAGGTCAAATCGTGGCTCATGAATTCCAAAAGGATGATGTCAACTTAGTTGCTTGTATTCCCCAGCTTATTGTTTTTTTCTTTCACACCAAAGTGTTTGAAGCATGCACACTTTCGAACATGATTTTTTTGTTTTCAGTTTCACTTTCCTTTTTGAATCTTTTCCTCTTTTTCTTTCTTTTTCCTCATTCATCATTTTCTTCTTCTTCTCTTTTTTTCTTTCTTGTTTTTTTTTTTGGTTGCTCCCCTTTTCAGTTTTTTTTTCTTTCTTAGGTCCAACATCATGTTTCCCATATGCCCCTTGAACCACTTCACTAACTCTTTTTCGCGTCGACTTACAAGCAACCATATTAACATCATCCCCTTGAAAGGGTTCAAAATCTCTGCAGGCAATAACCAAGAAGGGGATAATCGGCTGAAATGCGGTTTAACCAAAAAAGTAGAGGCCAAGGCTTAATTGAGTTTTCTAAGGGTGAGTTTTTGGCAGGCTCTTTTCAAGGTTAATCGCTATTCGTAAGTGCCCTTATCACTTTCATACACCAATATGCAGAACCTGGCCTCGAAATGTATTACACAAGCAAGTTCTAGATTCACACACTAAATACGATGCCCTCAATTGAAAGAAATATACGTTCACTATTTGAATGCAAGTGCTTTGGCTCAAAAGCTCACATATAGGGCTTTAGTGTTGATCTTGAACGTTGTACGGTTAATGCAATCAATGGGACATCATTCACACACAATATTTTTTATGCCACAAGTGTTTCGTTTTGCCTACTAATCTCGACTTAAACCACAAATTCCTATTGCTTTAGGGACAACACAAAACAACATACAAGGAATTTAGTTCAAGTTACAGGAAAATCCACACATTTCGTTTCAAGATCAACTCATTTCAAGCACAAATTACGGTGTGCATGATACATAATCATCCCAAAACAACAATTTCACTCCGCAAAAATAAATTCCCAACACCAATCATAAACAATGCCAGCAACACAGAATCAAAGAATTATTAGGCCCATAACCACATTCACCACCATACAACTCATGCACAAAACTCCCCACACTAAGTACATACATTGTCCCCAATGTATGCACATAAAACCACACATAACATGGGAATGAAAAGTGAAAGAGAAATAGAGAGCATCCATGAAATATGTGGTGACGGCAAAGCGGGGCTAGGCGGCGGGTGGTGGACGGCGGCGGCGGCTGGTTGGTGGCTGCAATGGAAGTGGAAGAATCAGGGTTTTCTAAGTGTATTTGGTCTAATTTGACCAAGCCTCTTTATGTCTGTGCACTAATTTTGATTTTTTGTTATATATATGTATATATATATATATTTTTCCTTTTTTGGGAAATAAGAATGAGGAAAGAAGAAAATAAAAACTAATAAAAAGAAAAATCAACATAATAGAAAATACAAAGAAGGTACAGATTTGTCCCCTCTTTTAGGCGTGATCACACCTAACAGCTCCTCAAGTATGTGTATCTAGTGGAAAGTCGCCGAGTCGGTGTCTATTTTAGACAGAAGAGACGTGGGATAAGGCGTGATCACGCCTTATCTCGCTGTGAGGTCTGTCGTGCTCAGGACATGGCGCTGAATTCGGCATCAAACGGGGCGTGGGGTCAAATTGCGGAGGTGAGAAATAAAATCCTAAACTAAAAGTTTAATAGAAAGCATATAAGCACCGGTTTGCCTCCGACAAGTGCAATTGTTTAACGTTGGTATGCTCGACGGATGCCTTCTTCTCAATGTGTTAACTGTTGGAGTGACTTCAATGCAGTACCAATGATGCTTGTGACTTTATCACCACAAGAAATAATTTCGATTGATGGCCATTCACCGTGTTGAGACTTTTAATTCTCGCTGCACCATGAGGAAAAACATTAACAGCTTCAAAACAACCAAGCCAAAAAGAACTCGACTTACCTGGGCTGAGCTTCAAGCGAGATTTATAGAATTAGCCTCTTTGTCCCAACCTCCAACAGCTTCTTCAAAATAATATGATCATGAAATCTCCGTGTTCTCTCCCTGCAACTTCTCAAACCTTCTCTTCCACCCAACTCTCATTCATTCCGTTCTATAAACAGTCCTTCTAAAATAATGACAGATAATATTTCTCGTACACCCAAAATATAGATCTTTAGATTGTTGGGCAAGTCTTTCAGCTTTAGTGGGGATGCCTTCATGAAGGTATTCATAATGTCCCTCTCATGCTCATCCTCCTTTGATTTTGTCATCTTGTAGGGGAAGGAAGAGCGCAAGTATTAGATGAAGAATGTGGAATTAAATCAGACTCTACCTTTTCTTTTTGGGCATCGGTGTCTTTCAGAGCCTTATCAACTTCATTGGGTTTCATCGGTGCTTGTTCAATTAGGTGGATTCTCCTTCCACTTCGACGTGTTATAGCACTAACATTTGCCCTTGGATTTGTCTGTGTTTGAGACGGTAGCTTCCCGGATGTTTGAGCTTCAACCTACTGATCGATGTCGCTAACTGCGTGAATAGGTTCCCCAAGTATTGCAAGTCGGCCTCTGTCTTTTGGTAAGCTCGCCTCTATCCTCTCTTGAAATTGTTGAGTAGTAACAGCAAGGGATTTGACAATATCCTCTAGACTCATACTTGAATTTGATGCTTGAGGTGGGATTTGTGCAGGTGCTGGCGGAAATCGGTTAAAGAATTGCGTTTGTTGCCTTTAATTGCTCCTCGTGACTCCAATAACTGAAGTTTGGGTGGTCTTTCCACCCCGGGTTGTAGAAATTGGATTAAGGATCATATTTCCGTTGGGTTGCCCGGGAAATCCCCCTACGACATTCACTTTTGGCAACACTCCTTGTTGCAACGATGGGCATGCTTCGGTTGGATGTCTATAGTCTGAGCATATCCTATACACCACTGCTCCTTGAATCTTTCCTACAGTCATTTGGTGTACAATAATAGTTAGTTCAGAGAAGTTTTTCCTGCCAAATCATTGGTGTTTACTCGTAACTTGTTGAACATCCCAATCTCTTTGAAATCCATACTGTCTATGATTCTCGGCCATGGTAGGAATCCATTGTCTTGTTTCCATCTCGTTTCCAATTTCCCTAAAATAGATTCAACACCAACAATTAGTCTATATCAAGCAGAACAATCCCTGCCAAACAAAAAGTTTAGCAAGAAAAATAGCACAAAAACTAGATTAAGAAACTAAAAAAATAGTTCCCCGGCAACGGCGCCAAAATTTTGCTCGGTTGTCGAAGCAGTCAAATATAAAAACTGATTCTAACTGCAGTAGTCCTGGAACCAGTTCGAATCCCAAGGGAACTATCGATTAATTTCTCGATCTAGTTGTAGTAACCAAAAGGGGGGTATGAATTGAGTACTAATAATGAATTAACTAGAACTAAATTAAAAAGCAGGAGTAAATAACTGAGATGAGATTGATAATGAAAAGTCCAATTCAAGGAGTTCGTCTTACCAATCGTTATGTCTATCATAGGTCACTCGTGGTTAATTCCATAACCAAGCATTCAACTTTGAAATTCATTAGGATAGCCGTAACAAATTCTCGTTTTCCTATTGTAGTGGATTTGACTCAAGCATCTAAATCCAAACTTATTATATCAAGACTGGGCACGATAGCGTTCCATATCACATCAATAATAGCATTTGCATCAATGAAAACAGTTGAATCTAGATCAAACAACCGAGATAGCTGCAATTATCTAACCTAGTTTTTTCGTCCCCACAAATAAATTATGCAAAGCACATAATAAATTTGCTCGCTACTCATACCACTCATTCATGACAATTACGGATCATTGAACTCATGGATAGGAATAGAATAATTAATATCAAATCGAATTGTCAGATTTATCAATAATAATCATTCCGTTCACAGTAAACCAAGACGAGAAATACTTGGCGAAATCAGATAAATTCAAGACCTCAAAACATAACAATTGGGTTTAACGTGTCCCTTGAATCGAAATAGGGAAATTAGCTACTAAACATATTCATAGCAAAACAAAATATTCTAAACGAAAGCATGAATTAGAGGAAGAGAGAAAAATGATGATCCAAAGATGATTCTTCTCTCCGTTCTTGTCTTCCTTTTATACTTGAGAGTCCCCTTTTAATGCGACTTCAGAGTCTTCCTTTCATGCAACTGAAAGATTATGTGGATCGTTCCCGGAAAAAGCGCGAATGCGGAAGCGCGGTATAATTAAAAATTAAAACGGAATTTAAACATGCTTTTTAAATTAAAAACACGTTTCAAAGGGTGTGCCTTTGAAATTTTCCCGGGCATTCGGTGTATCTCATGAACGTATAACATAAAATAAATCATGGAGGCCATAGGGTTGAAAATTAAAGAGGGACGAAAATTTTTAAAACGAGACCTACCCGTTGTCGTTTTCGTCTTCAACGGCTACACGCGTTGTTCCCCGTTTTGCACCAAGATCCCGTCTTTGAGACCCTCTAATTCGTGACACACGATCCACCCACGTATCTTGCACGTCGTGCTAGCAACGAACAAGTGTATAATTTTGGAGTGGATGAATCAATAACACATTATCAATTAATGGTATTGATTCATCAAGATTCTAATGTGCCAAGAACAAAAGAATCAAGAAAACTATTTTCTTGAGAGAGAGAGAGGGGCGGACGAGAGAGAGATGGGAGAGAAAAACGTGTGTGTGTGTTGTGTGTGTGTGTTGGAGTTTCATCATCATGTAAATTGTAGGATGCTAGGGGTTTATATAGAAGAGGAGTTTAATCCTCTTTAAACTCCTCTTTTAAGAACTCTAATTTGATTAGGTTTTTGACCTAGTCAAAGTCCTAGTCAAACTAGTGTTTTGACCTAGTCAAAAACGATCCTAGCCATCCATCTCTCCCATTGATCTCAACCGTTGATTTAATTTAATTTAATGGAATATTTAAAACCTATTTAAATATTTCCAAGAGGCTAAAATAAATATAAATATTATTTAAGCCCATTAAATAAATCCCTTTGATAAATCTAATTTATCAATTTAATTCCTTCTATCAAATAGAAAGAATTATTTCTCCAAGAAAAAATAAAGGTCCCTGATTAAATCTAATTTAATCATTCCTTCACTCCAATATTTAATTCCAAATTAAATATTTAATTGTGTGTGGATAGTGTGTGACTCTTTAGGTTCACCATTCAGCTAGACTTGGTCGGATTCCTAGAATCCGTCCGTTACCATGGGTGGCCATCTAGCAACGGTCCATGGCACTAGAAACTAGGTGAAATATTCAGGGATGAACATTTAGGCTCTAACAGTACGCTTGTCCTACTGTCTTTCGGTCTCATCACTTAGTGTCTAGGGCACGGATAACGCAGGTACCCATCTTGGACCTAAGTGTCGGTCTGTCCTCACTAAACGCCGCAAGGGAAACCTTCTCTTCTGTTCAGTCACTGTGGCCACAGTTTTAGGGACAAGACCTAGAGCATACATGAGACTCAACTGTCAAAACCTATTGACAGGAGACAGATCCTTTCTTGGAAACTACTGTCACTTTGCACACCAGGACTGCACTAGACATGGCTTATGACTACCAAAGAGAATTCTGGCAATCTCTCACCATATCTAAGATACAGTTCTGATGTACAGGTAAACTCAGTAATTCCTCAAGTCAAAGGACTTGACCTGTTACCGTTTGGAACCGGGAATACTCGTCATACCTTGCAGACCATACTCAAGGTCCTCCGTAAGACGGTTCCCACGAGTCACCTCAGTCAGCTGCGTCCTAGCAGGCTAACCCACTAACACTGCTTAGACGATCCTCGTCACCCGTCGATGAAACACGACAGCAGATGCTTAGTGCAAGTCTCAAATGGAATCCCGGTACCCATTTTCGGGATTCCTTGACTTGGAGATTTCTGGACTGATTCGGGAAGACTGATTTCATGGACCTACCTCCAAGCGTAGTCCCAGTCCCTGAAATTGATTCTCAGTCCGTGGGCTTTGTTTGCGTAGTGAACAGATATAGAAAAGTGAACACAAACAAAGTAATGCCAAATGAAATTCACTTCTTTATTCATCAATGATTTATCAAACACCCATAATTGTCTAGACATAGGTTACATATACCCGCCAAAAATTGGCTTACATGGTCACCTATTCTAACAATCTCCCACTTGACCTTTAAAGCCAATCACCCATATGCCTAATCCCCATCTTCTCAAGATGTTGCGTATGAGCACTCTGCGACATAGGCTTTGTCAGCGGGTCTGCTGTGTTGTCTGCTGAGTTGACTCGGTCCATCCGAACGTCACCTCTTCCTACCATTTCTCTAAGAAGATGGTAGCGTCTAAGAATGTGTTTGGAACGGTGGTGAGATCTCGGTTCCTTCGCTTGCGCTATTTGCACCGTTGTTATCACAGAAGATGACAACGGGCTCGGCGATGCTAGGCACCACACCCAACTCTTGGATGTAGTTTCTCATCCAAACCGCTTCCTTGGCAGCTTCTGAAGCTGCTATGTATTCAGCCTCAGTGGTGGAGTCAGCAGTGGTTGCTTGCTTGGAACTTTTCCAAGCCACTACTCCTCCGTTGAGCTTGAATATATACCCCGATTGAGACTTGGCATCATCGTCATCAGACTGGAAGCTGGCGTCGCTAAAGCCTTCCAGAATTAGTTTTCCATTGCCATAGACTAAGAACATTTCCTTAGTCCTCCTTAGGTACTTAAGGATGCCCTTAACTGCATTCCAATGTGCCTCTCCTACACAGGACTGATATCTGCTAGTCACGCTCAAAGCGTATGCAATGTCAGGCCTGGTGCAGTGGACCGCATATTGGATGCTACCTACGGCAGAAGCATAGGGGATGACTTTCATCTTTTCAAGTTCCTCATCAGTCTGCGGGGACTGTTTCTTGGACAACTTGATCCCATGCCTCATAGGAAGGAACCCTCGTTTTGGAGTTGTCCATTCGATATCTCTTTAGGACTTTCTCCATATACGAGTTTTTGGGTGAGCCCTAACATCCTTTTAGATCTATCCCTGACAATCTGGATGCCTAGGATGTAGGATGCTTCACCCAAGTCCTTCATGGAAAACTTGGTTGACAGCCATGCTTTCGTGTTTCCTAACATTCTGACGTCATTTCCAATGAGCAGAATGTCATCCACGTAAAGCACTAGGAACACTATGGAGCTCCCACTGACCTTCTTGTATACACAAGGGTCGGATTCGTTTTTGATGAAGTCATAACCCCGTATTACCTCATCAAATCGAATGTTCCAACTCCGGGAAGCTTGTTTGAGGCCATAGATGGACTTCTGGAGACGACAGACTTTCTGTACTTCTCCAGCGACCGTGAAACCCTCCGGCTGATCCATATAGATCTCTTCTTCAACGAAGCCGTTGAGGAAGGCCGTTTTCACGTCCATCTGCCATATTTCATAGTCATACCATGCTGCTATGGCAAGCAGGATCCGAATGGATTTAGCCATGGCTACTGGCGAGTAGGTATCCTCAAAATCGACCCCGGGTCGTTGAGTGTATCCCTTAGCTACAAGCCTAGCCTTGAAGGTAGTGACCTCTCCATCAACGCCGAGTTTGCGCTTGTAGACCCACTTACAGCCCACTGGCTTAACACCTTTCGGTGGATCTACAAGTCTCCAAACTTGGTTCTCGCTCATGGAGTCCATTTCGGTTTTCATGGCCTCAAGCCATTTCCCAGAGTCGATGTCTGACATCGCTTCCCCGTATGTCTTAGGATCGTTATCCAGAAGATCGGTCGCACCTAGAAATCCATATCTCACTGGAGGTCTGGATTCTCTAGTGGACCTTCGGAGAACGGGAACGTTAGTGGTAACTGTGGGCGCTGACTGTATCGGAGCCGGCGGTTCAGGGGCCGGGGCTGGCCTGCCTTGAGGTTGTCCTTCATGCCTAGCATGTTGGACTTCTCTAGGTAGGTCAGTCCTCCGTTCATTAATCCTGAATCCTCTCGGTGAGGTTTCCGCGGCTATTTCTGATGGCTGAGTTCCATCACTTGATTCCTCAAGGATCAGCTCATCAGGTTGGATATCCTCTGGGAAGCCTTGCTCCAAGAATACTGCATTCCTTGAAACAAATACCTTTTGTTCCAAAGGGTCATAAAAGTAATAACCCGCAGTTTCTTTAGGGTATCCAACGAACCTGCATAGACTAGACCTGGATTCTAGCTTATCTCCCACTAACCTCTTGACGTATGCGGGGCTACCCCACACTTTCAAGTAGTTGTAGGATGCAGGCTTGCCGTGCCATATCTCATATGGCGTTTGGTCACTACACTAGTAGGCGCCAAATTCAATAACTTGGCTGCCGTTTCTAATGCATAACCCCAAAACGATAGGGGCAATTTGGTAAAAACTCATCATGGAACGAACCATGTTCCAACAGGGTTCGGTTCCTCCTTTCAGAGGACGCCATTTAACTGTGGTGTTCCGGAGGTGTCCATTCTGATATTATACCATGTTCCTTTAGATAATCTAGGAATTCGGCACTAAGGTATTCACCGCCTCGGTCTGACCGTAGGACTTTAATTTTGCAGTTGGTTTGATTCTCCACTTCAAGTCTGAATTCTTTAAACCTCTCAAGAGCTTCAGACTTGTATCTCATTAGGTAAACATAACCATACCGTGAATGATCATCGGTGAAGGTTATGAAGTAGGAGAACCCACCTCGGGCCTGCGTCCTTAGTGGTCCACACACGTCTGTATGGACCAAGTCCAACAGACCTGTGGCAAGCCTGCTTTGTCCTACAAAGGGCTTCTTGGTCATTTTCCCTCTTAGACAAAGATTCACAAGTTGGTAGATTACTCAAGTCCCCAACCTCTAGGTTCTTTGAGTCTACCAACCTTTTCATTAATTAAAAAGCGCGAATGCGAAAGCGCGGTATAATTAAAAATTAAAACGGAAATTTAAACATGCTTTTAAATTAAAACACGTTTCAAAGGGTGTGCCTTTGAAATTTTCCCGGGCATTCGGTGTATCTCATGAACGTATAACATAAAATAAATCATGGAGGCCATAGGGTTGAAAATTAAAGAGGGACGAAAATTTAAACGAGACCTACCCGTTGTCGTTTTCGTCTTCAACGGCTACACGCGTTGTTCCCCGTTTTGCACCAAGATCCCGTCTTTGAGACCCTCTAATTCGTGACACACGATCCACCCACGTATCTTGCACGTCGTGCTAGCAACGAACAAGTGTATAATTTGGAGTGGATGAATCAATAACACATTATCAATTAATGGTATTGATTCATCAAGATTCTAATGTTCCAAGAACAAAAGAATCAAGAAAACTATTTTCTTGAGAGAGAGAGAGGGGCGGCGAAGAGAGAGATGGGAGAGAAAAACGTGTGTGTGTGTTGTGTGTGTGTGTTGGAGTTTCATCATCATGTAAATTGTAGGATGCTAGGGGTTTATATAGAAGAGAGTTTAATCCTCTTTAAACTCCTCTTTTAAGAACTCTAATTTGATTAGGATTTTGACCTAGTCAAAGTCCTAGTCAAACTAGTGTTTTGACCTAGTCAAAGAGATCCTAGCCATCCATCTCTCCCATTGATCTCAACCGTTGATTTAATTTAATTTAATGGAATATTTAAAACCTATTTAAATATTTCCAAGAGGCTAAAATAAATATAAATATTATTTAAGCCCATTAAATAAATCCCTTTGATAAATCTAATTTATCAATTTAATTCCTTCTATCAAATAGAAAGAATTATTTCTCCAAGAAAAAATAAAGGTCCCTGATTAAATCTAATTTAATCATTCCTTCACTCCAATATTTAATTCCAAATTAAATATTTAATTGTGTGTGGATAGTGTGTGACTCTTTAGGTTCACCATTCAGCTAGACTTGGTCGGATTCCTAGAATCCGTCCGTTACCATGGGTGGCCATCTAGCAACGGTCCATGGCACTAGAGACTAGGTGAAATATTCAGGGATGAACATTTAGGCTCTAACAGGTACGCTTGTCCTACTGTCTTCGGTCTCATCACTTAGTGTCTAGGGCACGGATAACGCAGGTACCCATCTTGGACCTAAGTGTCGGTCTGTCCTCACTAAACGCCGCAAGGGAAACCTTCCCTTCTGTTCAGTCACTGTGGCCACAGTTTTAGGGACAAGACCTAGAGCATACATGAGACTCAACTGTCAAAACCTATTGACAGGAGACAGATCCTTTCTTGGAAACTACTGTCACTTTGCACACCAGGACTGCACTAGACATGGCTTATGACTACCAAAGAGAATTCTGGCAATCTCTCACCATATCTAAGATACAGTTCTGATGTACAGGTAAACTCAGTAATTCCTCAAGTCAAAGGACTTGACCTGTACCGTTGGAACCGGGAATACTCGTCATACCTTGCAGACCATACTCAAGGTCCTCCGTAAGACGGTTCCCACGAGTCACCTCAGTCAGCTGCGTCCTAGCAGGCTAACCCACTAACACTGCTTAGACGATCCTCGTCACCCGTCGATGAAACACGACAGCAGATGCTTAGTGCAAGTCTCAAATGGAATCCCGGTACCCATTTTCGGGATTCCTTGACTTGGAGATTTCTGGACTGATTCGGGAAGACTGATTTCATGGACCTACCTCCAAGCGTAGTCCCAGTCCCTGAAATTGATTCTCAGTCCGTGGGCTTTGTTTGCGTAGTGAACAGATATAGAAAAAGTGAACACAAAACAAAGTAATGCCAAATGAAATTCACTTCTTTATTCATCAATGATTTATCAAACACCCATAATTGTCTAGACATAGGTTACATATACCCGCCAAAAATTGGCTTACATGGTCACCTATTCTAACAGCAACTTCAGAGTTCTCTTTTTATGCAACTTCAGAGTCCTCTTTCTATGCGTGTCTCTTCTGTAAAATCAGGAAAGAGATCTCTTCAAAACTCTTCTTCTTTTCACGCACAGAGTCGGGTGTCGGATAGGGCGTGATCACGCCCTAATGGTTGTTTAAGTCTGCTCATGGCTATTTGTACTTGATCTCTTTTATGTCTTCCTTTGGGGCTTTTTAACTTCTTTTCTTCACAACGGGTCAATCTCGATCCTGCATTCAAAAACCACATAATCTGATCATAAATGGGAAAAAACCTTTAAAAAGCATTCGAATTAAGAATGCATATGAGAGATGAAATGCACCCTATCACATCCCAAGTAGATAACACTTAATTGATTGCATTAAAGGTGCTAAAGTGTTTTCTAAGTTCGATTGCAAATCTGGATTCTATCAGATTAAGATGGAAAATGATTAAAAGAAATACACTGCATTCTCCACACCTCATGGGTAATATATCTGGAATGTACTTCCAATGGGACTTGCCAATGCACCCCAGATATTTCAAAGAAAGATAGATAATCTTTTCAAAGACTATCTAGAATTTATGTTTGTGTACATAGACGATATCTTGATTGCATCTAAAAATATACAGGATCATATTAGACATCTTGAAATATTTTCTGATGGCCATAAGGAGGGTTAGTGCTTTCCGAAAAGAAAGCCATCATAGCTGTCAATAAAATTGAATTTCTAGGAATTCTTATTGACGAAACAGGTATTGAATTGCAAGAACATATTGTAGAAAAGATTCGCAATTTTATTGAAATTCTTAAAGATTAGAAGCAACTTCAAAGCTTCTAGGGAGTTGTTAATTTTGCAGGAATCTTTATCAAGGACCTCGCAAAATACAGAAAGGATTTTCGTCCACTTCTGAAAGAAACAGAGAGTTCATAGTGGAAATGGGAGGAAATTCATACGCGAAGAGTTCGTGAGTTAAAATAGGTTTGCAATAACCTGCCAAAGCTCCCAATCCCACAAGACGGGGATGAGTTGGTAGTCTACACAGACGCTAATGATTATAGATGGGCAGCAGTGCTCATGAGAAAAAAAGCTACTGGCGAAGAGCCATGTAGATACACAGGAGGGTTGCTCACCGAATAACAAGCTAAATTATGGCATATTAACGAGAAGGAATTCTTTGCAGTTTGGAAGACTTTCAAAAAATGGCCTTTGTTCTTACTGGCCAAAGAATTTACATTAAAAGTTGATAATACGAATGTTAAAGCTTTCTTAAAAAATAAACTTGAATCAAAGATTGAGAAAGATCATATTATTAGATGGCAAGCAGAATGTCAATATTATTGTTATAATATTGTCGTTATCAAATCTCACGAAAATATTCTTGTAGATTTCTTGACGAGAGATGGAGGCAGCTGAAGCAGACTCTGTCATCATCAAGCTCAGACACCTCAGGGAAAACCTTGAGGAAATTGATAAGAGATTTGGACATCTAACAGTTAAAGCCCAAATAGCTGGCCAAGTTCAACGAGCTGATCTGGACACTGTCCACAGCGCTATCAGGAATACCAAACTTGCTGCAAGCGTGTTATGGGACGACCTACTGGAACCCATTCGAAAGGCATCATCTTCGGTGATAGCCCTAGAATTAAGAGAGCAGGGCTCTAAACCTGCAATTGGAGAATAGGGCTCTAAACCTGTAGCGGCAGATTCAAGTACTGCTTGCACAAGGCCATTGCCAGACTCTGGTGAAAAGGCAGAAGTTGAGTTACAGGAAGTGCAAACTCCTGATAATTCAAGTTAACCCAGCACCTCTGGGGTTAAAGAAGAAGAGATTAACCTTAGGCCAATGACGGGCACCTCTAAGGTTAATACTAATGAAGCTTTATCTTCTGTTTCTGCTTGGCAGGATTATCAAAGATCATGGAAAAAACTTATTTCCCATAAAGGCATAAGCCCAGGCAAGACCATCGTAGATACATCTGAAAGATATAATAGAATCTGGATGCTCGAAGGGTCTAAACCAGAAGAGGTACGAGAGTGGTATGATTTTGGAGCTCTTGCTTCAGTTCATACTATGTCACCAAGCTTTCGGAAATCTCTAAGTTTCCGGAATGGATCGGTGGGGCGGTATATGACGCATGGCAAAACAATCCCCACTTTAAACGAGGAGATATTTTGGAGCTCAAGTTCATTTCCATAGCTCCAAAAAATCGCAGGAAAAGGGTCTCATCCAGCATTCCATTTCATCAAATTGCAGAGACCAGACATTGTAGCATTTAACAGAGTCAAGGCTACCACAGGAGAGGCTCCCTAGGTATCTTCCCTTAGTGAAGATGACATATCCACCAGAAGAGCATGGGGTTACTGGGTCTGTCTCACAGAGATGGATACAGTCAAGTATCCGTTTAAAATATTTTCCAATAAATTAAATGGATCATTCCTGTTAAACTCCATGACAGGAAAAAGCACCGAGTTTGCAAAAAGCTTGTTTGAAAAGAAAAGAATGTTTATATGGGAAAATAAGCTGCCTGCAACAGAGAACACAAGGAAGAAGGCATGCAGCATGATGCATGTAGGACAAATGGCATAACCACCGATGCCCTTGTTGTGAGAAACAGGAAAAGCCCTTGTTCGAAACGAAGATTCGAGTAACTCAAAATAAACCCGAACCAAGACCAGAGAAGGGTAAAAGAAAGGATTTTTACAAAAGGAAGTAAAAACCTCAAGATGTAAAAAGTCAAAAGGAAGACTGTCGGCAGAAGAAGACAAAAGTGCTAACAGTCAGAAAGACAAAGAACACCAGCTGGCAAGCACATGGCCGACAAGGCATAATGACCACAGCTGGAAAGTTGAAAGACAAAGTTGGTGACGAACGCAATGACGCCACCCAAAAACAAGATTGAAGTTCGGGTTTGAAGTCCGGGGGCTATTATAAATAGAGAGCTAAGAAGCAGATGGAGATCATCATATAACTTCTCCAACTTTTCAGAAAAATAAATTGTGTCTTCAAATTCTGTAAGTGTTAGAATTTCCAGTGTATAAGGTTATCCCCAACGAGTCAAGTCCTCTTATCCATGAGAGGCTAAATAGTTTTCTCCTCCATAGAGGAATAAAATATCTATGTAATATTTCAAGTATTTCTTCAATAAAGTGAAGGCTTCTATCCAACATTGTTTATCCAAAAATTTTTAAATCTCTGTTATTGGAATACTTCTACGCCCTAAGGTAGGAAACGAAATAGGGATGTGTTGTTTGCTGCTGAAGGAGCCAAGGACCTGCGAACCATCTGCTCTGGTAGTGTGGTTGGAAGAAGTCCGTAAAATCGAGGACTTGGAATACTCGGCAACAAAGCGGTCAAACCAAGGTATGAATTTATGGAGGCTTAATTTTATTTTTGGAAGCATATTGGGCCTGATCAGAATAGAGTCATATGGGTGCTATATCTGAAAAAGAAAAAATAAATAATTAAAATTTAGGGACCAAAAGTGACACTATCTCAAAGTTGAGGGGCTAAAATGAAAAATGAGGTACCTTGTTTGCAAATCTCTGTAAACTACAGTATCAAAACGACTATTTTGGGAAGTATGGTATCAAAAATGCAAGATTCCCTATACTGTGGTACCAAAATTGTATCTCACTCTTTAAAAAATGTAGCAAAAAATCCCCTAAAAGCGGAGCAAAAATCCTCCTGTGAGGGGGTTGTTTGTTCCATTTTGAATAACACAGGGGGGTAAATTACTAATTATTTTTCACAGGGGGGTAATTGCTCTTTTTGGTTAACACAGGGGGAAAATTGCATTTAACCCCATTTGCTTTGTTCATTTAAGCCATCTTTCACAATGAGATTCACAATATGTGCACAACACCTCACATGCAAGAATTTATTTTCAAGAATAGATCATTTCCATTTGGTATTTCTTTTCAAGTAATCAATAGCAAGATCATTTCATGAGGCATTATCAACTGTAACAGTTTAAATGTCTTTGATATTCCACTCCACTAAGCACTCCTTTATGACTCTTCCTATTATGGCTCCTTTGTGATTCTCAACCACAAGAAAGTTCAAAATTGTCTTTTGCAATTTCCATGAATCATCAGTCCAATGAGCAGTAAGACACATATAATTTAAATTCTGAATTGATGTCCATGTATTCGTGGTGAGACATACACGTTGTGATTTCAAAAGTTTTCTTAGTGCTTTCTTCTCTTCCACATAGAGCTTCATACAATCTCTAACAACAGTGGAATGACTTGGAACTACAAATCTAGGTTCGAAAGCTTGAGAATAAACTCTAAAATCTTCCCCTTCTACCATTTTAAAAGGTAGCTCATCAATTACAAATATTTGCTAAAGATTTTCTAATTCCTTCAATGTCCAGGTTTTTCATTTTACCAAATGCACGTTCATTTTCTATTTCTGGCTTAGTAAAGTCTGTAATTGAATTTTGAGACTTATCCTTTCTATGGGGGTACTTAGTACATATGTTATCTAAGTAACCTCATACCTACATTCAAGCATGTTCCTACGGATTTTCTGCATCCATTCATGCATGTCTGCATTCACATAAGATTCTTCCTATTAGTTAATAATATGTTATGTATTGAGTGGTGTAGGTAATTAACCCGTATCAGTACATAATTTGACAATTGTGGTTCGTGAATAAGGCTTGATCTTTACCATATTTTCATTCTCCACTTGAAAGAACTAACTTTGCAATTATCTCCACTATACATCAATCTTTTATACCAAGCATTTAAATATCTTCTCATGTTTTCATGATCGCACTTTTCTCTGTGAATCCATATTTTTTGTTTTTACCTATTCAATTAAAAAAAATCAAGATCTCTAGATAGTGCAACATTTAGATAAAAGAAATAAAGTAAACAAAGAAATAGACAAATTAAATAATCTCTTGACAATTGACAAAGAAATAGATAAAAGAAAATCATACATTTGAAGTTTGAAGGGGGAGAAGAGATTTAGAAACCCCAAACAAATGAACGTTTTTTTTTTTTTTTTTTTTTACTTTTGAGGAACCGAAGGCCAAGAGTTTGAAGAAGACTCTTTGTCTCTCTTTTTTATCTTATTTTCATTTCTTAAGTTATAGTTATTAAAAATACTATCTATTTACATAATAAAACATTGTTAATGGAAACAAATAAGATAATTTGAGAAATTTATTAAAGATTGACAGTATAAATTGAAAATATACTAATAGTTTACATATTTTTATTAATTTATTATTTATAAAATCTAAAGTGCTAAAGAACATATGTATACTAATTTAATTTAATTGTAAGTATATATAACTTTTTGTTCTTATTTCTTTTTTTAAATAGCTATTGTTCGTTTGGTACTACTACTACTTAGGGGCGAGCTCGAGCTCAAGCTCGATTTTGAATAGTATGGCTTGAGTTCGAGCTCGAGCTCGAGGAGCTCGTACAGTCGAGCTTGAGCTCGAATCTTACCTAATGAGCTCGAGCTCGAGCTAAATTCAGCTCCGGTTGACTTCAAGCTCCTCGAGCTCGTTAATATTGGTATAATTTTTGGTATATTTTTTAATTATTGGTATAATTTTTTTAATAAAATTATAATATTATAAATTATAATAGTATAGAATATGTATATATAAATTAATTGTTAGAACTTGTCAATTTAAAAAAATATAAAAGATTATAAATAAATATTAAAATATAATATAGAATTTATATGTGTCATATTAAAAAATATTAAAACTTACTAAATTGTTGATTAAGCTTGTTTATTTCATTATTATTATTATTATCATCATCATCTTTAGATTAATTCATGGGAATCACTAAATTTTGACATAAATTTGTAAGTAAAATTTATAGATTGTATAATGTGTACTATGTATTTTGATATAAATATAAAACTCAAAAATAGATATAGAAAAATCATAAGTTAATTATTAGGACTTGTCAATTAAAAAAAGTATAAGAGGTTATAAATAGATATTAAAATATAATATAGAATTTTTATGTGTCATATTAAGTAATTATTTTAAATAAATTATTAAAACTTACAAAATTGTTGAGTAAGTTTGTTGATCTCATTATATATAATAAATAAAAAAAATAATTAAAATTGTTCAACCATGTTACCACCACCACCACCATCTTTAGATTAATTCATGGAAATTACTAAGTTTGACATAAATTTATAAGTAAAATTTATAGATCGTATAATGTATATACTATGTATTTTGATATAAATATAAAACTCACAAATAGATACAAAAAATCATAAGTTAATTGTTAGGACTTGTTAATTTAAAAAAGTATAAGAGGTTATAAATAGATATTAAAATATAACATAAATTTATATGTGTCATATTAAATAATTATTTTAAAAAATATTAAATTTTACTAAATTATTGATTAAGTTTGTTTTTATATAAATATAAAATTTAAATGTATAAATAAAAGTACCAATTTCATAGTTTATTATTATCTAAAATAAAATGTATGATATGATTAATAATTACAATATATGGTCAAGTTTTAGTATGAAATTGATAAAGTATTGAATATCAAATTAAACATATAAAAATTCTAAATATATATATAAATATTAAAAGGGGAGGGGGGGGGGGAAGCTCGCTAGCCTAACAAACAGAGACAATTGAGCTCGAGCTCGAGCTTGAGCTGGCTCGACTCGAGCTCAAAAAACTCAAGCTCGAGTCGAGCTCAAACTTGAGCTGGCTCGCGAAGCTCATGAGCCGGCTCGACTCATCTGCCACCCCTACTACTACTATTGCGGTTGAGCGCGCGAGCCGGCTCGACTTATCTGCCACCCCTACTACTACTATTGCGGTCGAGTTCGGTCTACGCGGTTCGCATAACTAGAAAACCAAGCCCAATTACTAAATTGAAATTTTCTTTTAATAGCCCAAGACCAACTTAACCAACCCTTAGCCCACCAAATACGCTGCGGTTTGGGTTGGGCCGGTCGGTTGGGGCAGCCCGACGATTTTGTTGAACACCCCTAGGGACAGGTTTAAAGGGTTCCTTTTAACATACTTTTCTTCTACGCAAACTGTACATTTAGAGCATTCATTTGTATCAGATGTGTTTATAAAATTCATACTCTTTAGTCTTTTAATTGAAGCAAAGTTAATTGTCTGAGTCTACCATGCCAAGGTTTAATAGATTCAATCATATAAGCAGAAGTAGAAATTTTATTAAAAGGAGTAGAAATTGTGTTAAGGACAAATAATCCACCTGATAGGTATCCCTTTCCTACAAAATCACCATTTCTGGTGATTATTTCTTTGTCAGATTCTAACACTATTTTTAGGCCAACTTTATTCAAAAGGCTATCAGAAATTAAATCTACACAGTGAAGGCACATAACATCATTTAATGCTAAAGTTTTACTAGAAGTAAGTTTGAGAAAGATCTTTCCTTTACCCAAAACTCCGACAATAGTGGAGTTGCTCATGTAAACGCATTCACGTCGGTAGCCTTGAGGAATTCGTGGAACGGGGCCTTATGGGAGCAGAAATGCCTAGAAACTCCAATGTCCAATCTCTAGTCTTTTATAAGTTTTTTAACCATTTTAAATAGATTTCTCATATATGGAGACATCAATAAGTTTTAACTTCAAATACTCTAAAGTCTTGCAAGCAATAACATAGCAACCGCCGTAATCTAAGCACAAAAAGGGCCTTTTATGTTCACTTTGAGTTGCCACGGGTGATAGTAAAGGCATTTTGAGCAAGAAAACATAACAATGATTTTTGTTTTTCTTAAGTTGTTGGAGATTTAATAGGCAATCATCACATAATAGATACACATTGCCACATAAAATGTTCCGGTGATTACCTCACTGGTTTGGTATAACAACCCCGAAGCGTGGTTGCTATACGCCTTAATTCTTGCAGAGGAACGATAATCTCGGACCTTTCTGGCTCGCTTAGAAGTTTTTGACCTATCACGTCGATCTACAAGCACGTCTTTTTTTCAAACTTTCTACAAGCACCTTCTTCCCATTCCAAAAGGAATGCTACCAAAGTTATCCACCCAATTCCACACACCTTAAACCTAGGAGACTGTGGTGATGCTCCAAGAGAGAATAGAGTGAGAATATTTGCGAGACTGATATTTTGGGAATGTACATAGAATAATCGCACACTCTTGGACCCCTGAGAAACACCATATTTATAGGTGTTCATCATTATTTGTCACAAGAGAAGTCTTGGTCCCAGGCAAGTTCTAGAGACTTCAAAAGCTATATCAAGAAAAGTCTCCCAACCACAAGTTTGGGATACTGCAAAACTCTATTAGATATGGATCTATATCCAATATCAAACTGTATCAAGAGAGTTTTCCAAACCACAAATTCAGGAGACCGCAAAACTCTATCAAATATGGAAATATCCAATATCTCCCACTCATACATATTTAATAAAATATCTTCAATCTAAAATTTATCATCTCTTATCCCTTCTTTCATACAGGGAATAAGGCATGCGACTAGGAGATAGGAAATGTGAAGAGAGTCATATTAAGTCATCACCGAACTAACATAACCCTTCAACACAAAACTCACTATGTTCCTCAAACTTTGTGGTCCCCCTTGATCAAGCATCTCTAGATCCCTCTCAAATATATTTCGACGTTCATGAATAGTCAGGCATTTTCCAACTTAGTCCCCAAGCTATCCACAATAGAACATAAGTGCCTCACTAACTTAGTTCTTGCTTAGCCTCTGACATCAATCAGTTAGCCTTGATAGCTTTCCTATACATGCTCAAACAGACCAAATCACTTGTGGCCATTATAACTTGCTAAAGTAGCATCGTCAAGATTACACCTCATGATATGGTCCAGAGTCTCAAAGGCTACAAGAGATTATATGGGCTCACACAGTTATGAAGCAGGGACCCATTCAGTCACTCCTCATAGTGAGTCGTCTTAAGGCATATATAATATGAATACATGTTATGTGGAACTCCTACTCAACTTGGGCATGTCACTGTTCTTAACATCATATGAACCTAATTCTTATTCACAATCCAAGAGCCCGACTTGCGTACCACTAGAAAGTTACCCTCTCAATGTCATATAGCAGCTTGCACGTTGGCTATAATAGGATTTTATAAAGTTTGGACCTACTTCATAATCGATCACATATGATCTTGTCCTAACTCTTTAGCTAAGGAGACTTTTGAGTATAGGTTAACCTCCACCACTTCTAAAGTGCAAAGGCGATCATTCTCATAGCTCACTTATGACTTATGCGAGATGATCTTCTTAAGTCTCATCCTACTAACTATCACAACATCAGGATGATTACCCGTATGAATGGTTCAATTATTTCTGGCGACATTCATACATATGGAATAGACACAGTACACTAACAAATTAAGAATCACATATTTTTATTGATCAATATCGTATTCTTACAAACTCAAAACTTATGTCCTAAGAAGTCCATACTACTCTCATACCTTTGACATGCGTCCCTATGCAAAGGCTTAGTAAAAGGATCAACAATCATATCAGTAATAGGAATGTGCCCGAGAACTACTTGGCTTTGTGCAATACTCTGACAAATAAGGTGATATCTGGTGTCTATGTGCTTGGTCCTCTCATGGTACTTCGGATCCTTCGCATATGCTATAGTGGTTGTGTTAGCACAATTAGATCACAACAACATCAACATGCGCTGAAATGCATCTTGGAGCGCTAATGTACAAGAGACATATTCTGCTTCTGTGGTGGACAAGGAGATACAAGGTTGGTTCTTGGTGCACCAAGTGATAGCAGCACCTTATAAAAAGTGCATATCCCGATGTGGATTTGTGTTCATCTTTGTCCACCGATCAATCAACATCACCATACCCAACTAGCTTTAAACTTCCTTCATGGTAGAACAAATCTAGATCACTTATTCTTTTTAGATGTCAAAGTATCTTCTTAACCGCTACCCAGCAGTAGGGTCCAGGACTACTTTGACACCTACTCAGCATTCCAACTGCAAAACATAGGTCTGGTCGAGTACAAGAGCGTACATCAAACTTCTTACAGCATTCATGTATGGAACCTTATCCATGTGTTTATTTCTTCTTCTGTCTTAGGGAACAACTCTTTTCTAAGAACATAATTTTTATCCATGGGCGTGTCAACAAGATTAGCATTGTGCATACGGAATCATTCTATGATCATTTTTATATAAGTCTCTTAAAACAAGCTCATTTGTTTTCCAAAGTAATCTCTGTGTATCCTAACACCAAGTATACATTCAGCTTCTCCCATGTCCTTCAGCTCAAATGTTAAGGACAACCACTTTTGAGTACTGACAATTATCTCCATGTTATTTTCGCCAACAAAATGTCATCCACATGTTGCGAGAGAATCAAAAAGTTCCTCCAACTTTTTATGACATACAGATAGTGAACCTCCTTAACCATCATTAAGCCTATCAAGGTAATAGCTCAATGAAATTGTAGTACCACTATCTGGATGATTGTTTTAGGAAACAAATGGAACGATTTAAGCAACACATTTTGCGCTCTTGTTCCATTTTCTGAAATCCTTTCGGTTAATCGGTAAAGATCTCTTCATCCAGTTGTCCATTGAAATATGTTGTCTTTACATTCATTTGAAATAATTTCATAATTAGGTGGCGACAACAGAGAGAATTAGGCGAACAGAGACAAACGTCACTATTGGGGAGAATGTCTCTTCATAATCTATACCTTTCATTTGGCTATAACCTTCGCCACTACTCGAGCTTTAAACTTGTTGATGCTTTCATCTACCTTAAGTTTGACCTTTAGAACCTACTTGTTCGCAATGGTCTTATGCCCAATTGGAAGATCAACTATCTCCAAAATATTATTCCTAGCCATGGAGGTCATCTCATTTCCCATTGCAGTTATCCACTCATTTGCATTTGACGAAGTCACAACTTCTTCAAAAGTGGCTAGTTCATCAACATCCACAAAAGAATACATAAAGGATTCCCCTTCGATCTCGCATTGATAGATGGGTATTACTCTACGTTTGCTTCTTCACATTTGTGGAGTTTGAGAGTGTTGTTCCTCACTGAATCTAGGTTCGCTTTGATTATCCCTGTCGATTGTTGGGTCAGATTGTGGAGTCTCACCCTCGCTAGGGATAGATGTGCCGCCCTGCAGATCTGATAACTCGTATAGTCCAAATTCCCTTTTGACTTCACTTATACTTAGGAAATCCTTCTCGAGGAAATCTACATCGAATGACTCCATTTCAATCATTCCCCTATCAGGGTGTTCATTGTACTTCACATAGCCCTTGAAGTTCTCACAATATCTTATAAAGATAAGTTTGCTTGCACTAGGATCCAACTTCCCCAATTTGTGAGAGGTGCTACAAACTCTGGAGACCCCCAAGGGCATAAACCTTATAAATTGGGATTTTTTTTCCATGTCATAGTTCATAAGGAGTCGAGGGAAAAGGTTTGGAGGGCACATGGTTTAAAATGTAGAAAGCAGTGAAAATTGCATCTCCCCAAAATGATATTGGAAGATTTCCTTGTGCCATCATTGATTTGGCCATTTCTATAAGTGTCAGATTCCTTCTCTCTGCAATCCCATTTTTTTGTGGAGTATGTGGAATCGTTAGTTGTCCTATGATTCCTTTTTGGTCACAGATTTTCTTGAAATGTTCAGACAAATATTTACGCCCTCTATCAGTTCTTAGAACTTTGAGGTTCGTATATCTTTGATTCTCAACCTCTGCCAAGAATTGCTTAAATCAGTCAAGCACTTCTAATCGATGATATAAGATATATATTGACCCATAACGTGCATAATCATCAACGAAAATGAGAAAATAGATCCACCATGATGTGCCCTCTCATTCATAGGACTGCATATGTCTAAATGGACTAACTCTAAGGGTGAGTAGCACACTTAGCCTTCCCAAAAGGCTTTGATCAGGCTTTTTCCACCGAACAATAGTTTATATGTAGGAAGGTTGAGTTAGTGAGAGAACCTAATAGGCCTTCTCGAGCTAACTTAGCCATGCTTTCTTGTCCTATGTGTCCCAACCCACATGCCATTTAATAGAGATATCAAGTATATCAACAAATTAAGAAACATACGAAACACATTCATTTGCTAACTCTAGCATGAAAAAATCATTATTCATGAATCCTAATCCATAGAGGCCTTTTACCAAAATAGACAAACTTGTTTGCTCAAACAAAAAAAAAAAAAACCATATCCATCGATTCAGTAACTTAAAGTAAATTATATCGAATGTTAAGTACATATTGCACATCACTAAGGAGTGGCTCATGCCCAGTGTTGAGCTTCAGTTGGTGTGTACCAATTCCAATGAACTCCTCTTGTGCGCCATTCCTCAAACCAATGTAGTGGTTGCATTCTAGCACTTGATCTTAATTTACAAATACAGCTCGATCTCTTGTCACATGTTTGGTTATGCTTGTATCTAAAATCCAACCAAAGAGAGAATTAGCCACAAAAGAATTTGGAGAGCTTGGGTTAGGTCTTACCTTATTTGGCTCAGTGCAATCACGAGCAAAGTGACCCATCTTTTGGCAATTAGAGCACTTGACAATTGTCATGTTCTTCTTTTCACCCTGCTTTCCTGGGTGACGTTTCATTGCCTTGTCACTTTGTTGGGCTAAGTTATGGCTTTGACTTTGCTCTTACTTTTCCTGCACCAGTCGGTTTATTCTAATGCTTGCCTTTATGGGGTTTATGTTGACTGGTCGTTTGCGGTAAAGGTAGCTTGCTAAGCACGTTTAGACTCTCTACAATTAGCCTCAAGTTTGAGATGATTGGCGACACTGTCGAACATTTTTAATTGCTCATTGTGTGTTCACTAGCTTTACGTGTCCCCAAGTCTAATCAGGTAGCAACCTAAGGACAACGAAAACTTGTTCATTACTGAACTCACAACCGACATTTTGGAGTTCTCGAATCATATCCTTCATCACATCAAGATGTTGGATCATCAAGTGTTTTGGGCCAATGACATATTGATTGAACTTAAGGGTTAATGCCCTTAGTCTCGTAGCCGATGTGCTACCATACACGACCTCAAAACTTCCCATAACTTTTTAGCTGTTGGAGTATTCTCATATTCATCAATCAAATTACAGTGCAAGCAGCTTAGCATAGTAAAGCGTGCACTCATATCTTGATCCAGCCACTTATTGTACGCGTCCAATTCATGACTATATTGGGCAGTTTATCCATTTTTAGGCTCTAGTGGCTGAAGCAAGCTAGTGGTCAGATGATCAAAGATCTTTTTGTGGTGCAGTAAATGTTGAACTTTTCTATGCTACATTGCATAGTTTTGGCCATCTAATTTGCCACTACCTTGAAGGTCAGAAAAAGCTAGCTAGTTTGGTCTCCACTACTGCGTTACAAGCGCAATAATGTCAGGTGTTGTTCTAAGATTTTTTTCTAGATCCAAGTAAATATTATTACTTTCTTTAATTTAGTGGGATCAATAATTTTTCATTCAAGCTAGTAATCATCTCCCATAATAATTAAATATC
Organism: Sesamum alatum; assembly: GCA_034509735.1. Classification (NCBI taxonomy): domain Eukaryota; kingdom Viridiplantae; phylum Streptophyta; class Magnoliopsida; order Lamiales; family Pedaliaceae; genus Sesamum; species Sesamum alatum. The sequence continues at coordinate 6,496,588 of JACGWO010000005.1, forward strand.
ATAATAAAAGTTACCAATCCAAGAATAAAACTGCATTATCTCCCTAGAAAAAAATATGTCATCAATAATATAATATGACTTGAATTAGGTGCTTCATGTTGGAATAATTTCATGGCCTATGGTAATAATTCGTGAAACATATCCTAAAAAAAATACATTAGCTGAAACTGGGCCTCAAAATACATGTCCTATAAAATTCCTACATTTGTTCATGCGGCCTAGCGTGCAACCATCCTCGCATTTAATGCCACACATTTCATAATAATTTGTTGGAATTCAGAAGATGGGCCAGATTTCTGCAGCTGTCCATGTCAATTGTCACTAGTGACGAGATGAATATTCTTAGCGTAATTAGAGACTTGAAGTCTCTGCCCGCCATCCATGATTGTCTCATTACTTGAGGAATTTTATAGTCTGCCTTGAAGTTGTCCCCGCATTTAATGCCACACTTTTAATGATGCGGTTCTTCTTGTCTCATTATCTGAAGGATTTTGTAGTCTGCGTGCAACCATCCTTGGGATTTTGTAGTCTGTGTTGCAGCCGTCCTCACATTTAATTCCACGATCTTAATGATGGGGTTGTTTTGGTCTCATTACCAGAGGAATTTTGTAGTCTGCGTGTAGTCGTCCTCGCATTAAATGCCACGCGCTTCTTAACAATTCGTTGGAATTCATAAGATGAGTCATATTTATATTATTGTCTATATGAGATGTCACTACCGACGAGCTGAATATTCTTATCGTAATTAGATATTTGAAGTCTCTGCTGCCATCCATTATTATCTTATTACCAGAGGAATTTTGTAGTCAACATTCAACCGTCCTTGCATTTATGTCACACTCTTAATAGTGTGATTTGTTTTTGTCTCATTACCCAGGGGATTGGTATTTTGCGTTACAGCCGTCCTAAAATTTATTGCCACGCTCTAAAAGATGGGGTTTTTTTCCCATTACCTGAGGGATTTATAGTCTGCGTTCAATCGTCCTCGAGATTTTGTATTTTTTGTTGCAGTCATCCTAGCTTTAATGTCATGCTCTTAATGATAGGGTTGTTCTTGTCTCATTACCTAATGAATTTTATAGTCTGCGTGCAATCATCCTCGCATTTAATGCCACACGTTTCTTAATAATTCGTTGGAATTCAGAAAATGAGTCATATTTTTTATGTTGTCCATGCCAGTTGTTACTATACACGAGCTTAATGTTCTTAGAGTAATTAGAGACTTGAAGTTGTTGCAACCATCTATTCTTGTCTCATTACCTGAGGATTTAAAAGTCCGCGTGCAGCCATCCTCGCATTTAATGCCACACTCCTCTTAATAATTCGTCGGGATTGGGAAGATGAGTCATATTCCTACTATTGGCCATATCAGTTGTCACTACTGACAAGCTAAATAATCTTAGTGTAATTAGAACTTGAAGTCTCTGCCGCCATCCATTCTTGTCTCATTACCTGAGGGATTTTGTAGTCTACGTTGTTGTCGTCCTCACATTTAACGCCACACTCTTAATGTTGGGGTTGTTCTTGTCTCATTACCTCAGAGATTTTGTAGTCTGCGTGCAGCCGTCCTCGGGATTTTGTAATCTGCGTTGTAGTCGTCCTCGTATTTAATGCCACGCACTTAATGATGGGGTTGTTTGTATCTTATTACTTGAGGATTTTGTATTATGTGTGCAGCCGTCCTCACATTTAATCCCACATGCTTCCTAATAATTCATTGGAATTCAAAACATGAGTCATAATTCTGTTGTTGACCATGTTAGTTGTCACTACTCACAAGCTGAATATTCTTTGCGTAATTAGATACTTGAAGTCTCTGTCAGCATCCATTCTCGTCTCATTAGCTAAGGGATTTTATAGTGTGTGTTGCAGTCGCCCTCACATATAATGCTAAGCTCTTAATGATGAAGTTGTTCTTATCTCATTACTTGAGGGATTTTATAGTCTGCGTGCATCCGTCCTCAGGATTTTGTAGGCTGCAACTTAATACCACGCTCTAAATGATGGGTTTGTTTATGTCTCATTACCATAGGGATTTTGCAGCCGTCGTTGCATCTAATGCCACACCTTTTTTAGTAACTCATTAGAATTTGCAAGATGAGCCATATTTCTATTGTTGTCATCCTCGCATCTAATGCCACGTTCTTAATGATGGGGTTGTTCTTGTCTGATTACCTAAGGATTTTGTAGTTTGCGTGCAGCCATCCTCGTGATTTTGTAGTCTGCGTTGAACTAGTCCTCGCATTTAATGCCATACACTTCATAACAATTCATTGGAATTTGAAATATGAGCTCATTTCTGTTGTTGTCCATATCAGTTGTCACTACTGACGAGCTGAATATTTTTAGCATAATTAAAGATTTGTAGTCTCTATCGCCATCCATTCTTGTCTCGTTACTTGAGGGATTTTGTAGTCTGCGTTGCAGTCGTCCTCCAATTCGATGTCACACTCTTAATGATGGAGTTGTTCTTGTCTCATTACTTGCAGGATTTTATAGTTTGTGTGCAGCCGTTCTCGGGATTTTGTAGTCTGCGTTGCAGCAGTCCTCGCATTTAATGTCACGCTCTTAATGATATGATTGTTCTTGTCTCATTACCTAAGGAAATTGGTACTCTGCCTGCAGTCATCCTCGCATTTCACGCCACACGCTTAATAAGGATAATATTTAATTAGAATTTTAAAGATATTTTGGGTTATAATCTCATTATTAAAGACTGATGAGGATTTGCTTTGAATTATTCTAGGACACGAGCCAATTGTCAATCTAAGTTATTTGAGATTATCAGTCCATGTTAAATTCTTGACAACTTAAGATCATATTAGAGACTTAAGATGCTTAGTGGGCAGGGTTGGCTCGGTTGACCCAATAAAAAATAAGTTGGGGCAGGCCTTCAGGACCATCTGGTAGGGGTGTGCAATTCGGTTTTCAAAATCGAACCGAACTTCAGAGTTCCGTTCGGTTTTCTAACAGAAATAATTTTGGCTTTTTCGGTTTTCAACCAAAAAAAAAATGGTCTTTTAGTTTAAATTTCAATTTTGACCAAAAATACCAGTTAAAAAATATAAAAATTTAAAAAAAATAACAATTGACACAATACGATACAAATACTATTTCATTCATTCAAACATATGCATTCCCTTTCAAAATATGTAAATAACAATTCAATACTCCAACGAAAAGTTTAACACAATAATATATTGAATAACAAAATAACATCCATCATGAGTTTGAAGCTCTGTCAACTTTGAGAATCTTGAGTGAGAATCCGTCGATCCGAGATTGAAGCTCCGTCAACTTACTACTAAAAACAAAAACCAATAAATAAAGACATTATACGATAAATTATAAATAAAACTATAAAAGTACATGAAAAAAAAAATCTTACTTACGTGACATATGACATCATAATCCGATTATAGTTGACTCTAGGCCAACACTTGATATAGCATCCACAAGTATAACATAAATCATGAAGAACAAAAATTTAATTTATTAAATAGAATATGACAATAATGAATAAACTAATATTCACAATAAATAATAAATATTAAATTAACATATACCTTTTACAATTTTCTCGATCATGTCATAGTCCTCTTCAACTGGTTTCACCGGAGTGTGCCGTAGACAATCTTGGCTACAAATTAAAGCTTATGCCATCTTTGGAGTCAATGATGCTCTGAAATCATCAATGATATGACCTCCAGTACTGAAAGCTGATTCCAACGTAGTGGTAGATATAGGCATGGCTAACACATCCCATGCCAATCGTGATAAGATGGAAAATCTCGGAGAATATACTTTCCACCATTCCTTGATATCAAAACTTGGAGATTCATCATCCACAAGTTCTTCGTTTATATATGAATCCAGCTCTGATTTTTGCCTGGGTCCAATATCTGATAATATTTGTTTTCATCTCTTTATCCTGTTAACACTAACCTCCTTTACTGGACCACCAGCACCATGATCCTGTTCTGATTCACTAGACCTGGACGAAGTGGTGGAAGGATGTGATGCTATCAAAGAATATGCTTTGTTGTAATCTTCAAATACAATATAGAAAGCATCTTTGGCCCTACTTGCCATCATCATTGTTGTTTGTGGCTCATACATATTATTGAAAATATACTGAAGATAAAAGAACTTTTTCCAAGGATCAAGCATAACAACAACATATAACATCTTGTTTATCTTATCGATACTACCGCAATACTTATCAAATTTTGCTATCATTTCTCGAGCCATATCTACCAAACATTCATCATCATTCCTAATTCATTCCTTCAATAAGTCGCAAATATCACTTATTTCATCCAAAAAAATGTTAGATGTCACATACGAAAACCCAGAGACTCGATTAGTTAGCTCATAAAAGTGTCATAACACCGTCACAAATTTTTCAACCATAACCCAATCATATTTCGTAGGCAACCCAGTTCTACCATAAGGACCATTAGACATGAAATCACCATGAAAATCAACATCATGTATTTCATATCTTTCAAACACACCCGAGAGCAGTCTCTAACATAGTATAAACTGAACTCCATCTTGTAGGGACATCTAAACACCATGATTTTTTGCTTTGAACCTTCTCCTCAACAACATGATTGTTAAATTTTTTGGTCCTAGCAGGTGATTTACGAACATATCTAACAACTGTTCGGACACGCTCTATGGAATCATTCAATTTCTGCAACCATCCTTGACAATTAAATTGATAATATGAGCCACACATCTCATATGCAAATATTTTCCTTCACAAACAGCAATTCCCCCAATTAACAAATCTTCGTCTCATGTAAGCAACAGTTGTATCATTTGACGAAGCATTATCAACAGTTACAACAAATACTTTATCAATCCCCTAATCCAACAAACATTTCTCAATCAACAATCCAACATCATCACCTTTATGAGTAGGACATGGGATGAAATTAAGGATAACCTTTTACATTTTTCAATCAGAATCAATGTAATGCGCAGTCAAACACATATAGGTGAGTCTCTGATTAGAAGTCCATGTGTCCATGGTCACTGAGATTATTTGTCCCGAATTCTTGAAATAAGTTCTTAACTTATTCTTTTTATCATAGAACAACTTATAACAATCCCTAGTTATAGTGGTTCTTGAAGGGACACTAAACTGTGGACATGCGGCGGAGATAAATTGCCTAAATCCTTAATTTTCGACAAACTTAAAAGGCAATTCATCTATAATTATCATGTGAGCTAAGGCGGTTTAACAATTTCTAGATCAAATTCAAAGTTGAACTTTCTCTTAAATCCCCTGTTGCACTCTGACAGAATCTAGTTATCGTGTGGTTCTCAGCAACAGAAGCTAGATTATCAGGATGTTTTTTACATTGTCTCATATCATTATTCATACTAGAAGCAACATTCTTAGTAGGATCAGCAGCATAATTGCGATCGCAATACTTACATAGACCACTTGACTTTCCTTCATTATCATTATAGGCGGTGAAGTGATCCCAAAACTTAGCTCTTTTGCATGTCTCCTTCCATTTAGGCCTCTATGCTTTTTTTTCTTGTGGTTGTGGAGGTAGAGGTGGTATGTCTGAAAACCCCTCATCCTCCAACATCATTTCTTCTCATTTCGCTCCCCATGGGCAAATCCATTTATAGTTTTACACAACACTACAAATACACAATCATCACAACATAAGGTACAACCAAAATAAATAGCATCAAGCAAGGCATGCTAGAATCAAGCATCAAACACCCACCGTGCAATAACTCAGAATTCAGAAACAAATTATCATTCAGGGAAGAACTAGAATTCTACAAATAGAAATTTTACAAATTTTAACAAACACCCACCTCACCGGAATCTCATCGCGCTCCCCGTTCGGCACAGGCGCCGCCGCGGTTCTCTCTCTCTAAAAAAAATAACCGTCGCCGCCTTTCTCTCTCTGACTCTCAACCGTCGTCACCGTTGAAATATCTCTCTCTCTCTCTCTCTCTCTCTCAAAATTCTGATTTTTTTTTTTTTTTTTTGCTCACAGTTTGAAGTGATGAAGTCATAATGAAGATTGAGTCTCAGTCAACCGAAGTAGTAATAATTTAGTAAAGTAAATTATATATCATATAATAATATAATAATATTATTATTATTAAAATTAAAAAAAAATTGGTTTTCAGTTCGGTCCGGTGGACCAAATCATATACACCGAACCGAACCGAACCAATTTTTTGTTTCGATTTTCGATTGGAACCAAATATTCATTTCGCCAATTTTTGCACACCCCTATTATCTGGTCCTGTGGATCTGCACTGGACTTATTAGGTCATTTTTTTTCTTTTTAATAATACATGGCATATAATTTTTTATTTTATTTTTCGGAGTTAACTATTCTAGTAGGTTTTTTACTTTTGAAGCATTGAAATATTTATCTTTATTGTTCAATTTATAAATAGTTACTACATTAATTTATTATCCTTTGTTTATCTTTTTTCAAAGTTTATTTTAATTTATTTTTGAATTTGTTATCATCTAAGTTTGTTAGTTAAATTATTATTTAAGTTCATTATAATTTTAACTATTGTTTTCTAATTATAAATGTTGTGCGATTTAATTTATTATTTATTTATTTCATAAAACAACCATAATTTTATATAATTATTCAAAATAAAACTTCAATTTCATAAAAAATTAAATAAACAAAATAGGAATATTCGCTCCTGGTCTGGCCTAGTCAAGGCTTCAACTGGGTCAGTCCATGGTCTGAACTTAGATTTAAAAACGAACTCTATTAAGATCAATTTAAAAGCTTAGAACCATACCAAAACAACCACAAACAATAGTGGAACAATTCGAGGCCGAGCTTTTTTTGGTTGATCCATGCTGATCCTCGGCCAGATCCATCATCTCTCCAACCCATAACTAGGAAAATAGATGATTTTATTGATGACATTTAACTCTTTCATTATAGTTTATATCTCTATCTTATTAAATTCTTAAAAACTTACCGTAATAAAATTTACTTTGCATTATAATTTGTCATTCCATGGTAATAAATTCCTAAGAAAGAACATCATACATTTAATTCCATGATATTAACACCATGAAGTCTATGCAAGGACTAAAACAATCGAGGTCTAACCAGAGCAAGTCAGCCTTACGAAGAAATCACTAGAAAAAAAAAATTATTTGTTAGAAGTGGACTTACCACTTCTAACAGTGGTATCAGAGCCGGTATCAACCGGTTCTGGGTCGGGTGTTGTGGTTCGGTAAAGTATCTCTAACTCTCAATTACCGTTTTATATTGCTTCGTGCTACCCCCCAGTAATAACCATTTGTTGGTGGATTATTTTGTGTTGTGATATAACTAATCCTGTTTAGTTCCATATCTTGCTTGGTGCAGTTCTGCTTAGTGCTATATCCATACCTCGCTTAGTGCTATTGTCGGTTGCTTAAGTAACTCTTTTGCTCAGTTTTTTGTTTCTCTGTTGGTTGCATTGCTGAGTGCTCTGCTTCTGTTGATATATACTGCATCTGTTGGTTACACTGCTTAGTGCTCTGGTAATATATACTGTTGAATATATTCTGCTTAGTGCACCGGTTACTTTTCCTCTGATCCCTCACTTGGCCGGGTCCCGTGAGACCGTCGGGTATCTGGTTGAGGTTCAGAGTTGATTACTTTTGGGGTTACCATTGTTTCCGCCCTATAATTGCTACTGCTACTCTGTTACTATTTTTTGGGATATCTCTGTGCATATTCTGTGATCAGTTTCGTATTCTGTAATATATTCAGACTCGGTGTCACTCTGTGATTTATTCTGTTATGACTGGCTATAACTTGCTTCCGTTCGATGGAAAATCTGATTTTTCTATATGGCAACAAAAGATGAGAGGTATTTTGATTCAACAAAGAGTTTTCAAAGCCATCGATGGTAAATTTCCTGAAAATTTTTCTGATGAAAAACAAATCGAGACTGATGAGTTTTCCTATTCTTCTATTATATTGAATTTGTCGGATTCTGTGATTAGGAAAGTAGGTAAGCAAGATACTGCTAAAAATCTGTGGAATAATTAGAAGAACTGTATACTGAGAATTCTTTGCCTAGTAAGCTTTTTTTTCTTGAAAAATTTTTCCGGTATAAGTTAGATTTGTCCAAAATCAACAATATTGATGAGTTCACAAAATTAGTTCAGGACATTAAGTTAACCGGTGATAAGAACATAGATGACTATACTTCCAATGTCTTGTTGAATGCTATACCAGAAGAGTACAGTGATGTTAAATCTGCGATCAAATACGGTAGAGACAATGTGACCCTTGAAACTGTTGTTAGTGGTCTTAAGAGTAAAGAGATGGACATTAAGACTAACAAACCTAGTCAAAATCAATTTGAAGTGAACATTGTGAAGGGAAAGACTAGGAACTCGGGTTACAAACACAAGAGTCATAAAAAGGATGATGAGGATGGAGATGATAAAAAGAAAGAGAGGAAGTGTTATAATTGTGGGATTAAAGGGCACTACATTAAGGATTGTAGGAAGCCTAGAAAAGACAAACGGGGCCGAAATCAGGATAGTGACGTAAAAACAAATGCTGTCTTTCCTGATAACCAAGGAGAAGTCTACTAATCGGGGTTTTTTTTTTCTCGTATACCTTACTAACCTACGTGTGCTAGTGTGTGTGTGTTTTTTTTTTTTTTTACAGGTACAAGGAAAAAGTAAAAGGCAGTGATGACATGCCACAGTCCGGTATTGGGCCAAGATACCCTATTGGGGCTTGGTCCAAGGTAGAAAATGATGAGAAAAATTGGCCCAAGAGACCCCAACAAGGTTAGGCCCAGTACCTGAATGGCCCAACAGACTATAAGTCAGCCCAAACCCACCAAATCTGACCCGGCCCGTTTTCCTCTCATATAAGTATCCTCTAAACCCTAATCTCCTCACTCCATTATCTGCGCCTCTTAAAATCTCTCTCTCTAAAACTGATACTCTTTCCCCTTCTTTGAGATTTCGTTCGCCATTCATGGCCTACCTTCTATCTTCACCGAATGTTTCCTTCTTCGTCCCTGTTTCTCACCACTATAAAAATGGTGGTCCTCCGCCGTAACAGAAAAACGAAAAACCTTCAACGCTAATCTGTGTGAGTTGCAAGGTATATCAAAGTGTTCTGATATTTTCCGTGAGAGAACTTCTCGAACGAAGCCTCTGTGTGAGCATTCCTTGGTTGGCCGTGTGTTGGTCGTGGGGTATACTTAAGTCTGTGTGGTGCAACCGGTGGCTGAGTGCCGACCTCTTGTGGTCGTGGTCTTCTCACGCCGGATCTGTGGCTATCTGAGCCTAGTGTCGGTGACATTCAAAGTTTTACTTAAATACCGTTCTGTTTTTTATTAACAATTGCTAGATCTGTTTCATTCATTCCCCGGTTTGTAATATAAGGGTGATAACACCCATTCCCCCGTTGTAATCATATTCGGTATATATAATGTGCTTCCGCCAAGTGGTAAGTCCACTTCTAACATTATTATTGACTATAATTTTAATTGTTATGGCTAAAAAGTGTGGTAAAACTATTATTTACCATGATTAAATAAAATTGATGCAGAAAACTAGTTTTTTCATCATAAAAAAATTATTCACCATAGCTAAGAGCCATGGTAAAAATACTTGCCATGGTTAAATGGTTTAGCCATCCTCACGAAAACCACGACCAACAACCGTTGCATAACCATGATTAATGACAATTTGATACGGCTATTTATAATTAACCCCTAACAATTAATTATGATGAAATGTTATATTTCTTGCATTGAATTGGACCGGTAATAAACTTGAATGTTCTTATTGAAGTTCAAGACCACAACAGATACTCATTCAGACACAGAAGCCAGCAGTAACTTCAGTTACCTATACAAGTACTATGCTGTCTCAAGTCCCAAAATCTCAGCACAAAAACAAGGAGAGCTTCCCTATATCTATATTATGACATGAAAATAACTCCACGTTTATTATCCTACTACTTAGAGAGAAAACAGGTAACATCAAGAAGCAATTCAACACCTCAACAGAGCAAAATCAGCCTACCGACGCTACTCAACTATCAGTAAATTGTTCTGCAACATCCCCTCACCAACCGTGGGAAATTCAGGCGATAATTTCCAGTCCCCATCTACCAAGAACTTGATTTCATACCTTCACAACGGCCACAAATCGATAAACAAGAACAGATGAATGTGATAGTCATAGTTAAGTAGTTGTGATTGCTGTCTAATAGTACTAACCTTCCAGGTCTAAGCATCAGCGTTGTCGAGAACGTTGCGTATGAACCGTTGTACTCTGGTGACATGTGTTCGCCTTGACTCCAGCCGTCAAAGGAGCCCATTACTTGCACATTCTGAATAACAATATGGGAAAAATATTCATACTTCAGTCGATGATTATTCATAATTCTGCATATTATGAAATCAAATTAAGGCAAAAATGTCTTATATCCTTAATTCATGATTAGTGTGCTTGTTCGAACTAGTAATCTCCAAGATATCAAGAACTAACGTACTTCGTAGAAGTCATTTCCCTGATAGACATGAAGACATCAATAATTCCCCTCTGATTTGTTATTCAAAATTTAAAATCCGTAATTCTAAATTCATCAATCCAAATGCAACCTAAATGTCCAAATAATTTCCAGTGTCCTCGGTAAAATGAATCAAACACTGAGCACGCGGAGAAGAAGAGCTCTTAAATTCTCGAAGTAGCTTTTAGCCACATAAACAATTATGTCATTGTCGGAACACTCGTGCTTCAAACAAATAGAGTTCATTTGAATACATTAATGTACCTCGATATATATGAATTTTTTATATACTAGAAAGCATGACATACGATGCACGTGTACAAATATCTTTTTAGAAGTAAATATATCACTTATGTTAAGTACATGATATTATTCATATTTTTTCATTGAAACATTAGTATTATACAATTATATTTTCAAACAAATTCATAATAATTATTTAAATTGAGAAGGAAACTATTCAATTCTATTATTTGTAATTCACTTTCTAAATTTAGTCGGTACTATTCAATAAAAAGATATTCCTCAAAATTGAAATTTTGTATTTCGTATATTCACTAATGATTATTTCATTATTATGTATCAAACCAATAAATATGAAAATATAAAATAATGATATTCGAAAAATTAATATTAAAATAAAAATAATCAGTCAAAGCTCCTTATCTTGGATAGAAGAAATTCCAATTTAATAAAATAAATTGATCAATTTTATTTGTAGGTTTTATTATGCCTAATTTATGTTTTGTTTTATTTTTTGTTATATTTTGTAGGTGTGTGTTGTATGTTTTCTTTTACTACTATATTTGAATGTCATTTATTTTTAATTTATTGACACTATTAGAAACTAATTATTTATTGACTATTGTTATAAAACTATAATTAAATTGGACCATAGTACCAATATTTGTATTGTAAAATCCTATAATGTATGTTAATCATATTTCAGTGTCAACTTTTTTATATTGTCAAAGCATTATTTACATGCTTTATTAGCTCCTAAAATTTGAAATATTTGTTAAAATTTTATTTTTCACCTTTATAAGAAACAATAGATGTCAAAGTAATACATTCAGGATTTTCTAATACTAAAAAAGTCAAGTGCTAAGAGATTCACTCAATAATTCAATTTTCATAAGCGATTTCAATTTAATAGTATTCTATCCATATATCAGTTTTTATACTCTTTAGTCCTCATGCTTTTTAAACTTTTAAGTTATTTTTTAAAATTTATTACTGGAAAAATATATTAACCTCATTAGCTTATTTATTTATCATCTTTTTTTTTTTTTCTAATTTCAACATAATTGACTCAATTTTTTTACTTATTATTTTATTGTACTAAGTTTATTCTCAAATTTTATTAATTTTCTTAATATGAAAATATAATTATACTAATGTATTAGTATATAATTATTTTAAACTTTTATACTTTTAATTGTTATTGTGTTAATGTTTACTCACCATTTGATTTTTCTTATTTTCATAAGGGGAAATAGCATTTTTCAGTCCGTAACTTAGGTCCTTTCCATTTTAATTTGGTCCATTGATTTTGAGATTCTTACTTTCAGTCCTGTAAATATTAAAAGGTAGCAATTTTGGTTCCATAACAGTACCTTTCCCTCTGGATACTCAGAAGAAAATGTCATGTAGATGTTAAGTGTATAACAATACAAGGGGACCAAATGTTACAACTTTTATGCATCTTTTAAAGCTTAAAAATAGTTATATATGTCTCGTTAGGACCTACAATTATGTTAGTTAATTTACTACTCAATAAGATAAGGTTTTAAATTAAATTATTTATTATATTACTATTTATACTCTTGTTCAATGTCAATGTCTTGAGGGTGCTAGGGAAGGGGGACATGGTGTTTTTAGTCTTGAGGGTGCTAGGGAAGGGGGACATGGTGTTTTTAGCCTATAAATATTGAAATAAAATCAAGCAGTTAGCTCTTTTTAAAATTTTCAATAGCACTTCTAATTTAATCAGATTGATAATTTGTATTTGTAATTAAATTTTGATACTTATTCGTTATTCCAGTTTAGAAGAAATTCCATTTTAATAAAATTGATCAATTTTTATTCGTAGGTTTATTGTGTCTCTTTGCTATTGTTTGATTTTGCTATATTATGGTTGTGTATGTAATATGTTTTCTTTTACTATATTTTGAATGTCGTTGATTTTTAATTTATTGGCACTAAATGATTACAAACTAATTATTTATTGACTATTATTATAAAAGTATAATTTAATTGGACAATATTACCAATATTTTGTATTGTAAGATCCTAATGTTAATTATATTCCAGTATCAACTTTTAAATATTGTCAAAGTATTATTTACATGCTTTACCTTCTAAATTTTGAGATATTATTGAAATTTTATTTTTTGCCTTTATATTGCAACTTTAAATTCTATATGTTTTTAGTTTAACTTCTTAATCTTATTTTCATATGCAGTGATTGGTATAATCTATTTCTTATTCAATAATATATATTATGTTACAACTTAATTTTTTATGTCACATTTGTTGTTGTATTATGCTATTAATTAATATAAATAGTAATAGATGTAAAAGTAAAGCATTCAGGATTATCTAATACTAGAAAAATCAAGTACTAAGAGATTCACTCAATAGTTGAATTTTTACAAGCAATTTCAATTTAATAATATCATATCCATATATCAATTTTAATTTGTAATTAAATTTTGATATTTATTCGTTATTATATATATGTATATATTTAAGTTTAGATTAGTATTTTATATATTTTTCATGTGTAGTTTATTTTACATTTTAATGTGTCATGCTAAATTAGAACTTTCTTAATATAATTAAGATTTCTTCTAACAAAGTAATTGTGTTCAAATATTATTTGGCATATTCATTTTCTTTAGTTGAATATGTTATTCATTCTCTAAGTAGTTTAGAGCAATTAAAACTCTTAAATATTTTTCTTATAGAATTTTATTTTTCTATAACTAATTTTATAATATAATTTTCTGTAACTGTTATTAAATTTTAATGCGTTACAGGTCTTTGTATTGGGCTCATTCATAATTCACGATTAGAAGCAGGTTATTAAAATTCTGTGTAATTGGATTAATTCATAGTTCACGATTTAACTTTTTTATCCTAAATTTATATGGAGGAGGTTTAGAATATTTAGAATTCTATTTAGAATTCTAAATTGTCAAAAATTCCAAAATCTGTAATATAACAATTAATAATATTTAAATGAGGGCATATTTGTCTTTTCACAATGGGGAACAAACAACTTGAGTATTCACACATTTACATAGAGTATAGATATAGATAGATATGTAAGTATGAATATCTTTAAAAGTTTTTTTCATTTTTTCGATCAACTGTATTAACCATGTAACATTATTAGTTTTAAGGGGAGAGAATGTAAATTAATATATCTATTAACTCCTTTTAATTACTTTTTATATTTATTAAGGCGTATTAAATACTTTTCACATTATTCTCAATATAAACTACTTTGTAAAAAACCCTTAAAGAAGAATATGAAATGCACCAATATTTTTATTTTATGTTCATTATATTCATGATTAGTGTGCTTGTTCGAACTAGTAATCTCCAAGATATCAAGAACTAACGTACTTCGTAGAAGTCATTTCCCTGATAGACATGAAGACATCAATAATTCCCCTCTGATTTGTTATTCAAAATTTAAAATCCGTAATTCTAAATTCATCAATCCAAATGCAACCTAAATGTCCAAATAATTTCCAGTGTCCTCGGTAAAATGAATCAAACACTGAGCACGCGGAGAAGAAGAGCTCTTAAATTCTCGAAGTAGCTTTTAGCCACATAAACAATTATGTCATTGTCGGAACACTCGTGCTTCAAACAAATAGAGTTCATTTGAATACATTAATGTACCTCGATATATATGAATTTTTTATATACTAGAAAGCATGACATACGATGCACGTGTACAAATATCTTTTTAGAAGTAAATATATCACTTATGTTAAGTACATGATATTATTCATATTTTTTCATTGAAACATTAGTATTATACAATTATATTTTCAAACAAATTCATAATAATTATTTAAATTGAGAAGGAAACTATTCAATTCTATTATTTGTAATTCACTTTCTAAATTTAGTCGGTACTATTCAATAAAAAGATATTCCTCAAAATTGAAATTTTGTATTTCGTATATTCACTAATGATTATTTCATTATTATGTATCAAACCAATAAATATGAAAATATAAAATAATGATATTCGAAAAATTAATATTAAAATAAAAATAATCAGTCAAAGCTCCTTATCTTGGATAGAAGAAATTCCAATTTAATAAAATAAATTGATCAATTTTATTTGTAGGTTTTATTATGCCTAATTTATGTTTTGTTTTATTTTTTGTTATATTTTGTAGGTGTGTGTTGTATGTTTTCTTTTACTACTATATTTGAATGTCATTTATTTTTAATTTATTGACACTATTAGAAACTAATTATTTATTGACTATTGTTATAAAACTATAATTAAATTGGACCATAGTACCAATATTTGTATTGTAAAATCCTATAATGTATGTTAATCATATTTCAGTGTCAACTTTTTTATATTGTCAAAGCATTATTTACATGCTTTATTAGCTCCTAAAATTTGAAATATTTGTTAAAATTTTATTTTTCACCTTTATAAGAAACAATAGATGTCAAAGTAATACATTCAGGATTTTCTAATACTAAAAAAGTCAAGTGCTAAGAGATTCACTCAATAATTCAATTTTCATAAGCGATTTCAATTTAATAGTATTCTATCCATATATCAGTTTTTATACTCTTTAGTCCTCATGCTTTTTAAACTTTTAAGTTATTTTTTAAAATTTATTACTGGAAAAATATATTAACCTCATTAGCTTATTTATTTATCATCTTTTTTTTTTTTTTCTAATTTCAACATAATTGACTCAATTTTTTTACTTATTATTTTATTGTACTAAGTTTATTCTCAAATTTTATTAATTTTCTTAATATGAAAATATAATTATACTAATGTATTAGTATATAATTATTTTAAACTTTTATACTTTTAATTGTTATTGTGTTAATGTTTACTCACCATTTGATTTTTCTTATTTTCATAAGGGGAAATAGCATTTTTCAGTCCGTAACTTAGGTCCTTTCCATTTTAATTTGGTCCATTGATTTTGAGATTCTTACTTTCAGTCCTGTAAATATTAAAAGGTAGCAATTTTGGTTCCATAACAGTACCTTTCCCTCTGGATACTCAGAAGAAAATGTCATGTAGATGTTAAGTGTATAACAATACAAGGGGACCAAATGTTACAACTTTTATGCATCTTTTAAAGCTTAAAAATAGTTATATATGTCTCGTTAGGACCTACAATTATGTTAGTTAATTTACTACTCAATAAGATAAGGTTTTAAATTAAATTATTTATTATATTACTATTTATACTCTTGTTCAATGTCAATGTCTTGAGGGTGCTAGGGAAGGGGGACATGGTGTTTTTAGTCTTGAGGGTGCTAGGGAAGGGGGACATGGTGTTTTTAGCCTATAAATATTGAAATAAAATCAAGCAGTTAGCTCTTTTTAAAATTTTCAATAGCACTTCTAATTTAATCAGATTGATAATTTGTATTTGTAATTAAATTTTGATACTTATTCGTTATTCCAGTTTAGAAGAAATTCCATTTTAATAAAATTGATCAATTTTTATTCGTAGGTTTTATTGTGTCTCTTTGCTATTGTTTGATTTTGCTATATTATGGTTGTGTATGTAATATGTTTTCTTTTACTATATTTTGAATGTCGTTGATTTTTAATTTATTGGCACTAAATGATTACAAACTAATTATTTATTGACTATTATTATAAAAGTATAATTTAATTGGACAATATTACCAATATTTTGTATTGTAAGATCCTAATGTTAATTATATTCCAGTATCAACTTTTAAATATTGTCAAAGTATTATTTACATGCTTTACCTTCTAAATTTTGAGATATTATTGAAATTTTATTTTTTGCCTTTATATTGCAACTTTAAATTCTATATGTTTTTAGTTTAACTTCTTAATCTTATTTTCATATGCAGTGATTGGTATAATCTATTTCTTATTCAATAATATATATTATGTTACAACTTAATTTTTTATGTCACATTTGTTGTTGTATTATGCTATTAATTAATATAAATAGTAATAGATGTAAAAGTAAAGCATTCAGGATTATCTAATACTAGAAAAATCAAGTACTAAGAGATTCACTCAATAGTTGAATTTTTACAAGCAATTTCAATTTAATAATATCATATCCATATATCAATTTTAATTTGTAATTAAATTTTGATATTTATTCGTTATTATATATATGTATATATTTAAGTTTAGATTAGTATTTTATATATTTTTCATGTGTAGTTTATTTTACATTTTAATGTGTCATGCTAAATTAGAACTTTCTTAATATAATTAAGATTTCTTCTAACAAAGTAATTGTGTTCAAATCTTATTTGGCATATTCATTTTCTTTAGTTGAATATGTTATTCATTCTCTAAGTAGTTTAGAGCAATTAAAACTCTTAAATATTTTTCTTATAGAATTTTATTTTTCTATAACTAATTTTATAATATAATTTTCTGTAACTGTTATTAAATTTTAATGCGTTACAGGTCTTTGTATTGGGCTCATTCATAATTCACGATTAGAAGCAGGTTATTAAAATTCTGTGTAATTGGATTAATTCATAGTTCACGATTTAACTTTTTTATCCTAAATTTATATGGAGGAGGTTTAGAATATTTAGAATTCTATTTAGAATTCTAAATTGTCAAAAATTCCAAAATCTGTAATATAACAATTAATAATATTTAAATGAGGGCATATTTGTCTTTTCACAATGGGGAACAAACAACTTGAGTATTCACACATTTACATAGAGTATAGATATAGATAGATATGTAAGTATGAATATCTTTAAAAGTTTTTTTCATTTTTTCGATCAACTGTATTAACCATGTAACATTATTAGTTTTAAGGGGAGAGAATGTAAATTAATATATCTATTAACTCCTTTTAATTACTTTTTATATTTATTAAGGCGTATTAAATACTTTTCACATTATTCTCAATATAAACTACTTTGTAAAAAACCCTTAAAGAAGAATATGAAATGCACCAATATTTTTATTTTATGTTCATTATATCTCTATCTTTATTTCGACCATTATAAAAGTATGAATGTTTCTTCGAATTCGATATGTTTATATAGTAATATTATTCTAAATAGTATTCAAGTAAAACAATATTATTATTGTATCAAACTTTAATTTAATTATATTTTATGTTAACAGTTTGTATCAATACGAAATATACTTGAACTACTAAACAAAAATTCACAAGCAAAAGGTGAAGAAATTACTCTGAAAAGTAAGAATATCAAGCAAATTTACATGTGTGTAGTTTTGTGTTTTTGAATTATATTAATACTAATCTTTATGAACTTAACATTTTTCAAATATTTGCAACACTCATATATTTTTACTAACATATTTAAAATATATTTAATATTTTGTAAAATTATCTGCCAATACTTTTATTTATTTAGATTTACATATATTTTATAGATATTTCTAAGAAATAGTTTTATTCGTTTCACACTCGTACAATTAAATGATGAAGTCATGCTCACTAGTCATAGTTGAAATTATTTCATCAACTACTGAACATCCATGTTTTCTCGACAGTGTTTTCTATCCAATCAAACAAAATAAATTAAAATAAGGGATAATTACACACCATCCTCTGAGGTTTGGTGTAATTACACGTAAACCCCCTTGTGGTTTGAAAAGTTACATGTAGTACCCCTGAGGTTTGCTTCCGTCTGACAAATTGTTCCATCCGTTAGTCAAAATTCACCGAATTCGTTGATATTAACAAAAAATTGAATGAAAATTGATATTTACATTTGATTGACTTATTACTGACTTACTGCAGGTCAACAAATCTTTTATGACTAAACTACCCTTATAACGGTGAAGATATACCTCCTCACATGCATTAACACGTGAAGATGTATAAGGGTAGTTTGGTCGAAAAAAGATTTATTTGACCAATTGTCAGTAATAAGTTAATCGATGGTCAATATTGATTTTCATTCAGTTTTTTTTTTTTTCAATATCAACGAATTCATGAAATTTGACTAACGAAGGGACCTATTTGTTAGACGTAACCAAACCTCTAAGGTACTAGATGTAATTTTTCAAACCATAGGGGATCTACGTGTAATTACACTAAAACCTCACGGGAGGGGGTGTAATTATCCCTTAAAAGACATATGCATTTTTTCTAAGATAAACAACTTAAATTTTAATAACTGCTACTTCTTCTGTTTATTTACCTCTGCCACGCCGTTCCAGAATAACTCAACCACTTGTGCTTGTGCAGCATTGACATCCTTGATCTGTTGCGCACACTTTTCTAGTACAGCTTTTACCATGAAAACATCATAGTGAGGAAACAATGGACAACAACATACAGGTATTAGAGATGAGTTCGACTACCAACATAATAGCTTACAGTAACTCAATTACCTGGGGTGCTCACGGACATCACTCTCCTTTATTCGAGTTTAGCATCTTTATTCCAGTTGTTTATTTTTAATCTTTCTATTTTAGCAATTTGTTATGATGAAAGCCCGAGATCACCTATAGTAGCACAGAGTACTTCATTCAAGTTTAGGCAAAGAGATTATCAAGTTGAGAGGTAAGCCTGTCTGTTTATGTTTTCATTTTCAGTTTTTCAATGGAAAACATGCGTTTTCAATTTTATACAAGTTTCCGTGTGACATAAACAAACAGGGCTGTCACAGCTACCTTCCAACCGATAAACAAACTGAAAATGAAAACACAAACAAACAGGCTGGCCATTGCAGTTTTAAGCCAACTGATAAGAGCGCTCACCTCTGGCAATCATCAAGGGACCACAAGAGTTCACTTAGGATATCACATATACAAAGATGGTGAATGAAACAGCTACCTTCCAACCGTGTGAGAAGATGTGACTGAATGTATTTCCCATTAATCTTTCTCGAACCATCTGGAATACCGTAACTAGCAATTTCTTCTGCCAAACGAACCAGAGCCTACAGGTGAATGACAACAGATTTCTCGTCATATTTCGAAATGATGGGCCAGCCGATGTTCCTGAGGAGTAAACAGTAGAATGACATAGTTGCAAAAATATACCTTAATCTCCTGGTCTATGATGGCAAGTTCGCTCTTGAAACTAACTAGTGCATCTTCCTTTACTTGTAACTGCATTGACAAATGTCAGCCAAAGTTCTGAATCATCATACTAGCCCAAAATCCAGTTTTCAGTTTTTCAAACAGTAATTAAAGGGAAAACATGTTTGTTTATATGTATTCTCGTTGGAAATATTTGATTTGACATCAGAATTCAATAGAAAACATGATCTCATAAACTAATCCAAGCCTATTCTCATTGCACACGAAAATCTATACAAAATTGAAAATACATACACACCTCCGAAAACTGAAAACGAAATCACAAACAAACTGGCCAGTTGACACTAGAAACTTGATTCTAGACTGATGGCTTAGGACAAATGCAAAGAGGACAACCTTTTATACAGTACTATTTGGAGAAGTCCAGACTATATAGAGAATCTAAACAACTTCTATTGAAATTCTAAAAGCTTAGGAAACTAACAAATAAGCAAACCTCTTCTCTGTTTTCAAGGAAGACTATCCTAGGAAAATGAAGTTATGTCTAGAACATAGAAATTCAAGTCAAATTTCCAACGAGAAGTCTAGAATATAGATTCAAGTTAGTCTCCAAAACATCTACTTTACTTTCCCAACAACAGCAACATGAAACAGACACGGCTTGCAAGATCTTTCTTAATATCCATTGGCTATCCAATCTCACAGTAACCCCTCGCACTTAAACGCTCCGTGCCGAACGGTGCTGATTCGTGTGCAAGTTCCCACATGACATTCACAAACTTGAGGGCCATCCATTAACATAATGAGGGAAGTTTTTATATAATCGAACCTGGCGCTTAAGAAGTCGATTCTGTTGATTTGCTTCACTCAGTTTCTTGATAAGCTTTGATCGTTGTGAATCAGCAAGCAATGCCTTCAACTGTTAACGAACGACGACGTTAGCTACAAGAACGAAAGTATTATCCATGTGAATCACTACCAATCACAACAAGAACGTTCACATTTTTTTCTATATCTGTTCATTCATTAGCCCCGAAGAACATCATCTCAGTCTCACCTCTTCCTTACTTGGTGGTCGTTCGACGTCCTCCTCTGCGGTGATCTCATAGGCAGACTCCTCTTCCTTAGCGAAATTCTTCGACTGTATTGCTGAGAATTCCTCCTCCAAACTAACAGGGTTACAAAACACTCTCCATCGTTCATAATTAACAGGATTTTCCATCAAAACCCGGTTCAGTTTGTTCAATCTTTTTCCACTGAAATCAGCAATCTTTACTCGAAATCTATCGATTCTCTTCATATCCATCCTACCCATTTACCACAAAAACCATCAACCAGTCAGAATAAACATTCTAGCATTCACAAGACAACAATCGCAACAAAATTCAGTCCATGAAACACTAAATTTCCGCCAAAATTTACCAGTAAAATACAATTAAGTAAACAATCCGCCGGAAATCAGAGAATTACCTGGCAAAGCAAGTTTGCACGGCGGAACTGACCATCTTACACTCCATATTCCAACAGTTCCGACAGCCAGAAAAACAAGCAAAGCACTGAGCAAGAAAGGTAAAAGCGGGCCTTGGATTCCCTAAATGGATCAAGAAAAAGACCCGATTATATAGAAGAAATTATCAACATTGATCACAGGAAAGAGAGCTGCACCGAAACTGTGTGCTTTGTTGTCTGAATTGAAGAGTGAGAGGCAGAGAGCCAGCTCCATGGAATTGGGAGGGCCGTTAGGGGGGAGCGTGCCCGGTCAGCAGTTGCCACGTGGAGGATGATCTGCTGAAGCTTTGCTGAAATGGGCTTTACCACTGATCCGGGCTTTGAGGATGTTTTGCAGGCCGACTTCAGAATCGAGCCCGAATCTTGATCCAGCAAAAAGCGCAATCTATGCCCAAAACTGTAGCGACTTTCATGGTAAACTTTTATGTGTAGTGTGCAACACGCTTTTCTAAAATATGTGAATGTGAATTTAATGAGGCGTGTGGTTTCATTTCCGAAAAATTCTGTAAGCTTATTGGGTTAGCCCAATCTTATTGAAAAGGCTCATTTGAAAATTTGCAGCTCGGGTGCACTTCGTAACCCACCCTTATAAACCTCATTATTGCCTATGTCTTTAGCTATACATATGTCTATGTCTATTGAAGAGGAAATTTTGTCATGTCATGTTACCTTTTTAAGAAATAAAAATAATATCATACTATATAGGGTTAGATACAGTTACTATCCCTTTAGTATCCACCCTATATTAATTATCTCCCTAAAGTATTAAAACTTTTAAAAACCCCCATGACCTTCTAATACCTTTAATTTTGAAGTTCAAAAAGTCCATTTTACCCTTACTAAAAATTCATTTATAAAAAATAAATTAAAGAAATTTTTAAAATACCAAAACCACTCTTTTTTTAAGTTTTATCTAATTTTATTTTCACTCGTTCATCGAGCTCTTTTAATTTTTATAATTCTAAAGTATTTGGAGCTCATTTTACTTTAGTTTCACTTATTTGTCAAACCAAGTTAAAAATAAGTTTATACATTCATATAATTTTTCCATTTATATAATTACCATATATATGTAAATATATATTAATTGTATATTTTCTTATTAGCTCATGATCAGCTCTTTGGATTTTATTAATTGTATATTTGTTTAAGTAAATATATAAATATATATATATATACATGTATAAATTTATTTTTAATTTGGTTTGACAAACAATGGAAACTAAAATAAAATGAGTTCCAAGTACTTTAGGATATCGAAAATAAAAGAGCTCGATAACAAGTGAAACTAGAATTAGACAAAGTTTCAAAAAAGAGTAGTTTTGGTATTTAAAAATTTCTTTAATTTTTTTTCAATAAGCAATTTTTAGTAAAGGTAAAATGGAAGGTTTTAATACTTTAGAGGGGTAATTGATATAGGGTGAATACTTTAGGGGTGGTAACTGTATTTAACCCTACTATATTTAAAATATAATATCTACAAAATACCTATAAAATAAATTAAATCCAAATAAATTCTCATTTCTCATACCTATAAACTTATATTTGAAAACATATAATCCAAACATATTTTCATTCTCTAACAAAAAAGCCAATAAAATACTTTTGTCCCATTTAAAATGCTAAAAACTGAAAATAAAAATGAAAACAAAATCAAACGGGCCCTAAATGTTTCTCTAATCAATAAGGACCGTTTGCATGTTTGACGGGGAATTGTATTTTTCTTTAAAAAATAATTGCTGGAAATCAATCATATCTTTCAATTTAGTACAATAATCTTGAAGTTGGGAAACAAAACATATTCTCAAATATTTTATTTTATTATAATAATATAATATATATTTCCATAGACATAATTGTATAGATAAATATATGTCATATTTGTATGTACATGTACTGAAGACAATTTTGTCAACTTGTTGAAATATAATTTTCATTCTTTTGCTTTAAAGAATATGCCTAACATTTTCTAAAAGGGATTAAATATAATTTATGATCCTGTATTATTTAAAAAGTACATAAAACCTCATGTAATCCCTCAATATTTCTAAAAAGGGACAAAAAAAGAATACCTCGACGGGATTGGTGCATAATGCCTTACATGAGCTATTTTTTTATTTTTTGTTATTTTTTAATTATAAAATGACATTTTACTTTTATTTTAAAATTATTAGATCTAATATTATTTAGATGAATGGTTGGTTCATATCTCATCAATATTTATTTATGAATATATTCTAAAATTATAATATATTTATATATTAACTTATATATATTTAAATTACATATATTTATATAAATATACATATATATATATACTATATATACATATCTATAGAGAGAAAGAGAAGAGGGCATGAAGGTGGGTGAGGGCTAGGGGCGGTTCCGGCAGACAAGGGCTGTAGGAAGGGTTATGGTGGGCTGGCTGTGGGGCAGGCGTGGGCTTTTTTGACTGGAATTGGGGGCGGTCGGGAGGGGTTGTGGTGGCGGTAGTTGGGGATTATATATTTATCTAAATAAACAATATATATTTATGTATATTTTATATATAATATTCATTTTTTTAACAAAGAAAAAAACCATTTATTTATTTACAGCTGCAACGAAGGAAGTCTACAAGATTTTTTAATAGTTCTGGAGTACATACGATAAATATCCTGATCTACAAACTCCTGCAAAAAACTTGGGCATTAGTGATAAACAAAAGGTGCAAAAGATGCTAGACGCTGTGTTGCAGCATGTTTAGCTAAACTGTTTGCCGTCTGATTGACTTTCCTAAGACAAAAGTTGATTCGGATCTCTTAGAAATTAGTCAATTTCCTCTTGCATTCCAGCAGGGCCTGCATGAGGTGTTTGGATGGAGCTATTTCCCTGCAGACAAGATTATACACCAAATTAGAGTCAGTTTCAACTTTCAACGATTAACTTACTGAACCCAAGCTCTCTTGTAATACTTAAACCCGTGTTTAAGGCACACAATTCAACTATAGAGTTCGTATTGATGCCAGTGGACATATAGAAAGCACTAAGAAATTGTCCCTCATGGCTTCGGTAGATTCCTCCACAACCTGATCATCCTGGATTATATAAAGTTGATCCATCAATATTTAGTTTAATCCAATCTGGCCATGGTTTTATCCATTTAATGCAGATGCACTCTCTAACAATGATAT
This sequence comes from Sesamum alatum, assembly GCA_034509735.1. NCBI lineage: Eukaryota > Viridiplantae > Streptophyta > Magnoliopsida > Lamiales > Pedaliaceae > Sesamum > Sesamum alatum. The sequence continues at coordinate 6,521,097 of JACGWO010000005.1, forward strand.
TCTTAGTCTGTTGTTCTTGCGCCATAATTCTAATGTTTCTCCAAACTTGGTATATGTTAATAGGCATGCTGCAAAATAGTGCTTGGTTAGGAACCTTCCATATGTACCAAAGTGAAACGAGGATCAAAACCTGCTTTTCAGGAACTTTTCTCCATAAATGCAACAAGCAAACCAGGTTATTCGTTGAAAAGAGGTTGATATCAGGAACAAGATGGGTAACGAGAGATAAGAAAAACTTACATTGTGTAAACATGTTCTATCATATCATACCCTTCTGAACATAATGAGCATATTGGTGATGATAATCTAAAGCAATCATATAGAAATTTGGCAGTGGGAATACTAGCATGATTCACAAGCTATGCATGAAATATCACTCGTGGTGGCACTTTTATTTTCCATAAATTCTTTCACGGGAGGTTGGCTATACTAACAGTTTTCAAAGAAGACTGTAGCCATAAGTAAGCAAATTTAAGGGAAAACTTACCTTGGTATTCCATGCCCATGAGCATATGTCAGATTGAGGTTGTGCAGTTAGGGGAATAGATCTTATCTGTGCACATAGATGCTAAGGGATATAGACAGATATTAGTGTCAAGTTCCAAGAATGTCATTCAACAATTAGGTCTGCAACTTTTAAGTTAATTAGATGATTAGGTATATTAAGCACATAATCTTTAAGATGGAGATTATCTACCTATTTGTCCGCCCACACATTAATTTTTCGGCCATCCTCTATAATCCATTGTGTTGCTTCCTTGAAGTACTAATATTATTATGCAGATTTCTCCACAACCAGCTACAATGAGGTTTGAAGGAAAACTCACAGAATTCAGTGTCTGGGAAGTATTTCTGTTTAAAAAGCTTTATAAAAGAGTGAATTATCGGACATGCGTAGTCTCCAACTCTGTTTTAAGAGATAAGCTGAGTTTAGTGGTGGTGTTTCGTATCCCGAGGTCCCCAACATACTTAGAAAGTGTAACCGTTTGCCAGTTAACAAGGCTAAATTTTTTCTGGTTAGGGAACGCATTCCCCAGGAATTTTTTCTGTAGGGACATAATTTTTTGGTGAATAGACCCCGAGAGTTTAAACATAGAGATGGCATGATTACAAGTAGTTGCGAGACTACTATGCAAGAGTACGGCTCTACCTGCATATAAAAGTGTTTTGTTATACCACAAATTCATTTTATTTTCCATCTCAATCTCATAGAACATATCCTTAAATACCTTACTCGTAGTAAAAGGCAGCCCCAGGTATTTATTCTTAATGGGGTTAGGAGAAAGATTAAGAGTTTGGGCAATCACCTGTTTAGTTAATATTGGGGTGTACGGTGAAAAGAAAACACTAGATTTTTCCCAATTGATGGTTTGACCAGACACCTTGCTAAATTCCTAGAGAACATGCTTAAGACAATCTATAGTTTTACTATTACTCTGGAGGAACAAAAGGCAGTCGTCAGTAAATATGAGGATAAGTAAAGGATGATTATTCTTAAGAGAATTTCATTGCATCAATCTTCTTAGTAGTATCATCTGTTATAAACTTATTGATAAGAGGTTCTAGGCATAGTATGAAAAGGTGGGGGATAAAGGGTCCCCCTGTCTTAGACCACGAGCTGGTATCCATGGTGTAGACTTATTACCGTTAACAGACAGTGTAAAGGAGACGACGAAACGCAAGTCATGATTCTATCCACAATGCAAGGTGGGAATTTATATTTGAGTAACACATATCGAATGTAGTTTCATTCTATCTTATCGTATGCCTTTTTCAGGTCTAATTGTAGTGCCATGTATTGTAGTTTTTTCTTATGTTTTCTTTTAAGAGTGTGCAACATCTCATGAGCATGAAAAATGTTGTCAGTAATCTGACGATTTGGAACAAAGGCATTCTAGAAAGGGGATGCCAGTTGGTTTAACTGTAACCAAAATTTTAGAAATAATTTTGTAAATAACATTACAAAGGCTGATGGGACGAAAATGGGCTTCTATCGCAGGATTAGGTCTTTTAGATATAAGAATAATATTGATATTGTTAATAAACTGGGATAAGACACCATTGTCAAAAAAAAGTTAATTACAATAGGAATAACCATATCTTTAACTTCATGCTAATAGAATTGATAAAAATGTCCATTCAGCCCGTCGGAACCGGGAGCTTTTAAAGGCCCAATATTATGCACTGTGTCCCAAATTTCAGCTTCAGTTATTGGGCAACTAAGATATCTTATTAGGAGTTTGTGAGTTGGGGTAATGGGTTCATTAAAGAATTGAACGTACATGGGGTTTTCAGAAGAGCCAGATTGAGCTTGAAAATGTTGTTTAAGGTGTTGCATGATGTTATCTGGATTAGAGATCCATTCATTATTCCTTCCTTTTAAACCCATAATGGATGAACCACGACGCTTACTACTAGCATATTTATGAAAGAAAGCCGAATTTAAATCACCATACTGTTTCCAATTAAGAGTTGCTCTTTGTTTCCAATATTTCTATAAATATCTAGTTTATTAAACGCAGATCTAATGTTAAAGTTTTCATGTAACAGCTCATGTCTACAATTCTGACTAATTATGATATTAATATCCTCTATTTTTTTTTTATTAAAAACTGATATTTGGTTATGAATATTTCCAATATATTTACTTTTCCAAGAAAATGCTTTTATAACAAACATGAAATATTTTTCACGGAAACCCAATCTTGTAAGTAGGGAAAACTGAGGGCCAAGTCTCTTCTACTAATTTATTAAACTCTTCATACCCGGCCCATTCAACCTCATATCTAAAATATTTTTTTACTATACCTATTATTATTATCAGTATCTAAAAAAATAGGTGAGTGGTCGGATGCATTTGAACTGAGATGAGTGACTTGAGAATTTGGAAACTGATTACACCACGACACATTAGCCATGGCTCTGTCCAACCTCTCACAAATAAAACTGCTTTCGAATCGCCTATTGGTCCACATAAACTTATGTCCTATAAAACCTAAGTCCATAAGGCAACAATAGTGCATTCATTCTCTAAATTTAAAGATCTTAGAAGGTAATAATTGACCCCCTGCTTTTTCATCCCTATGCAGAATGCAGTTAAAATCACCAATCACTACCCTTGCATTATAATGAAGAGTATCTAATACTACAACAAGTTCAGACCATACCTATGGCTGCATACTTGGTTGAGGATAGTTGTATAACACCGACAGGAGGAAAGTGTTTTTACCGGGGCCATGCTCCACAATGCACTGATCTAATGGCTAACTAGATGTGTCGAACTCTGATTTCAATTGCATTCCACAAAACCCAAATACCACCAGCATATCCTGAGGCAGATAGAATAACAGAGTTAGTAAATGGCAAACGCTTAATTATTGGAGGTGCACGGTCTGCATGTAGACAAATATCTATTATGATAAAGATTTTTGAGTTGCTCTATGGATCAAGTGTCTTGTCACCGATAGGAAATCTAGCCTTCCCGCGCCTCTGCAGTTCCAACTCAGTATCCGCATCGATGGGGGCAAGTTCAGAGTAGTTTGGCGCGAGGAACCAGGTTAGTTTGCTATCGTTGGTGTCACAGACCGCCTGGAATCTAACTGTTGCGCAAGAATGCTTGAAGATCTCTTTTGAGAGGGTGGATGTATAGACGGAATTGTGCTTCGCGTTCCTGGGCAAACACCTATGTTCGTGTGAAATTTCCAAAATTGCGTTTTGGGGAGTACAAGGACTGAGGAATATGTGGGGGTTGAATGAAACGATTGGAATACCCCAATGGAATCATGTTGTTTCTTATGCGAGCCGTTGGGACTGGTGCTTGGATTGGTGGAGCGGGTACGCTTCCTGAGAGATATGGTGGGGAGAATGTGAGTAGATCGGAATTGGAAGGATTGTTGCAGAGGGCTAGAGGGATACGGGGATAGACTCTGCATAGTGGTGATTTCTTAAGGAGCCCGCCATTTTTAGAGTTTTCAAAAATTTCTGGTTTGAGAGAAGACGAGTCGTGTGAGAGAGTAATTATATGAGGCTAAAGTGAGGTTTTGGCTTGTAAAAGTGAAGAAGACAAACTGGTGGACTACTCTTAGGTGGTTTTCGTGCCAATGTGGCACTCATTTGGGGACTCAATTTGCATGTGGGACCGGACGCAACGAGTATGATCACGTGCTAAGTCACACACAAGTTTTACATAGGCCTGTTTTTCTGAAACAGGGGGCTTTTTTGAATTCTTTTGCAATTCAATGATTTGTGGTAGTTCATCCATCTATATATATACCAAAATGATAGTTGACCAAATTGATTCAATTTTGACCAAATACTATTTTTTTTGGTAATTTTGAATTTTTTAATTATCAAGAAAAAATCTCATTGGTTAGAAATATTATTTATTTTAAATATATTAAATATATGTATTTTGTATTTATCCCTAATCGTATATCCAATAATACAATATCAATTCAATTTGTAGTTATCTTATGGTTAGAGAGTAAGTTTTGAATCGTATATCTAGAAATTTTGAATTTTTTAATTATCAAGAAAAAATCTCATTGGTTAGAAATATTATTTATTTTAAATATATTTATTTTTTATTTATTCAAATATTATTTTCAAGATTTTAATGATTATTTTTAATTATTAGAAAATCCTATTTGTTAACATATCTATTTTCAAGATTTTAATTATTTTTCTGAAATAATATTTTCATGATTTTATTTTTTTTATTATTATAATATCCTATCGATCGGTTAACATAAATATTTTTTTATTTATCCCTTATTATATACCCAATTAAATTTTTAAAGATTTAAATTATTTTTTTAATTAATAAAAAATCATATTGGTTAACATATCTATTTTGTATTTATCCCTAACTGTAGATCTAATTATATAATATCAGTTCAATTTGCAATTATCTTATATTTAGAGAGTAAATTTTATTTGATACTAATATTTAATTTGAGTTTATCTTAACTCAAACTTTAACTTGATTCAATTAGATTTCAAGTTTCAAATAGATTTCGCCTACATTTTCTCTAGAATTTCACTTTATACGGCAATTAGATTTCAACTCTCCGGAATTTCACTTTATAGGGCATTCCATTGAATTGAAGTGCATTTGTTCTTGAAGAAGCCATTTCAAAAGGTTTGTCAATTTAGTAGCCATTAGCTTTTGTTGAGTATCATGTTGGATTTAAGAGTGTGTGCTAGATTGAATTTACTATTTAAGTTTCTTTTGGTTTTGATTTTCATTGTGATTATTGTGATTATTGTGGCAATCGCCCAGCCTTTTTTGCTGTCCATGCATGCTCGCATGTCGGACGGTGTGGTGTCTTTGCCTTCATCTCTGGCTGACATCTTATATGTTGAACAATTGTCATCTTAATATGAAGTTCTCTTTTTTTTTTTTTTTTTGCTTCTTTGTGTAGATAGGTGTTTTCGGTGGAACATCACTATGTGTTAGGTTTTTTTTGAGTGTTTGTATTTTTTGTGTTTGTTTGGTTATTACATATATATATATATGTGTGTGTGTGTATGTATTTTATACTCTTTTGTTCTTTGTTATTTATGAATTTCTCTATTTGTGGTGTATTTTTTTCCAATAGTGCTCAGTTTTTCTCTATTGTTTCGATTGCATATCGTTAACATATATTCTCGGTTACCTTGAATTTAATGTAGTTTCACTTTATAAGTATCAAATGGATAACAACCATATTAGATACAAGCTTGCAAGGTTAAAACAAAAGAGAGAGTTATATATCAAATGTCATAAAAATGTAAACGATGATTCGTTTATAGAATTTTTGGCCCACATGGATAGAGAGTATCACTTATTATCAGAATAAAATAATGATTTTGTGACGATGAGTGAAGACTCTCTTATCAATAGGCCATCATCACGTAGTAGGCGAACCATCCCACGTGGAACCCGTCGAGGATCTTCATCAAGGTCTATTTATGAGCTAGTGTCACGTTCACGTCAAGGATCATCCTCCCGCTCTAGAAATTGAGGCCGTGGTAAGTGTGATATAATTATTATAGCATTTGTCTATGGTTAATGTATTATGTTATTTTTATATGGTTTGTTTGTAGAGAGATGGATAAAATATTAATTATTATTGTAGGACATGAACTTACAATTAATAGCGGACCCAACCGCTTTACTAAGGCACTCCCTACTGCTCCTATCATATTTGGGTTATGGATTAATATTAAAATTGTTGTTTTCTATACCAAACTAATTTGATATTATTACAGATATTTTTGGATTGGTCATCTGTGTTACTGAATGTCGTCTATCACCCAACGGGCTATTTACAACAAAAATTATAATTCTTTATACAACGTGAGTCTTATTTTAGTGTTGTACCTGCAATTATTTGAGATATAAAAAGTATATAATATATTATTATTTTTACATCCATCAGCATCACAAATAGGTTTTTAGAAGATCGAGGTCCACAAAGATTGATTTCACTAATACGTGGAAGTAGATTTACTACATCCAAAAAATTGAAAATTGCTAATGCCAAAAGAATTTGGATACATGACTATGGGCAACAACACAGTGTAAGGATTCCTAATTCTAAATGTTAACAATCTAACCACTAGCTTATAGTTACCTTTATGAATTATTTAATTTATGTGTAGGTTAAATTTTTTCGCATTATTGGACATATTGTGAAGATCGATGCCGACAGATTATGGTATGCAATATGCAATGATTGTGAAAATATTTGCATATCTCATCAAGGACAACTGATATGTGACAATTGCAATGATGCTGTGGATGCAGCTATAACATATTGTTTATCATTAACAATTCATTTTTTTTATTTAGTTATTACAGTTAATTGAAACAACTTTATACTTTTTAATATAGATTTCGCGTACACCTTAGAGTAAAAGATAGAGTGGCATCATTGACTTGAGGTTACTAAATAAACAAGCTAAGTATGTATTCCAAAAAGAAGCTGTTTATTTCAAAAGTTTGGAAGAAAATGTAAATAGCAATTATATTTTCGTTGCAAATATATTACCTCAGTTATTGTAAAATGTTTAAGCATAACTATTATATTTTCTAGGAGAATGGAAGCAAATTATTGCAAGACCACCTCAATTTATTTCTAGATTGTGCATTTACATTCATCATTCCAATACCACCGAACGTTGCGAGGCCAAGTGTTTGTTGCATGGTTAACTTTGTATTAATTGTTGATTGGTCTGAAGAATGTTCTCATCTTCCAAATAGATTGTCTCTTTTGCGCACATAAAACGTAAGTTGCTTTCTTTTTTATGTTGTTAATGTTTTAATCAGTATTTAGTAATCCATATTTTATATTAATATTTTCAAATTCCTCACAATGTAAGATGCTATGAGATGTTTTGATAAACCATTTAACTATATGTTTTATACATTTTGCAGGTTGTCAGAATTGTTAGACTACAGTACTTGATAGATTTATTAATTTATGACAATGCTTATATCTTTTATGGACTTTTCATGGAATACAAGGATTTATGCTCCTAATTTATTCGTATAAATATTGTTTTTGATTTTCATGTATCCTTTACAATTTCATGATAGACATTCGTGTTAGAGAAAAAAAAAATTCATATCTAATTAAAATTAATATAATTAAATATATAAATTATATTTTTTATGATAATTAACTTCAAATCCGTACATAGCATGGGTTACATATTAGTTTGGTTATATGACGTGTCGCTTCGACTAGTCATCTTCCAACGTGGAATGCTGACTTTTTTGTTTCTCTTTTGATTATTTGTTGTCTTCGTCGGAATTATTTCCTGTGGCCGAACTTCCAAGGATTTTTCGGTAACCTTTACTAGTAAATCCTTATCATTGGTCAGATCAGTGGCTTCGTCTCTAACCTTAACTAACTGACAATCTGTGTTTGGATCTAAGTCCTTCTGTAAGAATGCAAAAGCTATTGATGTTGCTATGGAATTTTTGTGCGCAACATCCGATACTAGGCTTAGGATTTCTAGGAATCCACTTCTGTTTTTGTGGGTTTTGGTTCATACCCACAAAGGATTTCTGTACTTTGTTATTGGTGATGTTTGGTTTACTACTAGAAACTAGTTGTCCCTCTCTTTTGTTTCTTCCCCGTTTGTTTACAATAGTCCATTCGATATCCTTGGTCTGGTTGGGCATATGGGGCTGCGGATTCTGGCTAAGCGAAGGTTGAGGCTTATGAGTATTCATTTGGGCATGAGGTTATGATGTGGCCAATAAGTCCATAACCATGGCAGAAAGCGGATTGTAATTCATACTGAATTTGTTGGAGGTGGTTATCCAGGATTATAGCTGGGGGTAAAGGGTGAGATGTATTAACTTCGACACAAGTTCTTGCATACCTCCATTTGGATTGTATATGGGTATGAGAGTCTATTTTAATAGGTCTACCAATGCATTTGGCAATCTTAACAAGGCTTGACGATCAAAATACTCAATAAGCAAATTTGGGCGTTGAAACCAAATAAACATAGATGATGGAAGTTGTGAGGTTGGGGTAAAAAAGGGGTGTCATTGATAAATATAAAGATAAGAATTAAATAAGTACCATGGTCCCCATGCCAGAGCCATGAAATAATCCTGCGGGTTCTGAAAGGTGAGGTTGTAGTTCCCTTTCCCCAGATAAATACTCTGTACCTTCAAAGAGAGTTTCCGAATTTGCGTAAGACGTTGTTCGATATCTGGGATCAATCAGGTTATCCCACGGGTCTGCAATATTAGTGTTTTTCTCCAATTTTCATGGATTAGTTGAGCTTCCATATCGGTGAACTCAACAATAGGAAGCGTGGGATTAGAAACCACTATATCTGGAGGTGGAGTGTTTTTATAGGGTTCCCATTTTTGCAACCTAGTTGGGAAATAAACATGTTGAGACATCGGCATAAGTCTCTGTTTATATTACTGACTCTGTTCATGTGGTTTAAAATGAAGGGAAGTGTTGATCCATATGGGAAGATGTAGAGTTATCAGGGGGGGTTGGCTGGTGTTGGGGACCGAGGGTTGGCATTCATAGAGAAGGGTGATTAGGTGGGAGGGTTAGACTCTAATACGAACGGCGCTAGAGAAACCTATGGAGAAAAAACAGTGCGAGAGATGGGGGGGGGGGTGTAGGATCCATTAGTGTAGTCGCATTTTATATATAATAGGGATAATTACATTTACATCCCCTAATCTATGGTTTGTTTACACAAACCACCCATACCTTTTGAATAATTACACATATACCGACTAGAATGTAAGCATCATTTACGCAAACCACCCATATTTTTCTAGAAAATTACACTTACACCCCTCAAAAGTATCGATATTATTACACAAACTACCCCTATTTTTTGGCTGTCAAGGGTGGTTTCTGTAATTATGTAAAAGGCAGGGATGGTTTGTGTAAATAGACTATAGGTCAGGGGGTGTAAATGTAATTATTCCTATATAATATTCATTTATATAAATATATGTACAAATTTGGAACACTGATTATATTAAATCCAGACCGTTGATTTAGATAAACTAGTACTATAAACCAGTAGGCCGAAATAAATAAAATTTGACTGTTTCAAATTAGGGATATGAAACATATTTTATCGTTAAAAATGAGGAAAAATCGCACATGAGCGTGTGTTACACTACAAGAAATATAATATTTAACCATAACTAATTGCAATGGTTAATAATAAATAGCCATAGCAAATAGTCATTGATCACGATCACGCAACGGTTGTTGGCCTTGGTTTTTGCAAGGATGGTAAATACAGTTGTCATGAAAAATATTTTTACCATCGTTTTAATTTAGCTGTGGCAAATAATTTTTTCATGGTGGAAAAACTAATTTTTTACATTGAATTTATTTAACCGTTGGTTAATAATAGTTATTTACCATGACTTTTAGTCATAGTCATTAACCCCCCTGAGGTTTAGTCATAGTCATTACCATGACAAATACCCCCTCGTTGTTTGAAAATTACAAATACCTCCCGAGGTTTGTGACTGTCTAACAAATAACCCATTTTCATCAATTTTTATGGGTGAACTAACCAAAATGCCCTTATGCACTGAATTATTTTTATTTAATTCTTAAAATTTTTTTGGACTACAATGTGAAGGAAAAGGTTTATTAAGTTTTTTACACAGAGGAGCATAATGCAATTTGCCTTGGTAGATTTTTCTATAATTTAAAATTCAAGGACAAAATGGTCAATTTCAGGTATTTGGTTAAAAATTACAAACCTCAGGGGGGTATTTGTAATTTTTCAAACAACAAGGGAGTATTTGTAATTATGTCAAACCTCAGAAAAGATAATGTAATTTACTCTTTTTTATATGGTGTTTTCCGCACTTTTCAAATAACAATGGGGTAAATTGGACTTAACCCTTTCTTAAAAATTTGATTGATTCCCTTATTTGATATCTCATGTTTTCCAAATATTTGTGATCGAATAAAATTTCGGACAAGTAAATTTTTTGCAATTTTATTCGTTGCGTCAAATTCAATACCCACCAAACAAACGACACATAGATTAGTACGAGTCGACATCCACTTCATATAGTGCTCCCATGTCCAACCGACCATGCACGTATATATGCACCAAACATTTATTTTTTTGGTGTAATAATTAGAATTGTTGGGGTGCACGATCTTTGTACATAATCACATGAACGTGAGTGTTTGGTAATTAAGATCTTGTCTAATTACAACCATGCATGCATATCCACACACGCATACGTATGTGTGGTTATTCATCGATTTTCCAGTAAAATGACATTTTTTTTCATAATTACTGCGTTAAAATGGTCATGGATTCCATATAAAAATAATAAAAAGAAAAAGAAGCATGATTATCAACCATATCAATATGAACCGAAATTTCGATATGTTCCCATCAAAATTAAAAAAAAATAAAATCATTTTTTCGTAATATTTCAATGAAATTTCAGTTCTCTACAAAACTTTTCATCCTTCCTAATTTTCTAACGAAATGATTATCTCATATTTTTTCTCCCTTTTCTGAATAACTCTTATAATCTTTTCAAATATTTTTTATTCAATTAAAATAAAAAATGATAATTAGTTTTTTAACTTTTTAATCAATTGCTCACACTTTTATGTATGCCACACCCACTAATTTTGTTGTTACTATTTTGGGCTTGGTTTATATTTATGTGACTTACCAAATTAAAGAGCTAAATACGCTTCAAATCTCCTATAGAGAGACCTATAATTAAGACTAAAAATTGTCACAATTATATGGGGAAGGTCCTGGTTATAATTCTTTATGCCTAAGTTAGATATATCGTAAAGGAGAAATGTTTAAGGTCGTAAAAAATGTGAGAGTAACAAAAATTGTACTTGGGGCATGGAGGACAGCTATTTATAGATTTTTTCAATTGTGTGATACGTGAACCGTGCACAAACCTGAAAGTGAACTATTGCCCACTGTGAGTTCGTACATATTAGAGTTTTTGGCATGACCAGAGCCGGGTCACGACGACGCGAAATAAATGACCCGGGTCCAAAACTATTCATTTAAAATTGAACTGAGGATGTAGGTTTTAATACGACCTTTAGGAGCTTACCCCACATCAAGTATATATTAAAAATTAATGGCTATAATCTTATCTAGTTTCAAGATCAACTATACTATAAAAATAACTTTGATCAATATCATAACTTAGTACTTAAAAATTAATAATTTGGATGGGCCAGAATACTAAAATATAGAAATGTTTAATTAATTAAATGAGCACCTAATCGTTTCATTTATCTTTTACGATTATTTTTCATGTTTATAATTTTATAATATTTTGAGAAGTAACATTTTTTAATCCAAAACAGCTTTATAAATACAAAACTTTAATCAACGGATATTAGATCCGACAGAAGAATATCATCATTGACGCTTTCTCCAACCAACATACTGCCAATTAAAGTTCAACCTTATTCTTCACGTTCATATTTTATTACAACAATAGTCGGGTTTCTTGATTCCCATTATTGTAGGTTGTTAAAAGCTTACAATTTGTGACAACTGTTTAGGCCGAACGAAAGCTTTGGACTTCATCGAAAACGGGTTTTTCTTAAGCAAGTTAAGTTTGTGAGTTTTTTTTTAATATACTAGTTGTTGTCGTAAGCAACCCGTAAACATAGAAAAAAAAATTATGATATAAGATAAAGAGAAAAAAAAAATGTGAAAACAAATAAATGTAGTGGGAGGAGACGAGAAAAAAAGAAGTCTGTTAAAGGAAAGAAAAGTGGAATGAGGTGCGAGAGGAAAAATAAATCATAATTCTTGGTTTATTAAAAAATATGGAAGTTTGTCAAATAAATAAACGTGGAATAGCGGTTTGGGGGAAAAAATTTATAATCGTGGGATTATTAAGAAACATTGAAATTACTATTTTGATAAAAAAAAAAAAAGTTGAAGGGAAGAAATGAATTAAAGGGTAAATTTGATTATTCAAAAGTTGGTATAACAAAAACTGATTTTCTTGTATAATAGTATAGATATGTTATTATTAGTTTAAGATCAAATGAATTCTTTCCTGACTTTGAAAAATTAGGTTTCGTACTTTTTCGTACATTATTTTTTGAAAAAAATGCAAGCAACCTTCCGGTGATATTATAAATGAACAAATTGTCATCTATAAAAAATAAAATAGCAATTTACCTCGTTGTGATATTTAAAAAATCGAAACGATAGGTAGATCGTCTCATAACTCCCCCCGAATCGATTGTTAATTAAAGTTCTACTATCAAACCAAACAACTGAGGCTTCTATACCTTCAACTTCTACCTATTCAAACAAAGGCTCCCAAAATATGTATCTGACTCTTCTTAGATATCATATCTAATCATATATATTCGTGCTATGAATTAATTACTGAAATTCAAAGAAAAAGTCATTGACGAAAATTTTTAATTACTAGAGTACACATTTATCCTGGGGAGTAGTAATCTTAATTTTGTGTAGAGATTCGTATAGCCCAATTTTGATTCAAATCGGCTTCACGCTTTCACTTTCAGGTCTTGATCGAAACGAGTTGGATTAGAAAACGACTTTGGAATTAGATAATGTCGCATTTATGAAGCAAAACTGATGCATGTCAGGCACTGGTATTTATGATATGAGGTCTAATATTAATGAATTAGCCCTCAAAGTGGAAAAGAACCCTATTTTTTAGTTTTTTTCCCACTTTTAGACCGGACTACTTTTCGTTTGTTTTGTTTTCAGTTTTGATTGTTTAGTTTTTAAGTGAAGAATATCATTTTTATTTTTACATAATATTTGTGTAAAAATAAATAGGCAAAATTATTTAAAATTAACCAAAAAATAAAAAAAAAACAAATACAGAGATTACTGTATTTTGAGATGTTTTAAAACGTGACTCTGCCAATAAAATTACTTTTTATATTAAAAGAAAACTTTTAAGAACCTTGCTTTTTCTTAATAAATTTAGAAGAAAGAAAAAAGGAAATTGCAGCAATCATGAGGGTCGTTTGGTGCACCACCTACTTTCTTAGGGCATCTTTACTTCCCCTGAAATCCATGATTAACTCTCTTTTCCTATGTTTTTTCTTGTTTACTTCATTTTTGCATGGCCCGAAAATTATCCTGGAAGTCCATTACTTTCCAGGTTTGTAGCATGATTGGAATCACCCCCCCCCCACCCCCGCCAAATTAACTAATCCGAATTATCCATGTGTCTGAATAATTTTTGGAATTCCCATTCTGACCTCAACTTTAACAAATATATACCTATAATGTCTACATATTTCACATTATTTACAAAGCAACCCCCTATTGATTGGACAAGACATGCAGCAAAGTTTTTGACCAAAAATTCTCCCTTCCTCCTCCATTATTGAAGTTCATCCTTGGTTTGCTCCTTCAAATTCTTGCCGGCACCTATTCTCATACATCTTACTCTCAAAAATTGGTGAAAGCGGTTTCGTTCCTCGTCGGTGTTGGAAGGTACCGGTTTGTTTTCGAAAAATTTTATCGTGTTGAGTTTAAGATTGCGAGGCCATTATCTCGACGTTTACTGCCATCGTGAAGCCCTTCACTGTTGTCCTCTTTCAATCACCGTTCTCATGCTTTTTTAAGTGCAACAGCAGGTTGGTTTCGTGGCTCGGGGGTGGGTGTATTAGGAAGAAGGAAGCTAAGCTTGACGCATTGAACGGACTAACCTTTTTCGTTAGGGAACTTCGGGATGAACTCCGGTTCACCTCTACACCACCAATGTACCAAACGATCCAAATCTTTCTTTGCTGAAGAATGGTGGCCGAAAGCTCCTCCAACGGTGGGAAAATGGATGCATTACAATGAAGGTGAAATGGAGTACAAGAGGGGGTGTAGAAGTCTTCATTTACACTCAACATGTCACTTCATCAATTTTTTAATACAAGGGTATAATGATAATTTCACACAAATTTCACTATTTGCCTACATTAAAGTCAAAGCTAATCATTATTTAATCTCATTTGAAAAATTACAAGTAAATCACTCACTAAACAATCCTACACTCTCTAATCCGACTTTTAATCAAACTTTTGTCAATCACTCCCTAATCCCTACCAAGTAAGTAAAGATGGCCTTAGTCTCCATTATCATTTTATCTATATCCATATCTTATCTTATTATCAATCTATACTATATATAATTGAAAAACACTCTATTGGCGTCTTCAATTTTATATTTTGTCAGTATTTTTTATTAGTTTCAATATATTATATTAATCTCTCTCTCTCTTCTCAATTTCTCATTTTTCTCTCTTCTCTCATTTTTCTGCTCTCAACTTCCACATCCCTTTTTCTTCTCCCATTTTTCTTCAATATTTTCTCATAAATTTTTTATATTTTTTAATATTTTATTTATCTAGTTAATATACATTTTTAAAATAATAATAATTTTTTAAATCTTAAATTAATTTTGCACACACATTTGAGTGTGCTACATGTACTAGTCTTATTATTAAGGGATAGCACCCTTTTGATTTCTCCGAATTTTTGATCTGTCAATTCTAATTTTTTTTAAAAAAATATAATTATTAATTTTATCTTTATACTTCCCATATTCAAGTAACTACTTCATCCTCACTTATTATCCCACTAATCCATATTTCTTTTTATGTATCAATTTTTTTTCATCCATTTATTCTCTTTATCTTATTTTACTCAATCGCATTTGGATAATAAATTACTAATTTAATAAAAATATTATTGTTTTTATTCATACATCGAGTGTGCGTTTCGACTAGTACTTTATTTACTATAATGAAGAAAATCACTTTGATATCTCAATTTTTCTTGGTGTTATTTTTTTATTTTTTAAATTATTTCAACAGTTCTTATTATTCTTTTCTTTTCTCAACCTAATTCAATTTTCTCTCCTTCTCAGTTCTTCAACCTCCAGGTTTCTCTTTCTTTCCCCATTTTTCTCTGAATAACTACTCACAATCTTTATCTTTTTAATAGTTTTTGTTTATTTAATGAAAAAATTTAAAAATTTTCAATTATATTATTTAGATTTTAAATTAATTACACATATATTTGGATATGTCATACACACTAGTACACACTTATCTTCCTCTTGCTCTTTTTTTTTCTCTCAGTTTATTCCCACTTTTTGTTTGAATTTGTACATATTTAAATTTTAAACCACAATCGGCCTGTCATTCTCGTCGGACCGAAGTGGGAATCTCCTTTCTTGTCCACTTTTATCAATTCTTTTATATAATTTTTAAATAA
The DNA here is from genome assembly GCA_034509735.1 of Sesamum alatum. Lineage (NCBI taxonomy): Eukaryota > Viridiplantae > Streptophyta > Magnoliopsida > Lamiales > Pedaliaceae > Sesamum > Sesamum alatum. Next base: position 6,536,873 of record JACGWO010000005.1, read on the forward strand.
AATCAATGAAAAAACTAAAATTTTGTCCTAGATTAATTATGATTTTTCATAATTTTAGTTGTGGTTCTAAACATTTATTGTGATTTTAGCTATAATTAATATTTTTTTTTTATCTTATATGTAGAATTAACGGCTAGACATTGCATAACTGTAATTAATGAATATTTACAATGATATTTTACTATTAACCATAATAATTAACGTTAACAAAATGATTTATATCTCCTAGTATTTTCACATACATAAAACAATCAGTCAACTCATTCTCCTGCGACATATAACATGCCAATTCTGTTAGTCAAATTAGGCAACTACTATCCAAGTATGCTACTTCCATTAAAAACAAATAAAACAAAACAAAAAGAAGCAAAAGTGATCTTATGTTCACAAATTCAAAACCATTTTTCTAAACATTTCCTATAATAAAAATGTCTGAATTTCGATAAATTTAATTAATTTGATTAGTTTATCTTGTCCCGTAAGATAAAATAAATCGTTAAAAAGTGCATAACTGTAAGCTTAGAGTTGATGTTTTTTTTTCAAAAAAAAATGACAATTATATGATTATATCGAAAATTCAATAAACTGAACAATATATAAGGGTGGCTACTCGTTGAGTTTTCCGAATCCTGAACCCAAATGGAGCAGGTTAGAGTTCAAAAATGGGCAGTGGATCCTAATAAGTAGGACCCCACTGGAGCTAGACGAGTTTTGGGTCCACCCCAACCAGTCCTGTTGAATTTGCCATATTGAATTTTCTTTTTCTTTATTTAATTGTTGAATAATTTGATTTGTCGAATTTTCAAAATTTTATTTCAATAATAATAACAAAAAATTCGGGTCAATCGGGTCAAACTTGTCCCGGTAGATTTTGTAGCGGGATGGGGCGGGGCGCGGCGAGTGTCACCTCCATGCAAGAGTTGGTTGGTTGGGGGGGGGGGGGTTCTAAGTCCACCTCAACCCATCTCATACTCATCACCCTGCCACCCTTAGTAGGGATGGCAACGGGGCGGGCTTGCCAAAACTCGAAACCGCCCAAGCCAAGGAAATTTTGGACCCGAACTTGGACCCGTCGCGAACCCGGTTAATATTTTTAAAATATTAAAAAAATAAATGTTTTTTAAAAATAATAATACCATAATTTTATAAATATGAGACAATAATATTACTCAAAGGTTTTATTGTTTTTTTGTAAATATACTTGGATGTTCTAGGAATTCAAATATTAAAAATTTTATAATGTGTTACTTATGAAAATAATAAAATGTTTATGAACTATTTATATCATTGTTTTAATAAAAAAATATTAAATTTATGTATTATATATATAAGTACAAATAAATTATATATATTATTTATATATATACAAATATATTTTATATATATATATATATATATATAACATACAAGAAAAAAAGTTAAGCGGGCAAATTTGGGACGAGTCCAGGTCCAACCCACTAAAATCCAAACTTGCCCCAAGACCCGTTTAAGATTTTAAAACCTGTCCCAATTAGGATGAGTCGGGTATGATCCAACTCGAACCTATTGCCATCCCTATCCCTAATAGTAATTGATTTGATCAATAGACCAATCATGTAACAAATTAAGAAGAATGGAATGAATTAAAATAAACTCAAATAAAATAAGATAATACCCGCATGCCTAGTGGGACTCCAACTATGAAATTATGACCTCGAACTTGTCCATGACTTTAAAATCCATCCCTCTAAAGATTATTTTATCGGTATGTTCCGGCTTTCTTCTTCTTCCGACTTCAACTATTTCTTTAATGCACTACAAGAAAATATAATATTAGTGACAAATTATTAAGTAATAATTTTAAATTATCACTAAAATTATATATTAAGTGATAATAATTTTTATCTTGTCATTATATAATTACTAGTGACAAAAAAAATGTGCATAAAATTGTCACTAAATACAATTAGTGACACATCTATAGTGACAACTTAGTGATAACATAATATAGTGAAAACTATTATTTATTGTCACTAGATCGTCACTTATACATGAATCACTAATTGTATTAAATGACAACTTTATATCATTTTTTTGCCACTAATTCATGTTAATAATATTTTTTTCAAAATAGTTAAAATTATGAAATTCATTATTGTGACAAAAAAAAATATTGTCACTAAATATTTATAATTAGTGATAATATTATCACTTAATTTATTTTGTCACTGATCTTCTATTTTTTCGTAGTCACGTTCTTAAAATAATAAGTCAATTCGACTTTTTTGCTAATTACGATACTAAATAGTTTAGTCAATTTTTTATAAAATAAAATAATGTTAGACTATATAACAAGTGCTCATATCCGCCAAGAAAAGTATTAATATTGATGTTTTATTTACGTTGAATTATAGAAAATCAATAGGGAAAGTTAATTTAAATAAAACATAAGTAATTTTTTTATTAAAGTGAGATCTGTCTCTATTTCTTTGTGATAGGACTATATGAGGCAAGTTTTATCTAACGTGTGATAACATGATGGTCAGTTCACATTTTATATTATAAATTATTACAACACAAAGATACGCACTAACTAGTTCTGTCATTTTCCACATGGTGTTAATTGGATAGCTAAAGTTTCTAAAATAAGTTAAAAGTCCTAGTCACTTGGTATCTTCCCTGATCACTATAACAAAATTTGTTATTGGCTATAAATTTATTAGCTATGAATTAAAATTATGGTAAATAATTATTATTAATTATGGTTAAACAAAAATCGTTGCAAAAATCTAGATTATCCACCATGAAAACTCTTTTTGTCATAGTTATGAATCATAGCAAATATTTTTACCATAACTTTTAGCCATGGTAAATATTTTAGCCACTCGCAAATACCACGGTCAATAACCGTTGTATGACCGTGATAAATGACTATTCACATGGCCTTTTATTTTTAATTATAAAAATTAACTATGGTTAAATGTTAAATTTTTTTAGTGGATACAACCTCTATTAGTATAATTTTTTGATTAAATGTTTTGACAATAAAGTATGTTTCAAAATTAAATTACAATGATGGATGGTAAGAAGTGTCGATCACTTAATCAAAAATCTCTTAATGCCTCATTTACTTCGTTGGAATTGATCAAATTTGGATAGATTAACTTTGGATAGATCAAAAACCTCTTAAATTTGGATAGATAAAAAATCTCTCGAGGCCTCATTGAAATCAGGATTAGTGAGTTGGCGAAAGTTTAGTTTTTTGTTTACCTAATAATATTACACATAGCATTAATTATTGAATGCGTTATTAGTCTGTTTACTATCATAGGTTATAAGAATGATAAAATTCAAAAAAGATTTTAATGGCTTAGAATAATGCAAAAGTTGACATTCAATTATTGTATGTTTAATTTATATTTTTTTTCCTATTCTTTGTCAATCGCTTTTGAGCCACCTCCTTGACAGGCTAACCCACCTCCTTCCCCCACCTTGAAAATGTTTGAATCCTTTACAGATATAGTGCAGAATTGGGCCAGGAGCAACAACCCTCTTCTAGCGTATTGAACAACTTCTCATTCAAGGTAGGTGATTTGTCGGAGTCCCTCTATTTTTTTACTATTTCCGTCAGGCTTGTTTGGTTCGTTCTTATTTGAAGTACATTTGTGGTGGTGCCCCACTTTCTAGTTGGTATTTTGTGTTGTGAAAGGAAAAACGAATAGCAAACAAAGCAAGTGAAGACATTTTCTGGAAATATTTTCAGCTATCTTGAATCAGGGCCACTGAGGTGTTTAAATAGGGGTGTGTTCAGAATCTCTACAAAACAACCCTAACTAACTCTGACAAAAAAAATGGGCCAGCTGTACAAACAAATTTGCAGCAGAGAAAAATGCTACCACTAGTACTGTACAAGATAAATAACATAATAACAAAAAAAAAAAAAAACAACTCTGTGCTCAGCCAATTCCAGTAGCAGCTGCAGACGTATGATCCTCTTCACCCCCCTCCCCCCGCAAGATGTACTTGGGAGAAGGAGGACCAACCCCAGCTTGGGAAGAGCAGAGTGGAACGTCGGACCAGACAAGGCCTTGGTGAACAAGTCCGCAAGCTGCAGACGCCAGAAACATGAGAGGGAAGCACAAAGCCTTCATGAAACTTGTCACGGACGAGATGACAATTGATCTCCAAGTGCTTCGTCCGTTCGTGGAAGACGGGGTTAGCCACGATATGGAGGGCCGCTCGGTTATCGCAGAAAAAGAGGGATGGGGGTGGAAACCTCGATCTGCAAGTCCTTCAAGATATAAGACACCCATTGAAGTTCGCAAACAGTTGTGGCCAAACTCCGATATATGGCCTCGGCGGAAGAACGAGAAACTGTAGACTGTTTTTTGGTCTTCCAAGAGATCAAAGTAGGGCCCAAGAAGACACAATAACCTGTCAAAGAACGGCGGGAATCCACACATGAGGCCCAGTCGGCGTCGCAGTATGCTGAAGTCGGAGATCACTGGAGGAAGGGATGAAAAGACCTCTAGTTGGACAACCTTTCAAATATCAGATGAGGTGGAGCGCGACATCCATGTGTTGATGGCAGGGGGCCTGAACGAATTGACTAAGTTGTTGCGCCCCATAAGAAATATCCGACCGAGTAAAGCCGAGGTACAAAAGACGTCCGACCAGGCGACGATAAGGTTCAGGGTCGGGCAAGGGAACATCAGCATGAGACGTCAATTTTAGACCCACAAGGAGAGGAGTATTGGTTGTACGAGCATGATCAAGGCCGATATCATGAACAAGGTCTAGAATATACTTGGTCTGAGTTACTGAAGTACCTTCCAAGGAACGAGCGATTTCCAGGCCGAGAAAATACTTCGAGAACCCCAAGTCTTTAATTGTGAACATGTCATCCAAATACTTCTTGACAGTGGCAATCTGGGAACAGCTAGGTCCACAAAGGAGAACGTCGTCCACGTAGACCAAAAGGACAAGGAAATCGGACCCTTGACCCTTCGTGAAGAGGCAATGGTCATGAGGTGATTGCCGAAACCCAAAATCAAGCACCTTGGCCATGAATTCCATATTCCATTGCCGATAGGCCTGCTTCAAACCATACAAAGATCTCTTTAGCCGGAAAACTTGTCCTGGAGGTGCAGAATACCCTTCAGGAATATGCTTATAAATGTCCTCGTCTAAATATCCATGCAAGAAGGCGTTGTTGATGTCTAACTGATGGACATCCCACTGTTTTGCCGTAGCCACAGCCAAGAGAAGGCGTACTGTGACACACTTGGCCACGCGGGAGAAACTCTAAACATAATCCACCCCTGCTACCTTAGTATAGCCTTTAGCCACAAGGCGGGCTTTGTACCGATCCACCGTGCCGTCAGGTTTGAGCTTAACCTTGTACACCCATTTGCAACCAATTGGTTTCTTCCCCTCGGGCAAATCAACAATGTCCCAAGTGCCATTTTTTTCCAATGCAAGGAGCTCCTCGCGCATAGCATGCTGCCACTCCCTTTGGTTGCATGCTTGAGCATAAGACCTAGGTTCCTACACAGTAGACAAAGCAGCCACAAAAGCAGCATGTGTGGGAGTAAAACTAGAAGTAGAAATAATATGAGGCTCAACGACACTAGAACCACAAACATAGTCCCCTAGCCAGGCAGGAGGATGAGTGGGTATGTTGGAACGTCTGACTAGTAAGGAAGGGGATATAGGTGCATCAGCAGGTGGAGGTAAGGGAGGATCAGTGGTGGGTAAAGGATCAGGAGGGACTGGATCAGGATCAGAGTGAGGAGTAATGACAGGAAGTGGACAGCTAGGTGAGGAAGTGGTAGGGAGTGATTTGTAGGGAAAAACGGTCTCGTGGAAGATAACATCCCTAGAGACCAGAACAAACTGTTTTTCTATGTCATAGACCTTATATCCCTTTTGATGTGGGGCATAACCAAGGAAGATGTACTGAAAAGCTCGAGAATCGAACTTAGATTTGTGAGGGTCGACATTTGAAGCAAAGCAAAGACAACCGAAAACTTTCATGTGACCATATGTGGGGGAAGCATTATATAGAACTTCATGAGGAGACTTCCAATCTAGGACAGGGGTAGGCACACGATTGATTATATAAGTGGCGGTAAGAATGGAGTCGGCCCAAAACCGTCTAGGCAAATGAGGCTCGAACATAAGGGACCGGGCTACTTGGAGTAGGTGTTTATGTTTCCGTTCGACGACTCCGTTTTGTTGTGGAGAATATACTCAAGAGCGTTGGTGAATGATCCCATGTGTTTTAAGGAACTGTTGGCAAGATTCGCTCATAAACTCTGCCCTATTATCAGTCCCGAAACATTTTATTTTGATGTTGAATTGAGTAAGGATAAGGGAGTGAAAATTTGAGAGGATTTTGAAGGTCTGGGATTTATCGTGCATTAGGTAAGTTCACGTAGCCCTAGAGAAATCATCCACCATAGTTAATACATAGTGACATCCGGAGAGGGAAGGTTGTTTGTACGGTCCCCAGATGTCAATATGAAGCAAATCAAACGGGGACTTGGAGACAGACTCACTCACAGGGAATGGTAACCTGTGTTGCTTTGCTAGAGGGCAAGTCTCACAGACAGGAATTTCCTTACAAGATTGTTTATTCAACACTGATATGTGTTTGGCTACATTGTAAGAGGTATGACCCAATCTTTTGTGTAAAAGAACTACATCATTGTTAACGACAGAAAAACAAGAAGTCTTAGGCAGAATGTTAAGCCATTTTAGTTGTGAATCAGGAGAAAAAGAGCTGCTATCAAGGACATATAATTTCCCTATCTGTTTGCCTATAGCCAACACCACTCTACTCCTCAAGTCATGCAATATGCACAATGAGTCAAGAAATTGAAAGGTAACAGATAATGATCTGCATAGTTGACTCACGGAAAGAAGATTATGATGAAAAGTTGGAACATATAGTACCGAAGTTAGTGTTATGGATTGAGACAAGTGTACCGCCCCTGACTGTGTGACTTTCTGTCTAGTTCCATCAGGTAGGTATGTGAACAGGATGTGGCAGTTTAGTGAGTGAGTGCATGAGTTCTACATCCACACACATGTGACAAGTAGCTCCGGTGTCTACAATCCAAGACCAAGAATCTAATCTGCTCATATTTAAAGAGTTGAGACTTGTACCTACAAACTCATCAAGTCTGGCATAGTTGACATGGACTGGATCCATGTCCATAGTTTTTCCCATTAACCTCATCACTTCAGCTTGCACGAGGTCAGGAATGTGAGCCTCACTGGCTGCTGCTCCCCCAGATAGGTTAGTGGTTGCATAGGCTCGGCCACTGAACTGACCTCCCTTCTTTTTTTGGTTCTGTATCTCCTTGTACCATTTAGGGTAACCAATGAGTTTGAAGCAGCTATCCATAGAGTGTCCAGGACGTTTACAATTGTCACAAATGAATTGCTGCTTTTCAACTCTCTTCTTGTCATAGCCCTTATATTTTCCATCCCTTCTCATGTTTGTGTTTCTAACCTCCAAGGCAGTCATTTCTCCGGCCTCAGGAAACGCCAGATTCACCTCTCTATGTTTCTCCACTCTCAATACCATGGAAAATGCCTTCTCCACATCCGGTAAAGGCTCCATCACTAACACTTGACTTCTTATGGTGTCATAGGACTCGTGCAATCCCATTAAGAACTGCATGAGCTGATTTGACGCAATCTTCCCCGCCACAACTTTGGCACAATTACACACACACAATCCACAAGTGCAGGTAGGTGGCGGATCTACGAACTGTAACTCATCCCAGGGTTGTGTAAACTTCATGAAATAATCATCTAAACAAAGGTTACCTTGAGAGATCGAAGCAATTTCTCTCTGCAACTGGTAGATTGCTGGACCATTGCTCACTGCAAATCGTGACTCGAGCTTGATCCACAGTGCTCTGGCAGAAGACATATACATGAATGCTCCTGCTATCTCTTTTGAGATCGAATTCATCAACCAGGAAATCACCATACAATCAGCCTTTTTCCACTGTTCTTGTTCTTCTCCCTTAGTTGTAGGCTTCGTACAACTACCATCAATGAAGCCCAATTTGCTTTTTGCACCCAGTCCGATCTGGACGGATCTGCTCCATACGAGCCAATTTTTCTTGTTCAGAGGCTCAGAGACCAGGGTCATTCCTGGATAGTCTGAGCTGTGTAGTCTCAAGGCTTCCTGCCTTATCTTCTCCAATTCAATTTCCTTCTCTGGCTTGGTTCCAGCCATTGCTTGGTTACTCAGTCCTCAAAGGACAATGTAAACCGTGTTGTAGAGCTAGGGGTATGCAGAGACCATCACAAGGATGGCTCTGATACCGTGTTGTGAAAGGAAAAACGAATAGCAAACAAAGCAAGCGAAGACATTTTCTGGAAATATTTTCTGCTATCTTGAATCAGGGCCACTGAGGTGTTTAAATAGGGGTGTGCTCAGAATCTCTACAAAACAACCCTAACTAACTCTGACAAAAAAATGGGCCAGCTGTACAAACAAATTTGCAGCAGAGAAAAATGCTACCACTAGCGCTGTACAAGGTAAAAAACGTAATAACAAAAAAAAAACAACTCTGTGCTCAGCCAATTCCAGTGGCAGCTACAGGCGTATGATCCTCTTCATTTTGTATATATTTATTGCAAATGTATCGCCCTCCCCTCTACAATAAGCTTTGTTAGACCCCCATTTCCTTTCGTAATTGCCCCCTTTTTAACCTCATTTGGTCGTGGTAATTTCATTGTACTTGCGCAGATCTAGCCACTATCTCACTGACTGTCATATGGCTTATACCCCATTTACATTATATTTTCTTCAATATAGATTGTTCTTTTATTTGTTACTTAAGTTATCTGAAATTCGTGGAGCAAATTTTCGTCAAATCTTCTATTTTTAGACTTTGTATGTTCGATATATTAAAAATAAAACCAGTTATCTTTGACTCGCTTACATGACTCCCCTGCCGTAACGCTGCCCTCCCCCCATATGTGAGGAATTTGTTTTATTTTTTCTATTATTATAAAATTATTTAGTTCGAAAGACATATACCATGCTGTGCATGTTCACATTTGTCATATACTAAGATGCGAGATTAGCATGACCATACAACTTGAATTTCATGTTTCGTTTATTGTAATTAGTTTGTTTGTTTTTCAGATGAATCGTGACAACATGAATAAATCGTAGTGTTCTAGTATTGCCTCTCGAATGAAGCTGATGTAATATAATTCTACCAATGAATCTAGCATTGTGTGAACTTGCATGTGTGCTCTAGAGGTCGATGTGTTCACGTCATTAACCAATCATAACCTTGGCCTTTGTTTTTGAGGTTGCCTCAGTGATAGAGTATGATATAATTATGTTTGTTACGTTGGCATCCACGTTAATGTTATAAACCTCGTCATATTTTATATAATCTTTATTTTGTTGGCTTGTATCTAGGGGCATTATTGCAGTGTCTTTCAATAGGTTGACCTACCAATGTGCCGTGGTCGAGAAATATAATTCTTGGGTTGTTTAGTCGGCTCAATGGCCAAGAGAAATAATTGAATGAGTACCGCCAAAAGTCTTTTATGAAGGACGCTATTGAACGTGATTGATGAGTTACTGTTTGATGGGTATTTTGATCTTCGTTATCATCTTAAATCCTTGCAATTGTATACATTAGAGTTGTAATGAGGCTAAATATGAATGTAGTTTGTGCAACATTATTTTGTCGTATTGATCGTTTGTGTTGATATCGGCTCTCTTGATTTGACTTGACCATTCAACATATTCATGTCCTGGATTGTATGTTTTGGGTATGTTTAGCTAAATCACACCATAGCCCATGCTAAGTATTTTAATCGGTTGTTGTTCATTCACCAAATTAGCATTTTACAAACGTTGATACATATGTTGTACTGAACAATGTTGACGTGTAATGTACATTTACAATGACAGGCGATCAACGTTATTTAGTTATTTGTGGTAATTGCATTTTGCATTTATTGCCTTTCCCTTTCTGATTTAAATATTCCAATTTTTATAGATTAACCATATCCTATCACATTAGTGTGAGGGCATTTGGAATCTAATTAAAAATATTTAAGTAAGATATTTGTAAGTAATATTATTCTACCACCCTCTTAGTAGTATCACACCTATTTAGGAAGTTTGATGATGGTACGTGGACAATAACTGATATATATATATATATATAACATAAACACAATTGTACATTAGTAAGTATAAACAACATATCGTAAAATATAATATGACAATAAATTCACTCCTTAAATTATGTAAAGAAATAACTGTTATCATAAAATTATGAAAGTGTTACATAGTTTATATATTGTGGTCGGATATATTGTGGTCGGAATATGGGAGTTGGGATTTGGAGATACATCCAATTCGCTCAGCATACATAATACCCATATCGTCAAGTGTTGCATAGTGTGGATCCACAACAACAAATTATTTGATATCTAACATTTTCATATGACAAGATAATTACTGACCGATCGCCTCTTCATTCAATAGATGTTGGGTCGGTTGAAGAAAAAGGTAAAGTAAACTTAATTCAGCATCTGTTGCAAGGTGAAATATTCATACAACCTATCATGCTTGAAGTGTCAAGCACTTGCATGCAATAAGATGAGGATGTCCATTAATTCTGATCAAATACCGCGATGAAGAGGAACAAATGACCCTTCCGCTTCATTTGAGTTGCAGCCTTTGATGAAATTGCATCTCTAAAAACCCCAGTAGCACGCATTTCATCTGTACCTGCTATCCGCGATTAATCCTCAATCAATCCGACAATTTACTTGCTTTCTTTTATCGAATCACATAGCAGCTATGTCAGCCTATGAGTTCTACTACCAAAAAAACTCTTCTATTGTGAGTATTAGACGTTTGAAAATTGAGGCACTTGGCTAAATAAAGCCACCACCTGTCAAAATTCAAGACACTTGTCGTTGGACGTGAAACAAGAATTTGGAGTCCAGAATGCTACTTTGCCTATAAATAAACCCCCCTGCTTTCACTTGAAGGACATGTCTTTACCTCACTTAGGGGGATAGAAATGAGACTTTGAACACAATAAAACTTAAAAATAATATTCCTAAAGAGAAGGCAGTAGTATATACTCTTGCAGATAATTTTTATCTACTATTGAAATAGTTACTAGTCAGAAATGGAACGTAAAAATTGATTTATTAATAAATAACAATTTTAGGCAACTTTGGTCAACTCACTGCTGAAGAACCACAAGGGGACATCCCATCGCGATTGCATCAATTGTCATGCCCTTCTATGCGCACTCTTCGACATCAATGTTGCCTATGGTATCACTTTGTCCTATTTGTATTGCCAAAGACGATTGGCGAAGCTAAAAATACGCTACCATGTGTTCCACTGGATTACGAGTTTGGCTACACTTGAATGGGATCCACAAACAAAAGTTCTCAATGGTGACGATTATATTTCAAAACGAACTTGTGAGGTTCAATATCTTATCGTGTTAATGCTTTCTCACAATTTATATCTTTTCTATTTTATGCAGTGAATCCTTACACACCTTACTACCAAGCTAAGAAAATTGGCAAGGCATATGCTAATGCACATGAGCCGCATTGAGACGCTTTATCCTTTCTATTTGGCGATGAGTGCTTAGATGACAATGTGGAACTTGAGGACAAGTTCTTTGACCCTCGTGAGACCTGCATGGATGATGGTTAAGTTCATGAAGCAAGCTTTATTTTTTTGTTGTTTTTTAAAGGAAAGATACCCGTGGAGAAAGCGAAATCAGGATATAAAATGAGAAAATTCAAGGGCGAGCTTGGTGCGGCCGAGCCAACCAATAATAATATGCCATGTGGAAATTAAGTTTTTAATTAAAATAATCAAATATTTTAACTCTACCTAACTATGGTTAAATCTTTTAACCAATAATAAAGGAAAAAGTCTCCCAATCTTCCAGAAAACCCACGATTAGATTTTCCTCTCAAAACCCACCTCCAACCTTGCAATTCATACGCCTCTTCATACCACCGCCGCCGCCGCCCGACACAACCCACTTCTCCGCCGCCGCTGCTGCCTCCGACAATGAGGAGGCAATGGCTATTTGTCTGAACTATGTCCGTCAAGTTCAAGCCAGGTTTCATGAAGGTGACGGCCAGACCACCGGCAATTCCATTCGGAGATACGGTGTATGTAACCACCGTCAACTAATCTACAAGATGCTTGCGACCAAGTAATTTCTGGACTGCCAATGACCTTGAAATGATCATTTAATGTCAGAATTTTGTTGGGTTTATGGTCTGATTCTCTGACCATCCTCTGATTTTGTTTCATTTGGTGGATGGGGATGAGATAGTCATCCATACCTTATTATGTTTGAAGAATACTTACGGCCCCAAAAATTATGTACAACAGTTCAACATAAACTCTATTCAACTTTTAAGTAATCAACTCTTATTTCTGCATCAGATATTCTGCTCATACAAGAGTTCCGTTGCACTTTACAATACACTTCATAGGAAGCATCTCATATGGTTTTGATAGTTTCCAATTTCAAACATAGATCATTCTAAGCATCAGCCGTTCAAGCTACAAAACTCCCAAAACCACATAAACTTCATTTAAACTTAATTTACAGCTGAATCAACCACAACGGGTTCCAGCTTCTCTGTTTCGCCATTTCTTTTCAGAATGATAAGCCCATAGCCCCCAGCTTTCCTCCTGTACACTATGTTAACCTCACCTGCAAGATGATACACAATAATATAGCCATTTCTGGGAGATTCTGCAATTGGTTCATTTCGATCAGTTCAGAAGTCATGAAGAAATTAATGGTTATATACTATAGAATAATGAGTCTATAGAACTAGTAAAACAATGTAGCTTAAAGTTAAGTCACTCAATGGAACAATGTGAGTGAGCATCACATATGAAATAGAATAATATGAGTCTATAGAACTAGTAAAACAATATAGCCTAAAGTTGAGTCTAAAGAATATTTCTTGCTTTTGCATTATACATTTGACCTCCAAATAGGACTCAATGGATCCTGCAAAAAATGAATAGAATAATTATTAAGACAACATTATAGTGTAACATAAATTAAATAAAAAACAGTTGTAGGGAAGAAATAATTACCTGTGTTGAATTATTAATTTTGTTAAACTCTTCCATCATACTTGTAAATGATTGGGGATTGTGCATGCCACTAGTAAAACTGGGACACTAAATAAAGCAACAAAGTAAGAAATTTTTTACAAGTTATGATGTAAAATAATAACTAGAACATTGTAATCACTTTAACCTGGCGATGAATTTCTGGAACAAAACCAAATGTCCCATATGACCCTTGCACATGAGTACCTGAAAAATATGCTTCAAATTTTTACTAACCTATTTTGATGAGATCCTCATGGTACTATAATTTATTAAACAAAAAATACCTTTAGATAAATTCAACATTTAACACTTACCGACAACTTGGTTGCTTGGAGCCAAAATATTAGATGAATTTTGGGTTTGTGCCATGTGATTTGCAACAGAATTCCAACTGAGATGCACAAACTTTTTTATACAAAAAAAAAAAAAAAAAACCAACTTAACAAATTAGAGGAGAGAAAATAGGAGTAACCTACTCAAATCAAAAGAAACATAAATATCAATATTTTTCTAGAACTTTCAAATACTACTTCAAATTAATAAATTTAGTATTTAATCAACTAGTATTTTTCAAAAGACATACGAAAATAACTAGATACGCAAGTTGTCAATATAATGAAGTTACCAATATAGCTACAACTTACCGATTGATTATTTGAAGTTGGGATGGCTACAATTGATGTCGGTGAAGCGGGAACACGAATATCTTGAGATGTAGATCTAACTTGCTTCTTAGCTTTTCCTTTTCAGAAACACATTCTTTAAATTAGAATTATATACATAAAAAGTATAAATTGTAAAACAAAAAATAAAATAAAAATTAATTTAATACCAAATAGCTCTAACTATGTAAACAATTCTAATTAGTTGATAACACATATACAACAAAATAACGTGAAGGTGAATATAAATTGGCTCAGAAGATAGTTAATACCTGTATTTGTTGTTTTCGGCTTTCTCTTTTCAAAATGATTCTTGATTCTAGCATTTTTAGTTCCTTTTGGTTTTGCTCGAAGAGGATCCAATATCGGTCTAACCTCAGGTACCTCGACAAAGTCATCTCTAACCTGCTTACCCTTCATTGCTAAAGTTGAATCTGAATTTTTCTTCTTAAGAAACTCATCTAGAAGGTTGCTTCCATCTGCAAAAGCTGTCAAGATAATATTTCTTGCTTCCTTACAATTTTCACTTCTCGTCACAAGATCATAAGCTAATCTCATTGCCCTATTAGTGTACATGACTCTTGCCTCCTTGTCATCCATTCTTATAAGCTCACCTTCATCCAACATATAAACATGCTTTTTCACATCTTTAGTCCATCGAGTGTGAATATAATGTTGAGGAATTTCATGAACATTTTTTCGATGAAGAGCTACTAAAGCATGTGAACAAAGCATTCCCATCCAAGTATATTTCTTGCAACTGTACTCAACTTTCAAAGTATTTATATCAAGAAATACAGTGTATACCCGTTTGTTCTTGCTCTCGGGATTGGTTAACTCGAATTCATACACCGTATCTCCGAATGGAATTTCTTTACATGACAGAGCACCAGTTCCAGTTAGATAATCTTTCTCGAACTCCTTGTACATAGTGTTTGTGTAAATTTTGACTGCATGCTTCAGGATCTTACTATCTTGGACAGCAATTGTTGGACTACTTTGGCTAGAAAAAAAGTTGGCATCGGCTTCATTTCTACGCCATTTTCCAAGTAAATCCTTTTCATATTTAAGGACAAACTCATATAAAGATATGGTTTTTGGTGGAGATCTCATTCAATGCATGATTTGTACTCTCGCTTCTAGATGTTGATCTAACTCCACCATGAAAGAAATCAGAATTGAAAGCAGGGGACCATTTACCTCTAATCTTATATAGATTGTTCAACCAACGATGATCTTGAGCATTAAACTTATTAACCATTTCCTCCCATGTCTTTCTCAAACTCTTCCTTTGTATCGCAATGATATAAGCATCTATTGAAAAAAACTATGAAACTCTCGGCTAGAGTTAAAACTATTCAAGTGCGATGGAGCATTTTTTGATATATGCCACAAGCAAAGATGGTGACGAGCATTAGGAAACACTCCTGCAATTGCGTTAGCCATGGCTTGGTCTTGGTCAGTAAATATTGACGAAGGAGCTTTACTTCCCATTGATTCCAAAATTGTGTTAAAGAGCCAATAGAATGATTCCGTAGTTTCATCTGATAAAAAAACAAATCCAAACATTATGTTTTGCCAGTGATGATTAACACCAACAAAGGGAGTACAAACCAAATCATATCTATCTGTCATGTAAGTTGTATCGAAAATCACCAAATCCCCAAAGCAATCATAATCAATTCTTGATTGATTATCTCTCCAGAATACATTGGCTATCCGACCTTCTTGATTGAATTGAATGTCAAAGTAAAAGCCCGGCTCCGTGTTTGCTTTACCTTTGAAATGCCTAACCGAGTTTTGAGCATCACCAGGTTCAATCAATGTAGTTTTCAACATGTTTATGAAATTATAGCAATCCTTTTTTGAGAAGCCCACATGTTGAACACCATTACATTCTTCGGACATGTAGTTAAAGCAATCAATCGGACACAATCCGGCCTTTTTCATTGACTCAATAGTAGCTCCTTTTTCAGTAGATTTAGATCTTGCAAACCTTAAAAGATGCTTACCATTCGATGGAGCAAATTCGTAGTTGTGTTCTTTTACAAATTTTGCAACTCTCCACAGGCCATCCTTATCATTATTAAACGCTATCATTGCTTTGCATTCAATTCTGGTAGTCTTTCTTTTTCTAGTCCCTTTGGAACGTGGTCTTTCATCCTTGACTCCTTCTTTCGAACATAAATAAGATTTCCACCTAAGCATATTGGTCCCACTGACATAATATTGCTTTCCTTTGCGAACACTGAAACCAACCAAATTAGCATAGTCTTGATACAATTCATACGCCTCATTCTCGGTCTGCACAACTTGTACCAATAGTCTTCTTTCAACTTCTGCGATATAAGCATTCATTGTTGACTTATTCCCATGAGATTCTTCAATGGAATGAAGGCGGTCGTCATCTTCCTGGTCACTATCTAAACGTACTATCTCCTCAATCCCTCCATTTTCATGACTAGAATTCCGCATGTCTGCTAACAAAAAAAAAAATTCTTAGTATATAAATTAATGCTAGTATAATAATACACAATAAATTAATTCTTTATGACTTCCAAACAAATCAAAGTAAACCACTCACAAAACACTAAAATCACACAGATTACTATACTGAATTATGCCATATTTTTTATTATACTAAAGAACATATTAGAAACCAATTTGTCATCTCATATTATTCTTGCACAATTGACTATCAAGAAACATGGAATATGTGCATAATTGATTATACCGAATCGTCAAGTGAGTGTTCGAACATTAAATTCCTAATAAAACATATATCTAGCTGCAATTCAAAAACTGGTAAATAAAGTAACATTGTCAAGTGAGTCGTCGAATATTAAATTCCTAATAGAACATATATCTAGCTGCAATTCAAAAACTGGTAAATAAGTTACTTTAGACCCATAGACTAATTTACTGAACTCTTATAATTAAACAATTCAAAAACTGTTGAACATATTTTGAACATTAAAGAATTCTTACAATTAAACAATAGACTAAATTGTTGAACATATTTCGAACATTAAAGAATTCTTACAATTAAACAATTCAAAAACTGTTGAACATATCAGAAATTGAACATATTTCGAACACTCTAGTTCGCCAATTCAAGATTTCTGATAGTTTGAACATATTCCTTCATACAATCATGAAGAATTAAAAAATAGAAAAATATGTCATCGAACTTTACACAAAAATAAAATCAATATCAACTTGATTCAATATCTGCAAATTAACTGTAGATGTTTGGTTATTTTCAAATCGTTGAATTAATGGAGAAGACGATGAATAACTGAAGAAGAAGAAAGAAAATAGTTTAGTTAGAAGATGAAATTCTATGGAGATTTTATTCCATATAGGACTCCACCTAAAATATTATTATTTTCCAATTATAGATTTAACCATGGATTAGTTTAATTAAAAAACTAATTTTTTTAAAAGCAATAATATTTTTCCACATGGCATGTTATTATTGGTTGGCTCGGCCGCACCGGGCTTGCCCTAGAATTTTCCTATAAAATGGGGGAACTACGAGTAACCTGAGCTGAAGGGAAGGTCAAGATACTATGCATCTAAAAATATCCACAACAAATTATAAATAAAACACATATAAGTGAGAGATAATTTTAATTTATCAACTATGTCAGGAAAAAAGAAAAAAAGAAATAAGTAGACCTTGTGGGAGGGAGGGGGGGCGATGGCGCTGAAAGAAAGGAAGACTGAAGCTCAACAATTAACCATGGAAGGAAGAAGAGGGAAGTGAATAATGGTGAAATCACTAGTACAATATCAAGTTTTAAAGGCTATTTTATGTGCCTCTACATCTATGAAAATTGGCTCCAATACATATAGAGGCAATAAAGTAAAAAAGCCTCCATAGCTATGGTCGCAAAAGATGTAGAGGCACTCTAAGAAAATGCCTCTATAAATAGGTTATGGAGGCACTTTTTCACTTTGTAAAGGCTCTTTTATTGCCTCCATAACCTATTTTTGGAGGCTCAAAATAAAACTGAGTTGCCATAGAGCATCTCATGAGAGACACTTACTTGTCAAATGACTCCATAGCAAAAACCAGATTGTATCAAAGATCACACAGAAATTTCTGCTGCTAAAAATTCAGCAGCAAAATGCTTCATTTCTGCTGCTGAAAATGAATCACAGAAATTTTCAGCAGCAGAATGCTTTAGAATTTTCTGGTGCAAAATTTTCTGCAGCAGAATTTCACACAGAAATTTCAGAAATTTCTGCTGCAGAATTTTCTGCTGCAGAATTTCACATAGAATTTTCTGCTGCTGAAATTCAGCAGTAGAATGCTTTAGAATTTTTTGCTCAGAATTTTTAGCAACAGAATTTCACACAGAAATTGACTTCATTAAAATATAACTCTGAATATAATTTTAAAAGAAAGAACAGATACCCTTTATAACTCTGATCAAGATGCACAAATTTCACAATTCGAAACTGAGCTGTGATGCTACTGTAAACACAAACACAAAACGTGCAACAAGTACAAACACAAACATAAATCTAACAAAAAAATGTTCCTCCTCAACGAAAATTATCAGCAAACTACCAGGTTGTACTGTCATACAAATCCAAAACCAAGGACTGTACTGTCAAAAATGGCCTGCTTGTACACTGATTTTCAAGCACGTGTTTAGCCTTTCAGTCACCTTAAAGAAGCCATGAATGTTGATTCTTTTCAACCACCTATAGGCAAAGTATGTTCTTTTAATTATACATGCAACAATACATTTTCCAAGGATAAAACTCTAATCAATAATAAAGTACCAATGCTAGACCAGTGGAATTACATTAGTGGATGGTCATGCAATTGTTGACCCAACTACTTCTTTAATTGTTGAGAATTGGCCACGGGTCTAATAAGAAATTTTTTGCTTTTTGATGGCTACCTCTATGTAAACTTCCCAAAAGTCAGGTCCTAGTTTGAATCCTCCAACTTCTTGACTTGGATCCTTACTAATAACTCGACCTTGTGCTACAACTTCCTCTGGAGTTTTGAAATTCAGCAAATCAACTCGCGCTGCCTAGATACAATTCATTTATTTAACATAAATCATAGAATTACAAGAAAATCAAAATAAAAAGAGTTAATTAACCATTAAGATATAATAAAAGATATCGCATTGATATCAACCTTGAACTTTATCTTCTTGCCTTCATGATTTTTCTTCCTTTTGGATAATATTTTATGCAACTAGCTACACTCAAAAGAGATATTACTTGCAATATCTAAAAAAAAAGATGACAAATAGAACTATAACTGTAAATAAATATTACTTGTAACAATTGGGTGGATGATGAAGGCTGAACTGAATGTGTCTGCACTTGGGAACAGATCCCTTGCATTGTTGAGGTGCTATCCTATAGATGGATTAATAGAATTATTAAAAGAAGCAAGAATTGCATAAACACCACTACTAAAGAATTATAGGCGTATTAAGTAAATAAGACTACAGCAGAATCATTGCAGATAAAGTCTGGATCAACAATGATATCCTACGATAAACTCTAAATAGATCCAATATCACCAATTCAACATCTGAAAACTGAATTCAAGTATCAACTCTAAATAGAATTTCATAGCTGCTGAAAATTCAGCAACAGAATTTCCCTGCTGTTGATGCTTCAGAATTTGCTGCTGGAGAATTTAATAAATTCTGAAGCAAAAAGATTAGCAGCTGAATTTTCTGTTGCTGAAATTCACACAGAATTCTATGTTGCTGAGCAGAAGTATAATTTCAATAGCAAATATTAGAATTACACACATGTTCGGAAGTGCAAAAAGAAGAATTGAGAAAATTACCTTGGTTGCTGAATCCAACTCTTATCCATTATGTATAATTCCTCTAGTCTAAACTCCAAGTCTTTGAATATCTCTAGGAAAAAATCAAGAAACATAGAGTCATATTCCACTATTACATATACATCTTCAAAATATTTTTCCTCACAAGTTGGGCTTTAAATGTTGGTTGCTGTCAGAATATAATTTAAATATAATACAAGGACAAATGTGACTGTAAATCAAATCACGAAGAATTATTGACATGCTTACAAACGGCATAGATCACAACGATGTAACAGATAAGCATTGAGAGCAATAATTTTCCAGGTCCATTTCAAGAGGAACATAAAAACATGATGCTGGTTAAGGAAGGATCACTAACAAATAATATGAAAATTGAAACATGATATTTACCAGGTCCATTTCAAGAGCCACAGCTTCTAGCATAAAATCAACTGGCAAAGAAAACAAGATTAGGAAGAGAACCTTGGAGTAACATGTAAAAGATCAAGTAAGTCATACGTAATGGAGAAAAGCCAAAACTAGTAATTCAAGTACAAATAAATTCCATAAAGAAAACGGGCAAGAACTTGTGATTTATACAAGATTAAAAACAAAAAACAAGCGGAAGATGTATTTTGGTCCCCAAATTTCAACAACCTAAACTTCAAGTCCTTCCAAAAGAAAAGATGGAAAAAACTTTTTGCTAATAAATTCATCAATGGCTAACAAATTAGAAAATGTAAGATGCATGAAGCAGTTCCAACTGGTCTCTGCTAGACTTACTACAATGGTTGCCATATGCGTGTTATGCTTTAATATCCAATAATGACTTATCCTTTTCTTTTCTTCACTTCAGAAAGTAAAACTCCATTAAAAATAATGAACCGACAACACATTGTGCTTTGATCAATCTAAGAGTAGAAAACAACAAAGTCCTAAATCTATTCAATAAGGGAAACTGCAGAAAAGATATACCGAAAACAACATTACAGGGTACTTATCACCAAGAATAAAAAGGTAAAAATATTTGTAAAAAAAAATAGAGAACTGGTAGTTTCCTAAAATAAGCCGGTGTGCTATTGTTTTGGCCGTGTCACCTGCTGCAACATGAGTTTTCAGGTCTTTATCTAAGGAATTTATTCAAAAAAAAAATGAGAATTAAGCAAAATAGAGAAAAATCCAATACTATTTTTTGTTAATAGAAAATACTTCTCCATTATCTTGTATTTGTGCGGGAATAAACCCAAAACATCCAGAATCATAGCATGTCAGTATCATTGGATTGCATAAATCTACCAATTATTGAAAGAGAAATAAGACTTACAGTTGATGACAACAGTCAAGTACCATACCAACTGAAAAAATTGATTATTGTATTACTTTGACATTCCTTATGAATCATATATTCGTAAATTTGAAGACAAGTAAAAAACCACCAGAAGAAGCAGAAAAAATATAAATAACAACAATTGATCTCTTTCAGTTTTCCGAGAATAAACTGCTATTCAAGTACCATACCAACTGAAACAAACAATATGCATCGTGACATACTCAATCTGTACAGAGGCAATCCAGAATGGTTCACGGAATTACAAAGCCTAAAACCAAATTAACAGAGCAAATATATGCTAGGAAACAATAATCAGAACTTCGCAAGCAGAATATCTATAGCAATCTCATTCTTCTAGTAGTTGTTGGTCAGTACACTTGATCTATGAACGTTAGAAAATATACTCTGTGCCACAGAGATGAGGAAAAAATACCTGAAGAAGTGGTGGATAGCGCCACTACGGAGCTCGACGGCGCACAGGCAGTTGTTCACTGCGGGGTGGATAGCGCCACGATATTTGCTGTCGGGAGATAGGGCTTGGAAGAACCCACCCACGACTCAAAGAAATGTTTCCAACAAAAATCGATCGATTCGTGCCATGATATTGAATGCCAAACTCTCCGAGACTCTCGAGTAGCTATCAAGAAATTGGACCTATTATCCACCGTTCCGCAAGCAATTCCCTCTTATCTGAGATTTAGCTTAATTTTTTGCTGAGAAAAGAAGGAGAAAGGTGTTGGGTGTGAAAGGGGTGTCTTTGGTGTGAGAAACACAAATTCACCGTGTTCTTTTTTTTTTTTTAATAATTATTGTTTGTTAAAAATTCAATAGTGTATTAATTGGGCTGAAAATATTTTTTTTCATGTGGGTTGAAAATATTTAGGGGCTTTTAGGATTGGGCCTCTAAATATGTGCCTATAAAAATTGATTAAACTCTATAAAGGCTTTTTAAAAATAATTGTCCACATAATACTATTTTGGAGGCTAATTTTAAAAGTGCCCCAAATAGTGAGCCCCTAAAATCACTTTTTGTTGTAGTGAGTGTTTTGTCAAAAAAGACATTGACATGTCATTATTTTTTTGTCAGGTTTATTGGTGTAATTTAATTCAAAGAAGAAGTGCAGATGGGAGAACGCTCAAATAACGAGGGGAAAATGAGGGTGAAAAAATTAATCAACATTACCGCTGCATTGATAGGTTTTTTTTTTTTTTTTTTTGATTGGAAAGTAGAAATCTTATAAAACCAGAAACAACTTACAACAGAGTACTTTCATCAGGATACAAAAGAAATATTAAAAAACTCAACATAGCATATCAGTACTAAACACCACCATCAACAGCCCCATTCTGAAGATTTGCAAGCTTAAAGTTACGAAGAAAATTCTGAGCGAACAAAACAGTAGCCATAGGAGAGCTGGATTTTCCTTCAAAAATAAGCCTGTTTCTACGACCCCAGATTGACCATAGCACTGTCAAAGCTAATAGAAATTGATCCGTTGTAAATTTATTCTTCAGGTGGCGCACCCAATCTTCTGAAGAACTAACCCACGCAGACATAACAGCCCAAGGAATTTCAGCCAATGCCCAACATTGACGAGCAAAGTCACACCTTAGGAATAAGTGTTTCTCATCTTCCTCTTCGGTTCCACAAACAGGGCAGGCCGCCTCGACCTCTAACCTTCGATGTTTCAGGTTTACAAGTAGAGGCAGAGCATTTTTACATAATCTCTAGGAAAAATGTTTCACCTTACCTGGAAGCCGAGCCCTCCATAAAAAATTCCATCCCACACAAGTCCCGTAAGAAGAAGATTCTATCAATGTACCTTGTAGCCTCATTTCTTCACGCTCCGCTAGCAAATACGCACTTCGAACACTAAACACTCCATCCTTGGAATAGTGCCAGATAATATGATCAGGAGCTTTATTTCTCTTTATTGAAATAGATTTGATACAGTCAACATCCGTCTCACAAAACATGGACTGCAGCTTTGGAAGGTCCCATTCATTCTCATCAGGGAGTAAGAGATCAGCCACCAACAGATCATCAGAAGCAGGAGGGGGAGCCGAAACAGGTCTGAAAAGAAAAGGCCGAGGGAGCCATTTATCCTACCAAATTCTAATCCGAGACCCATCCCCAACCTGCCATCGACAACCTGCATTCGTAATAAACCGTGCTGCAACAATACTCCTCCACGTGACGGATGGGTTATACCCAATTGTTGCCTCAGCAAAAGATCTCCTCGGATAATACCGATCCTAATGACACGAGCAAAAAGGCTCTCTGGCTCCGTGATCAAACGCCAAGCTTGTTTAGCGAGCAAAGACAAATTAAAACACCGTAAGTCACGAAAACCAAGCCCCCCATGTCGTTTACTTGTACAAAGCCGAGACCAAGCCACCCAGTGAATCCGTCTAGGCCTTGGGGCTCCACCAAAATTCAGCAAAGGCAGCCTCAATCTCACGAATTAAAGACTGCGGCAGAAGGAAACACTGCATCGCATAGTTAGGCTTGGCTTGGAGAACCGCCTTTAAAAGGACTTCCTTGCCGGCACTAGACAACGTCTTTTCCGACCAACCCAGCATT
Source organism: Sesamum alatum (assembly GCA_034509735.1). Taxonomy (NCBI): domain Eukaryota; kingdom Viridiplantae; phylum Streptophyta; class Magnoliopsida; order Lamiales; family Pedaliaceae; genus Sesamum; species Sesamum alatum. Next base: position 6,560,426 of record JACGWO010000005.1, read on the forward strand.
TTATTCCATAACCAGCTGTGAAGGTTATGAAACACTTCAGTTTTGGCTCGCCCAACAATTGACGGCAAACCTAAGTACTTCTCCAACTTTAAAACAACCTCCACATTAGGTATCCCACCAACTGAAGCTGACGATCATGCTCGACGTTCGGACTAAAAACCATTTCAGATTTTGCATAATTTACTTGTTGTCCAGAAGCTCGCTCATATAAAAGGAGAATACCACCAATCCCCATCACAACTTCCTCATTTGCTCTAGAGAAAATTAAGGAGTCATCAGCGAAGAATAAATGGGAAACACGGGGGGCACGGCGAACCACTGCAATACCTTGAATCACCCCTCTCACCTCTGCATCATGCAATAAAATACTTAACACCTCAGAACACAGAATGAAGATATAAGGGGATAGCGGGTCACCCTGTCGAAGGCCACGATGAGGCTGCAAAAACCCAAACGACTTTCCATTCAGAACGAAAGAAAAAGTCACCAAGGAAATACATAACATAATCAGATTAATAAAGCCCTCAGCAAAACCAAATTTCCGCAGTACCAAACCCACAAACGGCCATTCAGTTCGATCATATGCTTTACTCATATCAAGTTTTAAAGCAAAAAAGCCTTTCCGTCCCTTTCGTCTATTTTTTCAGAAAATGATTACATTCAAACCCAAGAAGGACGTTATCAGATATAATTCGTCCACTGACAAAAGCCGATTGAGAGGGAGAAATGTCCGAATCCAAACAAGTTTTGAGCCTATTAGCTAGCACCTTCGAAACTGCTTTATAAACAACATTACATAAGCTAATAGGCCGAAAATGAGACATAAGTTCCGGGGATTTGTGCTTTGGAATCAACACGATATTAGTATGATTGACATTCGGCGGCATAGTGCAAGAATTCAGAATCTTTAGAACACAACAAGTAATGGTTGTACCTACAGTGTCCCAGTAATGCTGAAAAAAGAATGGTGGAAAACCATCCGGACCGGGAGATGAAAACGGAGTCATCGAGAATAACGCATCCTTGACTTCCTCAGCCTCGTATGGGCAAGTTAAAAACAGATTCTGTTCCGCCAAAATCCGAGACTGAATTCCCTCTACCGCAGCAGCTAAGTCCATGGGCGAGGGCATAGTCGAGGAATAAATCTGATTGAATACTCTGAAATAATTCTTTGAACACCATCTGTACTCGAAACCACTGACCCCGAGGCATCCAAAAGGCGATGAATCCGATTAATCTTGTTGCGAGCAGAAGCCTGGGCGTGAAAGAATTTAGTATTTCGGTCCCCTACCGCTAACCAGTGTTGTTTTGCCCGCTGCCTCCACTTAGTAGCCTCATTGGACAGCAAAGTCTCCAATTCCGAACGCCACTCAAGAATTTCCTGATGGACAGCAGGAGTCCAAAGACCCGATTCCAACACCTCAATGCGACGCTCCAACCAGGAAATACGTTTTTTGAATCCCCCGAGCCTTATGTCGACTCCACCCCAATAATAATTCCGAGCAATGACTGAGTTTCTCAAGAGCTGGAAAGATCGAATCACATGATAATCCACTGCTCCAAACAGCTGAAATAATTTCAGATGCCTCCGCCGAACGCGCCCAGAAAGCTTCAAACTTGAACTCCTTATTCTTATCCATAGTTTCTGGAGACTTTGGCCTGACCAACTGAATATGAAGACAATAATGATCAGAGTGCACAGAGGGAATATGGAAAACCTCATGCTCTGGAAATAACCATGCCACATCGAAGTACCCAAAGCGCGGTCCAATCGACTCCAAACAGTATCCGGTGACTGCCGATGGTTACACCAGGTAAAATCAGCCCCCTGAAATCCTAAATCATCCAGCTGCACCTCCATTAACACCAAACGAAAATCGCGCATCTGCCATTCAGGAGTGGTACAACGACTGATACGCTCATGAGGAAATAAAACGGCGTTAAAATTTCCCACAACATAACCAAGGCAAAGAGATTAATGAGATAGGCAGTGGAGATGTCCCAAGATAAGTTACGTCGACTAGCGTCCGGCTCCCCGTAGAATCCAGTGAAACGCCAGCCTCGACCCTCAAACTCAACATAAACATCAATATGATAGAGAAACTGAGAAGAGTAACATCAAGACCCTTTTTCCACATCAGTAATAAACCCCCACTTCGTCCCTCCGCATCAACCGCAATACCATGTAAATTCAATGACTGTTTAATCTTTTCACATCTACTGCTATTACTCTTCGTTTCAGACAGAAATAGCAGCAAGGGCTTGTAAACGCGAAGGAGTTCGCGTATCTGACGAATTGTCCCAGGCCCCCCAATCCCGCGATAATTCCAGGCGATGCAACTCATGGAGAACGGCGGGGCCGCTCCGCGACCTCCGCCAAGGAAGAAACAGGAACCACTGATTGCACATCCAAAGAAAGTCGTTTAATCGGCCGAGAGACCAGCGCAGTTGGAGAAGATGATGGCAATCGGCGTTTATGCCCAATCACTGCGTACGAAGACCACGACCACCGCGGCCTCGACGAGCACCGCCACGCAGCTGGCCAAGACGACCTCGACCCACTCCACACACGGAATCTCGAGAAATTGGGGATGAAGAATTAATCTCACCCAACGGAACCTCAATCAAATGCTCAGTCGAACCCTCTATTGCTGAAGAGTTGGACTGCAGAACACCGAATGGAGCAGAGTTCAGGCACGGTGGAGAAGATTGCCCTGAAAAGCTCTTTTCGGAGGAAAAACCCACAGTAGAAGCGGGTTCAAAAGAAACCCGTCGAAGTGCCGTGAACCCCTTATTTGTGCAGGCTTGACCATGCATTGATAGGTTAATACCACCAAGACAAGTGACATATCGTGCCTCTTTATCACGGGATCGATCGAAATGAAGTAAACAAAAGTACTGTGCCTGATTGTTTGAGATATCAGGCCCAACAAACCCAAGTAAATGAGGCCTAACGAATTCTCAAAATATACATCTAACTATTTTAATGTAATTAATGTAAGAGTATATTACATCAATATTATTAGAGTTTAGATGTAATTATGCAAATACATCATGTTTTTTATAAAATTACAACTACACCTCCGAAGGTTGTACTTTTAATTTATATCAACACCCTCCAAAAGCTTACAAGTACATCCTTGCGGCAATTTAATCGACACCCCCTTAAAGAATGTATTTATAATTTCTATAGAACATGTTGTGTTTATGTAACTAAATTTAATCTCAAAAAATATCGACATAATTTATCCTTAATATAATAAATATCGTCACATACCTAACTTTATTCAATTTTATTATTCTATTTACTTGATATAGCTAAAAGATATCCACTTACAAGGCGCACTCTTCTTTTTTCCTTTTAAAGAGAGGGAAACCTATAAATAGCTTCGCTTCCTATTGGACTAAAAATTTGTTGATTGCAGTTAGCTTTAAGACTTCAAATTCTATTCATTAGCAAGAATTCGTCAAAGCAAGAATTCGTCTTAATATCTGACTCGCTACTATTGATCCTCAACTTGTTAATTGCAGTGAATATAAATATATATTAGGGATAATTACACTTACACCCTCTCATTTATAGTCTATGTACACAAACCACCCTTGTTTCTTGCATAAATGCAGAAACCATCCTTGATGTCAAAAAATAAGAGTAGTTTGTGTAATAATGTCGATACTTTTGAGAGGTGTAAGTGTAATTTTCTAAAAAATAGGTGTGATTGTGTAAATGATGCTTATATTTCTAGTGGGTGTATGTGTAATTATTTAAAAGGTATGATAATTTATGTAAATAAATCATAAGTTAGAAAATATAAATGTAATTATCCCTATATATTATGGGGACAAAATTAAATTACCATCTACTCAATGAACTGAAAATTTCCATATCTATCCTTGAAGTACCTTCTAGATAGTCTTACATGTTTTTCTCGTTGGCAACTCGTCCTCAATTATATCGTTTGACAATTCGTGCATCGGTAATTTCTGCAAACCGAGATGCTTCAACTTTTAAGTGTATAGGGAGACTCGGCAGGTGCGTGGTTTTCTAGTATTATAATTATTTACCTGAGTATCTATACTATTATAAAGAGAAGGGGTCTTATAATACTAAAATTGCCCTTCAACTTCTCAATTCATGTAATGGAATTAACTATTCAATTAAGTTCCTTTAGAAAATTAATTCCATGCAATTATATGTACCCAAAAATTAAATTTACTCCCATTTTGTTTAAGTTAATTGTTAATTGGAATAGAAACAACATATTAGTATTTATATTGCATGTATATATAATCATCGTTATCAATATACTATGTATTGTACAAATTTTAAAATTTTGAATTTAGTTTGAGTAAAACATGTATTGATAATTAATGCATTAGAAAAAGTTATCAGGCCTTTTTTATATATGAGGTTGTAAAGTAATGACAAATTTTAGCATATAGGAACAAATTATGAGTCAATAAAATAAAAGTATTAATAAAAATTATGCATGTGGGTACTGCATGCCATGAAAGTATTACTAAAAATTATGCACGCAGGTACTGCGTGCCACAGTTTCTAGTACTACCAAAAAAGAAATTAAATTATTTTCCACATTGAAAGCGACACCAATTTAAAAATTATGACATATCAATATTATTCACAATAATCAATTAAAATGCGATACAAAAAAATAAGTTTTCGTCTCGGTTAAATAATATTTGCCATGGTTATAACTATAACAAAAACATTTATTATAATTTTTGGTTGAGGCTACTGTACCAGTCTTACATGCGAAAATGACGGCTAATAGTTGTTGCGCGATCATGTTCAGTTAATAATTGACACATTTTTCACTTTTAACCATAATAATTAATCGTTATCATAATTAATATTTCTTCTAATGTGAATAAATAAATTAGTAGTATTTCAACCAATTAAAATGAGATTTTTATGTATTCAAAAGCACAATATTTCTCTTATTTTATATTAGATTTTTATAGGAAAAGAGGATTCTCAACATATAGAATTTTAATTACATCACAGTATCTATTTGTCAAACTTTATATTCTTAAATTCACATTATCTGATTTTGATGTGTGGATCCCACATAGATACCACAAAATGATATAAATGCCTTCAATTATGTTGATATCAAAATTTTTGTCAATAGTCGACGTGTAATTGTACAATTCGATCATACCTATAAATACTACTAACATTCGCTATTTCATACGAAATCAATTTTTATTCTTCTCACCTTACTGATTTAGGCATCGCAAAACTATAACCAAATTGCCGATGAAGCCTAATTCAATTGGCGAAGTTGAGGCCCCATGATCACAGAGATCGTGGGTTTGAACTCCCTACGTGGGATGATGTTGTTACTACTGTATAGTAGGTATTATTTGTAATTGTAATAGTTAGGTGTTATTTATTATGTGATATTATTAATTTAATTGTTGTAATTACCTTTATTCGATATTGATATTCGATAAAATTGCTTGTAATCTCTTTATTTTAATTAATAAAAATTCATCACTTTCAATCCAAAAAAAAAAAAGAAACTATAACCAAACTATTCTCAATGTTGTTCTTACGTGCATGCTCGTGCTTTCAAATTATGTAAGCGAATACCAGTTATACTCTAAATGTTTTGGATCTAAGCCTGTTTAAACTCATTAATCCGCCAATTAGGCCTAGCTCAGTTGGTGAAGTTGAGACCCCATGATCCTAGAGGTTATGGGTTCGAATCCTCTGCGTGGGATGATTTGTTTCTATTGTATAGTAGGTTTATTTGTTGCTGTAATAACAAAACATTAGTTTTTATGATATTATTGATATGACTGTTGTATTTGTTTCTGTCCAATATTGATATTAACAGGACTGATTGTAATCGTTTCATTTCAATTACTAAATTCATCGCTTCCAACTAAAAAAAAAAAAAAAATCATTAATCCAATTGAAATCTGGACTCAAATAAAATATATTTAAATGCGACTTTTGAGTATTCATCTCAATGATTGTGACATAAAGTCGTTACTCCCAAGCCCCATTGGAAAGGAAAACTATGCACTCAATTATAATTTGGTCCGTCAAAGAACCATCACTTTCATTAATAGATATGTGTCCCGCTATCTTATTATTTCCATATTTTCATTATTTTTCTAATTATCCCTTTTCGCCAAAAAAAGAAAAAAAAAACCAAAAAAACTATTAACAAAAATTTCAATGACTATGAGTTAAAAATTATGATCAATAATTATTATTAATCACGATTAATTAAAACCGATGTAAAAACATAGTTTTTTCACCGTTAAAAAATTATTTTCATGATTAAGAGCTATAACAAAAATATTTACCATGATTTTTAGTCATGACAAATATTTTAGTCATGCTCGCAAAAACCACGGACAACAACCACTCCGTGGTCGTAGTTAATGCATATTTACTACGGAGCCATGGTTAAATGTTATATGTCTTGTAGTGCTAGTATGTTTTTAAATTATATTATCTTCTTAAATTATAATTACTTCATAATGTATTATAAATTAAAATAAACAAAAAAAAAACACTTTTATTATAAAAAATAATTAGTCCAATTTTCATTGTATACAATAAAAACATGTGTACACACAAAGAATGAGCAAAATTTACTAGTATAATATTAACGGCGATAATCATAAAAATGGATATATTTATTTCTTTTGAGAAAAAAAGGATATATTTATGTGTTTCGTTGTAAACATGAGGAAACAACATTTGAAACCTTCAGTATGTGTTTATTTATGTGTGCATGAAAGTATATACATACATAAGAATATATATGTAATTTTATTAAACAATCATCTCATGTAAAAATTTAAATTGTTAGAGAGGAGAATCATTTAATATTTAGTATCTTAACATATTCCTCTACATGCAAACCTTGCACGTGAGTTTCTTTTTCTTTTTCTTTTTTTTAATTAATGGGTGGCAATAAAATTCGGGCACAAGACCTCTCATTTGGCTTGAATCTGGTACTATATTAAAGGATTTAGTGCAATTTATTCTCCTGTGATATTGCAATGAGCAATTACCTGCTATGGGAAAAAAATAACAATTTATCTCCTTAAATTTTTTAAAATAAAGCAATTTACCTCTTGTGACAGGAGGTAAATTGCTTCATGTTATAAGGTATAGGGAGATAAGTTGCTTCATTTTTGAAAAAAAAAAATACAGAGAGGTAAATTGCTATTTTTTTCTGTAGGGCGTAATTTGTTCATTTTCAATATCACAATGCGATTGCTTTGTATTTTATTTTATTTTTAATAATAAGCGATGAACTATTAATATGAAAATACAACATCTTTATATCAACCAGTACCAATACTAAAGCAAGCAAAGGAATAATACGAACCAATAAACTAAACAACTCCCTACATTTTACCAATACCAACACTAAAGCAAGCAAAGGAATAATACAAACCTATAAACTAAACAACTCCCTACATTTGTAGTACTCGATCCCACGACCTCTTGATTATGGGACCTCAACCTCACTACTCGAGTAAAAGATCATCAATGCCTTGCATTTTTCCCCTATATTAAACAACCACCTCATATAAAAATTTAATTGATAAAAAAAGAGAATCATTTTTTGTTTTATAAAGTAAAAAAGAGAATCATTTAATATTTAGTATCTTAACAAACCTTTCAGGAAAAATGATTAGTTACACCAAACAAATTTAAGATCGACGAGTTACAACTAAGTATATCTCTAGATAAAAGCGTCGAATCAAAATTAAAATTAAAAAAAATATCCTCTTAAAACAGATCAAACGAAGACTCGAATACAAGATTAGGTGCGTGTATATACGTGATTATGCACGTTACTGACTTTCTGGAATAAATTATTGTCAATTTGTTGTGAAAATAAATTGTTGATGGAGAACGTTTGAAATATAGTCAGACAGGAATTCTGGAAATCATTTAATTACAAGTTAGGAATACCTTTACAATAATAATTAGGGGTAATTACATCTATACCCCTGATTATGATCTGTTTACACAAATCAATCATGTCTTGTGCATAATTATAGAAATTACCTCTCCTAGCTAAAAAATAGAAGTAGTTTGTGTAATGATGTTAACTTTTTTTGGTTGTATGTGTAATTTTTCAAAAAATAGGAGTAGTTTGTGTAAATAATGTTGATTTTTCTGATGAGTATATATGCAATTATTTAAAAAATAGAGGTAATTGTTTAAATAGACAATAAATTATAGGGGATAAAATGTAATTTTTGTACTAATTAATGAGATTTCAATTCTTACTTACCAAGTCAACTTTGGCGGGCATATGTTCACTCTCTTGATTTAGTGAAGGATCTTTCATATATATCATCATCAATCTCTTTGTATTTAGATTAGTATTTGTGCAATAACATTATTGGTGGTGCAATATGATTTAAATGTAATAATTATCTTTGATTTATTTAAATTATATAATATATATTTGTGATTATGTATGATTGATATATCATTTTATTTAAATTACATGTAATAATTATCTTTGATCTATTTAAATTATATATATATATATATATATATTCTGTGATTACGAATGATTGATTATTAATTTATTATTTTTCTAATTCAAGATTATATTAATATATTGTGTCTATTTATAATAAATTTAATTTACTTTAAAAAAAAAGAAATGAAAATTTACAATTTTTATGCTATATTTTGGCTATATTTTCATTTTCAATTTTCAGTTTTCAATGTGAAATGTGGGTTTTCAATTTTGAATATAGGTTGTCGTGTGAAAATAATAATGTGTTTGGATTAATTGATTAGATTGTATTTTACATATATAATTTGTGGTGTCAAATTAACAATTATTTTTTATTGTTAATGGTGTTAAATTAAGTACGTACAAATTTTATTTATATAGAAGTGGCGTTTACAATTTTCATTGAATTAAATTTTGAAAATTGTTAGTGACATCATGTCAAAGTATTATAAAAAAAATATATTATTAATTTAGAAAATCAATAATTGGTAAAAAATAATAGTAAAATATTTTTAATGATAATACATATAAATAAAAATATTTTCATTTTAATTCTTATTTTTTCCAAGTGCACTTTAATTATTATTTTAAAAATTAAAAAGCAAAAATTAAAATGCAACCAAACAAGGCAAAATATAATGGAAACAGCTCGCCAAGTCGTCTTCGAGTCAACTCTTTCCATATTGCTAGAATTGACCATCTCTTCTCTCCAAAGCAAAAAACAGACATGTATTAACAATGGAAACAGTCCAAAGCCAGCGCGTGAGTTGAACCAACCCAACACCAATTTCAACGATCTTTTTGCCGTTACTGTGAGTTTCTTACCTCACAAGTCCTTTCCGACTATAAAACCCCACATTCCAATGTAATAATTATAGTGTTCATAGTACCAAGAAAGGATTTTCAAGACTCTTTCTTGCAGAGAGAGAGAGAGAGAGAAATTTTTGAAGGCTGAGGACTTTTCAAGAGTTCTCATTTGTTGTTGATTAAAGGGCCTCTGATTTCTCTCCTTTTTCTTAAGACTAAACGGAGAAAATCGTCATGGAAAACTTGTTGGGTCTGCTGAGGATTAACGTCCTGAGAGGCATAAATCTTGCAAAGAGAGATGCCACAAGCAGTGATCCTTACGTGATTGTTCGGATGGGCAAGCAGGTTTCTGATCTTCCTGTCTTTTTTCAGTTTCTTTGAACATTTTTCTGTTAAATTTTGAGTTATTCATTCCAATGGGTCTCTCTCTCTCTCTCTCTCTCTCTCTCTCTCTCTCTCAATCTTGATGTATAATTAAATGGGTTGGTATGAAATGTTCTAAGTTTCTTGACAGGAAGTGGGATTGTCGGAAAACTGGTGAAAAGTAGAAACTGAGAATGAAACCTAAAAAATTTGTGTCAGAGAAATTTCCCATGTTTTCAGTCTGGATATATGCTGTCCTTTTATTATTTCTGTATATTATCTGAATATCTGGTTGGATTGTCGGATTGTATTCTCTCTGTCTTTGTGCTGTTTTTGCCGATGATGTTATGGAAATGAGAACTCACGAAGCAGAAATGCTAATTTTTTGGATCAGAAACTAAAGACTCGTGTGGTGAAAAAGAACGTTAATCCCGAGTGGAATGAAGAACTCACGCTATCCATTGCTGATCCAAGTCTTCCTGTCAAGCTGGTAAGTTTGCTGTTCTTTATGCATTATCTGGATTTAATCCCTTTGTTGAAGTAGCATTGAAAGACACAGAAATAGATTTTGTTGCAAATTACTTCGTTTGGACATCGCACTTCAAGAAATATGATCTTTCGTCAGACAATTTGTCATGACTAAATGTGAAAAACCGCGTTGAATAGTAAATGGCTCTTGACGGTACTCTCTAGAAGAAATATGATTAGTTACAGTTAATTAATATGGTCAAAAGAAAAAAATCATAGCGAATACAAATTAACTACAGCTCTATAACAATCATTAGTCGTTGTTTCCGCAAGTGAGGCTAAAGCCCTAGCGAACATTGATTGACCACAGTAAAAATTTAAGATTTTACATTGATTTTGTTTGACTGTGGTTAATATTATTGATTTACCACCGTTTTTAAGTTGTGGTCATTTATAGTGTAGCGAAAATCAATTTTTTCTGTAGTGAGTTAGGCATAATTATGAATCATGGTAAATGCTCTGGCAATAGCTCACAATCATGCAAATGTTGATTCAAGGCAGTTAAGTTAATATCTCTAAATTTTCACATTACTTTGTTTGATCGTGATCAGTAGTATTGATTTATCGTGATTTTTGTAAGTCGTACTCACCCCCAACTATGGCATAATCATCTTCTTGAAGGGCTGATCTTGCTCCCCTTTGACTTTGAACCTTAAAATCTCAGAACTTCACATCAGAAATCAAGAACTGGTTCTTGTATTCATGGTAATATTTGATTTTATTGCAGCAAGTTTACGACAAAGATACGTTCTCCCTGGACGACAAAATGGGGGATGCGGAGTTCGACATTAAGCCGTTTTTAGAAGCTGTGAAGATGCACCTGGAGAACGTGCCCAGCGGAACCATAATCACAAAGGTGAAAACAACCAGGGAGAACTGCTTATCCGAAGAAAGCTCTATTGTTTGGGAAAACGGCAAAGTAATCCAGCATATGTTTCTCCGACTTAGAAATGTCGAATGCGGGGAGATCGAGCTCCAGTTACAGTGGATCGACGTCCCGGGCTCAAGAGGCCTCTGAGTATCGTTATCTTGGCCAATCGTTCTCAGTTTAAATGCAATTTACCTCCTTATGATTCTAAAAACGTTTAAACGCATTTAACCCGATTGTTTTGGAGCGTAATGAACAATGTTGTTTATGTAATGTTGTGAAAGAAGTCCAAGCTTTTTCGTGGTTTCTGTGTAAAAGTACTTGTAAATGAGCATGTAGAGAGCTTTGTCCTGAATTTCTTTGAAATGTTTGGTGTCAGATTTGAGTGTTAATTGTCTTTGCTTTCATGGTTTTCCGACATCTCCGAAGTGTTCGCTAGTTTTGAACTTAAGTGCCTTTGAGCTTTTATCTTAAAATAAAGGGATAATTACAATTTGGTGTAATTATACATTGATTTTTATAGTTTGAAAAATTATATCTGGTACCTCTAAGGTTTGCTTTTATCTAACAAATAGGTTCCTCTGTTAGCAAAGTTTATCGAATTTATTGATATTAGCAAAAGAAAAAAAAATTGAATTAAAAATTATATTTGTCATCGATTGACTTATTGTAGGTCAAACGAATTTTTTATGATCAAATTACCCTTATATATCGTCACACGTTAATGTATGAGAGGAGGTATATTTTCACCGTTTTAAGGATAATTTAGTCATAAAATATTTATTTTGCCTTCATTAAGTTATTAATAAGTCAATCGAGGGTAAATGTGGATTTTCATTCAATTTTTTTTAATTAATATCAACAAATTCGGTGACTTTTAACTAACGGAGTGACCTATTTGACCGAAGCAAACCTCAAAGGTATTAGATATAATTTTTTAAACTATAGGAGGTTTACATGTAATTACACCAAACCTTCAAGGGAGTGTAATTGTCCCTAAAATAAATTGCGAGAATGTTTGTAAATTGAGCAAGGGCTTTTGGAAACAAATAAAAGCTGAAAGCAGGTAGGAGAATATTTCAAATGATAATTACGCCTCTTTTTTTAATTTGGTATAATTACACATGAAACCCCCAATAATTTTAAAAATACACTTAGTAGTCTTAATATTTATTTTTATCCAACAAATAGATTAATTCGTTAGTAAAATTCACATAATTTGATACACCAAAAAAGTTGAACAAAAGCCCAATGCATGGTGGATCGAGCCGGCCAAGAATAGGCACAGACCTGTTTGAAAAAGCCCGGCAAAAATTGGCCCACCACTGTTTATGACTTGCCCGGGGTATTTAAATGAGTCGTAATTGGGTCCATTTTTAAACCTAGGCCCAACACTTGGACTAGCTTGTTGAGGCCCAGACTAGGTCCGAATGTGCCTATTTTATTTTTTTTATAAAATTGATGTGTTCTTTCAAACAATTATTTAAATTTATTATTGTCTTATGAAATAAATAAATAATAAATTAAATCACACAAAAATTTATTAATAGAAAAAAAATAATTAAGACTAAATAATGAACTTTGACTAACAACCATATAATAATAAACTTAAATCATAACAAATTGAAAATGGAATTGAAATAAATTTTGAAAAAATAAAGAAAGAGTATTAATAAATTAATGTACTAAAAATTTAAGTAGAATAATAAAAATAAAAATTTTAGAGTTTCAAAAGTATAAAAAAATACTTGAATAGTTAACTCAGAAGAATAAATTAAAAATCATATACCATGCATTATTAAAAGAAAAAAAGGCTCAGTAGACTCGGCCCGGGGCCAGCACAGGACCAGGTGGTCCTAGGCAACTGAGTTGGGTTAGTCCTAGGTATTGATACTTTGCATCAGACCAGGATCGCCCTAGTCCTATATGGGCCTAGGCAGACCAATCCCCCTTTTTATTTGGTCAATTTGGTCCTGGGCCAGACTGACCCAACTCGGTCCACTGCACATCTTAATAGTCTCTATTGATTTATTACAGATTTATTGTATATTAAATAAATCTTTTCTAACCAAATCAAAGCACCAACATTTCAACATTCGCTTGGTAGTTTTGTCCCAAACAAATTTGGCAAAGGCTCCTAATATCACTCTATCAGTGTAGGGGTGTTCATAACTCGATAAATCGATCGAATCAAATAAAAAATTACAAATTTAGTATGTATCTAAATCACACCCAAAAATTTAGTCTAGTAAACATTTAATTTCTTGGCAGTTCGGTATCCGGTTTAATTTTGATTTTAGTGTAGAATTTCCAAGCCGTACTGAATATCAAACTATTATTTTTATTTTGAATTTATATATTATATAATAATTATTTTTTACAATTTTTTTTCTTTTTACTTATTAAAAATTTAAAAAGTAAATAAAAAGTGTAAGTAATATTTTGAATATATAAGCTTTAACTACTTTTTATATTTTTACTGAAAAATTCAGTTACCGAATACCAAATCAAAATACCAAAAATTTAGTATTTTTTAATTATGGACATCGAACCGACTAATTTGATTCGCTGTTCGTTATAGCATTTTGGCGTACCGAATTTTTGATTTAGCTCAACTCAACGTGCACAAACTAGTATCTTAGAGGGTGTTTGCTAAACTTATTTACAAAATCATACAAATCCATACATATTATAAAACATTTTTGAGATTATAAAATGCTAGATTCTATTTTAAAAGAAGTTATTGAAGTGTTTTGATAAAATAATGTCATGGAGGTCATAATATGTTATTAATGATAAATTTATGATTATTTAAAAAAAAAAGTAGAAGTTGAGAACTTCTTACTTTTTCCGAAGAGTTTTGACATCCTATTTTTGGATTTTATATGTTTTATATTCTAAGAAAACTACTATAATAATTTTTTCAACATATTATAAATTTTAAAACATCTTATAATATAGGGTGAATTACAATGACCTCCCATGAGATTTAACATAATCACGGATACTCCCTCGTTATTTTAAAAATTACAAATACCCCCTTGAGGTTTATAACCGTCTAACAAATAATCAATTTTCATCCATTTTTATGGGTGAACTGACCAAAATGTCCTTAAGCAAATTGAATTATTTTTGAAAATTTTCTAATTTTTTTTTGGAAAAAAAAATGCGAAGGAAGAGGTTTTTTACATTTTTTACACAGAGGAGCAACAATCTAATTTGTCTCGGCTGATTTTTCTACAATTTAAAAAAAAAAATATCAAGGGCAAAATAGACTATTTTAGGTCCTTGTTTAAATATTACAAACCTCAGGGGGTATTTGTAATTTTTGAAACAACAAGAGAGGATATCCGTAATTATGACAAATTTCAGAGGAGGTCATTGTAATTCACCCTATAATATATCTTAAAGTGTTTATAAACTCACCAAAACGATGTGACAATAGCATCGCCATAAAACTGCTGCTTTCATTTCCGTCCTCTTAGATTTTGGAGGAAGTATACATTTCAGCAAACATACGAATTAAAAAATCTTCCGATCTATGACCTATTTACACAAATCATCTATTTCTTTTGTGGAAAATACACTGATCAGAAAAGTCAAAATCTTTTATACTAATTACTACTATTTTTTGAAAAAATTATACACTCTCCAAAAACGTTAATAATATTGCACAAACTACTCCTGCTTTTGATTGTGAAGGGTGATTTTGTAAATTATGCAAAAGACAGAGATGATTTGTGTAAATTGACAATAAATCAAGGGTGTAAGTATAACTATCCCAATTATTTAATATATGGTGTATCTGAATTTAATTTGAAAATACACAGTAATTTTCTTAATTTTGAGTTTCAACCAATTCTCTTTGACAGAATGGGCCCCATTCTGGATGGGCCTCCTGGTTTAGCCCATTCAATTTCTTTAATTAATGATATAAAATTAATAATTATTTATATATTTTTGAACAAATTAATAATTCTATATATTCGTATGAGATTAATCTCTACTTCTCTTTCCCATTCCTGTGTCATTTCGGGTTTCGGATAATCACAGTAATTGCATACAAATGACCTTGATCTGCATGGCTTGAATTTATGAAGTAATTAAGTTTAATTTTAAAAAATATCTAAACTATTCATATATTGAAAAAAAAGAAATTTATTTTGAAAAGTATATCATATAGGTCACGTATAAATATATATATATATATATATCTTTTAATGAGTCTTAATTAAAATTTTAACAATAATTTTTACTTTAAAATTATATTTTAAATCTATAGTTAAATCAAGTGTAATTTATTTTGAATTCATTTGAAGTCAAATGAAACTAATTCTTCTCTATATATTTGTCTTACGAAAGAAATTAACTTAAAATATTTCAAACAAATTGTAATTAATTTTATAATTATAGCATATATATATATACACACATAAGTATATATTATTTATATGAATATATAGCATATATATGGATGTATATTAATTATATACATTTATCAAAATAAAATTATATATACACATATATGCTTTAAGAAAAAAATTATTGCAAAAAGCAGTTAAGAATCTCATTCTTGAATTGAATTTATATAGTTCAATGAACTCATAAAATATTATACAAAAGAAAATCTAAATTCAATTTTAAAAGTAAAACATTTTAAGCTAAACTTTCTTCAGATCAAAAGTTTAAGGAATAATAATGTCAATTTATAAAAACACCCGTACATATATTTCCTGCTTGAAATAATCTTCTCTAGAATGATTTTCAACTTTAAACATTATTATTAAGCTTAAAATTAAAACTTAGCTGATAGCATATATGTTTAGGGTTTAATGCAATTTACCCCATGTGATACTGCAAATGAGCATATTATCCCCCTATAAAAAAGAAATAACAACTTACCTCCCTAAGTTTTATAAAATGAATCAATTTATCTCCTTGTCAAGAAAGTAAATTACTTCATTTTTAAAAACACATGAAGGTAAATTGCTATTTTATAATTCATAAGGGGGTAAATTGCTCTTTTGCAACATCACAGAGGAAAAATTTGCAATTTTTCCTATCTGTTTAGATTATTTCTTCTGAAAGTATGTTCCCGGAACAATTTTAAATCATGGATTAATTTAGCCTAATCTTTTTTATGAAACAATATTTGCCGATTAATGTAAGAAATTTGGGTTTTTGAATCACCATATCTTTTCATGACTTATTTAGATTGATTCAGATTTATATGTTCTCTTGTCGTAACCTTTAATATAATTAATTATCAAATTTATTCGTTTAGTCATTTTTCTTATTTCACCAAGTAATTTGTTATTCTAAACAATTGACAGGATTAGATTATTAGATCTAATTATACATAACCTTCATCAATTACGATATCAATATACTTAATTGTCATAAAAACTTACAATCACATATAAATATTTCTCGCATCACGTAAATGGGTTTAATGCAATTTACCCTCATGTGATATTGCAAATGAGCAAATTACTCCTTTATGAAAAAAAATAACAATTTACCATTATGTGTTCTTTAAAATGAAGCAATTTACCTCCCTGCCTAGGGAGGTAAATTGCTTCATTTAAAAAAACACAGGAGGGAGGTAAATTGCTTCATTTAAAAAAACACAGGGAGTAAATTGCTTTATTTTAAAAAATACAAGGGGGGTTAAATTACTATTTATTTTTTTACATGGGATAATTTGCTCATTTACAATATTACAGGGGTTGTTTGCATTTTTTCCTCACGTAAATTGTAAGAAACATTGGTATGTTTATAGTAAATAGATGTCTCTCGCATGAGATGACGAGTGTCTCTCACATGACGGTGGGTAAAAATATTTTTTTAGTCCGTTAAAAAGGGCTATTATCGGTTTCAGTCCCACAATTCTTGCAGATGTCACTTTTAGTCCCATTAAACGAAAAAACAAGCCTTTTCAGTCCCAAAATGGCATGTGCAGTGCACATGACTTAACGCCCGTTAACGGACGTTAAGGGCAGCTAATGGCGCCAGTTTGTCATGTGTACTGCATATGCCATTTTGGGACTGAAAAGCCTTATTTTTAGATTTAACGGGACTAAAAGCGACACCTACAAGAATTGTGGGACTAAAATCGATAATGACCCTTTTTAACCGGACGGGACTAAAAAAACATTTTTCCCGGTAAATAAAATATCTAACTAATCAAAAAATAATAAAATAAATTTATTTTATTTTATATAATTAAATAAATAATTAGTTTGTAAATGAAACAAGAATAACTAATGGTATTTTAGTCAATTCATATTTTATTAACCTAATGTAATAATTTAAAGTATTGTATAGATAATATTATGGGGGTCTTTGACCCCAATGAATCAATTTTGGCCAAAGTTTTGAATTCTTAGAATTTTGAATTTTTTTATTATTCCAAAAAATTTTGATTTGTTGTTTAATATGTATAGTAAATGTTGAAATTGAGGTAATCCTCAAAATTTTCTTTAAAATGCACATAATCTGTTAATAAGAAAATATTCATTTTAAAAATATGATGTGATCAATCTTGACGGAATACCCCTCCTTCACTTTTCCTACCATTTATTATCTTTAAACCTCACTCTATTTATGAACATAATTTATTTTTTTATTATATAAATAAAGGGTAAAATATTTTTAGTCCCGTTAAAAAGGGCCATTATCGGTTTTTAGTCCCACAATTCTTGCAGGTGTCGCTTTTAGTCCCGTTAAATTCAAAAAACAAGCATTTTCAGTCCCAAAATGGCACGTGCAGTGCACGTGACTTAACACCTGTTAACGGATATTAAGGGCAGCTAACACCTGTTAACGGATGTTAAGGGCAGCTAACGGCGTCAGTCTGTCATGTGCACTGCACATGCTATTTTGGGACTGAAAATGCTTGTTTTTTGATTTAACGGGACTAAAAGCGACACCTGCAAGAATTGTGGGACTAAAACTGATAATGACCCTTTTTAACGGGACTAAAAAAATATTTTGCCCCATGAGGATTCTTGTTTCCTTGTTTAAGGAAGGTTTTATCCATTTATCATGGGGTTTACTTGGTCGGCTTGCATAACACTCTTGTTTTGTCCAACATTGTTCGTTTGGTTTAGACGGTCTTTATGTGTTTCTGCATCTATATAGTTGTTTCTCTATCG
Organism: Sesamum alatum; assembly: GCA_034509735.1. NCBI lineage: Eukaryota > Viridiplantae > Streptophyta > Magnoliopsida > Lamiales > Pedaliaceae > Sesamum > Sesamum alatum. The sequence continues at coordinate 6,578,683 of JACGWO010000005.1, forward strand.
AGTCGTCAGGTTGGTCGGAAATTCTTCATTTTAGGGTTTCCCTATGTTTTTTTATCTTCTTGTTTGGATTGCATCTTTGATCTGCGTTTAGTGTGGTCTTTATTTACACTACAAAAAAAAGGTTTTATTGAGACTGATTTTGGGATGGAGGTTGGGACAGTATGTCGTCCCATTTCAATGTTGGAACAGAATTAGGGACGACGTTGGGACAAAATAATATCGGTCCGAAAAAGCCCTGTCCCAAAATGTTTGGGACGATTTTGGGACAGATTTTGGCAACCATCCCAAAATTTGGAATGACATTTGGGACAGCCTAACAAGCCCTCCCAAAATATGCCAAAAGGACGGATCATTGAAATAACAGTTTGGGACGGCATGACGGATGGTGTGGGACGGACTGTCGTTCCAAATCCATCCCTAATTTTAAACCGGACATGTTAATACTGGAACGATTATTGGGACGATGTTTGGAACACATTTTTTTTTATTTGGGACGAAAATTTTAAATCGGACGCATTATTTTTGGAACAATCGTTGGGACGGTGTTTGGGACATGACCTTTCCTTTTTTATTTGGGATAAAATATCGTTCCAAATTCTGTCCCTAGTTATAATTAATTTTAAAAACAATTGCATTTTCTTCTATATTTTTTTTGTTAATATTGCATTAAATTTCTAATTGAAGATACCATTTTTCATACGAAAGAAATTCAAATTAGCCAAAATATATTGTATTGTTTACATCCGGATTTCAAAAGGAAAACACATACGAAAGAAATTCAAATTAGCCAAAATATATTGTATTGTTTACATCCGAATGTCAAAAGGAAAACATAAAATATCCTAATCTCACGGCTGGGGCGGATACTGGTCGATGGGCTCATCCTCTGCCGACTGCTGCGTGGACTCCTCGGCTGGGACGTCAACAGCTGAGGATCGAGGTGGAACTATAGGTGGATGGTTGGGGAGCAACGTCGAGATCCCCATCTTGTCGAAGAGCACACCCAACATGAACTTAATTTCCTGAAGTTGTGTTGAGATAGGAGGTTCTAGCGGTGGGGGCAGCAGTGGACGTCGATGCTGTGTGTGATTTGTGGTCCATGGACGAGCGGCGTCTGATGTGAATGCCTCGGACCCCATGCCAAAAACTCGGCCCCGTTTCCTCCCACCAGCCGCCTCGACCTAAAGTTGTTCCTCCTCTAGTGTTGTGATAACAGCAGTTGATGAGGCACCCTCCTCTGGTGGCGTCAGCTGTGAGGTACGCTCCTCGAGCATCTGTTGATACGTCTCCTGAAAATAAGTAAGATATGACGCGTTAGTAAATAATTAATATTATTTTAAGAAAAAAAATTATAAGTTACCGCCACTTCCTCTGCCCGCGAGCCGCTCCAACTGTCATCCGCTTTCTTTTTGTAGCAGTCAGCAAACACCTCCATACGCCGAGGTTCGCGGCCAAGCCGAATCTCCTGCACAGATATTTTAAAATGTTAGACATTTGTAGAAAAAATATTATTGAAAATAATTAAACTTATTCAAAATCAAATTTACTTACTAGTTTTCTCTTGTGCTCACCCATTGAGGAGGACCCTCCACGGTAGATGGTGTTGGCTGTTGGGTTAGCCTTGTTCTGGGCCGATTTCTTCTTGAATTCATCTGATGCCCAGTACACCAGAAGGCCAGCCCAAACATCATCTGACAACCATTTGGGCTGCTTATTTGCTTTCCTAGCTTCATTGAATTTTTTACTAATCCATTTGCCAGCGTACGGGTTGAAGAAGGATCTCACTGTTTCATCCGGGCAGTCCCACCTATATATCCGCTGCAAGACAAGAAACATATAGAATAATTAGTAAGAGATGTATAAATAAAATATAATTTTGGATACAATTACTAAGAAAGTTGAGTACTATGTACCTTAAGCTCATCGAACCAAAAGTTCTTTTGGGATTCCGGGATTTCTCTGTAGGAGGGCCATGGGTGCGTGTAGTGACCCGAAACCACATCACCGATGCACGAGTGAAAGGTCCGTTTATGCCTGTTATTGTTTGTGTTTATTTGTATCAGTAATGCAATATATCAATTTATGTTATATGTTTTAAAAAATAAGGAAATGAAACACCACTTACGGTACATCATCGCCTCTGATGAACCTACGAGGACGTGGAGGTGCGGCAGGTGGAGGCGCGGCAGCTGGAGGTGCGGTTGAGGATAGGCTGGGAGAAGGGTCGGAGGAGCCGCTAGCTTGTGATGTCCGGGGTGTCGGGTCCACCGACGGGTTCCGTGATGTTGTGGGCACTGAAGGAGGGCCCGGAGGTGGTGCAATTGGGTGTGTCGATGCTTTCGGAGCATCATAAGCATCAAGGTTAGGTGGTCGAACCACCTGCCCACGCCCACGTCCACGTCCACGTCCCCTGCCAGGTGGAGCAGACCCTCGAGTCATACCTATCATAAGTGTGACCTTCAATTTAAAGTTGCTGCCATGGCATACAGGGAATGCTACAATTGTCCTTTCTCGATGAAAAAGTATTTGAAACATTGCAATGAAATACCTTTCTACGGTCTAATTTGCACTTAAATCCTAATTAAAGAAACTAAAAAATAATCTTTAAAAAAATGATCTAATTTCTACTCAAACTGCAACAGCAACAAAAAATAATCTTTAAAAAAATGATCTAATTTATCACAGATTTAAGCACACCAACACAGATTGGTTTTGCAACAAAAATTGATAGTAAATTGCCAAGAAATTATTCACAGAAGCCCTCAGATTCCATTTTCATAATTTTAGCCACTTCACTTCCACCTCCTGACCAGACGCATGCATATGCAGAAAATGCCATTGTGCAAAAGATAATGACAGGATCAAGCTGAAAACATCTCATAATGGCCATTCAAATTCTCGGCTTTAAGCGAAAAAGAGAACAGATTCGTTACTAAGAAATTATAGAGGCGAGAAAACTGACAAGCCTCTCATTTTGTTCTTACCTAATAAATATATATCATCTTAAAGCAAATCTGCTGCTGGAAGAATCAATATATATGCATAACTCGAAATTTCCGTTAAGATTGAAGGTGACATCAAAGTAAATCATTCTCCCACCATAGACAATATTATGAGCAATTGTCTTGGTAATATCAGAACTTAGCTACCGACATATGAGGTGCAAGCTCGAAAGTGCATCCATAAGGGGATTGTTGACAATATTATCTAGTGACTAACTAAATGAGCGGGTAGTGCCAACTACAAATGAAGTTCTCAGAGCTCAAAAAATATTATATGGTTCTATACATGAAATAAAGAGCAATTCTATTTGCTAACAATGTAAAAGTAATTACCTCCTTTTTCTCTGCGGAAACCAGGAAATGGGGGAGCTGTACGAGCTAAATTTCTCAGAGTTTTCTCAAACACTATCTCTGTTTCTTTCCCCGTCAAATCCACCCTAACCTGAACTGGAACAAATTGTAAAGAATCAAGGGAAAGTTTGACCCCTGAATTTTGAATAGAGCTACACATAGCCAAAAAAGCTCAGATCTATGGTCATCTTCCTATCTGAATGTGGCCTCAACCAAATACAGATTCATCCAGGTTGAGTGTCATCTCCTCACTTCAGCTAACAGATAGTCCTTTGTGCTGCATTAATGTCAAACCTTAATTTTATCAAGTCACCTAACAGAGTTGTTTCTTGTTCTTTTTATCACAGATTTAATTGGCTAAAACTTCACACAGCTAATTTATATGATAAATATCTTTAGAATGCAAAATTTCAACTCAGTGGTTTTATAGGAGAGAACATATATCAGAACTTATCACTGCACAAATGCAAATTATTGCAGCCTCAGTTCAAGTAAACACAGTTGCTCCTAGAATAAGCTCAAGATGCACCAAAACCAGTATGAAAACTAGATATCCTACTACTAAAGCAATGTACTGGCATTCAAATGCATGCACAGACAATCAAATAAGAGCAGACTGAGTTCCACAAATGAAGAAGCCACTTCATAAACAAAATTTCTATATCCACTATTTGCTGGAACATTGATTTAACTTTTCACTGTAATTACAAAGAAAAAGCAGAAGGATTAGAAGAGATTACATACCTTGAGAGTTCAGACGATCCGAAGCGAATCTGTAGAGAGAGGGGCGTGGTGTGGCTGAGCGTGGTGCGGTAGTGCAGCTGAGCGTGGTGCGGCAGTGCGACTGAGCGTGGTGCGGCGTTGCGGTGGTGCGGCTAAACGTCTGAGCATCTGAGCGGCGGTGCGTCGGTGCGGCTAAGCGTATGAGCGGCGATGCGGAGGAACGGCGGTGTGGGTTGAGGGAGAGAGGGGCTAGGGTTTTGGGGGGAACAAGAATAGAAGGTGATGAAGACTTGATTTAATTTAAAATGAGAAGATTAAGAGAACAAGAATAGAAGGTGAAGACTTGATTTAATTGAAAATAATAGCAGCAGATAACATAAAACTCCAACACTCCAAATGGGTGTGCAGTTAATTTAGAACTTAAACAATATAGTTATTACTTTTTCAAAATATATATTTTAGATAAATAAATAAAAAGGTAAAAAAAATAGAAGTTTTGAGAAGTTATTGAGAAAAAAGTGGGGAAAGAAAGAGAGAATTGAAGGTTGAGAAAAGCAAAAAAAAACTGTTAAAATAATTTAAAAAAATAAAAAAATAGCAGACTAAAAAATAACTGACGCTAGAAGAAGTATGAATTTTCAGTATGATTATTTATCATGATTAAAAGTAAAGAATCGTGACAAATAGTAGTTAACTGCGATACCACAATGACTATTAATCATTGTTTTTGCAAGGGAGACAAAAGTATTTGCTACAGCTAAATACAGTAGAAAGTAGGCCATAACAATGTTGATTAACCGCAGTCAAAACATAAGTTCACTCGTCGTTTTCTCTGACCATGGTGGATATATATAGTATTAATTTACTATGATTTTTAAGCTGTAGTGCTATAGTGTAAGGAATAATTATTTTCTGGAGTGTTAATATATATCATTAATAATAATATTAAAATTATTATTTATTTTTTCTCAAATTTTTCTTTGTTTTTGTAGTGTTTGTATCAGATTGATGATGTGCGGATCATCAAAAGTGAAATCAATTATAACATTAAAAAATAGCTCAAATTAAAATTATTTCAAACCATTTAACTCCCATCTTAAATAGTAATGTACTTCTTTTGTAATTTTTTCCTCAAACTTAATTGTTTCGTTGAAATATATATTAATTTGCTTCTTGTTATTTTTGTTCAAATTCTAATTCGTCTCATCAGGTAAGAATTTTTCAGTACCACCAAGTATGAAATCCCAAATACTTCTGCTCGAATTTTCGTCCATGTTATAATCGATCCAATTCGATTTTTTTATTTTTATTTTTATTTGTTTGGTTACAACTCCAGCCTTTCCTATGCACCGATACTCAATAGTATCTAAAGTAATATTGAAATATTACTTTTTTTAATTAATTATACAAACTTAAACTAATAATCATCATTCTAAATTGTCTTCTTGGTCGTCACCCTGCTCGTCTGTTTCATAATCTTCGAAGCTTTCTTCATCCTCATTGTCTTCATCCTCGTCATACGGTCGGGATGATCCAGCTCCATCTTGCATTGCTGAAGAAATATCAACAAATAGTACCAGGCCATTTGGATCATGTAGGTCATAGGTTTGATTGTCCGTATTCACTTCCGGGGGTTTGATTGTCCGGAATTTGGGACGGAAAAGATCCATTATAGCCGCTGAAATATAGCCATTAAGATTTGGGACGGTATTTGGGACTACATTTGAGACGAAATCATATAGTCGTTATAAAGTAGCCGTTATATTGTTGGGACGAAAATTGGGATGGATATTTGGGACTACATTTTGTCGCAAAAAAGGATTATCACCCTACCGTTCCAATTAAATTTTCAGTCGTCCCAAATGTTGTGCCAAAGTTGGGAGGGACCACTTGTCATCCCAAACGTTGTCACAAACTATTTCGTACAAAAATATTGGGATGACATTTAGGACGGTTTTGGGACAATTACCTTTTTAGTGCTATATTCGGACAGAATTTGGGACGAACAGTTTATTTTGGGACGATACTCGTTGGCATAAGACCTTCTGTTCCAAGTCCGTCCTAAACCGTCCCAATACGATGCCAAAGTGGGACGACTATTGGGACAAATGTTGGCCGTCCCAAAATTCCGTCCCAACAACGTCTTTTTTTTGTAGTGTTAGTTTCGTCGTCATTACGTCGTGAGGCGTCTTAAGAGGATGTTTGGCTAAGCTTATAAGCTTCTCAAAACATTTTAAAAGATGTTTCAGAGCTTATAAGCTCTAAAAAATCATTTGGCAAATTTTCTTTAAAGAGCTTATAAAATCTCAAAATAAGATGTTTTGGATCTTATAACCTCTTTAAAAAAAGTTAACCTCCTCCAACTTTTTTCAAAGATCTTATAAGATCTATAAAATTAATGTGTAATTAAACAAAAATATCCTTGTTCACATACACACTCTCTCTCTCTCTCTCTCTCTCTCTCTCTCTCTCTCTCTCTCTCCCACCACACACACCCCCTCACACACACAAATACACTTTCTCTCTGTTAAGATTTTAAATAAGTATTTAATTTTTCTTGCTATTGAAAAAGAGAAAATGCTTCATTACTTAATAAATTAATATGTTTTAAACAAAAATAAGATTGTTGTTGATATTATATTTACTGGAAAATTATAATTTAACGACATTGAAAGTTATACGGCTAGAAAATGGTCATTTCGTTAACAAAGAGAATATCAATTATATATCAATGTCAATATTCGACTAACATTAATGTACATATATATTATTTTTATTCAAAAATTTAGGTAATAATAATAATAATAATAATCATTTTATTATTTTTTTTAAAAATATTATTTATTAGATTTTTATTTGAAGTTAAACTAATGTGTACTATTTATGGAAGTACTTTTAAAATATTAATATACAAAATATGTCAAGAAATGAAAACTTATTTGATTCTAATGGTAACATGTCCTTTTTGATCGTTTTACAATAAAAAGACCTTATTATGCCAAACACCCTATCATCTTATAAGTTATAACATCTTATTTTATCCAAACACTTTCAGAGCTTATTTTTAAAATAAGATCCAAACATCTTATAAGCTTCTAAAACATCTTATAAGATGTAGGAGCTTATAAAATGTTTTAAAAAAACTTAGCCAAACACCTCTAAGTCATGTGTGTAGTTTGTTTCTATTATGCAGGTGCAAGGCTGCTTAGCAGGTTCATTTCGTGGGTGACTCTAGCTGAGGGTTCATGTGCATCGACTTGTTTGCATTCGATACGATGGACTCTATTTAACCGGAAAATTTATTAAATTTGAGCATTTATAAAAATTAGCGATCGGGTAAATATTTAATTGAAGCAGTGATATTATAGCCAATAAATTAGAATTTATTTAATCTATTATATTTTGCCATTATTAAAATGGATTTACTGAAATTGATCAGGTTTATTAATCAAATAGATAATTGTATGTATTAGTGTTTAAATAATTATTATTATAGTGAAGAATCGACAGAAATTAATAGGAATAATATAAAATTATAATTGAGAAGTATTAGAGAATTGTAATTGAGAATATTATACTTATTAAAAAAAATACGTGATATTTGTGGTAATCTCATTTAGGGATGGTATAGAGGACAATAATCATAAAAACATGAGGGGTTTGATAGAATAAGCTCTTATGAGTTAATAGATAAATTTGATATATACCGGGGAAGTTTATAGTGACCAATATTTAGACGAAAAAGGAACGAATGTTTGAATTTCAATATAAATGAAATATTAATTAGTGATTTTAATTAGAATTTATAATAATTTTGATATATTAATAATATATATTATATCCTACTATAGGACGTGAAAATAGAGTCGAGGGCTGAGCAGTTTCTCCTATTAACGTGATCTTCAGAGTTGGAGGTAAGTATAGTTAATTGAATTTATGTTATATGTAGGGAAAATCGCATTTTTCGTCCCATAAAATAGGCCCAGTTTCAATTTAGTTCCATATATTAGACTGGTCTCACATTTAGTCCCATATATTAAAAAAATCTCAATGTTGGTCCCAAGTTACTTTTCCATCAAATACTTAACGGAAACGTCACGTGGCTTATGCGTGGCTGTTAAAGTCTGAATTTTGGGGGGAAAAAACGACTCTTCTTATCTTATCAGATGCCTAATCCATTTTGCCCTAAAATCAGCCAAAATCCCTCCCCCCACCCAAAACGAAGAACCCTAACTACCCACCCAAAATTGCGCCTGGAATATAAGAAATTCAAGGGGAAATTGCAATATAGAGTACGACAGAGAAGCTGTGAAAGCGAGAAGATGTCGCTTAGAGATGAGGAGCTGAACGCTTTGCCCCCTCCATCTTATCGTAAGTTTATCCATTTTTAGACCCTTTTTTCTGTTTTTATGAAATGTTTCGTATAATGTGAGTATGGATTAAGGAAAATGTTGTAGTTTGTTGTATTATGTATGGCCTTTTGTTGGTTTCAGTTTTGAATAATATATATGTGGCATAAGAACTCCAAAAAATATGGCTTTATTTTGGTATTGTTGTTTGGGTTTATGGAGACAAGTGGGGATAATGTTTGTTGTTTCTTGAATAATTTTTGTTTGATTTGTCTGTAAAGGGGCTCTTGGTCCCCATTGATAATACACTTGTGTATATTATTGTATTGTTCTTGGTGCATGTGGGATTTTGGTCCCCACTGTTTGTTTTTTATGGGACAAAATATTATATTATGATTGTTGGATTTTTTGTTTTTTCTACATTCATGGGGCAATGTTTTCTGATTGCAGTTGGATTTTCTATTTTTTTTTGTTTACAGATCCCCTTGACCCATCAATAACAATAAATATTCACCATGGGGGTCAGTTTACTGTTAATCCACCTAAGTATGCTGGGGGTAAAGTCAGCAAATTTGACTATGTTCAGCTAAATTGCATGTCTTTTGGGTATATGGATAAGTTATGTGAAAAGTTAGGTTATTTTGGGTTTAAAAGATACTATAAGCTTGAGGAGAATGGGTTTGTTTTATTCACTAAAGGACATCATATTCTGCATTTATGTCTTATGCAAGAGGAGGATAGGGAGATAGACATATATTTAGACAATTTGGAACCGTATAACATTGAAGGTGGGGAAGGTGGACCATCTAATATTGGTGTTGAAGATGTGGGTGAGACCTCTGATAACTCTGGATTTGAAGATAGTGATTTTAAGATTGATGATGAGGGTTTTCAAAACTTGTTTGATAATGAAGTGGGGGAAGGGGTAGAAGGGGAGGAACAGGGGGTGGAGAATCTCAATGGGACTGGGTATGAAACAACTGAGGAAGAAAATATTGAAGAAGGGGAGGAACAGGGGGTGGAAGAGGGTTCAGATTCTTCAAACTTTGACAGTGGGAGGGATTTGGATACTGAAAAGGTTGCAACATTTTCAATGTTTAGTCACTGTGACAGTTATGATCCTAAGTTTGAACTTGGGATGATGTTTAGCTCTAAGAATGTTCAGAGTTGCTGTGCAGTCACATCCCATTAAAACTAGAAGAAATGTGAAAATAACAAAGAATGACAAGCGGAGGATTTATGCTAAGTGTGTAGAGGAAGGTTGTGAATGGATGATACATGCTTTGTCGGTAGAGAAGCATGGGTCATTCCAAATTAGAGAGTACAATTCAAATCATACCTGTGGGAGGGCATATCATGTGAAAAATTGCACTTCAGCTTGGTTGGGAGAAAGATTTGAGAATGCCTTCAGGACTGATCCGGGTAGAAAAGTAAAGAGGTGGAGACAGGATGTAATCAAAGAAATAAGAGTGAATGTGTCTAGAAATCAGGCATATAGAGCCAAATGGAAGGCATTAGCAAGAATAGAGGGGTATCTACTGAACAATATGGGAGAATGTGGGATTATGCTAAAGAACTTAGAAGTTCCAACCCAGATTCAACAGTTATTCTTTCTATGGCAACAAACAATGTTGGTGATAGGCCTACCTTTGGAAAATTTTATGTCTGTTTCAAGGGGTTGAAAGAGGGATTTCTTGCTGGTTGTAGACAGATCATTGGGGTAGATGGTTGCCATCTTAAAGGTCCACATGGGGAGTGTTATTGACTGTAGTAGGTATTGATCCAAACAATGATTCATTCCCTTTATGTTATGCTGTGGTTGGAGGGGAGACAAGGGAAACATGGGAATGGTTCTTGAGCTTGATAAAACATGATTTAAAAATTGTGAATCCACATGAATGGACCTTCATGTCAGATAAGCAAAAAGGGTTAGTTCCTACATTTGAAACTGTTCTTCCTCCATCTTCTAATCGGTTTTGTGTGAGGCATTTACACGGTAACATGAAAAGGGCTGGGTTTAAGGGGCTGTCATATAAAAAAGCTCTTTGGAAAGCTGCAAGGGCCACAACCATGGGAGAATTTAATGCAAGAATGAAAGAAATAGCAAAATTAGATGTGAAGGCTGCTGAATGGTTGTCTGATAAACCACCTAATCAATTGAGGAGGTCACACTTTGATACTCATCTGAAGTGTGACATATTACTCAACAACTTGTGTGAGTCATTTACTGCCAACATTCTTGAGGCAAGAGAGAAACAAATTTTCACAATGTTGGAAGCAATCAGGGAGTTTGCAATGAAAAGGATGCAACAAAACAGGGATAGAGCTAGCAAAAGATGGAAAGGGAAGCTGTGTCCAAGAATGTGGAAGATCTTGATGAAAAATGGAGACAAGGCCAGTGATTGTATACCTATAAAGTCAACTGATGTCAATTATGAAATAAATTGCTTTGATGGTTCAAGATGTATAGTAGATCTAGAGAAGCATACATGTTCATGCAGAAGATGGGACATATCAGGCATCCCTTGTAAGCACGCAATCAGTGCTATAAAACTGTCAAGTTTTGGACCCAACAGATTTCGTGCACCCCTGTTACAGTGTTGAGGCATACCTGAGGGTATATGAACATTGTATTTTACCTGTGAATGGGCCTGAAAAGTGGAAGCAAACTGGTGGAGTACCACTTTTACCACCCAACTTTGGTAGAGGTGTGGGAAGGCCACCTAGAGCAAGGAGGATGGAGCCTGATGAAGTTAGGAGCAATCAAAAGAAGACCATATTTTATGGCAAGTCAAAGAAGGTCAGATTAACGAGGCAGTCCACAACTTATGTTTGCAAGTACTGTGGGGAAGAAGGCCACAACAAGAAAGGGTGCAAGAAGAGGAAAGAAACTGAAGGAGCAAACAGTCAAGCAAATTTGGAGGAAGGAGCAAACAACCAACCAAATGTGGAGGAAGTGGTGAACATCCAGCCAAATTCTGAGGAAGGGGTGAACACTCAGGAAATACCTGATTAGGGACAAGATGCCAATTGGGAACAAATTTCTATTGAAGTGAGCAACTTTCTTGAAACTAGAACTTTTGGTTCTCAGTCAACTGTGCAACAACTAGTAAGTTAGATTTCAAATAATTATGTTAATTATTTCTAATTTAAAACAGATTTATGTAGGTTCTGAGTACAATGTCCAGTCAAAGTGGTCCAAGAAAGAGAACCAAGTTGACTGCAACAAAGGAACAACTACCTGTAAGTGCAGAGTACTATTTTATTTATCCCCTCCATAATACTCATATTTGATATTTGCACTGCAGCTAAGAAGAAGCAGCAGATTACAAGGAGAGAATCCAATCTCTCAACCACCAATCAGTCAAGTTGTAAGTGCACTTAAAGTATCCATATTTTCAACAGATTACATTTAATAATATTATTGTACTCATATTGTAGGCTAAGAAACCAACAAGAGGAAAATTAAAGTTCAACCCTCCTAGAAGTCAACCAGCAGTACCACCAGCCAGATGCCATCCAGGAGGTGTTATCATTAGACCACCAGTCCCATTTGTAAGAGGCCATCCAAGAGTTGCAGTTTCACTAACAACACAAAACATGCCACCCCTTCAACATCAATTTAAGGTGATTGAAAAGGATGGTAAAAAATATGTCACCCAGAAAAGCTTGGAAGATGCACTCAATGCAAGAAAGGAAGCTACAACAAAGACAAGACTAGAGCATGGTGGAAAAGGGAAGCAAAAAATGTAAGCACTATGGGTTTTTATTTTCTGGAAATTATATTTTCAGATTGAAACATTCATTTTGGATTTCATTTTCAGCCATTTTCTGAAACTCTTTTCATTTTGTAAGTTGACTGAAACTTTAGTTGGTTGAGTTCAATTAATGGCTCTTTTGGTGCAGTTTGTCTAAAAGTTTTTTTTTGGTGCAATTAAGTTTATTTGTTCATGAATATTTTACCTTTACAAAATGAATTGGTGCAATTAAGTTTAATTTTTACCTTTATGAAAGGATTCATGTAGTTAGGAGCCCTAGCTTCATTTCCCCCCAAAAAAACGTTTCCCTCCCCCCCCCCAAAAAAAAAACAAAATCAGCCTTTAACTGCCAATTGACATTTCCGTTAAGTATTTGACGGAAAAGTAACTTGGGACCAACATTGAGATTTTTTTTAATATATGGGACTAAATGTGAGACCAGTCTAATATATGGGACTAAACTGAAACTGGGCCTATTTTATGGGACAAAAAATACGATTTTCCCTTATATGTATATATATATGTTTATATATATGGAAATATATTCTTGTGATGTATACGAAATTATGACTTGTTGGCTATTTATCTGGATTGCTTGTTATACTGTGAAGTTGTCATTAAGTGATTATATGTCGTTATGGTGTATGGAAGTTAGATGGGCAATTGTGTGTACTATATGCGATTGTTAAATGAAATTGAACGTTGAAGTTATTGATGGGGATTTGATTGCTGAATGAAGATGAGTAATGAGGATATCTAATGAGAATATTGTGAATTGAGATAAAGAGATGGCTTACCTAACTGGGGGCATACTTGAATGGCTTATGGTGATATGATTAATGACGAGTTGTGTGCTGTCATTGATCAAGGGAGATGATGTAACATATCATACGAGCTGTGTGCTATGTGATATGATGGATGATGGGATATCATACGAGTTGTGTGCTGTGTGGTATCAGTGATAATGGGATATCATACGAGATGTGTGCTGTGTGGTACCGATAAAAAAAAAGGGATATTATGATTGAGGGGATGATAGCCGGCAAGACCATTGAGTGATGCACTCCAGCATGGGTAAGCAGGGCCCTAAGGAAATAAATAATAAAGTCTAGTATTATGTGTATTTGATATATGATTGTTAGTATATGTCATTCTTATATTTGTTGTATTGCATGATACTCGTTTTATTATGGATGTGCGTGTATATGTATAAGTTAATTAGCTATACTTTTTGAGTAGGCAACTCATCCCTTGCCAATATTTTTAGGAGATAGATCACGGTGACTAGCTATAGCAACTTTGAAGACGTGCATGGATCTAAATAGGTGGGTCAGCCGTGACATCTGAAGCCGCGGGTTTTTGGCTATATGATTATTAAACATCTACGCTTTTGTTGGGTTTGCGTTTTAGGTTTTGTAACAGCCTGCAACTTTCCTTTGTTTTGGAGTTTTGTACATAGCATACTGGTGGCTTAGTAGATATGAACTTTTGATGATGGTTATCGTATTTCGAATATATATATATATATATATTATATTTATAATAGGATGTATTTTATTCATTTTAAATGAAATATCTTATAAGGCAGATTATAATTAAAAGGGGTGTATAATTAGTGGTAATGCAGTGTAGTTACGTAGGGGGTGTCACAGTTACAACATTTTTAGAATGGGCCCAGCCTCCGCGTGTATATATGGACGGAAACAAGATTAAGTGTCCCTACCGGAAGTGCAAAAACGAACGGTTCAAAACACCAGACGAGGTAAATTTTAATTTGTGGTCGGTCCAAGGCACATCACTTACTCCAATTTGAATGGATATATATGCAACGTTTGCTTGCTTTTAATTTTTCTGGACGTCGGGCCATTGTGGGTACATGTTCTAAGGTTGAATTGTTTTTCATTTGGAGCATGATCAATAGGGTGCATGTGAATCTAGGTGCTAGACTTGCTTCTCAATTTCAAACTGTTGCCACTTCGTCTAAGCATGTTTACCTTGGGTCGTTAATTATACACCTTGCGGTCAATTTGGGTGTCTTCAACTTGTCTAATCATGATTTACATTTGGCTTGCAAGGAGGAGCCGTTGGATGTGGCGACTTTGCACAAAATGCACATTTTTAATCATCACGAGGCCCCGAGTGGCATGAGCTATACCGACCTTGACCCTGAAAAATGCCCAAACCGCCGCTCACAGCCACCGCCTGCCCTATCTTCGGACGCCATCGAAGGCCGACTGACCCGGCTGGAGCTCTCTGATGCGTGGCTGCACCGCAAGCTTGACGCGGCCTTGACTGCTTTGGGGGTATCTATACCCCCACCACCCCCTGCCTAACCCACTTTGCCGTCACCACATATTTTGGGGATGCTCTCTATTTCTCTCTCTATTTTCATTTTCTTGTTATATGTGGTTTTATGTGCATACATTAGGGACAATGTATGTACTTGGTGTGGGGGAGGTTTGTGCATGGGTGATATGGTGGAAAATGTGGTTATGGGCTTAATACTTCTTGAGATTTTGTGTTGCTGGCATTGTTTAATATTGGTGTTGGGGATTGATTTTTGTGGAGTGAAATTTCTGGGTGAAATTGCTGTTTTGGGACTGATTATATGTCATGAACACCGTAATTTGTGCTTGAAATGAGTTGATCTTGAAACGAAAGGTGTGGATTGTCCTGTAACTTGAACTAAATTCCTTGCATGTTGTTTTGTATTGTCCTTGAAGCCAGTAGGAATTTGTGGTTTAAGTTGAGATTAGTAGGCAGAACGAACTCTAGTGGCACAAAAAAAAAAAAATATTGTGTGTGAAAGATGTCCCATTGATTGCATTAGATGAACAACGTTCAAGAATCAACACTTAAAACTTTTATATGAGCTTTTGAGCCAAAGCACTTGCATTCAAATAGTGCTGATATATTTCTTTCAATTGAAGGCATCGGACTTAGTGTGTGCATTCTAGAACTTACTTGTGTAATACATTTCGAGGTAATATTTTTGCATATTGGTGTATGAAAGTGATAAGGGCACTTAGGAATAGCCAATTAACCATGAAAAGAGCCTGCCGGAAACTCACCCTTAGAAAACTCATTTGAGCCTTGGCCTCTATTTTCTTGGTTAAAACGCATTTTCAATCGATTATCCCTTTCTTGGTTATAGTCTGCAGAGATTTTTGAACCCTTTCAAGGGGATAATGTTAATATGGTTGCTTGTAAGTTGATGAGAAAAAGAGCTAGAGAAGTGGTTCAAGGAGGCATATGGGAGACATGTTGCTAGACCCAAGAAAGAAAACAAAAATGAAAAGGGATGCAACGAAAAAAAAAGAGAATCAAAGACTTTGATGAATGAACGAGTCTTTGATGAATGATGAATGAGAAAAAAGAAAGAAAAAGAGAAAAAGATTCAAAGAGGAGAGTGAAACTGAAAACAAAAAAAATCATGTTCGAAAGTGTGCATGCTTCAAACACTTGGGTGTGGAAGAAAAAAAGCAATGAGCTAGAAATACAAGCAACTAAGTTGATATAATTATTTTGAATTCATGAGCCACAATTTGACCTCTCTTGACACACCTTGACCCTAGCCCCGTTACAACCATGTTAAGACCCATTGATTTATGCACTGATGAGCATTTTGCAGTGGGGAGAGATTTGATTTACAAGCAAGCCTATGGCAATGGCACTCTAATGTCTTGATTTGAGTGTGACAAAATTCCTTAAACACTTCTTGAGTGATTTGAGAGTCATTCTAGTGAGGAGTGTTGAGACTTGTTTCGTTTACGTTTGATAAAGTCAATGGGATACGTGCTTGTTGTATTAATGCCATTAGTGTTTATTCTCAATATTGCTATCTTTTCTTAAACTGTGAAGACATGTTGATTAAGGGATATACTTGACTAACATAAAGGGAAATTTGGGTATGGCTACTTCGATAATCCATGCATTTTGAATCGAGAGATGCTTGAGGACAAGCATGGTTTCGGTGTGGGGGAATTTGATAGGGTGCATTTCATCTCTCATATGCATTCTTAACTCGAATGGTTTTTAAAGGTTTCCTTCACATTTGTAATCGAGTTATGCAGTTTTGAATTAAGGATCGAGATTGACCCGTTGTGAAGAAAAGGAGTTAAAAAGCCCCAAATGAAGACAAAAAAGTGATCAAGTACAAGATAATCATGAGCAGACTTGAACAACCACTAGGGCGTGATCACGCCCTATCCTACATCCGAGTCTGCACGGGAAGAAAATAAGAGTTTTGAAAAGACCTCTTTCCTGATTTTACAAAAGATACATGCATTGAAAAAGGACTCTGAGATGGCACGAAAAAAGGAATCTGAAGTTGGCACGAAAAGAGTACTCTGAAGTTGCACGAAAAGAGGACTCTGAAGTTGTGTAAAAGGAGGACTCTCAATTATAAAAGGAAGACTAGAACACAGAGAAAAATCATCCTTGGATCATCGTTGTTTTCTCTCTTTCTCTGAATTCATGCTTTCGTTTAGAA
This sequence comes from Sesamum alatum, assembly GCA_034509735.1. Taxonomy (NCBI): domain Eukaryota; kingdom Viridiplantae; phylum Streptophyta; class Magnoliopsida; order Lamiales; family Pedaliaceae; genus Sesamum; species Sesamum alatum. The sequence continues at coordinate 6,595,358 of JACGWO010000005.1, forward strand.
TGTTTTGTTTTGCTATGAACATGTTTAGTAGCTAATTTTCTATTCCGATTCAAGGAAAACATTAAACGCTATTGTTATGTTTTGAGGTCTTGAATTTATCTGATTTCGCCAAGTATTTCTCGTCTTGATTTACTATGAACAGAATGATTGTTATTGATAGATCTGGCAATTCGATTCGATATTAATCATTCTATTGCTATCCATGAGTTCAGTGATCCGTAATTGTCATGAATGAGTGGCATGAGTAGCGAGCAAATTTATTATGTATTTTGCATGATTTATTTGTAGGGACGAGAAAACTAGATTAGATAATTGCAGCTATCTCGGTTATTTGATCTAGATTCAACTGTTCTCATTGATGCAAATGCTATTATTGATGTGATATGGAACGCTATCGTGCCCAGTCTTGATATAGTAAGTTTGGATTTAGATGCTTGAGTCAAATCCACTACGATAGGAATATGGAAATTTGTTACGGCTATCCTAATGAATTTTAGAGTTGAACGCTTGGTTATGGAATTAACCCTTAATGATCTATGATAAACATAACGATTGGTGAGACGAACCCCCTTGAATTGGACTTTTCATCTATAATCTCATCTCAGTTATTTACTCTTGCTTTTGCTGATTTAGTTCATTCATATTTTGTACTCTATTCGTACCCCCCCCCTTTTTGTTAATACTATTAGATCGAGAAATTAATAAATAATTCCCTAGGGACTCGACCTGGTTTCACGACTACTACAGTTTAGAATCATTATTTATATTTGACGGCTTCGACAACCGATCACATATACTCCAGCAAGACTGTCCATTGTAATTGTGGAAGAGAAACGAAGTTATGACCCTCTTGGACGGATGATAATCCAGGCAGAAGATTTTACGGCTGTAGAAATTTGAAGGTAGGAAATACCTCTATTGTCTATTCGTTCTCTCTTAACTGTGTTCAAACCCTACAAATATTAATACTGCACCTACAAATGAACGCACACAGATCTATTTCCAGCTTTTTCTAACGGCTATCATATTTTACATTCATTGTAATTCACTGATAAAATACAGAAGGCCGATAGATGCAATGTTTTTCATGGCAAGATCCACCCATCTGTGCTAGAGGTGCTCTTTTAATTCTTGAGCTACGCAGCACACACATACAATGGATATTAAAGTCTAAAATGTGAGAACAGGGAATAAAGTATTAAGACGTATCCTTTGTATTTTCTGTTGTTTTCTACTTTTTACCTAGGGATGCTTACAAAACAGAGGTAAATTTTTGTTCTTGTCTTGTTCCTTGCAAAACGATATACATGTCCCTATTTTATATGATAGGATATACAATTGGCGTATAACAATGGATGCCACCTCCCAACAATTAAATGTATTCTGTAAACAAATACCGACTTGTTGTTGATTGCTTACTGCTACAGACACACAAACTCCAAATTAAAGATTAGAGCATACATAATCGTTGCTGCAAACGATTAGTGAAAAAAATCGCAATAGACAAAATGAAATAAACAAGCCTAAAGACAGATCAAAATCGACAAAGTCTGCGACCATATCACTCTGCAATGCAAGCAACGAGTCTACGATTCAACAACAAAGTACACATTTGTGCAAAAAAAATAAATATACCAAACAACAAAAAAGCTACTGAAAACAAAACGCCACAGCACTCCATCGACGCTATATTATTAATCTCAGTTCATTCAATCTGTATAAACATAATGGCAATAATAAAATAAAATAAATCACGACATTACACAATAACAAAAGAACAAAATAACAACAAAACACACACAATCACCAGTCCGAATATCTGTCCATACTTGAACAATGATAAAGTAAAAAATAATAATAAACACCATTAATCACCTCAGCCCAAAATATTAAAATATTTTTCTGAAATATAATCTCTGCCAAAATGATGACCACAAGCTGCATTCCTCCTCCCTGCACTCAATGCATCTCAGGTCATCAGTTCCTCTCTCTCAACTCTACCTTTGGGGTCTAGTAGACATCTCCCGACCACCGTTTCAATGGAACTCCGTTGACCAACGTATGCTGGCACAACAATTATTTTTTGTACTCCACAGACCGCTGCCATTGAGGAATGTCCAGTCACCTTGCTCACAATTACAACTTCACGATCACCCAACCAAACAATTAGTTGTTGTAGCTCTTTCATTGCCCCCACCATCACTAGCTGACTCTTCACAATTGCCACATGGTTATTCTCCTCATTTTCCTTTCATTTCAAAGCTTTCATAACCTCATCCATATGGCTTTCAATTGCTAAGTCAACGTAATGCTTGAGACTATCTATGGCTGCTCCCATTTCACTGTCCAGATGCTGGATGCGTGACTGCATGTTACCTTTCCAGCTCTCCATCCACAACCCTATCTGAAAACTAGAATCCTCCATTAGCGACTTCAAGCTATCCACTATATTGTTGACTTTTTTATGGATAGAATGAACTTTATCTTATAGAATGCAAATCTTGATTCATCACTTTAACATTATCATATAGAATGACCTAACTACCTTTCACTCTATCCTGCAGCATCATCAGTCTCTCATCCGAACAACATCAACCTTGGTAGAACTCATCTATGATCTTCTCCAATTTCTTCATCACGTTAGCATCTAGCCGTTTTTTGTTTCCAGACACCTCAGCCCGCACCCACATCGGACATTGAAACGTCATCTTGTCCGCTCAAATCCTCCTCCCTCGATAAACAGTTTGACTCATCCACATCCACAGTTGTTCCTACATCAGCTGTATGACCGTTTCAATGATCGCCATTTATAGAGTCCAAAGTTTCCGCAACCTCACTGGTCTGTAGGGACACTGGGGATTGTGATGTCCTTCAAATGATGAAGCCTGGCAACACCACCAAGAGTGCCAGCAGAACAAACCCCACGAGCACACCCAAAACAATGAATGCCTTCTCTGTACCTTTGGACTGTCAATTGTTCCTCATGTCCTTCTCGTCCGTGGTCGAAAATTGTCACATCGCAAACAACCCCAAGACTTCTAGGATAGCCAATAGAAAACCGACTCAACATTAGTGAATCAGAGAACTCCCAATTCTAACAACTTCTCCACGAAATCCTGATCTCAAAAGTTTAATGCTCTTCGGACATACAGTCATCTATGCATTAACCGACGCAAATTGTTTAAGTCATCCTGCACAGGAAACATGTAGTGGCCATGTAAACTTCACCATACCCGTAAAAACCAGTCAATGACAAGCACCTACCTGAAAATCAAAAACAATAAAACCATTTTTCATAGACATGACGTTTTAAAAGTACACCTAAAAGAACTCAAGACAACCTAGATGACGTGTGAAAACTATAGCTACCCGCAACAAAACAACGAACCAATACAATGTAGGCATCGCCGAAACGATTTTCTCTTTTAATCTATTCTTTTTCTCTTCGTCGAGCAACGACAGGAACTAGACACGACTAACAAAGAGAGAAAATAGACACCAAATTTGCTTTAAAATAGACAAACAGTGTGCAAAACAACCACCAACTACGAATTTATTGCCACACCCAATTAATCACCCTTAATTAATTCCTTAATTGGAGGGTACCCATCACTATAGTAGTCCAGGATGAAACCTGAAACTACGTTGGACATGATCAAGTCATAACCATCCTATGCACAAGGTTACTATGGACTAATTAGTGCACTATCGCAACCTAGGAGTTCTAGTCATACCGATCATGCCATATAGGGCTTCCATATGACAACTCCCGCGTGTCAATTCAGTAAACTTGATAACTCCTAATCAAGCACCCACTAAAGTGTGCAGACGTCATACGTCTCTATCTATGAAACTCGACATTCATCATATGAACGCATCACTTAGTTCAAGTCTTTAAGGAATGGTCGATGCCCTGTCTCGATCGATTCATCGACTTGGGATATTTTAGATCAAACCATAGAGGTTAGTTTCATGGACGCCATTATATGCACGAGCCAACTAGGATTGACTCGAGGCGCCACCTAGAATTCTTGGCGAGACGTTGAGGATCATAGCCTGAACTCGTTATTATATTTTAGAAGTATTGTATAATTAGCTAATTATATAAAGTAGTTGTAGTAACATTAATAATAGATGTAGTGTGAATACTAATCCTAGCGGAAAACTCACATAGATCATCATCTTATATGTGTTGGCATGGAGCCATTTGGGAGACCATGCACATCAGCTCGGAGAGATTTTCCCCATCCTTCTGGAGACATGACCAACCGAGTGATGACTATGATAGGGCATCGTGGGGACTTGGCAAAAGCAGTAGTAGAGTTGTAGAAACTTCTAGAAAAAAGTCGAAAAGAAAAAAAAAAACTGATGGGACGATGCCATGTGGTTAGACCCTCGCTATAGAGACCAAGCAAAAAGAATTACCGAATTAGAAGGGAGACTAGAACAACAAACACATTCTAGCAAAACTCAGGTGGAGCAACTTCAGACCGAGAATAGGGACTTGAGGCAAACGAAATATGTTTTATAACACGAAGTAATTAACTTGAGGGAGGCTATTGATAACCTCGTAGCAGCCTAAGGTGAAGAAGAGCCTAAGGAGAACCCTGAGGAGAATGAGAATGAAGACGATGAGTGCCCCATAGGTGGAGCCGTGGTGGAGTAGACTCGTATGGCTAGGACTGAGACTAGGATGAAAAGGTCATTAGATTGAGTTAGTTTCAAATACTAGACTTCATTATTTCTTTTTACCACTTCTTAATTTTCAGCTAATAATGGACCTGGATGTCCATTGATAGGATGTTAAGTTTTACCTTCAAGTAGTCTAAGTCAAAGATACTAAGTAATTATCATATATTCTTACTTATGTGACAGAATATTTCTGTTACTGTTTATGTGTTGATTGTTCATTCTAGTATAATTTTTACGTGCAAATTATAATTCAGTCTAAGATTTTCTTCTGACTCCTTACGCCAAAATATCAACTCCTCATTTCTTTTTTGGATAGAGGGATGGCTGGTAGACCTAGACGAACCACACAGAACCCCTGTTGTGCAACCCCCTTGGGCAACCATAATGAAGAACCCCCTGTACATCATCCACCACAAGAGAACTAACCAAGAATAAGGCAAGAGGACCTAGTAGTTATAGAGACTATAGTAGCTCAAGCTATTCATGGCTTAAACCAACGACCAACTCATGGGGAACCACAACCCCTGCAAACATTGGAACGAAAGTTCACTATGAGGCATTTTTTAGTTTCGTATACGCCCCGAGACGTTAAAGGCAATGAAAATTAGAGTTTAAATTACAATACAATATTGTAATTAGCGATCAAATCGCCCGTCTCGTTGCTACTACGACGCAGATCTCATGCATAAAGGAGTCAATTGAATTGTTTAGGATACCAACCTTGGTGTTCGTCGGTTGATGTAGATGACGTAAACATTCTCAAGAACGATTCCTATCTAAGCAATCAGTCGAAAACGGCTGCTAGTCCTTCGGTATGGTAAAATCGTTCCGATCATTGTTCACGGTAGGAACACATATGTCTTCCCTCTAAAGATAGTCCACACCACCTATGATGGAATCTCCAATAACCCTATGCTAGTAGGCATTAGAGGATTTCGGTAGATCAACAATTGATCAACGGAGAAGACAAGAAACTCATTTTTTGTCAAGAGTTGAATGAGAGCAAGAGAGCAAATGGAGCAAATGTAGCAAAGAAATTGCAAAGCATTCTCAAAAAACATTCTCTTGAAGGGCAAAGGTCTCCTATTTATAGACATTCCATTCAAGAAGCCAAGTTCAACTTGTCTTCTTCTTCTTGCAAAGAGGAAGACAAGTTTGATTCTTCTTCTTACAAAATGACAAAATTGTTTTGTCATATTAAGAAGAGAAGTTCAACTTTGCTTCTTCATCTTGCAAAGAGGAAGACAAATTTGATTCTTCTTCTTACAATATGACAAACTTGTTTTGTCATTTTAAGAAGAGAAGTTCAACTTTGCTTATTCTTTCTTATAAAATGACAAACTTGTTTTGTCATATTAAGAAGAGAAGTTCGACTTTGCTTCTTCATCTTATGAAGACAAGTTCGACTATACTTATTCGTCTTCAAGAAGACAAATCCAACTTTGCTTCTTCGTCTTTCAAGAAGACAAATCCAACTTTGCTTTTTCGTCTTTTAAGAAGACAAATCCAACTTTGCTTCTTCATCTTTTGAGAAGACAAATCCAACTTTGCTTCTTCATTTTTAAGAAGACAAATCGAACTTTGCTTCTTCAAGAAGACAAGTCCAACTTTGCTTCTTCATAAGAAGACAAATCGAACTTTGCTTCTTCAAGAAGACAAGTTCAACTTTGCTTCTTCATAAGAAGACAAATTCAACTTTGTTTTTTTATCTTCTCCATAATTAATCCAATTAATTATTTTCAAGAAGTCCATCATGAATTTGTGTGTGACCCTTTAGGTTCACTACTTAGCTAGACTTAGGCTTGTATCACATAGATAATTTAATTAGCAAGTTATTTGCATTAGATTAATTAGATCATATCATAATTAATTACCCTCAATTAACTCCTTAATTGGAGGGTACCCATTACCATGGGTGGCCACCTAGCAATAGTCCATGGCACTAGAGAATAGGTGAATCTACGTGAACCTATAAGTTACGAGTTTCATGCAAATACGGTCCTTCCATCCAGCTAATCTCCCGATCAAAGTCTAGGGCACGGAATTGCAATCGGTTCCCATCTTGGATTTCGATATCTATGTATCAACTCTACACTTTGTGCTACTCATTTATCAACATAGGAAACTCCTTTCCTATTTGATCAACTACCGTGGCCACGAATTTTGGAGAACACAATGTAGAGAACATAGGAGATTCTTCATCATCTCATGATGAGCGATGGATCCTATCTTGGAACTCACCAACCTCCATGCATGCTCTGACTATGTTTGAAACATGGCTTTTTAACAACTATAGAAGAAACCATAGCTGCGTCAGACATGATCAAGTCATAGTCGTCCTATGCACAAGGTTACTGTGGAACCTCAAGTCAAAGGACCACTTAATGCACTATCATAACAAAGAAGAATCAAGTTATATCGATCATTCCCCACAAGGCTTCCATATGACATCTCCTACGGGTCAGTTCAGTGAACTTGATAACTCTTTATCAAGCACCCACTAAAGTGCGTAGACATTATATGTCATTCTCTATGAAATGCAACAATCATCATATGAACGTATCACTTAGTGCAAGTCTCTAAGGAATCATGGTTGATGTCCCATCTCGACCGATTCATCGACTTGGAATATTTTAGATCAAACCATAGAGGTTGGTTTCATGGTCGCCATCGTATGCGCAACCCAACCCCGTAGCACTATGCTCTAAGGGCTTCAACCAAATGCATACAAATACTGTATTAAGCATAAGATGAAGATGGCCAAAGAATAATTCTTAATATTAACATTTTATTGAAAAAGATCATTTAGAACGGTAGACAATGAGCCAACAATTGGCTTGACGGTCACCAATTCTAACAGCATTAAGAAGGACGCATGTCCCAACCTTTGATGGGGATCATGACCCGAAAGTAGTTCAGAAGTGGCGCAAGGAGGTGGAGACAACTTTGAGTTAATGGAAGTTCGCATAAAAATAAGGCCAAGGGTAGTAGTACCATTCTTAGTGGGTGAAGCAGCAAAATGGTCGGAAGGAATATCGCCCTCCATAATAGCGGATGGACCTAGCGCTTGGGCAAGGTTTCGAGAGGCGTACCTTAATCATTTCTTTCCTAACGCAATTCGCAATGAAAAGATGGTGGAATTTGACACTCTCACGCAAGCTCCAAACATGTTGGTGTTAGAATATTTGGTGAAGTTTCATGCTCTAGGGAAGTACTCATACACAATTATGACAGACCCACAACTTAACATCCATAAGTTCACTAAGGGTCTTAAAGAGTCGAATATAGTCAGGATTGGCCATATTTGAAGCTAGGACCTTCCATCAACTTCTGGGGCAGGCATAAGAGCTGAGGCAGATATAAGATGAAGGGATGAAGAAAACAACCTAAAAAGACCCAGGCCAGGGTAAAGCCAAGTGAAAGGAGCCCCAAACAAATGTCCTATACTCCCAACTAATAGGGGGTTGTCCGTGCCATCCCAAGCACAACCCCAACTTCCTGAGTGCAAGGTTTGTCATAAGAGACCTACCAAAGAATGTAGGTGGGCATCAGGGGCCTACTTTCGTTGTAGTTAGATAGGACATTGCGTATTTGAATGCACCATGCCTGATCCAAAAACAACTAGGCCACCTACTCCAAGGACCCCAACCCCAGAGGCAACTGACCGAAAAGGAATGCAAGGGCCTTTTCCAGGACACAAGAATAGGTGGACAACACAGAGGACGTCGTTACAGGTATTATTGCAAGTAATGGTTTGGTTGCTTATACCTTGTTTGATTATGGTGCGATCCATTCGTTTGTGGCAAAAAAATTTGCAAGGCTTTTAGACTGTGAGCCCGAACTACTTGATGAGCCATATAGAGTGGCTACTCCTAGGGATAAGATTTTTGTGACCAACCTAGTCTATAGAAATTGCATGGTGGGGATTGAGAGTGCCAAACTTACTGCTGATTTAATTCAGATAAATATGAGAGAGTTTGGCATAATCTTGGGAATGAACTGGTTAGCTAAGCACTTTGCACAAGTGGGTTGTAGAAATAATGTTATAAATTTGCGCCCACCTATAAAGGAGGGGTTCACATTTCGTGGGAGTCAGGGGTACGATTGTAGGAATTCGAGTTCTTTACTTTCTGCTACTCAAGCTCGGAGGCTCATTAGGAAGGGCTGTGAAGCCTACTTGGCCCTTTTTATTGATATTAAACAAGGAAGAGATAAAATTGGAGAACATCACAGCCGTGAAAGAATTTCCTGATGTTTTTTCAGACGATACCAAGAACACCACCTATCTCTAAGGCACCCTATAGGATGGACCCCGCAGAATTAAGGGAACTTAAAGTAGAGCTACAAGAACTCCTCGATAAGAAGAGAATTATCCCCTTGGGGGGGCTCCGTTGTTATTTGTAAAGAAGAAGGATGGAAGCCTGAGGTTGGGCATTGATTATAGAGAACTGAACAAAGTCACCATAAAGAATAAGTATCCCCTACCTTGAATTGACGACCTATTTCACCAGTTGAAGGAAGCCAAATTATTTTCCAAAATAAACCTTAGATCTGGGTACCATCAGTTAAAGGTAAAGACTGACGATATACCTAAGGCTGTTTTTAGAACAAGGTACGGATATTATGAGTTTTTGGTAATGCCCTTGAAATTGACGAATGCTCTAGCTACCTTTATGGACTTAATGAATAGAGTTTTTAAACAACACTTGGATAAGTTTGTTGTGGTACTTATTGATGATATTCTGGTTTACTCACCAAGTGAACAAGACCACGAGGCACATCTCCGAGTCATCTTACAAACCCTCAGGGAGAATCAGCTCTATGCTTAGTTTAGCAAGTGCGAGTTTTGGCTCAAGAGTGTAACATTTTTGGAGCATATAATTTCGAGAGGAGTGACGGTGGACCCTAGAAAGGTTGAAGCTATAGTTGATTAGCCTAGACCTACAAATGTAGGTGAGGTTCATAGCTTTTTGGGGCGAGCTGGTTATTACAGAAAGTTTGTAGAAGGATTCTCCAAGATAGCAATGCCCCTGACTCAGTTAACCCAAAGAAGGTCAAATGTGAATGGGAATCAACTTGCGAAGGGAGTTTCATTGAATTGAAACAAAGGTTTGCGTCAACGCTTGTGCTCACGCTGCCTTCGGAGAATGGTGCGTTTCATCATCTACAACGATGCATCGAAGAATGGATTGGGTTGTGTTTTGATGCAAAACGATAAGATGATTGCTTATGCCTTCAGGCAACTTAAATCATATAAGTTGAATTATCCTACACATGACCTAGAACTAGCTAGCGGCAATTGTCTTTATCCTAAAAATTTGGAGACATTACCTCTATGGGGAAAGGTGTGTGGTATATACTAACCACAAAAGTTTGAAATACTTATTCACCGAAAGAGAGTTGAACATGAGGCAAAGGAGGTGATTGGAGTTAATTAAAGATTATGATTTAATCATCAACTATCATCCTGGAAATGCAAATCGGGTGGCAGATGCATTAAGTAGAAAAACTAGTGGGACCCTAGCCGCAATGCTACCTAGATAATTCGAGGCATTGGAACTAGAGCTGGTAGAGTCGACAGAGGGGATCCTAGCAGCCTCGAAGACCTAAACTCCCAATCACGAGAGGATTAAAACTACCCAAGATTCATATGCAGAATTGAGAATCCTAAAAGAGAAAGTCAAGATGGGACTAGCCCCTGAGCTTCATGTTAGGGATGATGGGACTCTATACTTTAAAGGAAGACTTTGTGTTCCAAACTATATAGAACTTAAGGAGGGATATATTAACAGAGGCACATAATTCAAAAACTTTCCATTCATCTAGGAGTACAAAGATGTATCGTGACCTAAAAAGGAATTTTTGGTGGAGTGGCATGAAAAGAGATGTAGCGAACTTCGTGGCACGATGTCTGGATTGTCAAACGGTAGCGGAGCATCAACGACCTGGTGGGTGGCTACAACCTCTAGAGATTCCCAAGTGGAAATGGGAACATATTACCCTAAATTTTCGTAATGGGTTTTCCACGTACGACAAGGACATGACTCCATATGGGTAATTGTGGACCGCTTGACCAAGTCAGACCATTTAATCCGTGTATGCGCCACTTACACCCTAGAAAATCTAGCAACAATCTATATCGAGGATATAGTGAGATTACATGGTATTCCAGTGAGCATTGTATCCGACAGAGACCCTTTATTCACGTCTCGATTTTGGAATAGCTTCCAACAAGCGATGAGGTTAAAGGTAAAACTTAGTACTGCATATCACCCTCAGACTGATGGTCAAACTGAGAGGCCAATCCAAACTCTCGAGGACATGCTTACAGCGTGCATATTAGACTTAAAAGGTAACTAGGGGGCTACCTGACTCTGATAGAATTTTTGTATAATAACAATTAGCACAGTAGCATTGGTATGGCTCCTTACGAAGCGTTATATGGGAGAAAGTGCAGATCGCCTTTTTGTTGGGATGAAGTCAAAGAGAAAAAAATTACTGGACTAGAGTTAGTCCAACTAAGGATTGAGAAGGTGGAAATAATTCACCAAAAGCTTAAGGAAGCTCAAGATCGGCAAAAGAGTTGGGCGGATATGAAACGAAGGCCCCTAGAATTTCACCTAGGAGACAAGGTCCACCTAAAGGTCTCCTTAACATATGGGGTTATGCGATTTGGAGAAGAAAGGGAAATTGAGTCCTCGATATATAGGGCCCTTTGCAGTACTTGACAAAGTAGTACGGGTAGCATACCAGCTAGCACTGCCAGCAACATTGTCCCAAGTGCACAACGTCTTCCACATGTCTTAACTGAGAAGATACCTATCTGACCCGAGCCATATTCTGGAACCTGAAACCCTACGTCTCAAAGAAAACCTCAATTATGAAGACTTCCCATTGAGAATAGTGGATCGCAAAAAGCAATTACAATGGAGGAGTATCCCCTTCGTCAAAGTACAACGGTCTATTCACATCGAGCGAGAGGCAACTTAGGTTTTAGAAGAAACTACATGTACATGATACCCTATCCCGTTCTTTTCATAATAGAGAATGAGCATTAGGGTGATAGATAAGCATATACACATACCGTATCATATCAAAAATAATTTTTTATTCGTTTTACATATAAGTTAGAATCAAGTTGACATAGTCCTCCATTTTAGGAAATTCAGATGGTCCCAAAGAAGGAAATTCGAAGGAGGATTGACGCCATAAATCACGAGGTAGGCTATATATATATATATATATATATAGTTGTCATCTCATTAAACATGTTATGGCACAACCTTGTTATTGTTAATAATAGAAATAATACAAGTCATATAATAACACTTTAAATTGTTTACATTTTAAATAATTTCATTTAAGCATGCCATGATGTAACACTCATTCTTTTATAATAGAATATTTGTAAGTCTTATATATAATTAGAATTTATATTTTAGATTATGAATTTAGTTAATTAACATGTGTTATGGATCTCTCTTCACTTTATAGAAAGAATCGAGGAATAATAGGTGTTGCTAAGTAATTAAGATTATATAGAAAGAAAGTAGGGTAGAGGTAATATATATGCATATTACTCATGGAAGAATATATTATAACAAGAAGAGGAAAATAATTAGAGGCAGCGCAAAGAGAAGCAAAGAAATCAATTTGCAAAGGCTGAAGCACACTGTGAGCTCTATTCATCTCCTTTGGTCGAGTAATTAAATCCCAATATGAATACATAAATCCTTGTGGTTGTGTGTGGTGAGCTAAGAAGAGAAAGCCTTTCTATATAGAATAACCCTCAATGCATGTCTTTTCTTGGATTTGTAGTTCCAATTTAGACACCACCACGTAATTGTAGAAGTCTGGCATTTGATTTTTGTTTTCATATTCTACAACTCACGGTTAATTATCGGATAATTAGAGTCTGATTAAAATTGTTAATGAATTACTAACGAGATAATCTATAAGTACAATTAGTATAGTGATTAGATGGTGAGAGGATATACATGTTTTACGTAGATATAATACTAATAATAACACTAGTATGGAGTTATTAGATGGCATGATAATTTCTACGATATATAGTTGTACGTAGATATTATCGTAACAACAATAATATATGATTCTATTTTTAGGACACGAGTCATTTGGACTAGACGACATACTTGGACAAACCAACGATATAGGTAAATGGGTTTTCCCTTCTATCGTGTTCTTTTGAAAATTATTACTCGTATCAAGAATTTTGATTCCAAATACCTCTTTACTATATATACGCATATATATATATATTCTTAATTTTTGAGCATGCTTATTTATACATGTTTATATACTTTTGTGTTGTGCATAAATACGTTTTCACCTTTGTTTAATGTATGTGTTCTCGGTTGAAATCTTGAACATTTTTTTTTTTGTTATCATTTAGTAGAATTATGATTAACTTGTTGCTCGGAATTTATTAAGAACAAATTGGACTTAGGAGCTAGTGTGGATATATTTCTGACCTGCCTACTAGTGTTAAGTGGGACATTACTGTGGTAGTGACCATATTTCTGACCCGCCTACTGATGTTAAGTAGGGCATGGCTATGGCTATGGTAATATGTTCTGACCCACCTACTGGTGTTAAGTGGGGCCTGACCGTAGGCTAAAACTACATCTCACCCACAAAGATCTAAGTAGGTTAACTGGATCTAAATTTAAGGAACTGATCAGTTAAACCAATGGATTTTAATATTTTTACAAGAAATCTTATTTTGTCGAGTTTTGGTAGTTTGCCATATCTGAGCCACTCTAAGTAGATTGCAAGCTCATGTAGTAGCACCCTCTACCGCACTACACTTGATACCACTAATTATAATACATCGTTCATAATTAAACCGTTTTAATAAATTTATATTAAAATCAATAAATCGTGAAATATAATTCCAAATAAAAATCTAGTATCTCTGTAGTTATGTAGCTAAAGATCTTAACCCAAGATATCACTGCTGACCCACCTAATAAGACAGCACGGCTATGATCCAATTCAGCTAGTCGCTGTGACTTATATCCTGAAAAATACGTGCCAAGGGATGAGCTGCCTACTCAATAACTATAGCTAATTAGTATATATATATATACACACACACACACACATGCGCACTAAGAGAAATTTCATACAGTTGACACTAACCAATAACCGTTCATCATGCAATTATCACGGAATCACAAAATAACCAATACTGATAATCATAAATGATACACAACATAATATACTCAAATTATAGTTTATTCTTTTAGGACCCTGCTTACCCAAGCTGGAATGCATTACTCAATGGTCTTTGCCGGCTATCATCACCTCCATCACAATATCTCATTTTTTCTCGATATCACACAGCACACAACTCGTATGATACCTCATCATCAATGATACAACACAACACACAGCTCGTATGATATCCCGTCATCAATCATATCACACAACACACAGCTCGTACGATATGTTACACAATCTCCTTTGATCAATGACAGCACACAGTTCGTCATTAATCATATCATCATAAGCCATTGGAGTATGCCCCCCAATTAGGTAAGTCATCTCTTTATTACAATACACAATATTCTCATCAATAATCTCATCATTCGTCTTCATTCAACAATCAAATTTCGATCAGTAACTTCAATGTTCAATTTTATTTAATAATCAAATATATTACATACTATCATCCATCTAACTTCCGTACAGCACAACCATATATAATCACATAATGACAACTTCACAGAATAACAAGTAATCCATATAAATAGCCAACAATTCACGTATACAATACAAGAATATATATATCATTTATAAGATATATATATATATATATATATATATAAATTCAATTAACTATACTTACCACAAATGTCAAAACGATTGTGTTAGTAAAAGGAGTTGGCCAACCCTGCATTTTTTCTTTGCATCCTATAATAGATTATGATACGTATAATCAATATATCAAGAATATTGTAAATTTTGATAAAATGTTAAATATTATTCATACATTTTCTACCAATCTTTTAATATTTCATTTATATTGAAATTCAGATCTGTATTCCATTTTGTTTTCTAAATAACTAGACATTCTAAACTTTCCAGGTATATATTGAATTTATCTGTTAACTCATAAGGGCTTACTTTATCAAACCCTTCATATCTTTATAACTACCATTCTTGATAATATTTCTGAATTAAGTTATTATAAAAATCTCATATTCATTTGAATAACCATAACATTTGTCACTTAAATATAAATTTCTAATATTTCAATGAATATTCTATCCATTCTTCGCTACTATAGAATTTAATTAAACGCCAATACGTATAATTAAACATTTGGTTAATAGAGCCGATGAAATTGAGTAAATCAATTATAGCAATGATTAAATCTAACAAATCAAGTAATTTAATAATCGCATTATAATATTCTTAAAGCAAATGGAATATTTAATCGGTCACTAATTTATTAATAATCAAACTCATAAAATTTTCTGATTAAATGTTAAATCAAAAAGTATAAATCACATTTAATAAATGCACTAATCAAATAATATAATTATACGAATTAATACTTATTTTTAATATTTAAGGAAATTTCAGTTTAACACAAAACTAATGAATTAATTGGATGAAATTATTGCGCATGATTAATTAATAAAATATTATGTATTCTGCTAATCGTCAAATTTACTAATATTAGATTCAAATAACCAAAAGAAAAGAAAAAAAGAGAAATCACCTTCATCTGACGATATACGGAAACAGGAAATGTTCACTCCGTTCATCCTTACTTTGCTTTTAATATGTGTTTAAAATCTAAGATTATCTATATATTTTATAAGCACAATTTTTGGTATAAAGACCACATGTGGCCTTAGGTCCACATTCGCCTCTCTCTTCACTTCATATGTTTTTGTCTTTTTCTTCTTTTTTTGTTTTAATTACATTTGTTAAAATTATAATTTAATCCCCAAAGTTCTAAATTTTTATAAGTCACTCCTAAAAATTTTATAAAATTCCAATCAAATCCTTGAAAATTCTAATATATTCAAATTTTAACCTATATTTTATTTTGCAATCAGATTTAATTTTTTTAATAATTACCAATTTGTCCCACAATTATATATAAAAATTTATGGGTGTCACAATTCTCCACTCTTAATAAAATTTCATCCTCGAAATTTAACTAACTTACCCTTCTCAGAAAATAAATAGGGCTACTTTTCTCTCACTTGCACCTTAACCTCCCAAGTGGCTTCTCTGGGAGACTGATAACTCCACTTTACTTTCACCCTCGGTATTTTTTTATTCCTCAACTTGCTTGCAGTTCAATTGCAAATTTCTATTAGCTTCCTAACATATGTTAATTCCTTTGAAATTCTCTACCTTCGGTTCATACAAGATATGACTAGGACCATATTGATATCGTCGTAGTATAAAAATATGGAACATGCCATCTATTTGTGACAATTCTATTAGTAAGGTAATTAAGACGCTAGTGGTCCCTATCTCTCTGTAATTTTGTGTGAGCTAATATACCTCGAACACCTTTTCCTTTACTTACCAAATCTCAATATTTATTTCCACTCAGATACTTTCAGAAAAATTTCCTACCTATCACATATTCCATCTCTCTTTGATGTTTATCAAAGGAATTTTCTTACCGATCTTGTGTTATTTCTAAACAATTCTTAACCATTTGTATCTGGTCTATGATTTCTTATACCAATTCAAGATCTACTAGTGATTGTAATCCCTTAATATCCCGCCATACTTGACATCAATGTCTCATAAAAAGGCGTTCTATATCGCCATACTGATGCTAGAATGAATATCTATCATTATATATAAATCCCATCAGTGGTAGGTGATCACCCTAATTTTTCCTTCAACTCCATTGCACAAGCTCTTATCATATCTTTCAGGGTCTGAATCATCCTTTCCAAGTGTCCACCTATTTGAGGATGAAATAGTATACTGAAATATAACTCCATTTTAATGCCTTTTGTAAAATCTCAAAAATATGAAATACATCGAGGATCTCTATTAGGCACTGTAGAAATAAAACACCATGTAGTCTTACAATGTATGAGATATACAACCTAACTAAATTTCTCCGAAGAATTACCTTATTGCATAGGTAAAGCTTACTTCATCAGTCTATCCACAATTACTTAAATATCATCATGTTTTCTGAAGCTACATAGCAACTCAATGACAAAATCCATATATCCTATTTTTATTCAGGTATGGACAAAAAGTTAAAGCTTAGTTGCTAGTGCTGGATATCTCTTTTGCCAATATCTAAATTCTGTCATAACAATCAACACCACACATGTCACATACGTTTATTTCCACATACCAACCACACTATGTCTCCCAAGACTTTTTATTAAATTGACAGTCAATATTCAACCCAAACTTATAATATTATCACAATACTAAAAGGACCTATGCACAAAATCAAGTGACCTAATTCCTCGGGTCAGTACTTTAATTGTAGTAAATTGTATACTAGTCGGTCGTCCAACAGTCATTTATAATAATTTTAGTACTAAATAAACCCAAAAGTCCCAAAATAACTTAGGCTTCTGAACATCTATTCAAATCCATTATGCCTTTACTTACTTACAGTTAAGTATCTAGTCACAACTCCTGCTACATCCTTTCTCATCGTCTACCACTAGTAGGAGGATTCTAGATTTCAAATACATTTTCCAAGTACTAGGATACCTAATAGGGTGTATTGTATACTTTCTATATGATGTCATCATGTAACCCATCCATATCATGTACACAATCTCGCCCCACATTCACTATCACCCCATCCGACCTTATTAACTACTTGGCTTTTTACCATAGTCTATTTTCTCTAACCTCTGTTATAAGAAAGGATCCAATCGGATCTTAGTAGTTCCATCACTAATTATTTTCACCACCTATCAAGTTTCAAGATATTCTTCCCAACATATAAAAACAGCAAATACGATACATTGTCCAAGTGTACTAATATAGTCCAAATGTATGAATAATAAAATTATATATAGCCATACCCACTTCATCATTTCTCTCTCATTTATCCATGAATAAGAATTCTATTAGTTAGCTCTAAACTCAACATTCACTTTTCTTATATCTCATAATATAATTTCACCAAAATCATCATTCCTAAACCCAAATATCTCTCGTATATTGGCATTATAAAATTTATTGAGCACCGACAATATCATCTTATCTATCTAATAGATGCTATAGAAGTTCAAATCATTTCTTACGGCATTCTAATAATAATACTTACGTAAAATTTAGTTGGTAGTTGTTAATCCCATACACCTATTACAAATTGACCATCACTATTGACGATTGCTAATATCAAAATTTTGTCAGACAATCAATACCAGGCTTATCACATAAGTTCCTATCGAAACCAAATATAGTACATGTCTCCAAGATTCCTTATCAAATTGAGAACCAATAGCGAACTAGACTTTTAATACTGTCAAAACCCTAAGAAAACTACCACAACAAGATCAGTGACTTAATTTCTCGGATTAATACTCAAATTATAGTAAATCATGTATTAATTGATCACCCAATAGTGGTTCATCATAATTTAGAATTGAATAGATAACTGAAGTTTTTAAACCGCTACTCAGATTCAATTGTTAACTTAAACATTAGCGCCAAAGATCTTATCCTAATGCCAGTAAGATGGTAGTTGGCTTAAATTGTAAAGTTTCTAACAAATCCACTACATGATCAACTTCTAACTTCACATCCATTGGTATTGTTTCTAGTAATTATACCACATTAAGACTTCCCAAATTATCTAAAAAGTGATAGAACTTTCCTACTCGAGGCATCCGCTACTACATTCGTCTCCCAAAGATGATAATCGGCAGTACAATCATAATTCTTTAACAATCCTATCCATATTCTTTTTCTTTAATTCCTCCTTGTACGTCAAATATATTTTTAAACTCTTATGATTATTGAAAGTCTAAAATCTTTTCCCAAACAAATAGTATCTTCAAATCTTCAATGATTGTATATTTATTGCTAGTTTCAAATCATGCATAGGTAATTTAACTAGTGGTTCCTTAGTTGACGAGATGCTACAAAATCACCTTCCTATTTTGTATTAATATACATCCTAACCTTGTTGTGAATCATTTGTATACATCTATATCCACCACTACTAGATGGTAAACCGAAATCGAAATTGATGTCAATATTTTCTTTAAAGTATCACAACTTTGTTGGCACCACCTGGTCTACTAAAACACTATCCCTTCCTTAATGTCTTTGTTAAGGATAACACTTACAGAGAACCCTCCACAAGTTTTTTATAATACCCCACTTGTCATAAGAAACTTCAAACTTTAGTCACATCTTTGGTATTCTCCATTCCTTAATAACTTTCACCTTTACAAGGTCAAACCTAGCCCCATCTTCAAGTACCCCACGCCTTAGAAATCTACCTAATTCATCCAAAAGTTACACCTATTTAACTCAGATAAACCTATCACAATCTGACCAAAGTGTTCTGAATTTAAGGCTTAATTCATCAATGCCAGGAATGTCACCTATGCAGTTTTCTTTTTAATATGATGACATTACCAAGACTAATAATGACCATAACAAGTGCGAAAAGTTTTTTTTTTAAGTATCCCCTTCTCCATTTCCGTCAATTACCAATAAACAATCCTCAAATTGATCTTTGAAAAAAATTGTAGCTCCCTTCAATTTGTCTAGCAAATCATCAATTCTTAGTAATTGGTATTTATTTTTCATCGTACCCTATTCAGTTGGCGATAACCAATTCACTATTTCATACTACCATCCATCTTTTTCACTAACAAAACTAGTGCTCCCTGCAATAAAGTACTCAATTTAATATTTTTTTAAGCTAATAGTTCTTCTATTCCTTTATTAAGTTTTTGTAGTTCTATTAAAGTTGTTCTATATGGTGCAATTGAAATAGGTGTTATTATAAGAATATTCTCTATTTCAACATCTACTTATCAATGAGGTGGTAATCCAGGTAATTCCTCAGGAAAATATCAAGAAATTCTCTAATTATGCATACATCCAATACACACAAATTAACCATCACAGTATCATAAACATTAACTAAGTATGTCTCACATTATTCTTTAGTTAAATTAAATCCAGTCACAAGAGAAATTAAATAGTTGGGTATAACTTTACTTTCTACCACAATTACGGTACTCATTTGCCGATTGACTTCCACCTTCACCTCAAAGCCTTCACTTCCTTTGTTTGACAGTCAATAATGACATGATCACGAGATAACCAATCAATTCCCAGAATAAAGTTAAACTTTCTAAGGTTTATCACAGCCAAATCCGCACGTAATGTAACCCATCCACTACCACTCTATCTGATCTTACTACCATATTAACAAGTACAACTCCACTAATAGCATAGATACACATATATCATACTTTAATATTTTTATATTACCATAAACAAACTCTAATAACTCTTAAGGGTCTTGCAGTGTCTCTTTCTTATTCCATCCTATATGAAATACACATATACACTTAGATTCATAATATATGTTTTAAGTATTCAATAATACTTTTATTAATCAAATATCCTCAAATAAACTAATCCCTGCTCTGATACTACCCAATGTAGCACCCTCTACCGCACTACACTTTGATATCACTAATTATAATACATCGTCCACAATTAAACCCGTTTTACAAGAAATTTATATTAAAACCAATAAATCATGAAATACATATTCAAATAAAAATCTAGAATCTCTGTAGTTATGTAGCTAAAGATATCAACCCAAGATATCACTGTTGACCCACCTAATAAGACTGACAGCACGACTATGATCCAATTCAATTAGTCGCTGTGAATTATATCCTGAAAAATACGTGGCAAGGAATGAGCTGCCTACTCAATAACTATAGCTAATTAGTATATATATATATATATATATATATATATGCATACACATGCGCACTAGGAGAAATTCCCTACAGTTGACACTAACCAACAATCATTCATCATGCAATTATCACGGGATCACAAAATAACCAATACTGATAATCATAAATTGATACACAACATAATATACTCAAATTATAGTTTATTCTTTTAGGGCCCTGCTTACCCAAGCTGGAGTGCATCACTCAATGGTCTTTGCCGGCTATCATAACCTCCATCACAATATCTCATTTTTTCTCAATATCACACAACACACAACTCATATGATACCTCATCATCAATGATACCACACAGCACACAACTCATACGATATTCCATCGCCAATCATATCACACAGCTCGTACGATATGTCACACCATCTCCTTTGATCAATGACAACACACAACTCGTCATTAATCATATCATCATAAGCCATTGCAATATGCCTCCCAATTAGGTAAGTCATCTCTTTATTATAATACACAATATTTTCATCAATAATCTCATCATTCGTCTTCATTCAACAATCAAATTTCCATCAGTAACATCAATGTTCAATTTCATTTAATAATCAAATATAGTACATACTATCATCCATCTAACTTCCGTACACCATAACCATATATAATCACATAATGACAACTTCACATAATAACAAGTAATCCAGATAAATAGCCAACAATTCACGTATACAATATAAGAATATATATATATATATCATATATATAAGATATATATATATATATAATCAAATTAATTATACTTACCCCAAATCTCAAAACGATTGTGTTAGTAAAAGAAGTTGGTCAATCCTGTATTTTATCTTCGCGTCCTATAATAGATTATAATACGTATAATCAATATATCAAGAATATTATAAATTTTGATAAAATATTAAACATTATTCATACATTTTCTACCAATCTTTTAATATTTCATTTATATTGAAATTTAGATCTCTATTCCATTTTATTTTCTAAATAACTAAACATTCTAAACTTTCCAGGTATATATTGAATTTATCAGTTAACTCATAAGGACTTACTTTATCAAACCCTTCATATCTTTATAACTACCATTCTTAATAATATTTCTGAATTAAGTTATTATACAAATCTCATATCCATTTTAATAACCATAATATTTCTCACTTAAATATAAATTTCTACTATTTCAATGAATATTCTATCCATTCCTCGTTACTAGAGAATTTAATTAAATGTCAATATTTAATCTAACAAATCAAGTAATTTAATAATCGCATTATAATATTCTTAAAGCAAACGGAATATTTAATCGATCACTAATTTATAAATAGTCAAACTCATAAATTTTTTTGATTAAATATTAAATCAAATAATATAAATCACATTTAATAAATGCACTAATCAAATAATATAATTATATAAATTAATAATTATTTTTAATATTTAAAGAAATTTCAGTTTAACACAAAACTAATGAATTAATTAGATCAAATTATTGCGCATGATTAATTAGTAAAATATTATGTATTCTGCTAAGCGTCAAATTTACTAACATTAGATTCAAATAATCAAAAGAAAAGAAAGAAAGAGAAATCACCTTCATCTGACTATTTACAAAAATAGGAAATGTTCACTCCGTTCATCCTTACTTTGCTTTTAATATGAGTTTAAAATTTAAGATTATCTATACATTTTATAAGCACAATTTTTGGTATAAAGCCCACACGTGGCCTTAGGTTCACTCCGCCTCTCTCTTCACTTCATTTGTTTTTGTCTTGTTTGTTTGTTTTTTTTTTTTTTTTTTTGTCTTAGTTATATTTGTTAAAATTACAATTTAATTCCCAAAGTTCTAAATTTTTATAATTCACTCCTAAATGTTTATAAAATTTCAATCAAATCCATTAAAATTCTAGTATATTCAAATTTTAACGTATATTTTATTTTGCAATCAGATTTAATTTCTTTAATAATTATCAATTTGTCCCACAATTATATATAAAAATCTACGGGCGTCACACATGTTCTTTGGGTTCCAATGTGAACGTATATTATACATGCGACTTAAATGTTTTGAAATATTCTTATACTTGTTTCTTTGAAAATCTTTGATAACTGAATTTTACTTGCTTTATGATATTATATAATTATGCATGCTCAAGCCGATAGAAAGGAAAATTCACTTACTGGACGATTAGTCGCTCATTCCCTGTACGTATAATATGTCTTGCAGATGACTTAGAGGAAGGGACAGACGATGAACAATATTCGCGATGGTGATTACTTTAGATGTTTAATTCTTAAGGACATTTTTTTCAATCATTATGTGTTATTCGGCTTAGATGTATAAGGATTTCGTTTATTAGTTTAATTTGAATTATTTCAATTAAGAATTTATTTGCTTTATTTATTTGGATGATGATTTTAGTATTTCGCTTCAAAGATCATGGATATTTCGAGATTATTTATTATTGGCTTAGTATCACAAAATTATTTTGATTTAGTGATGTTGCCGTGTCATATCTTATATTCGCGGCATGACAATTATTGTTCTAATTGTTTTCTCATCAAAATTAGAAGTTCGAAAAATGCAACCAAAACTATTAAATTAAGTTGGGCAGAAGTGGGAAACACCACACTTGACACTTTCAGTCTGACCAAATGTGATAGCTAGGGTTCATCTTTTATGGTAAAGGATTTATTGAAAGAACTTGATGTGGATCGATGTTACCCAAAAAAGGGAAAAGGGTAAATTATATTTTTTTGTTCATAAGTAAATTCGTTTTTAATTTTGGTTTCATATTTTGAAGAATTCATATATTACATTTCATATATCTAAATTTTTTCAATTTCAAGACCAAAAGGGATTTTCTGTTAATTGCTAACGGATTCGCATGCCTTCGTTAAATTGCTCGGGGTAAATTATATTTTTGGTCCCATAAGTAGACTCTTTTCTAATTTTGGTCCCATACTGTAGGACCAAAAATTAGAATGGGTCCAGTTATGGGACCAAAATTAGAAATGGGTCCACTTATTGCACCAAAAATATAATTTACCCCGTGCAATTTAATGGAAGCGTGCGAGTCACGTGATTTTGCCGTTAGCAATTAACGAAAAATCCCTTTTGGTCCTAAAATTGGAAAAAAAAATGGACATATGGGATGTAATGTGTGAATTCCCCACAGTATGAGGCCAAAATTAGAAATGGGTCCACTTATGGTACAAAAATATAATTTACCCAAAGGGAAAATCACACTCGTCCAAATCCACGTGCTCTACTGCAAACTTGCCGATGAACAAAACTCAAATCACCTAGCTTCAGATGGCGAAGCTCATGTCCGAATAGTTTCATCTCTTCGAATCCCGCCAGCGTGAAATGTTATTGTACTTAATAGTAGGTGTATTTTTACTTTAATATAAGAAATGAGCAAAAATCCCCATGTGAAAAAATAATTAGCAAATTACCTCATGTGATCTTAAAATAAAGCAAATTACCCCCTTGTGTTTTTCCTTGATTCGGGTGGTAATTTGCGTAGTTTCTCAAAATATAGGGACGTAATTTGCCTATTATTTTTCACAGGGTGGTTTTTGCTTATTTCTTATATTACTGGAGGATAAATTGCATTTATCCCCTTTATAATACGTAATTTGTATAAACTATTATAGTTGTTGAAAAATTATTAATATAAAATATTTGATATATATAATCATAATCTATTTATTCAAAATAAAATAATATTTTATCGCTTCACTTAAAAAAAATTCGATTCCATTTCTTTTTTTTTTTTTTTTCTTGAGACGAAAACGGTGTAATAAACTCATCAGCAAAAGAGTCAAAAGACAAAATAAAGGAAGACCGGGCGAAAAAGTGAGCAACCGAATTTTTAATAAGCCAAAAAGAAACGGGACTAAATTGTTAACACTAAATGCTTAATATCTGAAATGATGGTCTGGGTGGGGGTCCGTCCCTAATTGACATTCAGGAGTATTCTTGGGGTTCGAGTGTTGTTGGCTAAGGGGTGTCAGTACAAGGAGCACTAAAAAAAATATTAATATTAGTTATACTTTTAATGATTATGACTAAAAATCATGGTAAATAATTATTATTTACTACGGTTAAATAAAAATTGATGCAAAAACTTATTTTTCCATCATGAAAAACTTATTTGCTACGACTTTTAGTCGTGGTAAAAACATTCGCTATGATTATTTAGTATTAACCATAGCAATTAATTATGGTTAAATATCATATTTTTTGTAATGGAGGGGGATAGGTTGCGGGGGAGATTTGATAAGGCGTGTCGTTTCTCAATGCGTAGCACTCACGCCCATGTGGTGGCCATATGGGATAGGTTGGTGGCATCTTCGTCCGGTAGTAATTTGCATTTGCCGGGGGGGGGGGGGGGGGGGGGGTGTTCATTGGCGACGGCCTTATAGTGTGTTCGTGTGCCACCTAAGGTCCGACTATTTATGTGGAAATTGTGTGAGGGGTGCTTTGCCGACATTGGAGAGTTAGCTCGAAGGAAGGAGGGGTTGAAAGAGATTGTGGGTTTTGTGTGAGGGGTGCTTTGTATTTTTAAAAATGAAACAAAAATAATAAATCAATAGATTTTATTTAATTCGAGTCAATGTTAGATTTAAATAAATACATAATTAAATTATATATTATTATAACTAAATTTGAATATAGACATAATTATATATTAAGTTGAATATATATAAATATATATATATATAGAGAGAGAGAGAGAGAAAGAAAGAAGGGGAAGTGGGTGCCAGCAGGTAAGTGTTTGGCATGTAGTTCAACAACAATTTTATTACATATTTTAGGCCAAAATGTCAAACATAACAAACATTAAACACACATGACAAATGCTTATATCAAGACATTTGTTTTTGTTCCTCAAAATATTAACTTCATCTTCTAGCACTTTTTATGTACTTTTCCAGTTTTTCAATTCAACTTCCAAGCTTTTGTCTTTGGCTTTGAACTCATTTATTTCGTCTTCAAAATAGTTGATTTTTTTCAAAAATTCAGGAATAATTTACTTCGATCTTGAACACATTTTCGAATCAAACCATTTAAAACCCTTCATAATATTCCATTTTCTATGTACAAAAAATTAAAAATAAAAATTAATGGTAAATAAAAACCAAAATAAAATAAATAAGAATAAGAAGCAAATTTACTCCATAACTAGAACATGCCTAAAACATTCTTCTCAGATTTATTCTAGTTCAAGAAGTCTTCAATGGTAGCTCGATCTACACTCACAATACATTTTTTTCACATAAATACTCTTACTAAACGAAACACACTCGAATTTGAAAAGAAGAAAACTGGTTTCTCCTCATTCCTCTAGTTTTTTGTTAAATTTCCCTTAATTGCACACTTTCAACTCTCTCTTGTGTGGGAGAAAAGGACAGCCAAACTCCAGCCTATTTTTCCCTCCAGAATTGGGTTGATCATTAGTTTTGACGGTCAAACTAACGGAAGTAGTAATATTGATGAAAAATAAAAATTTTAGGTACTAAGTCTGATGACTTGAGAACTAGTGGTACAAAAGCTGAAAATGAGGTATAATTGGGGGTACAAAAAGTGTAATTATCCTTACAAATAAATTTATTCTTCTTTCTAATTTTTCTGCTGGCATAATTTCTTGTACTGAATATTAAACTCTTC
The DNA here is from genome assembly GCA_034509735.1 of Sesamum alatum. Lineage (NCBI taxonomy): Eukaryota > Viridiplantae > Streptophyta > Magnoliopsida > Lamiales > Pedaliaceae > Sesamum > Sesamum alatum. The sequence goes on from JACGWO010000005.1 coordinate 6,621,698, forward strand.
ACCTATTGTATACGCATAAATTCCAGTAGATCTGAAAGGCTGGTACTATTTTAGGGAGTGTTTGCAAAAACTTTTAGTTTTAGAGAAGTAATTCTGTTAAAAAATAAACTTAAAAATTGTTGCAGAATCAAAAGTAGGAGGTATTTGTAGAAAAAGTAAAAAATAGATAAAAGCTAAATTGAGTAGTATTTAGGGAAAAAATACGTCTAAAATAGATTTAATTGATTAAAGACCATTTAGTCAAGACCTGTTCAAAATATACTATTTTGCTAATAATTGCAGTTGTCTTTTATTAATAATAACTATTTTTTAAAAAAATGATAAATTTTATTTCAACTAATACATATCATATTCAATTTTGTACAAATATTTGTCATTTATATTAATAAAATATTGAATACTAATAGAAAATAGAATATTTAGTTCAATAATGCTCCCATTAAGTAATATAATTGTTCATTAATTCATACACAATTAATAAAAATTGAATGATTGTCAAAAAAATATTTTTTATTAATCAATCATAGAAATTTATTTTATATTTTTTTGTGATTTAGGAATACTATCATATAACATAAAAATACAATATAAATTTCTAAAATCTTAAATATGTGAAATCATAAATTTTATTAGTATTAAATTATTAAATTATTTGAAAAGTTCAACATTTTAATTTTAGATGAGAAATTTCAAAAATAAATTGAACAGGATAAACTTGAACTAAAAATTATAATGAGAGTGAAGTAGTTCAAAAGAAAATTGAATTTGTTTACAAAAAGCCAAAACAGCTGAAAACACCTTGTGAAGTAGTCCAAAAGAAAATTGAATTTATTTACAAAATGCCAAAACAACTAAAACCACCCCCAAGGTACTTCCAAATTTTTGTTTAAACGTGTTTTTTGTAGCAATTTCAGAAGTATAAATTATAATTCCAAACACTTAAAAAGTATTTTTTTTATAGCCAGAAGCTCAAAATCATTTTTTTGAACTCAGCACAAATTTTCTTAATGTGATTGGATGTTATCAGTCCTAATTTGGATTTTATATATATATATATATATATATGGATGGAAATGTATGAGTTTTTAGAGATTAGGTAAGTTATATCAAGAAAGCATTTGAAATCAGGACCGTGGATTTATCTGGGGATAATTACATTTACACTCTCGAACCCATCATCTATTTATACAATTATTTCTGTCTTTTGAAAAATTACATATATCCACAAAAAACATCAATATTATTTATGCAAACTATCTCTGTTTTTTCTTAAAATTACTCATATACCCCGCCAAACGTCAACATTATTACACAAACTACCCTGATTTTTGTTGTCATTGGTGGTTTCTACAATTATGTGAAAGACAGAAGTGATTTGTGTAAATAAACCATAGATCAAGGGTGTAAATATTATTATCTCTTTGAACTTAGTAAAATATCGTTTTTATAAGATACTACAATTTTATTTTTTAAAAATAAATTTTAACAAATATTTTATAATTGTCAATTATATCTTCCAAGATGTGATGATACATTTATAAAACCTTTTAAATAACTTTAACCTGTAATTCAATTAATCTTGTTGTTTGAGAAATTATCGATAGCCCCTGAAATTAAACCGTTAGCTTCCGTTACTGTTATATCAAGATTTCTATTGAACTACCCAAAATGCCATTTTAAACCCTAGAATGTAATTTGACATATTCTTTAAAATATTTTATGGACTAAAATGCCCTTTTTAAAATACACAAAGCATATACAAAGGGGCAAATGGGATATTGCATAACAAAAGATTTTTAACATTTTTTTTAAAATGTAAAAAAAAGAGAAAAAAATTCTAAAATTAACATATCCATCTTATCATCAAAAAGTTACTTAATTATACCAAATATTAGGTAGTATCAACAATTTTTTAAATAATAAAAAGATATTTATAATTATATCAAAGCTCAGAGAGTTCGACATAATTTACCATTTCTAATAAGATATGAGTGATGTGTTTTAGGGGATCTGTTTGACTAGATATCCAATTGAGAACCGTTGTTGATATTTAGATTAAAATATAATAATATCATAAAATGGAGGATAAAAGTAACATATATAATTTAGTTATAAAAGGGTGTTTGGGTAAGTTTTTTGAAAATATTTTTTAAGTTATTACATCTTATAAGATATTTAGGAGATCATAAGATGTTGGATCTTATTTTAAAAATTTTATTAAAGTGTTTGGATAAATTAAAATTAAGATTTCATGGTACTTGACATAATAAGATCTTTTTATTGATAAATATGATAAAAAAAAAAGAATATGATATTATTAGAATCAAATAGGTATTTAGTTCTTGACATATTTTTTATTTAGATTATTTTAAAATACTTTTATAAATAATACACATGAGTTTGACACCAAATAACAATTTAATACAATTTTTTTTACAAAAATAAAAATAACAACTTATTGCCTAAATTTTTGCATCAAAATAATATTAACATTAATGTTAGTTGAATATTAGCATCAATATGTAATTGATATAGTTTTTTTTTTTTTTCGTTTTTGTAATTGCAATGACTAATTTTAGTCATATAATTTCTAATGTCTTAAATCTATTTTTTAAGTAAATATAATATTGATAACAAATTTATTTTTATGTAACTATAATAATTGGAAATATTATCAACTACATAAGTGAGAAGGGTTAATTGCAATTTTCGTCCTATAATTATAGGCATTTGGCGTTTTGGTCCTTTAAGTTTCTAGAGTAGCAAAATAGTCCTTTAACTTTTTAATTTTCGCGATTTTCGTCCTCTGGTCGCCGAATTTTTTAAAACTCGCCGGAATAATGACATGCGATTCACACGTGAGGCTTTTAAACTCGCCGGAAAAAGGGACAATGTCTGAATGTGGTATCACTCAAGAAGACAATCAACCTCATCGCGTGCCATTATTCCGGCAAGTTTTAAAAAATCTGGCGACCAGAGGACGAAAATCGCGAAAATTGAAAAGTTAAAGGACTATTTTGCTACACTAGAAAATTAAAGGACCAAAACACCAAATACCTATAATTATAGGATGAAAATTGCAATTAATTGAAAAGTTAAAGGACTATTTTGCTACCCTAGAAAATTAAAGGACCAAAATGTCAAATACCTATAATTACAGGATGAAAATTGCAATTAACCCTAAGTGAGAATTATGCAATTAATGACATCATTATATAGATTGAGAAATAGATCTTATATCAAATTACATAGAGTTGTGCCTCTGTGTGTGCGTGAAAGAGAGAGAATATTTTGTCGTTAGAATTATATCGAAGGCTAAAAATTTTTAACATAACAAATTACTGAAGTTATTTTTGTTTTATGAATTATTATAAATTACATAAAGCTTATAAAATATTATAAAAAAATATTATGAAAACTTTATTTTTCTAAATGATCTTAAAGATCAAAAATATTTTATTTTGAAATCTTATAAATTCTTAAAAAAAAATGTCAAGCGATTTTTAATATTTTGAAAGCTCTTAAATATCTTTTGGAATGTTTTAAGGAGCTTTAAAGCCTAGCCAAACAGCCTCACATGTGTGAGATGACATTAACCTGCCAAATGATGGCTCATAAATGATTTGTTGGTGGCCTAATTTTGACATAAGTTGTCACAACATAACCTTACAAGAAAAACACGATTAATTAGTTTTCCATCATTTTCCAAAGATTTTTTTATCTAGAATAATTAGGATGTGAAAGTACAACAACTAGATATTGCCTTTTCTTAGCGATGTGGAAGTGGTTTTTAGTAAAGGGAATAATCGAAAAAAATGCTCTCGATACAATTGCACCCCAAGTTTTTAGAGAGAGAGAGTTTTTGTATGAGTAGTCAAATCAATGAATAGTAACTTGCTATTAAAAAATAATATATCTTATATTTATAATGATTTTGTTATTTTATGGTGAGATATGGTGCATATATTTACCATGTGGTCTACATAGGAAAATTACTCTTATACCCTTGTAAGTAAATTATAATACATCATACAGCCCCCCACTCTCAAACGGAATACTTCGCAAAAAACAGTAATCCGGATGAGAGTAAAAATTATTTGCAAGAAAAAAATTAAAGCGTTGAATGCATGGGAAGGGTGGGTGAAAATCCATTAATTGTTCTCGAATAAGTTACTAGAAGACATGTGAGTCGTACGAAAATTAAAAAACATGGGAAGCATTTAGTGCCCCTCAAGTAGCACAATTATTTAAATTAATATTAAAGAGATTTTCGACCCAAGATTTGTGATGCAAAGCCCAAGTCGAGAGACCTGGGGCTCAACCTGCGTGCGCAAAGCCTAGGTGGTGAGCCGCCCAGGTGCACCCGGGTCGGAGTACCTTGAGCTGTGGCCTAGGTGCGCCCCAGCTCGAGGCTGGGCGAGGACCTGGTCACCAGCTCGAGGCTGGCGAGGACCTGGTCACCAGCTCGAGGTGCCCCAGCTTGGGTCCGTCCGCAGTGCCTCGAGCTCGTGAGCCCAGGTGCGCCTGGGTCCAATGTGATGAGGCCATGTCGAGGCGCGGTCATGGGGAGGATAGTGCATCCGCTGGGATTTGAACCCAGATCAAAAGATTGGATACAAGAGACTTTAACCACTCCACCATCCCATGTTTTTGTTTTCATATTCACTCTTACTTTCTACTAGTAGAGTTATTCTCTTTCATGTGTTTTGAGAAATTTCGACGTCGTCTTCGAGAGATGTGACTCCCCCTTACACTAGAGGATTTTCATGCATCATGGAACATGTGATGAGTGGTCGAGTTGTCTTACTCTACCAATGGGAGAAGAACTTTTTTGTTATTTCTATCCCTAGTCGAGATGTAATTAATTTTTATTTTTTTTTAGTTTCACCTCTTCTCCGCCCTGACGAGGAGGTGCTTGACCTATGCTCTTTCCGTAGGACACTCATTATCGAGGTGACACTCCTTTAGGAGGAGGAGGAGGTCTCCTCCTCGACACAACACTCATGCAGGATGAGTGGGTGCTTAACCTCCGCCTCCAAGAGGAGGGTGTGTTTGGCCTCCGGTTTTCCCTTAAGGCTCTCCTCCTCGAGATGGACTCTTCTAGGAAAATGAGGAGGGATTCGACCTCCCCTTTCCTTCAAGGGCTTTCTCCTTGAGACGACACATTTTAGGAGGAGGAAGTCTTTTTCCTCGAGATGACACTCCTCTTGGAGGAGGAGTAGGTTGACCTCCCCTGTCTCCTGAGGGCTCTTCTCTTTGGGACAACACATTTCAAGAGGGGGAGGTCTCTTTCTCGAGATGACACTCCTCTTGGAGGATGAGGAGGAGGTGGATCCTTCTCGTGACAGAGCCCTCCAAGACCTTGGGAAAGACGGGGGAGCGTAGTTATTATTTACTTAGTAGTATTTCGGATAGCTTTCTCCGACTTGTATGGTCGGATATTTTGGTGTGTAATTTGGCAAGAGTTAGTACTTGGGATGACTTTCTTCCGACTCTTATGGCCAGATGTTTTGGCATGTAATTCGACACTATTTAGCACTCATGAATGTAGTTGTTGTACGTGTTCCGTTATTGCGTTTTCATTATCTTTATCGAAGTTGTTTCAAGGGATGCTTTTGCTCATGTCCGGAGTTGATCTTTTATCAACTTTTAGGAGGGCAAAGTTTTCGTGGTTGTATTCTTGATGAGGATATCAAGTTTCATCCATGGGGATGTTGCCTCAAGGGATACTTGCTCATGTTTCGAATTGGTCTTTCACCAACCTCAAGGGGATGCGAAGTTTCTGGGGCGATGTTTCTTACGACGATCTCAAATTTCATCTAAGAAGACATTACCTCAAAGGATACTTGCTTATGTCCCGAAGCTGGTCTTTTACCAACTTCAAGGGGAGGCAAAGTTTCCGAGGCGATGTTTCTTACGATGATCTCAAGTTTCATCTAAGAAGATATTGCCTCAAAGGATACTTGCTCATGTCCCGGAATTGGTCTTTTTACCAGCTTCAGGGGGAGGCAAAGTTTCCGGGGCGATGTTTCTTACGACGATCTCAAGTTTCATCTAAGAAGAAATTGACTCAAATGATACTTGCTCATGTCCCGGAGTTGGTCTTTTACCAACTTCAAGGGGAGGCAAAGTTTCCGGGGCGATGTTTCTTACGACGATCTCAAGTTTCATCTAAGAAGACATTGCCTCAAAGGATACTTGTTCATGTCCCGAAGTTGGTCTTTTACCAACTTCAAGGGGATGCAAAGTTCCCGTGAGTTTTTTTTTTCTTTTGAGACTACGATGAGAAAATTAACTTCATTACTCAATGTTCGCATTACAACGTCTTAGGGAAAATCAAAAAGGGAGAATGATTTGTTGACCTCCTACTCGAGCTTTCTCCTATTACAAGTGAAAAGCCAAAAGATAATTTTACCTGCTATGCGAACTTAAGGTTACTACTTCGTACCGAGGGAGTCTTTTCTCGCCGATCCTTATGAGATCAAGAGATGCGTGGCTCAAGCTCATCCTGGGGTGCGCGGCCTAGAGCTCGTCATGGGGTGCACGACCGCATCCTCCTGGTCAAATTGGCGTCCTCGTGAATATTGGTTGACATACTCCTTCAAGTGTCCCAATTGGATCAATTTCTCTATCTCATTTTGGAGGTGATGACACTCCTCAGTTGTATGCCCAATGTCACGGTGGAAGCGGAAATATTTGTCGGACTTTAGCCTCTTGGGATTGTCCTTCATTTTTCTTGGTCATTGGTCAATCAGCCCTTGTTGGTCCGCCACGACTAATATTTCTCCTCTAGGAGCGTTCAAAGGGGTGTAGTGCGTAAATCAGGCGGGGGGCACATGCTTGCGTCCCTCCTTCTTTTGCGGCTCACTTTCTTCTTCCTTACCTTTCTTCTTGACACTGAGGGCAGGATCCAAAGCTTGGGATTCCTCGATTCTGATATACTTTTGCGATCGCAGGAGTAAGTCTTCCAAAGTGCCCGGAGGTTTTCCGGCTATAGACTCTTTGAACCTTCCCGGAAGCAAGTTTTGTTGCATAATGCTAGCCAACAGTTCGTGGTTAACATGGGGCACCTCATTCACAGCCTCCACGAATCTCTGAACGTAATCACTCAACGACTCTATGTCCTTCTGACGGATGGTGAAAAGGTATGCGGCCATTTTTGGGACTTTCTTATTCATAGAGAAATGATGTAGGAAGTGTTGGGTCAGCTGCTCGAGGCTGGAAATTGTTCCAGCGGGTAGCTGGTTGAACCAAGCTAGAGCGCGTTTTGAAAGTGTAGTGCAGAAGACTTTGCAGTACGCCGCCTTACTCAAATCATACCAATCAATCTTAGCGTAGAATTTGTTTAGATGTTCTTGTGGGTCTCCCGTGCCATCGTATTCCGAAAGGTTCGAGACCTTCACTCTCGCTGGGAGCGCCTCAGCTAGGATCGCCGGGCTGAAAGGGCTACGCCTTGGGGGGCCCACTGCCAAAGGACGGTAAGGATCCTTCACCACTCTTGAAGGTAAAGGTGTCGTGGGCTGCCTCGATTATGGGAGGAGTTGCTCCGGGTCCTGGGCAACCTCTGGTCTAGAAACTCTGTTGTTTACCTCTTCCTGCCTCTGCTCGTTCCCCGTGGGAGCCAAGGATTCTTCTCGACTTCGACGAGGAGGAGGGGGCGGGTTTATGGGGTGGTTGTTTGCAAATTGGCCACTACTTGCGCGGCTGCCTGAGTGGTAGCATCCTGGATCAGTGCTAACAATGCTTCTTGTGTCAGCTGGAGCGTTGCTCCTTGGGGTGGGACGCCTCCTAAAGGAGGCGCTTCGTTCTGAGGTAGTTGTTCACGAGGTGGTTCCTGGCCAAGAGCTGGTCCGACCACTCCGTTCGGGGGATCTTGTTCATGAGGTGGTGATTGTTCATGGGGTGGGTGCAGCTCTGCTCCATTATCACGAGTCTCCGGGGCAATGTCCATCCCTTGAACGCCGTGTGCTCGTGACCTGATTTGCATTCTCAATATCGGGGCAATAGTTTCCCACAGATGGCGTCAATAATGTGGAAGTGGTTTTTAGTAAAGGGAATAATCGAGAAAAATATCCTCGACACAATTGCACCCCAAATTTTTAGAGAGAGAGAGTTTTTGTATGAGTAGTCAAATCAATGAATAGTAACTTGCTATTAAAAAATAATATATCTTGTATTTATAGTGATTTTGTTATTTTATGGTGAGAAATGGTGCATATTTTTACCATGTGGTCTACATAGGAAAAACACTCTTATACCCTTGCAAGTAAATTATAATTACTATTATATACATCACTTAGGTAAAATAAATAGACTTTAACTGTTGCCCGAATCTATTTTAGACATAATTTGATACTAAAACTGTATATTAATTAAGTGACGGTATTTTGATCTTATTGTTATATTAACCGTCGTAGTACATTGTTCATGTGTACATATAATAATTTTTTTTGTCATATTTTAAACTATATTATAAATAAGAGTAAAATTTATAAACAAATAAAACACAATCCAAGAAAAAAAAAAGAGAGAAAAAGAAACTCAATTTAAGATATTATTGACACAATAAAGAGAATTGGTGTTGAGTGGTGTTAAAATGACGGAGTCACTTTTGAAAAAAAAGAAGTAAACATTGTGCCATATTTGTCATAAAGGGGTATACTTGTTATATTTAAATATTGGTGTGGTGGTGTCACGGCATATGTGAGTGTATAGGGCCTTTTTCTATTTTATATTACGTGGTACGTCATCCCTATTTGCATATAAAATAATATTACACACTTTAAAGTTATTGTAAATAGTATATATATACCAATATACATCGCATTTAAAAAAATAAAAAAAGAAAGAAAACAAACAAAACAAAACTAGCTTAGGAGTATTATCGGCATAACCAAAAAATTAGTGTCTCAGTGTCATATACCGCAATTTGTGAGTGAGTAAGGCCTTTTTTTTTTATATTAGTATAGATGTGAGTGTATAGAACCTTTTCCTTTATTACATTAGATACGGTGGCATGCAATACCTATACGCATAATATCATAATATTTTTATTTTATTTAAGCTCATAATTTGTTCCTTTATGTTAATAAAAAAAACATCATTTCCTTACAACCTTATATACAAAAACTATGTGGAACTTTTTATAATTCATTAAGTATCAATATATATTTTACCCAAATTACATTATACGTGCAAAATAAATATTAATATGTTATTTCAATTTCAATTAACAATAACTTAAATAAAATGAGTATATTTATTTTTCGATTACATGTAATCGAATTAAATTAATTTTCTAAAGGAACCTAATTGAGTAGTTAATTTTATATGAGTTGGAAAGTTGAAGGGTATTTTTGGTATTAAAATAATTTGGTGCAGTGATATCAAAACTACCACTTTGAATCCAAAAACCCTCTTCTCTTTATAATAGTATAGATTCACAATAACTTAAACAAAATGTGAGTGTATTAATTTTATATTACGTGTAATTGCATGTAATTAATTTTCTAAAGGAACTTGATTCAGTAGTTAATTAATTGAACATGAGTTGAAAAATTGAACAACATTTTTTGTATTATAATAATTTGGTATAGTAGTATCAAAACTGTCACTTTGAGTCTAAAAATCCTTTAATCGTTAGAATTAATAGTAAAGATTAAAAATAACTTAAACATAATGAGTAAATTTAATTTTTGATTACATATAATTGCATTGAATTAATTTGCTAAAAAAATTTAATTGAGTAATTAATTCAATATGAGTTGAAAAAATAAAAAATATTTTTTGGTGTTATAATAATTTGGTGTAGTGGTATCAAAAATACCACCTTGAGTCTAAAAGTACCATTATGTTAATTTGATCATAAATATTTAAAGTTGGACAGAATGCAAATTGAGCTTATGCGATGATGTTTTTAGGCTAAACTACTTGTTCCGAAAACAAGAGTGTTTATCTAAGGTATTTTATGGGTTTTCGTGTTTCTACTGCTCCAAAAAGCAAAGGTATTCTCCCAAGAACAATTCAACATATGCAAAAATGACACGGCGTTAGGGCCAAGTTGGGAGGCTCTCGATGAAGCCTCTTCAATGCTCAAGTTAGTGTTTGGAGTTGGGTTCTCAAAAAGAGAATGTAATAGTAGGGGTGGCAAAAATTGTACCTGAATTGGAGAGAGCCATTATTTATAGTTGTCGGTCTAATTGTACGATTTCACGTGTACCCTTAATCAAGAATAAGATCACAGGTTATAGTGGTCCGTATAAATTAGTAAGTAATAGTGACAGGTAAAATTTCTGAAAACAAAGGTAGTGTCCCTAACCAAGACCCTGAATACTTAGCCTGAGCGAAGCCAGTACGAAGATCTTTAAGTTGACCTTAATAAGGTGATTTCGTAAGGTCTCATATTAAAGCCCTTAATAAGATATTCTTTGACACGAAATATGGTAGCCTCTGAGGGTTTACTTGGTATAAATATTCCCACATCAAAATTTAAGAGAGAAGGATTTATTTTCTTCTTTCCATTAATTAAAAGATTACGATCCAAATGAAGATAGACAACATTAATCTAATTTGGTGGAATTGGGAACCACTTGATCCAAACTATTACTGTACATTCTTTCTATAACCGACACGAAATTCTTTTGTAATAAATTAAGGGTTTAATGTAATTTACCTTCACATGAAATTGCAAATGAGTAAATTACTCTCTATGAAAAAAAAAAAAAAAACCTTACCTCCCCGTGTTCTTTAAAATAAAGCAATTTACCTTCCTGTTTAGGGAGGTGAATTGTTCCATTTTAAAGAATACAGGAAGGTAAATTACTTCATTTTAAAAAATACAAAGAGATTATTTTTCATAGGAAGATAATTTGCTCGTGACAATATCCAATGAGAATCGCTTGCATTTTTTCCAATAAATTAATGTTAAATTTCGTGTTGTATATAGTTTATAAGATAATAAAAGCACTCTCTATACAAGGCTTTCTTCCTCCAATACTATGCTATCATTGACTTAGTATGCTAGCTAGGCTGCTAGCACGCCTAGCAATGGAAAGACTAATCGGCCTTTCCTAGGGGACGAGGAAAGAGTCATAGCCTTGTATCGCAATTTTCACTGGCTAACCCTACATAGCATAGCTTGAGAATAAATAGTACTTCGGCATTTTAAAAATAAAATATAATTATGTAAAATTTTATAAATTAACATATAAAAATTAAAATATAATTTTTTTAATATATATAACATTAAGACTAATTATATTCTTCCTTCAATAACAAATAAACTATATCATTAAGTATCAATATTTTGAGGTTTAAGTTTTTCAACAATTTTTAGTAATACTAATATCAATTTTATATAAAAGTATTCTCGAATATATAGGTTATAGAAAATGGTTAAGCGAAAAATACAAATATTGGTTGTACTTCAAGTGGTATAAGTAGTATTTGTCATTTTGAGAGACCCAAGTTCAAAACATCATGAACAACAAAATTTTTTAATCACTCATGTGTGTGCCACGTCGCCAGCGCATCATCAATTCCTCACCTAGTTGGAAGTTTCAGTGCACACATGGCAAATTCCACCAAAAAATGCTGGAAAACTTTTTATAAAACCCTAAATCGGACTAAATGTTATCAATTTTGTAACTTACAAGAATAATAAATAAAGGTTATAGTTATAGGACTAAATCTAATATTGGGTAACTTACAGGATAAAAAAAAATAATTTTTCCATTTTCTTATAATAAGGTCCGTCTAACATCATATCTTTTTAATATTTTTTTGAAACTTTTGTTTTTAAAAAACCTTTAAAATTTCAGTAAGGGTCAAATTGAGATTTCCACATTGTCGTCCAAGGATTACATTATTGAGCACTCGACCGTCTCTTTTTGCATACTTTTCTTTATACGAGGATTACAAAAGGACTGTATTTTTTATATGAAATATGGACGTAAAAGCATAATAAAGGAAACCAAAGTGCATATAAATTAGTAATTCGAATTCTGTATGTAAATTGATATAGTTATTATATATTAATTTATACTTTATCATATGATAAACTTTGTACGAATTCTACATCATATATACGTATATTTAACAAAATGTTTTAAAAGCACAATATGTATGTCAACATTTATATCTATATATTATTATAAAAGAAAATCCTTTTGTCGTATCAACTTTTGAATACTCATATATATCCTTTAATTCGTTTCTTTTCTTAAAAATAAAGGTCAGACGAGTAACTTTAATATTTTTTAATAATCTCATAATTATAATTTATTTTTTCTTTCAACCCACTACACCACATTTCTCTCTTGTCTTACTTCTCCATATTTCTTTTCCACACAATTTCATATTTTTAATAAATCCATTATTCAAATTTTCTTTCTCTCATCGATCTCACTCGACGTCTGTTTCTTCTTGCAGACTTTGATCTTTCTTCTTCCTTCACATCATGTTTGTTTTTGTTTTTGTTTTTTTTTTTTTTTCATATTTTACATCACAGTTCTTTTCTATATGCTAGCGGGAACCACGTGCGGTAACCACCAGTATAATATAATACAAACTACATTACTAATTTATAGTAGAAAATTCAAATTGATAAATTATTGAGACTTTCAACCAATATTACCCAAAAAGATAGGTAGGTACATGTTCCACTCATGATTCACAATGGGGTCGGGCTGGATCAACCCAATCTAGGATCGAATTAATCTATTAAAAAAATGGATTGGTCCTAAGTATCAATACCTAGGACCAACCCAACTCAATGGCCTGAGACCACCTGGTCTTGGATTATGTCTCGGCCAGGCTTGTTGGGTCATTTTTTGTTCCTTTAATAATATATGTCATATCGTTTTTATTTTTTTCTTTTAAGTTGACTATTCTAGTAGTTTATTTTTAACTCTTGTAACTCTAATTTTTTTTTATCTTTATTGTTTCTAAATTTTTAGTATATTAATTCATTAATTCTTTTTATTTATGTTTTCCAAAATTTATTTTAAATCCATTTTGAATTTGTTATTATCTAAGTTTATTATCGTAAGCTTATTAGTCAAATTATTATTTAAATTTATTATATAGTCTTAACTATTTTTTTCTAGTCATAAATTTTTGTGTGATTTGATTTTTTATTTGTTTATTTCATAAGACAACCATAAATTTAAGTAATTGCTCAAAAGAACAACTCAAATTCATAAATAAAAATAAAACAAGGACATCTGGGCCTGATCCGGCTTGGTCTGGGCCCGGTTTGGCCTCAACTGGGCCGACCCCATGAGTTGGGCCTAGGTTTAAGAATGGATCCCATTAGGGCCCATTTAAAGGCTTAGGACCACTCCAGGACCGATTATGAACAACAGTGGATAGGCCCTGGGCTGAGCTTTTTTAGACTGGTCTGTGTCAGTCCTGAACTGACCTAACCCATTATGCACCTTGATGTTCTACTAATTATTACATATCCATTTTCATGTGCTTATAGCTTGTACCTAGCTTGTATATAAATCATACATCCACATATTCCTTTAAAGATATACCTTTCTATGCAATAGTTCTTTCTTTTGCATAACTACACCCTCAAGCTCAAGGTTTGAATTTCTTTGTGGTAACCCTAGTATTAATAATGACCAAATTGGCTTGGTCGGAAGGCGCCATATTCTAGGAGCCAATCCGAACTACTTGATTGAATAAATCCTCTTTTATCTGTCGTCGGTCAAGGGCTCCTTCCCGTTTGTCTTCTTCAAAACTTCAATTCTTTGTCCCGAAGCATCAAAGTGAAGACCGTTCATGGAGAACAATATTTCTGTTGGAGTGAGAAAAGGTACTTGGACCTTTGAAGAAGATACTCTCTTGAGGAAATGCATTGATAAGTACGGAGAGGGGAAGTGGCATCTTGTCCCTATAAGAGCAGGTGATTATAATCTATTCAGTAATTAATTATATAGTTATTCTGCATGCTAAAATATATGTTTTCTTGCATGGAACTAGAAGTGGTTTTTTGGGTTGAATTTGCAGGGGTGAATAGATGCAGGAAGAGTTGCAGGTTGAGATGGTTGAACTATCTGAAACCGAGTATCAAAAGAGGCCAATTTACTAAAGATGAAGTTGACCTCATTATCAGGCTTCATAAGTTGTTAGGCAACAGGTACTCCTTATCTACTATGTCGGTTCTTATTTTAATTTAATTTAGGTTCTGATTGGATTTTGAATTTTGACAATATATATATATATATATATATATATCAAAAGCGCATTTACAATGAGGAAACCTTGTGTTCATATTTTCTAAAGTAAGAACAAAGAAGTCTTTTCGAATTTGCTGTTAATTTTTCTCAGTGAAAATTAAGAGTTAAATATAGACCTGAGCTCATCTGTACATGCACTTTATGTTAAAATATTAATATTAAATAATTCTTCTATTTAATTACTTAAGTTTTGGATGAGATCAGTCTTTAACGCTTTAAATCAATGTTTTGAAAATTAAACCGGAGATTGAACCAAATAAATTAATGGGTCACCAGTTTGATTGGTTGGACGGGATTGAGAAAACTAATTGACTCAAATCATATTATATACATGTATATATAAAACACATCAATACATTCTATATTAATTGATTAAATTAAAACACAAAATATATTCAAATAAAAAACTTTCATAAATTTTGATATGAATTCCATTCAATTAACAACAACAAAAACCTAACAAAAATCATACAAAAATAAATTCAACAATTTATAACAATAATATATAAAATTTTATAATTTATTCCCCACGGTTTATTAAATAAATAAATCAAAGATTCAATTCTGTTAAAATTAATGATTATCTTTGTTAAAACATTGATAACTAAAAATTAAAGCTAAGAATAATAAAATTAAAAAAAAATTAGTTGGCCCATACTAATTTTATACAAACAACGTCCACCTAAAAATTGAGAAACACGAGAAAGAATCCCGCATGGATACATACATGCATTTCCCCTCTCTCTCTCTCTCTCCCGTGCTTCAAAGTTCTTTTCACATTCTCTTTCTCTCTCTCTTGGAATTTTCAGACAACTGCCAAAAAAAGGTAAGACATTTTTTAGGGGTTTCTTCTTTCTCTTTTTCCACGATTTTGTTCATCGCCGCCGGAGCTCTACTCTTGCAGCCACAATAGATGCAGCAGCCACTGCCATTCTTCATCTGACACTACAAAAGAAATTAGGGAAAATTATTTTAGTATGCCGAATATTAATTTTAGTTCGATAACTATGCTCATTTTTTTCAAAGTCTAGTAACTTGCAAATTTGATGAGATTTAGTTCGAGTTAGGGTTTTTTACTCGATTTTCCGGCGATATTTTGAAAATTAACCGGAAAATGCACACATGACAACTATTTGGTTAGTTTACGGCAACTTATACACGTGTACAACCACATGTATTAGTTGCCACTTGTGCACCCACATGTATTAGGTGACATTCATATTAAAATTCACCTCATTTCAATTGCCATGTAGGCTTAAAAATTCTCAAAATATGTCCAGTTGGCATGCCATGTAATATTTTCGGCCAAGAAATAAAATTTCGACCACCGAAGGACTAAATCTCATCCATTTTACAAGTTACTGGACTTTAAAAAAAATGGGCATAGTTAGCGGACTAAAATTAATATTTGGCATATTTAGCGAACTAAAAAAATGATTTTTCCAAAAAATTATTTTGCATTACATTACATATGATCACGGGTTAAAAATTAGGGTTAATTACACCCGGGGTTAAAAATTAGGGTTAATTATACCCCTCCCCTGAGGTCTGGTGATACGTAAATCCTCTGTAGTTTTAAAAATTATATCTAGTACCCTTGAGATTTTAAAAATTACATCTAGTACCCTTGAAATTTTTCTAACAAATTAATAAGTCTCTCTGTTAATCAAAATGCACCAAATTTCTTGATTTTAACAAAAAAACTGAATGAAAATCGATATTTTCCTTTAATTGACTTATTAATTATATACATATCACAATTACAAAAGGTAGGGGTGCTATGGTTATAATTGGAACATTCTCAAAAGAGTGTGTAGGGGTAATTTTCAAAAGTTTAAGAGTTTAAGGTGTTCTATTTTTAACTTTTAAGAGTATAAGTCGAATTGCACAAAATTTTAACTATAGGTTTATTGTACTTTAAGTCCTTTTACTTTAGAAAAAATACATGTAATCCTGTAAGTTTAATAATTTTGACACATTTTGTTCCGTTAATTTCCTAGTGAACAATTTCAGTCCTTCGCTTATTTATGTAAAAAAATATTTAATCCTTTAATTTTTTAAACTTCACACTTTTAGTCCTCAACTCGTTGGCCATCGAGAATCTTGGCGCATTGGGGCTTCTTAAACCCGTTATTCCAGGACTCTGAAATGAAAATTCTTATCGGGACAACTCACAAAACTTAATTTATGAGAAGAACAAAAGCTTGAGGGATGGATTAGTGGTTAAGTAGAAACGAGTTAGACAAATTAGGCCTCAATTGATGAATTAATCGGGAAGAGAATTGAGTCCTTCAATGAATTTGGGTGAATAATTAGGGTTTTAGAGAAAGAGGGAAAGTTGGGAAATTATGATTATGTTCGTGTATTAAAACATTTTATTCGCATCTCAGCACCCTCATTTGCTTAATAGCTTAATAGCAACGAAAAAATTTGTTGCTGAAATCAGCGTCGAGCTAATTAGCAAGTAAAATTATTGTTGACAATCTACACTACTTAATATATATTTTAAACAATTCGTTGCTAAATTTGTTAGCAAGTAAATTTTCGTTGCTAAATTCATTATCAAGTAAATTTCTTGTATTAAATAATGCATTAGCAATGAAAATTTTACCTGCTAATTAGCTCAAAATTGATTTTTTTTTTTTCCGTTGCTATTGAACGTTTTTCTTGTAGTGGCTCATGAAGAGCACACACTGTTTCCAGCCAGCGCCGTAAATCGCCAGCCAAGTTTAGGACAAAAAATGTATAGTTTAAAAGTTAAAGGATTAAATGTGTTTTACATGAATAAATGTCGTACGGATTTCGTACACTAGGTAATTACGACCCAAAAATATGTCCAAATTATTGAACTTACAGGGTTAAATGTATTTATTAAAACTAAAAGTGCCATTCAACGCTCATAGAGTTATAGGACGAAAAAAGAAATTTTGGCTATTTCAAAAAGGATATAAGAGCAATTCAGCTTAATTAATTATACAAACAACTACAACTACTAGAAAAAATATTACTATTATCTACGATTTTATTGGCTATAGATTAAAGTCGTGATAAATAATTATTATTAACCACGACTAAACAATAATCGATGCAAATACTTAACTTATCCATCATGTGAATAATTTTTGCCATGATCGTGAGCCATGACAAATGTTTTTGCCATGACTTTTAACTATAACAAATGCATTAATCGCACTCGTAAAAACCACGACTAAAAACCGTTGCGCAGCTATGGTTATTGACTTTTTACTACAGATATTTATATTTCTTCTAGTGAGTTGGTACTATATATTATACATAAATTTTAAAAATGTGTTATAACTCTTAAAACTCATTTAAAATTTTGGCTAAATTTTTTTGATCCAGATGGTCACTAATAGCCGGTAGAATTCCGGGAAGAACAGCAAATGATGTGAAAAATTTCTGGAACAGCCACATCAAGAAAACAAAAAGGGCCAAAGTCAAAATCAAAGTCGAGAAAATAATTACCACTAGCAACATCGTAAGACCCCGACCTCGAATTCCCTTCAACTTAAAAGTACCTTGGCCGACGAAAATAAGAGAAACAACTCAATCAAATATTGTCCAGAGAACTGATCATGAAGATACTAAGAACAAACAGAACCCATCTTCTGAAGCTGATGAATGCACAAGGTGGTGGAGCAACTTGCTTGAAACGACGTCGAGTATAGAAAATGGGATGATTGTCGATCAAGAGACACGAACAGGGGAAATGTCTACGGGTTTGCATGATTGTGACAATATTGTCGCGAAAGGTACTAATGATGAGTTCGGCGATTTCAACGTTGACGTGGATCTTGGGGAACTTCTGCGATTTGCCGAAGATTGGTAATTCGTGGTGTTTGGGTCATAACCTTCCAACGTTTATTATCTTCTTGGTTTTAGGCTGAAAACAATAGTTACGTATTGATATTTTAGGATTTTTTTTTCTTTTTGATAGTTATATTGGTATAGCGATTAATTATGCGATGTAATAGATCTTTTAAAGGGCAAAAAAGTATAATGTGGTGTCTGATTCTTTTCGCACATAATGGAGGGAATGCAATTAAATTGATGAAAGAACCTTTCATATTCTGACATAATTTTCCGGCAAGAAAATTCGACAAAGAAAAGGCAAAGGGTGTATCCTGCCGATAACTATACAAGAGAATAAATTGCTATTTTTTTTATAGGGGCATTGCAATATCACAGGGGACTAAATTGCATTAAACTATTATACAAGTAAAGGGTACAAAAGTGTTATTTTTACAATTTAAGATTGCATTATGCAAAAACACAATAATTTTGGGGTACAAAACGCCAATTACCCCTCAAATAGCTCAAACGAAAAATCTTTAGTCAATTTCATTTATTGAGTATTCTTTACTCCTTTTGTTTGTTTCGTTTAAAATTCTATTTTGCTGAATTTCAGGTATCGGACGCCATTGAAGCATAAGGAACAAGAAATCATGATTTCAGAGGAAATTTAATCTTGTATTCAGTGAGAATTGAATGTGTATGTACAGGAAACCCTAATTGCGTATTTATACACATTAATTCAGTTGTCAACTGCCTAACTACCTCTAACCGCTTGAACGCAGATGCGGACCAATACACAAGCAAATAATTGACTCAGCGTCCAGCTAAGACGCGGGTTACATTTAAGGAATAAAACGTGAAATGTAAAACCTTCTCAACACTCTAACCATTGTCGAAGATGTTCATGGCTGGCAAGGCTGTGTCCCTTGCTGCGTGCTGAGTAGAGGTAGAAGATATCTCAACATATTTAGATTCTTAGTATGATCCAGTTATTGAGATTTCTCGACTCTGAGCAACAGAGTACTTTCATTCATCTCTGAAGTAAGATAAAAGAAAGCTATTCAAATCCAATACATGTTTTTGCCATTTTACCCCTAAATTTAATTACCACTACACCTCTAAAATTTTTGCACATAATCTTTAATATATACCTATGACATATGGATGTTAATTATTAAGTGGGGAAATAATATTTTTCATCCCATAATTTAGGGTTTTTCTATTTTGGTCCCATTGAATATGGAATTCTTACTTTTGGTCCTATAATTTTCAAAAAACAACACTTTTGATCCCATGACACTTTCTGTTAGATATTTAACGGAAAGTGCCACGTGACCGTGAAGTGCATGAGACCAAAAGTAAAAATTTCATAATATATGGGACCAAAAGTGCTACTTTTTAAAAGTTACGGGACCAAAAGTGAGAATTCCATAATCAATGGGATCAAAAGTGGAAAGACTCTAAGTTACAGGATGAAAAATATTATTTCCCCTTATCAGACGAAAAAAAAGAATATATATATATATTCCATGTAAAGCATTCTGGCAATTTTTCTCGATCATAAATTCTTTGTAGTCAATGCAGTTCACACTAGGTTCCCAAATCCAAAATTTATTTTGAAAAAATTACTTAAGCAATGACTTAAATCACCGTAATCTATTGCAAATTAAAATTTGTGATCCATTTAAGGACAGCCTGATTAAAATCGCTAGAGAACCCCGTCTTAAAATTTTCGTGGTGGAAAACATAATCCATTGCAAGAACATTTAGTTCTGTCAACAAAACAAGATGGATATGAATTCAAAGTTATTTAACAATATTCTGTAAGACGAAGCAGAAATACATTCTTGTTAAATCATACGACAATTTTCTCTCTTAGTCTATGCGCCTCACACTACAGTAGATTTTTACATCTATAACTTATTTTGAAAATTGTATCTGGTAATGACTTCAATGAAAATATAAATGACAAAATGATTAGGCAATTTTATGAATATCAAATTAACATCCATATATTGTATTATCTATACTATTAGTAAAGCACCTTTTGGTATTTCAATATATTTGTACTAATATAGCCCTTTGAATCTACATGGAATTGACTACCTAGTTTACATCATTTTGTAGTGAAAATTACCAGCTAATAGTTAATTTACTAATTTTCACTTGACATCTTGCCTATAATCATCAAGATATTTTTATTTTTGTGATTATTTCAAATCTTCTGGAATTTTTTCTTGATCACATTCTTCATCATAGTCACTAATATAAAGAGTCGAGAGGTATCTCGTATGAGAAGAGTGGTATCTCGTGAGAAGAATAAGACGTCTTAGGTTTGAACATCCAGGCTATCATGGGCTTTGCGGTGTCGGACAACGAATCCTTTGGAGGTGAACGGGTGGCCTTAGGACTGTAGAGCCGTCTAGTCATCTTTTCATTGGTCTTGCTTGTTTCTGTCTTTTCTTTTGGTTCTTTGTAGTTTATTTGATCTTTTCTGTCGTGTCGTGGCTAGTTCTAACGGGTTACTCGTTGGCTAGTTTTCCCTTGTGTGCAAGTGAGTGGGGCTTCGGGGATTTCACTTTGGGCACCTCGCAGTGGCCATGTCTCAATGGATTCGACTATGGAACGTCTGCGGCGAGCACTGGTGTTAACGGAGGATGAGGCATTTAGTTTGGACTTAGCGACGTCGGAGAGAGTGGGGGATGGGGAGCGGAGAGGTTTTCTGTTAGTGGGTCGTCTCCTTACCCCTTGGGCATTTCGGTATGATGTGTTGATAAGTACGTTGACGGCGGTTATTCGGCCGGTAAGGGCAATGGAGGTTCGACTGCTAGTCGACCACCGGTTCTTACTTCGTTTCAATCACGCCGGTGACAGGGATAGGGCGTTAGGGGGTTCTCCATGGAGTTTTGACAGGAATCTGGTGCTTCTTAACACGGTAGATGATGAGGATAATCAGTCTTGTGGAGTTGAATTGGTGCCCGTTCTACGTACATGTGCATGGATTACCCATTCGGGTGATGACGCGGGATGTAGCAGAAGCGATTGGTAATCGTCTTAGGCGGTACATAGAGTTTGATAACACCCAATCAACGGGAGCTTTGGTAATAGTTCATTTATGTTTGGATGTTTGGAGACCAGTTAAACGATTTCTGCGACTGCGAGATTCGGGTAATGAATTGTTGGTGTCCTTCACCTACGAAAGGTTGCCTAATTACTGATATGGTTGCGGAATTTTGGGTCACATCCTTTGGGACTGCCCGCAGGCATAGAAGCTTAGTCGTTTGGGGAAGGGCTGGAATTGCAGTATGGGGCTTGGTTGAGGAAAATGAGGTCAATAAGGATGGGGGTGGAACAACAATATCGAGGGCTGAACAATCCGTGGGGGCAGCCGGCAGGACGGTGAGGGGCCAGGATTTTCGATTTCACAGCAGCATCAGGCGGTCGTGGGTTTAGTGGGATGGGAGACAGCTTCGATGGACGAACAATCGGTACCGACAGAAGTGGGAATAGTGGACCCTAAACAGCAGCGCGGAGTTGGGGAGACATGGGGAACGTGGAGGCATAGGGATGAACGTGGAGGAACAAGGGTGCAAATAGAGGAGGGGAAGCTATTGAACCCAACAGGTGGAAATGTGGGCCGAGGTGCCCAGATAAGGATGTCCAGCCCAATTGCCCAGCTCCCTTCAAACCAAACCTCACTCAGGCACCAGGCCACAACCCAACCTTACAGTGGTTGAACCATGCAAAGGGGTATAGGCCCCTTCGGGTTGCCCTTGTCAGCCCAACCCATGTCTATACCCAACAACTAGTCCAACCCAATCCCCGGTCATATCCACCCCAATCCCATACTTAACAACCAACCCGACCCAACTCCTGATCCTATCCAGCCCACTACCGATGACAGGGATAGGTCGTCGGGGAGGGGGTGGCCGACGGTTGCGGGGAGCGGGGAAATGAGAGGAGGTCCACTAAGGGGTCGGTACTACAGCGAAAATGTTAAGGTGGGTTCAGGTAAGTTTACATCTCGCTTTACCCTTGTTGATACTGCTGGTAACTCTAAATTTGAGATGTGGGATACGGCTTTGAGAATTGGTTTGGGTACTGCTGATTTGGGGTTGTCTGATCTGGATAATATCATTGTGTGGCAATGCTGAAATGGCGGCTGCTGCGGGGTAGCCCCGCCGAGCATTATGAGAGTCCTAGCATGGAACTGTTGGGGCCTCAGGGCAGCCTCGATAGTCCGGAAGCTCGGAGAGGTGCTCCGAGAGAAACACCCTGCGGTGGTTTTCTTAGGAACAACTAAATCTGGACAACGCCATTTTTAAGTGGTGAAACAGAGGCTAGAGGTGTTTGGGGTCAGTGTTCCAGCGGAGGGCTGGGCTAGTAGCATTGCACTACTTTGGTAGAAAGACATATATGTTCAGTTGCGGTCTTTCTCATGATTCTGTATAGATGTGGAGGTGCTATGCAGAGATAATGTAGCTGGATGGAGGTTCACGGGTTCTATGGGGCGTTCGAAACAGCACAGAGGAAGCAAGGGTGGGATACATTAAAAGCTCTAGGTCGACAGTTTGATGGTCCTTGGTTGTGTGTCGACGACTATATTGAGATACTATATACACATAAGAAAATGGGGGCTCCAAGGCCGTTGTGGTAGATGTCGGACTTTCGGCAAGCACTGGATACCAACGGGTTGAACGACCTCGGGTTCTCTGGTTCAAAATATACGTGGTGCAATCGCCGCTATGCTCTGGAGATCATTAGGGCAAGGCTTGATCGAGCATATGCGAATTCAGCTTGGGTGCACAGAGTTCTGTATTATTCGGTGTCACACCTTTCAGTATGCCAATCTGATCACAAGATGGTCTTTGTGGACATGACTGCGTACGTGGGATGTGGCCAAGGGGCTCGTAAACCTTAGTTTCATTTTGAGGCCCGGTGGCTGCAATCAGAAAGGTGCAATGGGGTTGTAGAGGAGACCTGGGTCGAGTGATTAGAGGGGGATATTGCTCACACGGTCCTGTGGCGGATGATCCATAATTGTAAAGTTGGTTCGCTTCAGTGGAATAGAACGGAGTTTGAGCGGCCTCGACACGAGATAAATCATATGGAGGAACAGTGCGCTCAGCTTCAGGACTGCGAGTTGACGTCATAAACGTACCAGGAACTGCAGACCTTCCAAGCTCAGTTGGCTGAAAATGAGGCACGGGAGTTGCTTAAGTGGCAACAGTGGAGTAAAGAGCATTGCCTAGCTAACGGGGATGGTAACACACAGTTCTTCTACTCTCAAGCTTCTGCGCGGAGATGTTACAATATGATCCACCGGCTCAAAGATAGTGAAGGTGTGTGGAAGGATAAGGAGGAAGAGATATAGGGGATCCTCTTTCAACACATTTGCTTGGTCTTTACGTCCAGTCGGCCATCCGAGGCGTGCATTAAGAAGGCGGCGTCCGTTGTCCCGTCCTGTGTAACCCCCAAAATGAATTCCTCGTTAGTGCAACCATTCACTATAGATGAGGTAACAAGACATATTTAGTATGTTTTCTTTTAAATCCCTAGGCCCTAATGACATGTCCCCAGTGTTTTTTCAGAAAAGCTGGAATATTGTAGGGCCTGATGTTGTTAACTCAGTGCTTAGAATCTCTAATAACCATATCGTACTGCACAAGACGAACTACACATACATCATTCTCAATTCCATAGTTAGTAACCAGAAAGTTGTGTCTCAGCTTAGACCTATGAGTCTATGCAATGTTGTGGTCAAAATTGCCTCTAAATGTCTTGCAAACCGATTATAAGGTATGATAGATTTCATTGTTTCCTCTACCCAGTTTACCTTTGTTCCTGGTCGTCTAATCACTGATAATGTCCTTCTCACTTTCGAACTCAACCATTTCCTAAAGGTCTCATCCCGGGTCAAAGAAGGGTTCGCCGCTATTAAGTTAGATATGAGCAAAGTCTATGATAGAGTAGAATGGCCTTTTCTTCGTCATGTCCTTGTTAGACTAGGCTTTGAGAGTAGATTTGTCAATCTGATTATGTTATTGGTTACATCGGTTTAATATTCTTTAACTTTAAATGGCGGTCAGTTTGGATATTTTCGACTGGGTCAAGGAATTCGAAAGGGGGACCTGTTGCCCCATATCTCTTTATATTTTGTGCAGAGGCTTTTTCTTGTCTGAGTCAGGAAGCGGAGTGAAGAGGGACACTGCACAGGGTGAGGATCAGCCCGTCGGACCCAAGTATATCTCACTTGTTGTTTGCTAATGATACTGTGCTCTTTTGTGTGGCACGAGAAGGTCAAATTGAGGAGATGAGGCTGGTGTTAAGGGTGTATGGACTAGCTTTAGGACAGGAGGTTAATTTCTCAAAATCCAGCATGGTCGTTAGCGGGGGCAGTGGGGAAAAGGTAAAATGGGCGCTAGCATGGCGGGTGGGAGAGAGTTTGGTGGTCATCTATGATCGCTACTTAGGATTGCCAGCGGTGATAGGATAGTCCAAGAGTGCTCTTTTCCATAACATTCGAAACCGGTTTTGGGGTCGGATTACAAGCTGGTATAGTAAGCTCCTGTCACAAGCAGGAAAGGGAGTTTTAATTAAGGCAGTGCCCCAATTGCTGCCCACTTATACCATGTCTTGCTTTAGACTGCCGGATCACTGGTTGAGGGCTTTGGAGGTGGCGATGAGGGACTTTTGGTGGCACAATAGGGGGAAAAGAGGGTGCATTGGGTGCTTGGCGGAAGATGTGCCGACCGCTACAAATCGGCGGGCTGGGGTTTCGAGACTTGAAAGCATTTAATCTTGCCCTGTTGGCTAAGCATGGGTGGCAACTTATTTCACAGCCGGAGTCCCTCCTAAGCCGAGTATTGAACGCTAGATGCTATCCTCATTGCTCGTTTTGTGATGCTCCGATTAGGTCCCAGCCATCGCTTACATGGAGGAGTGTGTTGTTAGCTGGGGGGGGGGGGGGTATTGATGGTGGGTGTGAAGAGCAAGTGGATTCGGGCGCCTTGGGGAGTGGCTGAGTGGATGGAGGCCAAGCAAAAAGAGGCTATTTTTGGTCAGAAGTGCATATACAGTAGCTTTGGAGATGGGGGCGAGACCTTGGGCAACGTCTTCCGTGCCTTTTTCGTCTTTGGCAGAGGGGTGTGATCACTTTTGGAGTCGACTATGGACAGTGGGGATACCTTCAGGGGTTC
Source organism: Sesamum alatum (assembly GCA_034509735.1). Classification (NCBI taxonomy): domain Eukaryota; kingdom Viridiplantae; phylum Streptophyta; class Magnoliopsida; order Lamiales; family Pedaliaceae; genus Sesamum; species Sesamum alatum. The sequence continues at coordinate 6,646,959 of JACGWO010000005.1, forward strand.
TTTAGGCCTAGTGCTTTTACTACAAAGTGGCGGCTACAATTGAGAACTTGGCCAAGCGCCAGTCCCTTTGCTTGTGTGACTTGCGCATTGTCTAACCTACCTTGGCAGCATCTTAATAACTGGACGGAGGGGGCCGAAGCCTGGTTTTCGGCGACATTTCAGCAGATAGGAAATGCGAATGGTTCATGCTTTCTAATGATTTCTTGGGCATTGTGGGGGAACAAGAATCGGAGGAGAATGAAAGGCGTGGTGCAAGATCCACAGGGGGTCGTCTGGGATGCCTTATGTTTGTTGCAACAGTATGTTGACACCTGAACAAAGGTGAAGCTGGGTCTTTTACGTTGAGTTTTTGATGTCCCTTAGAGGATATGTTAATGCGGTTGGTTTTAGTAGTTGTTTCATATTTAGTCATAGTGTGTTGATTAGGCGAGGAGTGTCTTAGTCCCCTGTGTTTCTGTTTTCTAGGTGTTAGGTTGGGAGTGAAACTGGTCTGTGTAATGTTGTTGCTCCTTGGGTTTTTATATAAATTTCATTGCTTTAAGCTCAAAAATATAAAGAGTTGAGAGAATTATGATTTTGGTCCCTACGCTTAACCACTTATGTGATTTTGGTCCCCTAACTTTTAGGCCTGACAATATTAGTCCTCAAACTGATAATTGTTTAATGGTTTTGGTTCTGTCGTTAGATTAGGCGTTAGAATTGACGGAGGCAACATTGGATGGATAAAAACCTCCCTTTTCCCGCCTTGGACCTTGCCTTTTTCATTAAATTCGTTAAAAATATCTATTTTCACCATTTTCTTCAATCTTTGAAGGCTTACTTGAGAGAGAATTGGCCAAAAAAAAAAAAGAGTTCAAACTCTACCAACAAATTTTCTTCTCATTCTCAAACAAGTTCAGAAGCTCAGTCTCCATTCTTCTATAATTGTCGATTTAAAATTTCATTGTTAACATCATGGATTCCTCGCAATCTGGGTAGAAAATATCATGCTTGCTCAAATTATCAGGTAGGTTTTGCGAATTTTCTAGTTTATATGATGTAATGTATTTGGATGTTGGGGTGATACTTTTTTTTTTTAATTCAAAAATAGGGATACTGTGGATTCATTAGCTGCCAAATTTTTTGTACTATCGTGATAAAGGTTCGAGGGTTCTACACTTTGGCGATTTGGAAATTTCAGCCTAAAGACTCTAAAATGTCAAATGGGTGTTGAAGAAAAGATTCAAGAAAATGGTTTAATTTGGTAAATAACATCAAATTATTGGAGAATTTGGGGAAACAAAGTGGAAAATTGATCTAGGGCTCCTTTGGGAAAACATGAGAGAGTTGGGAAAAAACATAAAATGGAGCACACAGTCAAACCCTAGTTTTGTTAGTTTTTTTCCCTCCCATTCTTGCCTCACGTGCATAGCACGTGACGTTTTCCGTCCATACTAATGACTCATCTAACGAATCATTTTTTTACATTTAAATTATTATAATATTTCTTGTTATAATATTTTAATTGAATTTTTAGTTACAAATATTTTGTTAAATTTCTCAATGTGAAATATTCTAAATAAATTTTCTAGAAAGTAAATATTAACAATATAATTAACAAAATAAAAATAATTTAAAAATTATATTTATATACAACTTAAGAAGGAAAAAAAAAGCAAGATGATACCTAATCTAGATGGGACTCTCCATCAACAGTGTCCGCATCGTCGTCGGGTGTCCAAGGATTAGCTTGAGGCTGGGACTGTTCGGGCAATAGAGGAAGGGGTAGAGTGTTCAGAATATACTCTAGCATCTCCTCGATCCTCGCGATTCAATGATCGAGATATGAGCATCCCGACTACGACGGTGGAGGCAGTGTCGCCGTATGAGACCAACTGAATTCTGATGGTCCAGCAAGCGTATTGTAGGCCTCAGAACCTAGACCAAAGACAGGCCCATAGGAGGAAAGGCCCCTATGCCTGCATGACTGCTAAAGTGGCGACACCTACAGGTGGTAGAAAGACATTCATCCACAAGATGGAGGGATGGCTACGTAAGCCGTCATAAGACATGAGTATCTAGATGAAACATCTGACACGTCTCACCAACCCCCTAGAAATCCGTGAGCATAGGCGACTGGAGGACCTATCTAAATGCAAGCTCTCAAACGAACCTAATCTCCCAATATCTGTCTCTCTATATGGATTTGCCAGAGGCTTATCTGCAAAAACTACCGACCTGAGTCCCAAGGAGTCTTGCTTCCTCTCCTGGTGTGGAACTATAGTTATAAAAGCAAGTCTCGTCCCCCCGGTATAGGGTAACGCATGCTTTTGCAACCCACACACGAAGCTATCACCTTTTGAGCATTCTACTGCCATCTTCCTATTTATTATTGCTTTCATTTGTTCAAACATCATTTTTTCACAATTATTTGCTGACTTGAGCATTAGAGTGCTAAGGTAATTTTTGCAGATCTCCTTTTTAGGCTTGTAAGAAATTTGGCTGAAAGGACTCAAATCTAAGATGTCTTCACGAGCAACTTTGGCTCACATCAGTCATCATTAACCTTTCTATATTACTAGAATCATGAGGCACATTCGGATAGGTGAGGATAACCACTTATATATTGTTAACTTTTTTTTAATTAAAGTTTTATTATTTGAATTATTTTTTTTATAGATAAAAAAGAATATTTTAATATACAAAAAGTACATATATTACCTAAATCCAGAGAATGTTAATTAATATCTATTGAGAGAAAAAGAGTACGACGAATCAATGTTGAAGGTGGCTGACGCCAGAGCTCAACTGGCCTAGTGGCTATGGCTGACTGATCAGATTTGGCTCCAACTGCTGGAGTACTGGCATGCCCAGACTTCAAGGCTGTCATGGCCAAGAATAAGGCCAACTAGGCGGCAACCTAGTGGCAGCAGCTACCATCTACTGCGGGGGTTCATCCTCAGTTGCATGTACAAACTGAAGATGGTAAGTGTCCTTTTTTTGTTGGTTTTAAAGCTTTTATGATTAATTAATTACTTACGTTTTTTTTTCTTTTTTTTGGTTCTTGGACAAGAGATATAGCTAGGTCGGCCTGTCAAGATCGAGGCGTTCTCCAGATGCTACAAGAAGAAGGATGATGAGCAATGGAGCGGCTCAAGGGCAGAGGAGTTCGAGGTAAGTTGCTTATAGAGATTGTTATTATATTTTTTTAATTTTGTTAATTTTTTTTTTAATTTAATTTACTATATAAATAATCTTACTTATTGTAATTCACTAATTAAATATTTTTTACTAATTATAATTAATTTAATTAATATATTACAATACAATAATGTAATTACAATTTTAAATTTATTTTTCAATAACTAATAAGCTTGAAAATTTACATAAAAAATATAATTACAAAATTTAATAATATCCGCTTCTCCGACAATTACGTCTTTGCCGTTGTCGCCTAGGTCATCGTATTTTTGGACTTGCTGATTCAGTTTGTTCTTGATCATCATAATCGGGGTTTGCATCTTTTAATGATGATGTATTCGTTGGTGCTTCCACTTCATTTTATAATGTCACGCCCAAGGTAGTCAGAGTGACAGAAGGCCTTGAAAATATTGAAATTCACTACACGGGGGCCACGACCTCACAAAACTATCACGAGTCAGATGGGATTTTTGACGACGATGAAGTTGCAAATGATCCAGAAGATGACAGTTTTGCACACTACTCAAATAGAGCTTCCGAGCCCAACGAAGTAGAATTTCCAATACCCCCTAAATCCCGAGCATGATATTAACGTAAATGTGATGGCCGAGACATTAGCCCCTAATACACAAGGTACGCCATCAACACACCAAACACCAATTCAACCTTCTTCTATACCAACAACAGACAATGCTCATATATTTTATCGTTCTATACCTTTTTTTTCAGCAAACACTTCCGGAGATACCTGCGGACTCAATCGATGTCCCATCTTTGAAGTATGCAAAATATTATGATACAAATCAAGGCAAGCTCAATGTGGACATAGTTTTCATAAATAAAGAACATTTGATAGGAATGTGAAAGATTACTCAATACGACATGCATGTAGCAAGTATTTTGTTCTAGAGAGCATCCCCAAGAAGTGGAAAATCATATGCAAACATAGCGCTCGTGATACTCGTAAACAGCTTGGATGAATATTTACTTATGCAAATTCATTATTCATATTTTTTTGATAATATATTTTTTTTCTTTTGCAGAAATATGGTGTAGGTGGTACCTCTGAGGAATAGATAAAGCTAAGCTTGGTCGTTGGGTGATTACAAATATGGAGGTGACCACGCGTGTGTTATATCTGAACTGTCTCTCGAGCATTGCAATTTACATAGAGGTTTTGTTGCGTCCTTGTTATTGGGACAAATTAAATGCGGCCCTGCATATGGAATAAAGAATGTCATCCAAACTTTGAAGGACTAATTAGGTTTCGACATATCATATGCGAAGGCATTGTACAATTTGAAGATGGCCTCTGAGACTGTCTATGGGACGTGAGAGAACTCTGTTCAAAAGCTCCCCAGTTACCTTGGCGCACTTCAGAAATGGAATAACGGAACAATTGTTGAATGGGAGCACAAATCATTCCAGCGCTCAACTGGTGAGTATGTGATCAAATATGTATTTTGGGCTTTCAAACCATGCATCGAGAGTTCCAATATTGTTGCAAAGTCATAAGTGTAGATGGAACTCATTTATACACGAAGTACAAACACAAAATGTTGATTGCAGCTGCAATGGATGTGAATCAGTAGGTATTGCCCCTCACATTTCCCATTTGCTATTGTTGATGAAGAATCGTATCTATTTTGAAAATGGTTTCTTCAGATGTTGAGCAGACACATCATCAGGGGGTGTCGGGAATGTGTCTTATATCTGACCGCAATTCTGGCCTCTTATCTACAGTAAAGACATTCCTAAATTTGTTCCTCCTCGTGGTGTTCATAAATATTGCTTGAGGCACGTGTGTTCAAACTTCAACAATCAATTTAAGAACGTGCAATTGAAGGATCCCTGCTGGAGAGCTGGATTAGAATATCAAATTAGGAAATTTAATCACACCATGGACGAGATTAAGAGTATAAAACTAGAAGCACACCACTGGCTGGAGCAAATTGATAAGGAAAAGTGGACATCTTTTCATGACGGTGGATGGCGATGCGGTATTCTAACCACCAATATGTCAGAATGCGTCAATGGGGTTTTAAAAGAAGCACGCCGCCTTCCTGTGACTGCAATTGTGGAAATAACTTTTAACCTTTCAGTCCATTATTTTTTTTGAGAGGATGGTGAATAGTACTACAATGATAAGCAACAATCAATCGTGGATGGACTATGCATATAAATTGTTCCAATAGTGGTCCGCCAGATCTATCGAGCATGTGGTGACGACATTCGATCAAATTGAATAGACCGCCTCTGTGGTTACAAGACACTATTATGGATAAGGGTGTAACACTCACGTTTTAAAAATTCCAACGCAGGAGTGTTCAGTTGTGGTAAGTGGATTCAATTTGGAATTCCATGCTCTCATGCTCAAAAGGTATGCGCTGCACATAGGCTTAACGTTGCATCAATGATTAAGCAATATTATGCTTTAACGCCTTACTGAATAATATATTCTAATTCTTTTCAACCGATAATGGCGGAAGACTATTGGATATTTTAAATTTTTAATTGGTCCACGACGATACTCTTCGTACCTCAACTCGTCCAGGTCGACGCCAAAGTACCAACATTCCTAATGAAATGTATTGGCCACAAGCTCGTGCAAGGCAACAAATTCGCACTCAATCACGACAAAATCAAGGTCCTTCGAGTCAAAGTAATGTCTAATGGCAGGGTTGTAGACGGCAAAAATAATGTACCTAATACTTGAATATACATTTTTATGTAGTTTTTTAGTGTATTAATTCTAATTCTAAATTTTTATAATTATAATTTTTCTAAATTATCATAAAGTAAATTACGTTTAGATTGTATTTAAATTCCACAAAACTTTTAAAAATATATTAATTAATTTAATTAAAACAAATTAACAATTTTTTTTTTTAGCTCGCTACCCCAGGCAGCGACCCTGGGGTAGCGACCAAGAGTCGCTGTCTGGGGTGGCGATCGACCAATTAAAAAAAAAAAAGAATCAGGCTCACAATCGGCTATATTTTTGTAAAGTACATCACTGATACGGTACACTTATAATTATTATTTTTTTAATAAAAAATATAAATTGGCCCAAATTAGCTATACATTCATAGAAAAGTGTTGTGTCAGCAATAAGAATTGAAGCAAGCCTCGGGATTTATTTATTTTTTCTTTTGTTTAGTCATGTGGTGGTGCCGTGCACCACTTGCTAGTCTCCACTCCAAATTTCCGACCTCTTTTTTCTTTTCTTGGTAAATTTAAAATTCTGTAATTTAACCCTAAAAATTGAGAAGGTCAAAGTTAGTCCTTAAAGCTTTAGTATATTTATATTTCAATTATACACTACAATTTATTTCCTAGTCAATTTTATATATTCTTATTATTACAATACAAATAATTCTATTATACAAGACTATCATCCCATGCATTGATGGGATTCGAATCCATGATCTTTAAAATTATGGGACCTCAATCTAAGTCAATTAATTAGTGACTCATGTTTTGAAGTTGTTTAAACAATTTAACTGAAATAACTTACTAAGAATGTTAATTATATATTCTCTTCTTTCTTTTTTCAAAAGAAGTGACTACTAAATAAGATCCTCACAGGAATGAGTGAAATTCAAGTTATAATCAATTTAAATAGAAGACACCTTCTTTCTTTTTAAGTTTATGAAACCTTGTTTGTTTTTATTATGCTGATAAGAAATATTCTCATTCCGATTAAATAATTAGCCAATAAGAAATTTTAATTACAATGAAATAATTCAAAATTTTAGCAAAATTAATATTTTATCAAAATTAGTTTAGATTTGTGCAAGCACTACCTCGCTATATATAATAGTATAGATTTGAAAAATAAAGTGAACATCTATGCTATTATATAAAAGAATCTTTTTTTAACTCACAAATGGCAGTTAATGGCACCGTCGCACCACTTTTTTGTAATGCCAAAAATAACCCTCAACTGATATGATAACTACTTTATCCAACTTTTCAAATTTTATATTAATTGGTAAATTAATTTTTTCTTTCTTTCCTTCTTTTTTTTTAATGTGATGTATTAGTTTATATATTTTACTCTTATTTATAATATATTTTAAAAAATAAAAAATTATTTTATTATATGCACGCAAGAACAACGTGCCACGACAGTTAGTAGCAACTAAAAAGGATTTAATGCAATTTACTTCCCTGTGATATTGCAAATGAGCAAATTACACCCCTATGAAAAAAAAAATATAAATTTCCTCCCTGTGTTATTTAAAATGGAGCAATTTACTCCCCCTCCCTGTCTAGGGAGGTAAATTGCTCCATTTTAAAAAATACGAGGAGGTAAATTGATTCACTTTTAAAAATATAGAGAGACAAATTATTATTTTATTGTTTATAGGGAGATGATTTGCACATTTGTGATATCACAGAGGATTGCTCGCATATTTTCCGAACTAAATAATAACACTAAAAAGCTAATGAAATAAATGCAGTTCAGTATTTGATGCTATCAATATAGTTAATTGAAACCTAACAAAATATTCGGGCACCGAATATTCAGTTCTGTAGCTGGTATCAACCAAACTTTAGCTTTTGACAGTGTTGGGTCAATTTATTTAAATTGTGTTCAGCCCATAAGTGGTCGAATGTTATTCATAGTAATAACATGAAAGTGACAACACGAAAATTTCAGCTGTAGCGGCCAAATGCATCACATATTTTCTAGCTGAGAGGAAATGTGGTAGGTAATGGAGCATGAAGTAATAATTATTTAATGAAATTTTTCATTGCGAAAGTAAAATGCCATGTGCGCACAAGTTAATTTTGTTTTTCTGTTTTTTTTTTTTTCATTTTAGGGCCTATTTTTTTTTTTTAACTCATAATATTGCATTTCATAACTATAAGAGATTGCAATTTCAGTTCCAAATTTTAATTCTGTTAAATTTCTAATGAAAATAGCATGTGCATAGCATGAGCTCTCTTAAGTCTTGAGGGAAACTAAAACTGTTTTGACCAAAAATTTAATGGAATTAAGGTTTGGAACTAAAATTACAAACTTTTAATTTGGAGTTATGAGAGATGAAAGGTTTAAATGCATTTTTGGTCCCGTAATTTAGATCATTTGGGATTTTCGTCCTTCAACCTTTTATGATAGCATTTTGGTCTTTCATATTTTTTTTTCCGATTTCAGTCCTTTTTTTTTTTTTTTTTTTTTGTCGGAGTTCACCCTTCTTACCAGAAAAATGCATGTGTATCTCACTTGACCTTTTAAAATTGGGACTACCGTTCCTATTGCCTCATTTTTGCTTGTACTTTTATCGTTTAACTTTTTAGGTCAATATTTTGGTCCTGCATCGTAATTTCAGTCTTTTTTTTTCGACCGGAGTTTACCCTTTTTGTCTATGCAGGTGTACACAAGCAAAAAAAAAAAAAGAAAAGAAAAAAATCTAAAATCATTAAAATTAAAAAAATGAAGGACCAAAATGTTAGCCTAAAAGGACAAAAACATCAAATAATCTATGTTACGGAACCAACAATACATTTAACCTAAGGTGAAGTAAGTTAAAAAATAATAAAAATAAAATCACAATAAAACTAACTGGTGGAACATAAATTGCAATTTTTCCAATTCCATGTATATATATATATATATTTGAGGGTAAATTATAGTCACCTCCCCTGAGTTCTGATATAATTAAAAATACATTTTCATTGACTTTATCGTCCGTCTAACAACAAGCCCATCCGTTAGCCTCCGTTAGTTTTCATCCAATTTTGTGTTAACCTACACAAAATGCCCTTTTGAATTATAAATTATAATTTTATATATTTTTTATAATTGATTAATATATTTTATGGACTAATATTCTTCATGGATGATTTATTTTACCCACGCTCAGATTTTTTTATATGTTTTTAAAAAAAATTAAAAAAAATCAGCAATGGTAAAGTAGTACTTTTCATATCACCGTCTAGGGGCTACATAATTATTTTCCATTTGAGGTAGGTATTTATAATTTTTTAAACAACGAGTAAATACTTATAATTATGTCAAATCTAAAGAAAAATATTTATAATTTAACCTATATTTGAGCTTTCACTAAGGCGCCGACACTCGTAGCCTTGAAGGGGTGAGAAAAGTAACCCAATCTTTCACCCCCTTCTGTCCCTCTTTCACATTAAGAGTGTGTCTGGCTAAGGTTATAAGCTCCAAAATTTTGTTTGACAATTTTTTTTTTAAATGTAAAATCTTAAAAAAAGATGTTTTGGATCTTATAAGCTCTAAAAAAAAAGGTTAATATTTTCAACTTTTTTAAAAACATCTTATAAGCTCTATAAGAAATAGGTTACTAGTAATTTTGGCACACCCTATGTGGGTGCAACTTCTATAAATATTATGTTAAAAAAATTTCTTATAAAATCTTATTATTTAATAAAGTATATACAAAAAATAGGCTTAATTGTATTTACTGCCGTATATATTGGGGGATGACAAAATAAGGACCCTAAATATAGGGGTGGGAAATAGTGGCCCAGAATCAACTTTTTTTTGTGGCAATTGTAGGACTCCGACCACCGGATATTCAAAAGTGGCCGAAATTTACTGATGTGGGCAAATTTAGGGCTTTTTTTTGGGGCTTTTGCTGACATGGAATTGTAATAAAAAATAATTGCCAACTAAGTTATTTTCTTGTATATTTTTTTTTCTGCCACATAAATACTTACTTGAAAAATTCCTCGCCACACAAGCATTGGCATGGAAAAAAAAAAAAAAATTACTTTTTTTATTTGGGTGTTCTTTTTAGTGACTGGATATATATTTTATTTTATCTCTCATCTACCACAAAAACAAATTTTGAATTTATATTTTATACTAGCTGTCGTGGCACAATTCTGTGTGGATATAATAAATTATCTTACACACTTTAAAATATATTAGAAATTAGAATAAAATATAAAAATAATTTAATGTATTGTCGATACAATGAAAAAATGTAAAATGGGGGGACCGGGGAGGGGAGGGGGTTAATCTTTTTTTTTATTAATTTATATTATAAAATAATTTTATAATTTATAATTATATACATAATATAAATTTAAAATTTATTTTATACAATTTTTTTCTATGTCAACACTTATGTGGCAGGGTATTTTTAAAATATGCCCAGTCAGCTTTTTTCATCAATTTAAAAAGCCCTAAAATTTGTCCATATCAGCAAATTATGGCCACTTTTGAATATCCGCTGGCCGGAGTCCTACAATTACCAAGAAAAAATTAATTTTAGGGCAGTATTTGTCACCCCCTTAATATACGGGGCAGTAAATGCAATTAAGCCCAAAATAATAAATTAATATTAAATTTATAAAAAAATTGTGATAAAAATGATCAATGAAAATTAAAAAAATAAAGTAACATAAAAGAAATAATGCGGGAGTGGAAAGTTCGATAAAACAAATGTAAAACAAAAAAATAGATCATAAATTGGGAGACAGTAAATTAGTATTCTTTATTAAGGTACATATAAGACAAAAATATTATTTCATTCACACAGTCTCTCTCCACTCACTCTCTCTCACACACACACAGACACATATGCACATAGACATACTCTGTTTAGGATTTTCAAGAATTTTATTGCTACCTAATTTTTTTTTTGCATTAAAAAAAGAAAGAATGCTTCATTACTAAATGATAAATTATTAAAGTTAAACAAATATAAGATTGCAATTGATGTTATATTTATTAATAAAATATAAACTCAAAACATTATAAATCATACGACTAGAAATTAATAGTCATTTCATCAACAAAGAAAATATCAATTATATATCAATATTAATATTCGACTATCATGGATGTACGTATATATTATTTTTATTCAAAATTTAAGATCATAGTCCGTCATTTTTATATTTTTGTAAAAACAATAATCTAATAAATTTCTATTTGAAATTAAACTAATGATTACTATTTGTGAAATTATTTAAAAAATATTTGAATACAAAATATGTCAAGAAATACCAATTTATTTGATTCTAATAGTACTATGTCGTTTTTGGTCATTTTACCAATAAATTTTTTTTTATTATATCAAACAACCTAACTAACATCTTATAAGATGTGAGAACATCTTATAAGCTTTTAATACCCTTATAAGATGTAGGAACTTATATGATGCATTAGAAAAGTATAGCCTAACACACTCTAAGTGGGTGTTTGGGAGATCTTTTTAAGTGCTTTATGAGCTTTTAATTAAAAATAAGCTCAAATTAAGTGTTTTTGCAAAAATGGCTTTTGCTTTTGCTTCTCAAATTTAAGCCGCTTGCAGCACTCAAATTATCAAAGGACCAGCTTTTGCTGCTTAATTGCATTTTTGTAAATATTTAGAAGCTATTTTTGGATATTTTTGTCCTCAATTTTTTTTAATAATCCTGTTAAATGCTTAAATAGGTGGCCATAAAAGTAAATGTACTACATAAGTGATTTTTCCACAATTTTTTTTTCTTAAAACTTATAACTTTTTTTTTACTCTTTTATACTAATTTCAACCAATTCCAATCTTTACTACAACTAAACTATCAACTTTCTATGTAACTTTTCACTTTTTTATCAATAGAATAGTTTGCAAACACCCCAAGTACAACAGACCTAGCTAGGGCTAACCCAATGAGATCACCCCTTCTCTCCTTCTGTCAGACTAAGGGAGCATTTGCGCGAGTTTCATAAAAGCGCTTTTCAACTTCTACATGCTGAGTTTGGGATGCCAACTTTTATTTTTGGAACTACTACGAAAAACACTTTTAAAACAATAGCTGAAAGTACTTTGGGGGTGCTTCTAGCTGCTTTGGCTTTTTATAAATAAATTCAACTTTCTTTTAGACTACTTTACCCTCATTATAATAATTTCAATTCGATTTTACCCTTTTCAATTTATTTTCAAAATTGCTCATTGATGTTAGCATTTTCAAATAATTTTAATGATTTATTACTAACAAAATTTATAATGTCATATATTTAATATTTCAAAAAAATTTATTTTCTTTATTATATGATATTATTCCTAAATCATAGAAAAAATATAAATTAAATTGCTATGATTAATTAAAAAAATATTTTTTTTTTTCAATCGTGCAAGTTTATTTATTGTGTATGAATGAACAATATATATATATATATATATATATATATATAAAACATAATCATTGAGACTATTCACCTAAGGGCTACATATGCATAGGCGTGGACAACCTCAATGAGCTCTATTTTACCAAATGGAATATAACATACTTTTTCAGATTACTATTAAAAATATTAGTATTCATCCAAAAGAGATCTAAATTGATTATCTAATAACTGTTTTTTGATTAAAAAAAAAATAAAAATATTGGATTTATCAAAAGAATCTAATCAATATTATCTAACAAGTTTTTGTTTTAAATAATGAATAAAAAATATTAATATTTATACGAAAGATTCTAATCAATATTATTTTTTTTAATCTTTTTTTAAGTATATAAACATGTATATTCAATATCTATTTTGACATACATTGAATAAAATCAAGAAAAAAATAAATTAAAGTTATTTCTAGAAATTCAATATTGAGACTACAAAATATATTTATATGTATTTTCGTTTTTATATCTATAAATCTATTTAAGCTAAGTTAAATATATTAGTACAAAAACCGTGAAAATATGATAAATACACTAATAATTGATATATATATGTACTAGGACAATGTGCATTGGAAGATTGAATAAGTCAAAGATACCGACTAAATATTCATGTTTACACACGAGGGCAGATGTAATATTTTGGCGTTTAGAAAAGTTATGATAAAAGATAGGTCATTCAAATAAAATCATCGATGAAAAAGCTTAAGATTAAAAAGTTTCTCAATAATAGAAGGCTGAAATATTTCTACACTTACATTTATCAAGGTAAAGGATAATTTATACAAGAAAACGTTAAAGTGTTCATTTTTAATCATTATTTTTAGATACTCATGTTGTTTTTTTTTTTTGATAATATATGATTCTTTTTTGTTTGTTTGTTTGTTGAATATTTAAACATGCAACAAAAGGTTGCAAGATTGGGGATTTAATAAATTATCGACAAATTGAGGGCGATGAAAACTCGACTCTTCCGTCTACGCCAATGAGGGCGAAAGGCTGGGAAAATATTCAACAAATTGTTAGAAGATCTACTTGTTTATTCAGTTTTAACACTATTTGTGATGAATTTCAAATGTACTAGCAGTTTAACTTTGTTTGTTTCTTAATTACTGTAGGCTAAGCTTAATCTTTGTCCATTTTTTAATAATTTTAAGCTAAGTTTAATTTCACTGATATTTTCAAATTGCAACGATAAAAACAAATTCAAACTATACCTTAGCAAAGCTACTTATATGCTTTAAATATAAAATCGAATAAATGACTATATAATTTATAATCAGATAATTAATTGAAAATCAAATCAATCTCTCATCACAAGCAAATAAATACTTACACGAGTAAAATATAGTTGGTTTTATGCCATGAATTTCATCATTATGATAACTAATTAACGTTGGTTTCTTAGTTGAGAGAGCATAAATATCGTAGGGGTGTGTCGGTTCTTATTCTTTGCACTCGTTGAAGCAGGGAATGGAATAGAAAATTAAAGGCATATATGTTATTATGAATAAACTAGATTTGGATGTTGGTGCCAAGAGCACATCCTTAAAGTACTGATCATTTTTGAATAAAGTAAAACACAAAATAAATTATTGGTTAAAAAATTAGGATATGTCTTTATCTGCAGTCAAGGAGACATCAATTAAGTAGTTCATATAAAGGTATTGACACTCATAGAAGATCAAATGTATAAAATGAACTGTGGCTATACTCCATCAACAATATCATAACATAAGCAATTTATAATAAAATATTAAAAAGTTATAAGAATCTATGATTGTACGGATATTTTTCTAAATAATTAATGATAACTCATTCAATTCAAGAAAACTTATATATATATATATATATATTTGGAACTAATATATAGAGGTAGATAATTTTTGTTCAACTTTATAAGTATATAGAGGTAGATAATTTTTGACTATTTATTATTATAGTCAAAATTGAAATTGAAAATATTCTCTGTGCCTTGGCACGGGTTTTGTACTAGTTATATTATATAATGGGAACATAATTGAATTAAACATCTAATTTTTCTATTACTATTGAATATTTCAATAATATAAATGATAATCATTTTGTAAAAAATTAAATATGAGATATACATATTCAAATAAAATTTATTATTTTTGAGAAAAAATAATTATTATAATCAAGAAATAAGTGCAAATATTAAGCAAAACTAACATCTTTTTAATACATGGAGACAAAATGATTTTTAATCAATTAAACTTATTTTAGAAGTGTTTTTTTCCCAAACACTATCCAATTTAACTTTTATTTGCTTTTCACTTTTTTTATAAATATTACTCAATTTTAATTCTGTTACAATTTTTAATTTTTTCTAGAAAAATTATTTACTTAAAAGCAAAATTATTGCGGTCCCTAACTACAACAAACACAGCTAGGGCTAATGCTAAAATGTAGGTAACGTACACTGGATACCGATGGCTCTCAATTCAAGGCTGAAACCAATTGGTAGGCAGTTACTATCATGTGAAGTCGACTGACAAAGGCTCAGATTATAGATGGCAATAAAACTTGTTGGAAATTTGGCCCAAGTTCCCTCAATGGTTCAGCCCAATCGCCCCCGGTCCAACCCTGGATGGCCTGATTACTCTGTGTACCCGAAGCCCAAGCCCATTGGCCCATTTTCTTCTCCCCTTTTATATTGGTTTGTTGACCGATGTGACCTAACCTTAAGTGGCTCCTCTTCTTCTTAGCCTCACTCTCTCTGTGTTTTCTCCCGACCCCTCGAATCTGTGCCTCCATGGTTTTCTCCCCCACCGCCGTGATTCGCCTATGTTGGCGAATCGACACTCTCTCACTCCCTCACTATAAAGCTTTCTTTCTTCTCATGGCAGAGATAACCTGAACATTCCCTTTCTCCCCCTCTCTTCTCTTGAGTTCTATTCTTCGATAAGTTCAAAACCTCTTAGTGACAGCTTTGTGCTAACCTTTGTGTAAGGGTTGCCTAAATCGGCCTTCTGAGTTCGATGCCTTTGTGGTACCTGAGTAATCAAAGCAATTGGTTGGACAACCGGCGTTTGGGGCTGAGGGCTGACCCACCTGGATCAGGGAACCCTGAGCCGTTTCTCAGTGCTGGATGTTGGGTTTGTTTTTTGTTTCCGCTTTCTTACTATCTCTATTTAAAAGTTTTACAAAACCCCCAATCTGCAATTTTTCAAGGGTTTTCTGAAACCCTAGTCCCCGCCTATAATAGTAAGATAGATTCAGTTTCAGTGTTTGTCACTGGAGGACTTCGGTCCAACAGTGGTATCAGAGCCTTCGGGCTCTCGCTGGCTTCAGAAGGTTTGGTAAGGGCTGCTCGATCTTCTCTACTTTATTGCTTAGTACTGGTATTGCTTACTTTGTTATCCTGCTTTATATTGGTATTCTTTATTATTCTGCTTAGTGCCAGTTTATTGCTTTGTGCTGGAATCCTGTTTTTGTGAGTTACCCTGTGTTGGTACTCTGCTTAGTGCTAGTATATTATTATATCTTGGTTCTGTATTCTGCTTAGTGCTGGAATATTGCTTTGTGCGAATATACAGTTGGTATCACTTACTGTGTGTTGGTATCTTGCTTAGTGCGTACTCTGATAACTTAGTCTGCTGTGTGCAAAACTACTATTCTATTTACAAACTGCTTAGTGCATAACATTCAGACCTAGACCAAAAGCCTTTCCTTGCTTCTCACCTGGCTGGGTCCCTGAGACCGTCGGGTATTTGGTTGAGGGCAGGAAGGTTCCCCTTTCATCAATACTGCATTTGTTGCATAATTATCTTTGTAATATTTATCTCTTTTAATCTGTGTGATGGCTGTCTATAATTTGCAACCGTTTGATGGAAAATCTGATTTCTCCATATGGCAGCAAAAAATGAAGGGTATCTTAATACAACAGAAAGTTTTTAAGGCAATAAATGGGAAATATGCTGAAAACGTTTCTGAAGAAAAACGGTCTGAAAACGATGAATATGCATACTCATCAATAATCTTGAACTTGTCTGATAATATCCTAAGGAAAGTAGGTAAACAAGATAGTGCTAGGGTTCTGTGGGAAAAATTAGAGGAGTTATATACTGAGACTTCCCTGCCTAGCAAACTGTTACTACTTGAAATATTCTTTAGTTATAGACTTGATTTGATTAAAACCATTGATGAGAATCTTGATGAGTTCACTAAACTGGTCCAAGACATTAAGTTAACAGGAGACAAGAATATTGATGATTACACTTCTATAGTCCTGTTAAATGCTATACCTGAAACCTATAGTGATGTCAAGGCCGCCATAAAATATGGAAGAGATCAGGTTAATCTGGATACAGTAGTTAATGGCTTGAAAAGCAAAGAAATGGATTTAAAAGCTAATAAGGCTAGTACTTCCCAGACTGAAGTTAATTTTGTAAGAGGAAGAACCAAGAATTGAAACTCTGAACATAAGTATAGAAAGAACAGTACAGGGAAAAGAGAAAGCCGAAGTAAGTCTAAATCAAAAGATGACAAGTATAAAGACCGAAAATGCTATAACTGTGGGGGTAAAGGGCATTTCATAAAAGACTGTAAAAAGCCCAAGAAATAAAAGAAAGAAGAAGCCAATGTCACTTTTAAATAAGACTCTGGAGAAGTCTATATGCTATGTGATGTTAACTCTGCTAAATCTGCTCCTTGCATGAATGAGTGGTCAATTGATTCTGGATGCACATTTCACATGTCACCTTTTAAAGAAATCTTCACAAACTATAGAGCATGTAACATGGGTTGTGTATCCATGGCCAATGAAAAGTTATGTGAAGTAAAAGGCCTTGGTGATGTCTGTGTGACTTTTGAAAATGGTTATGAGTTAACCTTAAAAGATGTTAGACATGTGCCTGATTTGTGTCATAACCTCATATCATGTGCTGCTCTAGAAGAGCAGGGTCTAGAGGGTAGATGGGGCAAGGGAGTAATGAAAATCATGAAGGGATCATTAATGATTTTCAAAGCTGAAAGAAAACGAAACTTATACATATGTTCTGTAGTTTATAATTCCCTTGTTGCACATGTTTCTAAATTTGACAAAACAGACTTGTGGCACAAAAGGCTTGGTCATATCAGCATGAAAGGTCTTGAGCTTTTGCATAGAAAGGGTTTTCTGAAAGAAAAACTTGAAAAACTGGGTTTCTGTGATGAGTGTACTCTAGGAAAACAGCATTGGACTCACTTTCCTACATCACACTACCCACACACTGCATCATCATCATGCATTCTTGACTATATACATGCTGATGTATGGGATCCTGCAAATGTGCCTACACATGGTGGAAACAGGTATTTCTTATCTATCATTGATAACTTTTCTAGAAAGGTCTTTGTGCTTTTAATGAAAAACAAGTCAGATGTGTTTGAAAAGTTCAAGAACTGGAAAACTCTTGTTGAGAATCAAACTGGAAAAAAATTAAAAGCACCAAGGATAGATAACGGTATGGAATTTTGCAACCAGCAATTCTCTAAACTCTGTAATGAGTGTGGTATTAAAAGGCATAGAACCACACCATATACACCTCAGCAAAATGGGGTTGCAGAAAGAATGAACCGAACTATGCTAGATAAGGTAAGATGTATGCTGGTCAGTTCGGGCCTACCGAAAACTTTATGGAGTGAGGTTGTTTTTACTGCTGCATATCTCATTAATAAATCTCCTTCTGCGCCTTTATCTTGTGAAATCCCTGATGCATATAGTATGATAATCATGTGAATCTCTCTGAACTTCGTGTTTTTAGTTGTGCTGCTTTTACTTTACAAAAGGGAGATAAACTAGATCCTCGATCACGAAAATGCATTTTCATTGGGTACCCCGGGGGGGTGAAGGGATATAGGCTATGGCTTGGAGAACAACCAGGTTTTAGGGTAACAGTATGTAGAAATGTGGTTTTTAATGAACATGATATGCCCTGCCTCAAAGATACACCCTCCAGTCGTCTAGATTCAGACATTGAGTATATACCAAATAAGGTGGAGGGCGCTCCAGAAAACAATCACCCAAATGATGAAACTAGGGAGGAAATTCAGAATAATAATGAACCTATAACTGAGAATACTCACGAAGAAATTCCTCAGATCAGTAATAGGGAGAGAAGAGAGAGAAAACTTCCCTCTAGGTTTAGAGATTTTGTTTTGAGTGTTGAAAACCCTGAGCCAACTTCATATGAAGAAGCTTTATAGTCTAAAGAATCCAAAAATTGGCTGAGTGCTATGCAGGAAGAAATGAAATCTCTGAATTCTAATAAAACTTGGATTCTTGTCCCAAAGCCCAGTAAGGGCTATATAGTTGACTGTAAATGGGTTTTCAAGTTAAAACAAGAAACAAATTCTAACAGGTTTAAAGCCAGACTTGTAGCAAAAGGCTTTACTCAAAAGGAAGGAATTGATTATTCTGAAATATTCTCTCTTGTGGTTAAATATACAACTGTTAGAATCATACTTGCTCTTGTTGCTCAATATGACTGGAAGTTGAAACAGATGGATGTAAAAACTGCATTTTTACATGGGGATTTAGAAAAACAAATATACATGAAACAACCATGTGGTTTCGTTGATAAGAAATTTCCTGATCATGTTTGTCTTCTAAAAAAATCTCTCTATGGTCTGAAACAGTCACCTAGGCAATGGAATAAGAAATTTGATTCTTTCATGCATTCTTTAAAGTTCAAAAGAAGTGCTTATGATCCTTGCCTGTATTTCAAGTTTGAATCTGCGAGTCCTGTCTTTCTTGTTCTCTATGTTGACGACATGTTAATTGTGAGTCCCAATTTAGAGTTGGTCACTAAATTGCAACATAGTCTTTGTAAGAACTTTGGAATGAAGGATCTAGGAGATGTAAAACGGATTCTAGGAATGACGATAGAGAGAGATAGGAGTAAATCCACAATCCTTTTGAATTAGTCAGCATATGTTAAAGATGTTTTGAAAAAATTTTCAATGTCTGATTCAAAGCCATCATCTGTTCTACTGGCTACTTATTTTAAGCTCAGTAAAGAACAAAGTCCTAAAAATGAACAAGAAGAAGAACATATGAGCAAAATACCATATTCAAATGCTATAGGGTCAGTCATGTACCTAATGGTCAGCACACGACTAGATATAGCATATGTTGTGAGTTGTCTTAGCAGATACATGTCCAATGCAGGTTTGCCTCATTGGGAAGCACTTAAATATTTGCTAAGGTACTTAAAAGGATCATTTGGAAAGAGAATAAAATTTTCAAAACATTCGGAAGGAACTCGTTTGGTTGGCTATGTAGATTTCAACTATGCCAATGATAAGGACAATAGAAAGTCCACCACATCCTATGTGTTTACTTTATGTGGCTCATGCATTAGTTGGGAATCTCAATTACAACATATTGTTGCATTGGCTACTACTGAGGCTGAGTATATTGCTACAACTGAGGCATTTAAAGAAGCAATATGGTTAGAATGTTTATTGAAAGAAATTGGTTTTTTAAAGGAAAAAGTCGTTATCTTTTCTGATAGTCAATCGGGAATCCAACTGTCAAAGAATCCTATGTTTCATAATAGAACCAAACACATCGATGTTAGGTATCACTTCATACGAGATATAGTTGGAAAAGATGTCATTAAGCTAGAAAAGATAAGATCTGAATGCAACCCTAAAGATATGGGAACGAAGTGTTTTACTGTAGAAAAATTCAAAACATGCATGGAAATTTTGAATTTGCTCTAATTACTGTCGGTACTAACTTTCTTCTTTTTGCAGGTACAAAAAACAGTCCTAGAAAAGTTACGGCAATGATGAAATACCCTAATCCAAATAAGGACTGACTCTCATTGAGGGTCCATGGTCCAAGGTGGAGATTGTTGGAAATTTGCCCCAAGTTCCCTTAATGGTTCAGGCCAATTGCCCCCAGCCCAACCCTGGATGGCCTGATTACTCTGTGTACCCGAAGCCCAAGCCCATTGGCCCATTTTCTTCTCCCCTTTTAGATTGGTCTGTTGACCGATGTGACCTAACCCTAAGTGGCTCCTCTTCTTCTTCGCCTCACTCTCTCTCTTTGTGTTTTCTCCCGGCCCCTCGAATCTGTGCCTCCATGGTTTTCTCCCCCTCTGCCTCATTCGCTTTTGTTGGCGAATCGACACCTTCTCACTACCTCACTATAAAGCTTTCCTTCTTCTCATGGCAGAGATAACCTGAACATTCCCTTTCTCCCCCTCTCTTCTCTTGAGTTCTATTCTTCGATAAGTTTGAAACCTCTTAGTGACAGCTTTGTGCCAATCTTTGTGGAAGGGTTGCCTAAACCGACCTTCTGAGTTCGGTGCCTTTGTGGTACCTGAGTAATCAAAGCAATCGGCGTTTGGGGCCGAGGGCTGACCCACCTAGATCAGGGAACCCTGAGCCATTTCTCAGTGCTGGATGTTGGGTTTGTTTTATGTTTCCGCTTTCTTACTATCTTTGTTTAAAAGTTTTACAAAACCCCCAATCTGTAATTTTTCAAGGGTTTTCTGAAACCCTAGCCCCCGCCTGTAATAGTAAGATAGATTCAGTTTCAGTGTTTGTCACTAGAGGACTTCGGTCCAACAAAACCTATCGATCAGGTTTTACTTAACGCCAATGCATATTGATTGGATTTCCTATTTTAAATTGCATTGTTTTTTCTATTTCAATTGTATATACTAATTATTGTCACACAGGGTTTCACCATACTAATCATCGTGGCATATTATTCTTATATGCATATAAAATAATATTTCGTGTTTTAAAATTATTGTAAATACAAAAAAGCATACATATAAAAATCAATACATTGCATTTATAAAAAAAAAATAAAAGAAAATAAAACTAACTTAAGGGTATTATCAACGTATAACAAAAGAATTGATGTCGCGGTGTCATAAATTTGTGAGTAAGAAAAGAATCATATAAAATAATATTGCACGCTTTAAAATTATTGTAAATAAGAAAAAATATATCTAAAAACCAATACATGCATTTAAAAAAACAAATAGAAAGAAAAAGAAAAGAAAAGAAAATAAAACAAAACAAACAAAAATATATCTAAAAACCAATCCATGCATTTAAAAAAACAAATAGAAAGAAAGAAAAGAAAAGAAAATAAAACAAAACAAACTTAGGGTAACTATCGATATAACAAAAAAAATTGGTGTTATTGTGTCATAAACCGTCATTTATGAGTGAGAAAGGCATTTCCTTTTTATATTGGTATAGATAAAAAAGAAACTTGGTGTGAGATGAATAGAAAAAATAAACTTGTGAAAAGGGGGAGATGAGAAAGAAAGAATTATGTGAGAAAAAAGAAACATGGAATGAGATGAGACAGAAAAAATAAATTGAAATTTTGATTTTATTAAAAATATGGAAGTTCGTGAGAAAAGAAACATAGAGAATAAGGTGAGAAAGAAACGTGAAGTAGTGAGTTGAGGCGAAAAAAAATAATTTTAACTGTGAGATTAGTGAAAATATTGAAATTACTATTATGAATAATGTTTTTTTAAATGTAAGAAATGAATTAAAATGTAAACTTGAATATATATCCAAAAATTGGCACAATAAAAGTTTTCTTTTATGATAGTATGATGAATTATGTGTAAAAAATATTTTCTTAAATCAAATAAACGATCTTATTATTATATATGTCGTATATATATATATATGTATATATATTAAATAGAATAAAAAATACAATAATATTTAAAATAGAACATCTAACAGGAACGAGGCCGTCCATTTTTGCATGTTAGCACATCCCACTGCGTATGATCATAAAACAGGATTTTTCAGAAATTGTTTAGCTTATATCAAATGATTTATGAAAATGATTACATCACATTAGCTTATATCAAAGGATTGATGAAAATGATTAGCTTATATCAAAAGGATTGATGAAAATGATTACATCACATTACTGAAATACCAAACTATTTAAGTAATTAACTATGACACATGAGAATTAATATGCCTCTTGCTAGCTCATGTATTTTTTTTAGGATAAATCACATTGATATTTCCTGAAGTAAGGATTATAATTTACAGGTGCAACACTTGACGCCGGTGGTGTTAATCCAATATACCCAGAGAATGTTTGTATAGAAGTTTTATCATTAGATGTGGGATGTATTTATAATTACAACTACAACCTCAAATTAAGAATGTACTTGTAATTTTACAAAGAGTAGGAACGATTGTGTAATTAGAGATATAACTTCAGGAAATGTCAGTATGTAATTTACCCTATTTAGGAAATATATGAGTTAGGATTGCAAGAAAATGGATGGTCAAGATTTGGCTGAGATTGTAGAATAGAAAATGGATGGTCAAGATTTGGCTGAGATTGTAGAATTGAATGGCCGAGAAACCTAAAAATCAGCCATTAAGGGAAGTTGAGAAGATCATGGCTCTTAGAAAGTAACTTCCTTGCTTGTGTATCAGAATGACTAGGTCATTCCAACTCTACACAACTTTCACATAGAAATCGATTTCTCTCTCCAAGATTTTGGCCCTCTCCCCTCCCTCTCCTCTCTCACCGAAAATCCTCTGTATTCCCTTTGTTCTTCTTGATTGCATAGAAGAACACAAGAAATCAAGCACGTTAATTCAATAACATTTGTCTTGATTCTCTTGCTTCCTTTTCGCTTTTGCTAGCACGAAAAGGTTACATTTTTTAGTAATTTGGGTGAACGTTTGTAGTAGCGGTGAAAAATCTGGAGAAAGGACAATGCTAGAAGCCGAATAAAGAAAACTACGAAGGTGAAGCTCTCGGTTTACCTTTCACGTTTTTCTCCTTCTTAACTCTTGGCCTGCATGTTTTTCTTGTTTTAATTTTACATGTTATACACTGAACACTCGGGAAGATCAATGATACACTCCTTGATCAGGATTATATATCATTATGTTGCATTTCCATTTTTTGCTTTTTGTATATGCTTCTGCCGCGTACTTCCCGGGCCGATCCACAATTTCAGTGGTATCAGAGCCAAGTTCGGGGTATAGGCCTTGAATCTTGCATGTTCTACGTGTTAAAAACATGTGCAACGTGTTTTATGGCTTTAAAACGACATGTTTTATGGCATAAAATTTATGCTTTGAATGCATGTTACCACTACAAAAAAATACGGGAATTGAAACGGTTATAGGAACGGTTTTGCTAACTTTTGAAACGGTAAATAGTTCACTGGATCCATTTGGACTGTTATTAGGAATGGTTCAGGAATGGGAGGCTATCCGTGGCAATAAGAGGCGATCCTAAT
The DNA here is from genome assembly GCA_034509735.1 of Sesamum alatum. NCBI lineage: Eukaryota > Viridiplantae > Streptophyta > Magnoliopsida > Lamiales > Pedaliaceae > Sesamum > Sesamum alatum. Next base: position 6,670,559 of record JACGWO010000005.1, read on the forward strand.
AATTAGGAACGGTAATACAACGATTGTTCCAATATGGGAACGGTGTTTGGCATACAATGGTTATACCGTTCCTAATTTTCTTTATATGTATGAATTTATAACTTTGCATTTGGAAAATCTTATAAATTTTTGGAACGGTCATATCAAAAATAAATCGCGCAATTAGGAACTGTAGTTAGAACACATTTTGGAATTGTCAGCATGAGTTGTAGATACATTTTAGCATTGTTTCTGGAATACGTATTGGAACGATACGTATATAAACTAGGAACGGTAACAGGAATACATTTTGTCGCGGGAGTTGGGAACGATTTTTGCACTCCTAGTTTGGAATGGAATACGATATTGGATCGGTTTTTGGTATTGTCTTTAGAACGAAAGCCTAACTACGAAAGCATTGATTTTGGAATACATCTAGGAACGTTCTGTCCAGAATTTGGAATTCGTGTTTACCCGCTTTTAGGAACGGTTGTCATCTAAATTTGGAATGGTTTGTTGCTCGATAATAGGAACGGTGGCTACTTTAATACAGTCCAACATTGGAATGGTTTTGGGCGCTCCATGGCCGTCTAAAGTACCGTTCCTAACTAATGAATTATTAATTTTTTTTATAGTAATAATTATTATCATTAAAATATAAATTAAATTATTAATAATATTTTTTATTTTGATTTTATAATTAATATTTAAATATGAAATAATGCATAACTTAGAAATAAAAATTATATTAAATACAAATATTATCCAAATTAATTCCAAAAAAAATAATAAAAAAAAGTACTAAATCTACTCCTCGTCCCCCTCGTCCTCGTCCATCTCGTTAACGTCTGAAGGGGAGGTCTCTAGGAGGCCGTGACGGGCCGACGTGGAGTATGTCGTCTGCATGGTCTTCATGATGCCCATCAGGTCCACCACCATCTCCTCGAGGCGGACCATCCGACCCTCCAAGTTTGACGAAAGCGCTGGCTTTGGTACTGGCGGTGGTGATGGCGAGGTAATGGTCTGGCTGAGACCGTGGGCCTCAGAATTAAGACCAAATACTTGGCCCTTGTTCTTGCCCCCGACCGCAGCTAGCCACATCTCCTGCTCGGTTTGCGCCACTGAGCCCTCTAATTCGGCCGGAGGATCCCCAGGATTAGCCGTGGCCTGAGACTGGTAATCCTCCATCATCTTATGGAACGTCTCCTGCAAAAATAGTTAGAATAAATTAGCATATTTTTTCAAAAATTAAAAAAAATTAGAATATTTCATCAACTACTTACCGCCACCTCCGCTGCCCTCGGCCCGCTCCAGCCGCCGTCGGCCTTCTTCTTGTAGCATCTGGAGAATAACTCCATCTGCTTCACTGGCTGGCCGAGCTGCTCCTCCTGTAAAAAGAAATGGGAAACAGTACGTCATCTGTATAGAGGCTTCTGCAGGGACTGTCTGGCGAGGACGAACTTCTTTCGGAGGAACTTTCCCGCCCAGACGTGGAAGATCTTGAACATCGCCTCGTCGTCGGCGTCCCACCAGTACGTTATCTGTATTAAATATATATATATATATCAAAACATATATTGTTAAAATATTTAAAATAAAAAATTTAATTGTCGTTACCTTCAAACCCCCAAACCAGAAATGCTGGTGCTCTGGCGGCACCTTACGCAAACTGCCCCAAGGATGGGGATAGTGTCCTCGCACGACCGCGTACATGCGCTCTTGTATCTTCCGATCCCTGCTGAAATTATATAATAATTAGTATGACATAAAAATAATAATTTAAATTATAAAAAAAATATAAATATACCTCGCGTCGGCGAGTGTGATGTACTGGCGTGTGGATGGTGGCGAGAGTGGTGGGACCGGTGGGGGTGGTGGTGAGGCAGCCCATGGACGGGCCGGATTGACCGATGGTGCGGTAGTGGATGGTCCGGTACCCTCCTCGACGGGTGCAGCAGTAGACGCCCCGAGCTGTTGATCCGGCACAGATGCTACGGGTGCCTGCTCTGCCGGTGGTGGTGGTGGTGGTGGTCGGAACACTGCTTCCTCATCCTGGGAAGCAACACCGGCCAGCGGTATGGCCGGTGAGCTGCGACCGCGACCACGACCACGACCGCGGCCACGTCCTCGAGGTGGGAAATCCCGACCAGACATGATCTACAATTTTTTTTAAAAAATATTAGTCATATGAATTTGAAAAATAATTATGCAAACTAAATCCTAAAATTATATACTAAGTCCCAAATTAATACTAAAAATTTTCCTATAATATTGACTAAATCCTAAAATTATTTCCTAACACACAAAATTGACGCTTAATTACACTAAATCCTTCTATTTTTCCTATATATTATACTAAATTCTAAAATTTGACCCTAAAAATTGCACTAAATCCTTCTATTTTTCTATATATTTATACTAAATTGCAAAATTTGACCCTATAATTGCACTAAATCCTTGTATTTTTCTATATATTTATACTAAATACTAATATTTGCCTATATCCTTACAAAATATTACAGAAAATTACCCAAATTTTCTAAATTTTCAAAAAATTAACAATTTTTTCACAAATTACAGAAAATTACTAAAATTTTCTTCAATTACAGAAAATTAACAAAATTGTGACAAATTACAGAAAATTACCCCAATTTTCATAAATAATTTTACCAAAATTTTAACAAATTACAGAAAATTACCCAAATTTTTCAAAATTTTCAGAAAAATTACTCAAATTTTCATAAATTTCCAAAAATTAACAAAATTTTCTTAAATTGAGAAAATTAACAAATCACAGAAAATTACCCCAATTTTTTAAAATTTCAAAAAATTACCAAAATTTTGACAAATTACAAAAAATTACCCAAAATTTTCATAAATCCTAGAAAATTACAAAAAATTTCACAAATTACAAAAATTACCCAAATTTATGTAAAATACAGAAAATGACCGAAAAATTCATAAATTACACTAAATTTTCATAAATTGCAGAAAATGTACCAAAATTATATAAACATTACAGAAAATTTTAAAAATTTTGTAAATTACAGTTTTATTTTCATAAAAAATTATAGAATTTTTAGGGTTTTTTTCACAATTGTATACATAAAATTTATTATATATTTTCACCAAAGTTCATAATTATCCATTATTCCAACAATTACAGAAATTCCATATATTACAGAAAATTCCATCACTAATTAACAACACTAATTACAGTACTAATTACATTCATTTGTACAAAACATTACATTTATAGAAATAAACAAAAAAAATGACATTAACATTTACAACACTAATTACATTTACAAAAATTACCAAAAAAAAGCAAAAGATTACAGAAATTTACAGAAAATTTATAGAAAATGTAACAAATTACAGAGAATGAAACAAATTACAGAAAATGCAAAACAATAAAAATTATGCATTTTCAGATCATGCATTTTTTAGAAAATGCAAAATAGAAAAAATAAAAATAGGGCTTATAAAACCCTACTTGGTAGTGGTGCAGGCGGTGGCTGGAGGCGGTATACAGGAGCAGCCGGTGGCGGTAAGACGAGCAGGCGACGATTAAAGAAACTGGCGGCGGGAGGCGGACGGGCGACTGTGGGTGGAGGTGGCGGCGAGCGACTGTCGATGGAGGCGGCGGACGGTGTTATAAAGAGAGGGAGAGAGAGAGAGAGGCGGAGTGAGAAGGAGGGTACCAACGAGAGAGAGAGAGAGAGAGAGAGAGAGAGAGAGAGAGAGAGAGAGAGAGAGAGAGAGTAATTTTGCAAAGTGAGAAAAAGTCAGCCTAGGGGCCAATTTATATAACTTTTTGGAACGATCGTTTTCTAAATAACCGTTCCTACGGCCGGTCCAAATATAGAAAACGACGTCGTATTCTCTGTAAAACGATGTCGTTTTGATACTTTGTACTGATGTTGACCTAAATAGAAATGGTCACTTAGTAGTAAAGCAGTTCCCAAAACCATTCCCAATACCGACCGTTCCTAAATTACAAATGACCGTTCCCATGTCAATTCCAAATACTTAGTACATGGATGTGTACTACTAGGAACGATCAATTAATAGAAAATGTGTATCCAACCCCGTTCCTAAATACAGAAATGATGTCGTTTTTGGACATGAAGTATAGCTACCGTTCCTAATTTCATGTTCACCCATTCCTATATGTATTGCAATATTTTTTTATCTTATTAGATAATAACTATAAATTAAGGAAAACACGTTCGGACACTCATATGATTGAATAAAGGTATACAATTGGATATTTATAAAAAATTCAAATTACATAATAATTTCTGCAATATACACACACGTTCAGAATATGAAGTATATTTGTATATTTATTTTTGTGATGTACCACACAAATGAATACATTATATGTAGTTTTGCGGAATTTTGGTGTGCGGTTCTCGAGATATCGTATTTGGTCTTCATCGTAAGAAAAACAGATGCATCCACAAATCCGGGTTGCTGATTGAAAATCAGACCGTTGGACATCAATTCATATCCATAATCTTGTATGTGTTCAAAAATGGTGTCAATCCAGCTGACGGATGTTGAGATATCGGACAAATTAGTTGGAAATGTAATAATAGGAACGATCACCTAATAGAACAGGTGTTCCTAATACCGTTCCTAACGGAAATAACGATGTCATTTTTAGACACACATGTATTTACCGTTCCTATTGTAATTAGGAATGGTCGTATATAAAATGACCCCTCCAATAGTTGATTTTCCCACCAATTTTCCATTGGGCGCCAAAACAAAATATTGGACCTCGGTTTGGAACGGTAGACCAATTGGTATTACCGCTCCTAATTCGAAATTGGAGCCATTTTTTCAGCAGGCGCCCTTTTGAAAAATTGTACCGAGATTAGGAACGATCGTAGGTTTTCACTGACCGTTCCTAATTCAAATTTCCCTCATTTTTTTAATTAGCCGCCATATTTGAAAAATTGTACCTGAAATAGGAACGGCCATGATAAATTTGGACCGTTCCTAATTCAAATTTTCCCATTTTTTTTTTTTTGGCACCTATTAAAAAAGTTGTACCTTTATTAGGAACGGTTGTAGTATAAAATATCCGTTCCTATTTTTAAAATTTATTTTAATTTCTTAAAATAATCAAAATACATATATCGAATACAATTTTTACAATAAGGTTAATAAAAAGTTACAGAAAAATTTCTGAAAATTAAATATTCTCTTCATCGGACTCAGCCTCGTCAAAGCTATCTTCATCTTCATCTTCGGATTCACTGTTTGGCGAGCGCGATGGCCCTGCTCCATGATCAATGACCAACTGTATTCCCGTTGGGTTATGCAGTTCAAAGGTTTGGTTATCTATTACAACATCTGGATTAGGTACGACATCATTTATCTGATAGGCGACCTCGGTCCATCGCGAGTCATCGATTACTCTTCGAGCCTTGATTTTGCAAACAACTTTTCAATCGACTTTGTCTCTCTTCATGCTCGGGTAATCCGCGTAGTAGACTTGTATTGCTAGTTGAGCCAGTATGAATGGTTCATTCTTTTGGTAGAGCTTTTTGAAGCTGACATCAACGACGTGATAATGAGGGTGTATCTTCATGCCTCTGACTGAATCGACCCAACGACAATTAAACAGTACAATGTGCATGTTTGGAATTAGTGGGTAATCTAGTTGAATTATCTCTTCCAAAATTCCATAGAAGTCAGAATTCATGTCTGTACATGATGAGCTTTTCATACAAACACCACAATTCATTGTTGACTTCCCTACATTGTGACGTTCAGTGTGGAAATTGAAGCCGTTGACGAAGTAGGACGAGTATGTCGTCACTTCTGCTCTTGGCCCCCAATAATGCAACTTCAATAATTCGTCGTTTGTGTGATTCAATTTGGGTTTTACCTGCAATTCATCATATATATAGCAATTGAAGTAATTGGTTACAAATTAATGAGCATATCACATTTACAAGAAATCGATGACACGTACACCAGCCTTGAACTAATCCTTGAATTGTGTCACCACTAGTTGATCAATTATCGGGTCCTCCAAATTGTGTTGCTCGAACAGTTTATTCAAGAATGACCTATTACAGTAAAACTGATAGTTATAAATATACATGTAATTGAAATTGAAATGATTCATACGGGATAATTACGTTTGTATAAGACACTTACTCGTAGTACGGTGCAACTACTTCACAATTACACAAGACGTATGTCTCGATAACATGAAGTTCCTCACCGCTCAGCCATCTCTTCTTCAAGGCTCCACTTGCTCGGCCCGAGTAACTGAAAATGGACCGAACTATTCAATCGTCGTTGCTCGTGAGATCATCGTTCCGACTGGGTATGTTTTCGCTTGCAGAGAATGTGTGGTTCGAAGTAGTGAGAGGAGAAAAGCCCGATTTTTTTGACACTATAAGCCTCTACAATTGACGCCTTGACATGTGCTTTGTTTTTCACATTTTTCTTCAAATCGCGTAGGAATCTATTCATACAAGTATTTATTAAAATGCAAATTAATTGCTAATTAAAAATAATATATATTTAACAATATTTATTTAATTACCTTTCAAATGGGTATATCCACTTGTATTGCACGGCCCCCCAACGCGCGCCTCATATGAAAGATGAACAATTAGATGCTCCATTGAGTAAAAAAAAAAGGTGGAAAAATTTTCTCGAGGTTGCACAGAATGACGGCTACACTATCTTCCAATTCTTTTACCTTGGCCACATATAGTGTTGTTGAGCATAAGATCTGGAATAAAAGGGTAACTTCCGTCAAGGCCCCCCATACGTGCTCTGGAAGCATTTCACGAAAGGCAACCAGAATCAACTTCTGCATGAATACATGATAATCATGGCTCTTCATTCCGTGTATCCTTAACTCCTTAATGTCGACGCAACGGGCCAAGTTAGAGGCATACCCATTAGGAAACCTAAGACAACGAATCCACTCATATATCTTCTTTTTTTCCTCCTTCGTCAGTGTATATACCGCCTTGGGCATCACGTTCGGTCTCCTTTCGTCCACCTCAAGGTCCGGCCGATTAAATATGCTCTTCAGATCTTTCCATGCATTCAGATTGTCCTTCGTTTTCCCCTTTGATGTCCATCACAGTAGTGAATATATTATCGAACACATTCTTCTCAATATGCATGACATCAATTGTGTCATATCAGATGCGCCCCCCAGTATTCAAGCTCCCAGAAGATGCTTTTTTTCGTCCACTTATGGTCGACACCGTAGCCTTCCGGTTCACTCAACGGTTGTTCGACAGCCACACTAAACACATCGACATGGGTTCGGATCTGTTCTCCAGTCAGCCTCGGACGTGCAACCTTTCTCTCCATTCGATTTTTAGTGAAGGCTTTCTTATTTCTGCGATAAGGATGATCCGGTAGTAGGAACTGTCTGTGGCAGTCAAAATAACATGCCTTCCGACCGTGCTGTAAATAGAATGCCCGTGTGTCCTCTATACAAACTGGACACCCCATAACACCAACGGTACTCCATCCAGACACCATCCCATAAGCAGAAAAGTTGTTCACTGTCCACATCAAGGCGGCATGCATCATGAATGCCTAGTTTGTCGCAGTATCGTGTGTACGTACACCCACATGCCATAAATTCTGCAACTCCTCGATCAACGGCTCCAAGTAGACATTGATAAGACGTTTCAGATTCGATAGGCCAGGGATCACCATCGTTAGGAACATATACTCAGACATCATGCACATTTCTGGTGGGAGATTGTACGGTGTAAGTATCACGGGCCAACATGAGTAAGTTTTACCATACTGGCCGTGCGATGCAAACTAATCCGTGCACAACCCAAGTCTAACATTACGAGGTTCAGCTGCAAAATCAAGATACATCCGGTCAAAATGCTTCCAAGCCTCTGCATCGGACGGATTACACATGGATCTTTCCTCCGTTTGATGGCTCGCATTCCAAGTCATATGCTCTACTGTGGCCTCCGACACATACAACCTCTGCAGCCGAGGGGTAAGCGATAAATACCTAAGAATGGCATACGAGGACTTCTTGCGTTTAGGATTTCTGTCCCTGGTGGGCTTGTACCTAGCGTCTCCACAGAACTTGCAATATTCCAAATCAATATCGTCCTTCCAGTACAACATGCAACCGTTTTTGCAAGCATCAATCTTCTAAACTGGTAAATCAAATTCTCTTATCAATTTCTTCGTATTGTAATTATCGGCGGGGAAAGTGTGATGGCGGGGCATCACAGTATCAGCCTACTGGCATAACCGATCATATGTATGCTCGGAAAAACCCCCTTCGGCCTTGATATTCACCAAAGAGGCAATTGACATCAACTAAGAGGTGGTGCACCCGTTCCGCAACGGTTCATTTGCAGCATGAACCACATCTAAAAAACGGTCTGACAAGCCAAACATATAATCATAGTGCCCCGAATCGTAATATGAACTAGGACCCACATCAGATGGATCATACCGAGTACCATCATCAGTCGGTCCCTCCTAATTGTACGAAGACCAGAAAGACGGCCCGGCGGCATCGAATACCATCCTCTGCGCCCAATCCATCTGAGCCGCATCACCCCAATGCGAACTACCCTCCTCCTGAGCGGGTGGTGTTTGCTGCTGCTGCTGCTGCTGCACAGGGGGCGCTGTCAATGCTTCAAAGTATTTATGCACTCTCTCCTCACCATGCGAAGTCTAATTATAATACTCTACATAAACCCTTTCATACACAAATCAAAATTTTACCTCGTCTGGTGTTTTGAACCATTCGTTTTTGCACTTCCGGTAGGGACACTTAATCTTGTCCCCGTCCATGTATGCACGCTGAGACTGGGCCCATTCTAAAAATATTGTAACACCGTCATCAAACTCCGGCGTCACACCCAGGACATCTCGATCATACATCCATTTTCTCTACTGTCTTAACATGATTGGTCCTACGTATAATTCACAACTCTACGTAATTAAATGATGAGAATATATTATATATATATAACTAACAATTACATAAATTTTGCATATTTACTTGAGCAAAATACCTAGCAATATCAATGCAAAATTCGCGCAAGTAATTGATATGTTCGATTTTCCGTATAAAGAATCAAGGGGGGAGTTACAACAAAATGAGTTGGAGAGTAATTATAAGAATAATAAAAAGAAGGGGGACATATATATAAAAAATATTGGAACGGGCATTGAAATATTATTTGGAACACGAAAATAGCCGTTGAAATATAGCCGTTGTTCCAGCTTTAGGAATGGTCGCAGGTGGGGTGACAAGAACGGTAATATTACCGTTGTAATATAGCCGTTAGGGCATATTAGGAACGGTATCAAGCACGAGCATTCCTAATTGGAGCGCAACTGGGAACGATCATTGTAACCATATTGCACTTACTATATACCCACAGTTTGCAACGGTAATTGCATTACATTTTTGCCCATGGTGTGAAGGGGTCTTATTTAAGAGTACATGTTGGAACGGTTAGCTGACCGGTCCAAATAGACACGGCCATAGGATCCCATATAGGAATGGTACGTGTTCCCAATCCACCAACCGTTCCCAATTTCACACATTTGTTCCAAAATGAAGTCCAAAATATATCTGGTCCTTTATAGAATCGGTAATAGGTGTACAAATTGGCTCACATATGTTGGCACTCAAATAGGAACAGTCTTGCCGTTCCTATTAATTTGTATTACAGTTAATTCGAAAGTGACGTCATCAATGGTTTTTCGTTCCACAACAGTTCCATTTACCGTTTCTATTGGGAACGGTAGTTGGAACGGGCGTCTATATCCCTTCCAATTCCCGCATTTTTTTGTAGTGTACGTGTAGATATAAGTATGTCTTTAATTTTGCATTTAAAACTTGGATAACAGAATTTTTTGAGAATTTTATATTTTCTGGAAAATGGTGGCTTTTTGCTGTTTAGATATCTGATGCAGAAATAATAATAATAAAAATTACCAAATTTGTTTGCAATAGTTGTCAGCTGTTGCCCTGCTGTTTAGGCCAGCAGGTGCCTCGCCTGCGCGGTGCCTGGCTAGCATGCCTACAAACACGCCCTCGCAAGGCAGCTGCGTGCAGGCATTCTGTTGCAGTGCATAGGCATTGTGCAGCAGCACGCTGGGCGCACGCGCGATGCCTAGCAGCGCCGCTTGTTAGACGATTGAGCTGTTTTTTCATTTTTCTGTGGTTTTTGTACATATTTTTTTTGAACTGATAAATTTAGGATTTTTTAATTTTGATTGAGATTGGTAATTTTCTAAAATTGATATTTTTAGATTAATTAGGAAAAAAGGGTTTTTCCAAGAAAAAAATATTTTACATTGGTTGCACAAATGTCCAAATTTTATTTATAAATTTTACATGTATTTTCTGCATATGAACATGTATTTTATTATGGTATTGGATATCATATGTGGTGATATAACATGTTTATATGAGTTACACTCTTCTGCTATATTTTGTTCATTGGTTTAACAAAATGAATGATCACAAAGCCCTTAGACCACATGTATGTTATTGAATTTTTTGTTGGGCTAGACCTGCGTGCCTCTTATTTTCCTCTTTCTCTCTCTCTCTCTCTCTCTCTCTCTCTCTCTCTCTCTCTCTCTCTCTCTCTCTCTCTCTCTCTCTCTCTCTCGTTTTTCACCTTGTAATGTAAATGCATTCTTTCTCCCTATTTATGTACTCCCCAACAACTGTTGATCGGGATTTCTTTTATATTGTAATGAGAGTAGATAGTTGTAAGGCTTTACTTTTATTTTTTTGTATAAATGTAAAACGAACAAGCCCAAGGCTATGATGCCCAGAAAGGCCCGAAGGACGGAAGCCCACAATAGAGAGTGCAAGGAACAAAGAGGCAAGGCCTATTATATTGCTAATGGGTTTTAAATACTTTTAATAGTATAGGGCCAATCCTAGATTGACCATAAATCCACTGTAGGATTAGTGGATTGCATAGATTTTGGGCTTGTGATCATCCAACAGGGGCATGCTAGGCTTTTATTTTGCATGTGATGCATTTATGAATGCTTTAAATATTGGATATTTATCAACATGCATATTTAATGTGATTAGATCTGGATCATAAACCTAATAATCAACTCTCACTTGGTTATGCCAAGCCAATATTAGACCCTTAATGAAAATTTAGCATTTGTCAAACTCCAAGCCTTCCATCCACGGTAATAAAGTGAGAAAGTTAATTTAACCCAAATGTGGTCTCACGAGTCATGGCACATTGAGAATGAAATAAAGCTGCAATATTATCATGAACAAAGTGAATACGCTCATGTTTTCTTGTCTCACGAGTCGTGAGAGGCGACAGTTAAGGTATGATTTGGTTTGATGGGTCGAGCCTAACGCAAAGTAACATGATTCGCTTGGAGTCCTCGAAATCATGTGAAGAGGGGAGGAAAAAGAACTTGGGGATATCATTAGATGAGAATGGTAAAAGTTACCTCCCAAAAGTATTTTTTCCATGTGAGTCGTGAAAGCGGGGCATGGAGAATTGAGTTTGTGGACCCCAAGACTATTAGGAAATAATTTTTTGAAATCCCATTTGAGAGTGATGGGCTGTTGTAGAAAAAGTGGGAGGGTAAAAGACCAAGTCTCTAATTGAATATGACATTACGAATCATTTGCTAATTTTCTGCTTTAGTTTTATGTAGGTAAAATCTAAGAATCCATTAACCGCGATACTTGAGACCAATAAGTTTAATGGAACGAATTACAACGACTGGTTGGGGAATTTGAGGATAGTCCTCAATTTCGAGAACCAAGGCTATGTCTTGGATAAACTACTTCCTCGGGCCTTGCTGGAAGGGTCCTCTTCAGAAGAACGTGTAATGTTCGATAAATGCTAAGAGGACAACTGCAAAGCCTTCAGCATTATATATGCTTCGATGACTAATGACATTAAAAAACAGTATGGTAGGCTAGACAATGTCTCCTCAATAATGTTCTATATGAAAGACGTTTATGCGGTTCTGGATAATCATATAGATATGCCGCCACAAAAGCATTTTTTAGGACTAAGATAATTGAAGGGTCCTCTGTACATGAACCTGGGGTCAAGATGCTATCCCTAGTGGTGAAGCTCGAAGACCTTAAAGTTAGGCTTGACAATGACACATACATAGACGTGATCCTTTAGTGACTTCCTCCATCCTTTGACCCATTTATAGTTAACTACAACATAAATGTGCTTGAAAAAAAATTCATGAGTTGATTAATATGCTTGTCCAATATGAGGCAACGATCAAAGTCTGGGCCGTCGGTGTTGGTAGGGCAGGCTTCAACCTCTAAGGCGAAGGGCAAGAGGGTCGGATGCTGGAAGATGAACAAGGCTAAGGGAAAGACCGGTCACTAGAAGAGGGATTGGCCCAAGTTCCTCTCCAATCAAGGTACGTTTGTTATTGAGGTCAACATGATTACAAATTAGGCTTCTTAGGTATTAGATACCAGCAGTGGTGCTCACATCTGCAATGATTTGCAAGTGTTGGAAAGAAACAGAAGGCTAAGTAAACACGAAGTGCTCCTAAGACTTGGTGATGGCAAGGCCATTGCTGCTAAAGTTGTAGGAACCGTTAGCTTAGTCATTAGTGATCGTGTTAGGCTAGAATTAAAGGGTTGTTATTTTGTACCTAGCATGATCGAAAACATCATTTCTATTCTGTTGTTAGACTAGTGATTTTGAGTTTTTGATTAATAAAAACTGCTTTGATTTGATGAAAGATGGATCTTCTCATCTGTTGTGTAAACTTAATAATGGTATTTATATTCTGGAAAGGTCTGATTAGATCATGACTGCTCAAAAGAAACAAAAAATAGATAATCCTGAAAATGTACAGATCTGGCATGCAAGGCTAGGTCACATATCTCAAAACAGGATTAGAAGGTTGGTGGACTCAAAGAGTCTAGAAATAGACAATTTGGATCATCTGCCAACCGACGAGTCTTATCTAAAATAAAAAAATGACCAAGAAGCCTTTGTTTGGACAAAGCACATTTGTCAGTGGTCTATTAGATTTCATACATTCAAACGTTTGTGGTGGCTTTTCTTACTTCATAACCTTTTCAGATGATCATTCACGGTATTGTTATGTTTACCTTATGAGTTACAAGTCTGATACCTTTGGAAGGTTTAAAGAGTTCAGATTTGAAGTTGAGGAACCAAACTAGTCGCAGAATTAAAGCCCTTTGGTCGGACCGAGATGACGAGTATTTAAATGATCAGTTTTTTGATTATATAAAGGAAAACAGTATTATCTCTCAGTGGACACCTGTTAGAATGCCTCAGTTGAATGGCGTCTCTGAAAGGAGAATACATACTTATCTTTCTGGGGATACGTACTTGAGACGACAGCTAAGTTATTAAACATAACACCATCTAAAGCTATGGCCTAAACACCATATCAGATATGGCACGACAAACATGTTCCCTACAAGTACTTGAGAATGTGGGGTAGCCTTGAATACGTCAAGAGACTAGTGGGAGACAAACTGGAATCTACGTTTAGTTTGTGCAGGTCTATCGGTTATCTGAAAGAAATAGTAGGGTATTATTTCTATGATCTTCTAAGCAAAAGGTGTTTATCTCGAGAAACATAGTTTTTTGGGAAAGAGGTTTTCCAGTGGATACCCATCGTGATTAGCTGCTCCGTGAGGAATCAAGTCAGGCATCTCAGTCGGCAGCAGCGACATCGTCTATATCCACTGTTCTCGCTAATAATATTCCAGTGCTCCATAGGTCAGCTAGAGTGCCTCAACCTCCTCAGAGGTATGATTTTCTAGGCGTGACTGGTCAGTTGGATAATGTTCCAAAGGCATAGAGACATGCGATGTCGGCCATCGATTCGTATAAGCGGCTTGAGGCTATGAAATCCAAAATGGACTCCATGATTCACATCAAGTTTGAATATTGGTGGACCAACCGAAAGGCATTAAACCCATTGGGTATATATGGGTCTAAAAACATAAACTTGGAGCTAATGAGGAGGTGACTATTTTCAAGGCCAGGCCAAGTCCATTCGAATAATGTTTTGGGATCAATTTTGAGGAAACCTATTATCTAGTAGCCATGGCCAAGTCCATTCGAATAATGTTTTTCATAGCTGCATGGTATGACTATGAAATATGGCAAATGACGTGAAAATGACTTTCCTCAATAGTTTCATGAAGGAGGAGATCTATGTAGATCAACCGGAGGGTTTCACAGCTGTTGGAAAAGAGCAGAAGGTCTGCTATCTCTAAAGGTCAATCTATGGCCTCAAACAAGCTTCCTGAAGCTGTAATATACGTTTCAATGAAGTCATACGGTGCAATAATTTCATCAAGAACAACTTTGAGCCTTGTGTATACGAGAAGTTCAGTGGAAGCTCTGTTGTGTTCTTAGTCAATGTTTTGAAACCCAGATCGAAAAATCGAACTGGGTAGGTTACTGGATCATTGGGTGACTGGTCCGACTGTTGGATTGGATTGAAAGAACTGGTTGACTCGAACTATATTATATACATATATACCATATCAATATGTGATAGATTAATTGACTAAGCCAAAAAAAATGTACACAAATAAAAAACTTTCAATAATTTTTCAATATAATTTAAATAGAAATGCACAAAAATAAATTCAACAATTTCTGAAATAAATACAAATATATATTTATAACAACAATATATAAAATATTTTAATTTACTACCCACAATTTATATAATAAATAATTTAAAAAATGCATTTTGTTAAACATTAACAATCATCCTTTTTTCAAAAAATTAACAATTAAAACTATTACTTTACAAAACCCTAGACAATCTTCCCTTCTAGCCCAATAGGCCAATCTTCCCTTCTAGCCTAGGCCCACCATCATCATTTTATATCTTCAATTGGAATTTTAGTGTATATTTCATCCCCAAAAATGTGCCGCCGCTGCCGCAATGAAAGCCAATTTGCAACACACTATTTCCATGAGAGCCAATTTCCAATACACTATTTCCATGAGAGCCGATTTCCAACACACTATTTCCATTCCATATCTTCAAGTGAGATTTTTTCCAGCCCACTATTTCCATTACATATCTTCAATTGAAGTTTTGAGGGCTTATTTCTTCCCCTGGGATGTTTCGCCGCCGCCGCAATGATAATGAGAGCCGATTTTCAGCCAAAGGCTACTACATCAACTCTCCACTTCTCTAGTATCCGTCGCCGTAAATGGGTGGGAACGGTCATCCAAGAGAGCTCTATTCATACCTTTCTCTTTCTTTTCTTTTTTAAGAAGAATTGAATCGATTTGATCGGTTCGCCAATTTTTACAGGTTTTGCCCGGGATTGACCAGTTCATTCTGGGTTTGACCATCCCGGTTTTTACTCCCCTAACCATATCGACTGCAAGTCCGGTTCCCGTTCGGACCGGCCGGTCTTGTCCGGGTTTAAAAACATTGTTCTTAGTGCTTTATGTGGATGACATCTTGCTCATTGGGAATGACGCTAAGATGTTATGCGACACTAAAGCATGGTTGTCCACTAAATTCTCCATAAAGGATTTGGGTGAGGCTTCCTACATCCTTAGATCAAGATCTTCAGGGATAGATCTATAGGATCTTGGGAATGAAATTCAAGATAGAGGCTCCAAATCAAGATTCCTTCTAATGAGCATGGGATTAAGTTGTCCATGAAGCAGTATCCTAAGGCTGATGAGGAACTTAAAAGGATAAAGGTCGTCCCCTATGCTTCAGCCGTAGGCAACATTCAGTATGTTGTGCAGTGCATTAGGCCTGACTTCGCCTACGCTTTGAGCTTGATGAGGAGATTTTAGGCATGTGCTAGGGAGGCACACTGGACTGCAGTCAAGACCATACTTAAGTGCTTGAGAAGGACTAAAGATATGTTCTTGGTTTACAATGGTGGAGATTTGATATTGGAAGGCTATAGCGACGCTTGAGGCCGAAAAATTGGAATACAATCTAGAGGATCTGGTCGAATTGTAGAAGAACCTATAGGTTTGTTAGGAATTGATAGGTGTTGTTAGCTTCTAGTAGGATGATGACGATGCCAAGTCTCAGTCAGGGTTCATATTCAAGCTTAATGGTGGAATGGTGGCTTGAAAAAGTTCCAAGCAGGATACCACAATTGATTCCACCATGGAAGATGAATACATAGGGGCTTTGGAAGCAGCTAAGGAGGCAGTTTGGATAAAAAACTACATTCAAGAGTTGGATGTAGTGCCTGGCATTATCGAGCCAGTGGTTATCTTTTGTGATAACAATGGGGCAATAACGCAAGCAAAGGAACCGAGTTCTCATCACTGGTCCAAGTACCTTCTTAGATGCTACCATCTGATTAGAGAGATGGTAGGTAGAGGTGACGTTCGGATGGACCGAGTCAGCTCAGCAGAAAATACGATAGATCCGTTGACCAAGCCCGTGTCGTGGATTCCCCACACTCAACATCTTGGGAAGATGGATTTGAAGCAGATGGGTGATTGGCTTTAGATCAAGTGGGAGATTGTTAAAATATGTGACTAGAAAGCCAATTAGATTGAGTTTTGTTGTAATCTATTTTTATAATTTCGATATAGTGTAATATCATTTAATGAATAAAAGTGAATATTCATTTTGGGTGTTGTTCTTTCTTTTACTTACTTATGTTATATTTATATTAACATTGCAACAAAACTCAAACACCAAATATGTAATTCCTTGGAGTAGAATTGTGCATAGGTTGAAAGTTCTGAAACTAACTCCTTAGGTGGTCTGAAATGTTCCAAGTCGAGTACCTCGACATAGGACATTAGTGTCCCATAGAGACTTGCATCAAGTATTGCATTCACTGGGTAAATGCCGTGTTTCATCGATAGTAGACGTAGGTCGTCTATCCAATTTTGGTGAGTTGGTTGGCAAGATAGTTGACTGACTGAACTGATGGAGCTAACTCTTTCTATTGCTTATTTATAGTGCTCTTTTCTCTCTTGAGTTAAATGAGCTACCCAACCAGCGCTATCCTGACTGCAAGGAAGAATAGAATAAGCTGGTCTACCTTTCCTATCTCTTAAGCAAGCTAACTGCCATGAAGCTTTAGCGATTATGAGTGAATGACCAGAGGGAAATGAACGGTGCCTTTCTAGAGGAGAGAGAGCGACTCGTGGGAATCATCATATGGAAGCGTTGGAGGCTTGGTCTGTATGACTGGAATTTTTGACTCCGATAGTACGAAATTAGTCCTCGGACTTGAGGAACCATGGCAGTCGCATGCATATGATGACTGTATCTTGGATCCAACAACAATGACTGTATCATGAGATATTATCGTTATAAGCCTCATTCAGTGTAGCGAGAATATGTAGTGAGGACGGTGGGTTCTAAGATAGAATTCGTCCTTTGTCAGTATCGTGACAATAGTATCTCTTATACGCTATGAGAATCTATGGTCACAACGACTGTTGGAATGGAATAGGTTTTTCGTGTTGAACAGTAGAGTAAATGAGGTCTTGAGTATTAAGTATAGACGCATAATCCAGGAGGGGAACCGACGCCCAATTCTATGCCCTAGACTATGGCCAGTAGACAGTAGATGGAAGGACTGTACTCGTATGAATTCAGGAGCCTAAATGTTCACACCATTTATTCACCTAGTCTCTAGTGCCATGGATTGTTGCTAGACGGTCACCCATGATAACGGGGATTTCAGGTTATAAGTTAATTGAAAATAATTAATCAAATTAGATTTAATTAATTTTTCTGGACACCGGCCCAAGTCTAGCTAATGGTGAACCTAAAGAGTCACAAAATTCACTAGAAGTGAAAGAAATTAATTTGGAATGAATTCCTGAAGAAGGGAATTAATCTAATTGGATTAAATTATTTCTTTGAAGAGCATAAGTGATTGGATCATCTACGAAAATCATCCATGGGTTGGATTTCTCAAAATTTAAATAATTGAATTAATTGAATCTTGGGTTTAAGCCTTTGAAAAATAAATGGATTAATTTGTTGAGCTCAGTTTAATTTATAAATTGTAGAGAGTGGCCTTGGTCTTTTGATTAGATTATATGATAGAGGTTTTAAATTGGGCTTAGCATTAAATTAGATTTAATATAAAATGTATGGACCTTTGGCTTAATTTAATTTAATTTAAATTAAATCCGGTACATTAAAATAGCCCAAGCCCAAAGAAAAATGGATGGTCAAGATTTGGCCGAGATTGCGGAGATGAGTGGCCAAGATCTCTCCTTGGAGGGGACCTAAACATCCGCCATTAAGGGAAGTTGAGATGATCATGGCTCTTGGAAGGTAACTTCCATGTTTGTGTATAGGAATGACTAGGTCATTCGAACCCCACACAACTCTAAAATAGAAACCGATTTCTCTCTCCAAGATTTCGGCCCCGTCTCTCTCCCTCTCCTCTCTCATTGAAAATTGTCCATATTCCCTTTGTTCTTCTTGCTTCTTGCATAGAAGAAGAACACAAGAAATCAAGCACGTTAAATTCAATAACATTTGTCTTGATTCTCTTGCTTCCATTTCCTTTTTACTAGCACGAAAAGGTTAAGTTTTATAGTGAATTGGGTGACCGTCTTTGGAGGATTTCATAGTAGAAATCTTGCGGTGAAAAATTTGGAAAAAGGACAATCCTAGAAGCCTAATCAAGAAAACTACAAAGGTAAAGTTTTTGATTTACGTTTCACATTTTTCTCCTTCTTGATTCTTGGCCTACATGTTTTTCTTCTATTAATTTTACATGTTCTACACCAGACGCCCGGGCAGATCAAGGGTACACTGCTTGATCCAGATTATCGTTATGTTGTATTTTCCAGTTTTGTTGCTTTTATTTACGCTTCCACCACGTACTTCCCGTGCCGATCCACACTTTCAAAAGGCTCAGTAGGTTGATGTATGAGGGAGGCATGCTTCTGGCATTCGTTACACCTCTTTACTAGGAACTTAGCATCTTGTCTCAGACTATAATGCACGAACACTCCAAAAAATTACCCGATGCAGTGTCGGACACATGTCGGACACTGCCTCAGCGTGTCCGAAAATAAAAAAAGTAAAAAAAAAATCGAACACGGGCGTGTCCGACACGTTTTAGCACATGTTAGGGGTCCTTTCTTAATTTTAAAAAAAAAAATTGGGGTAAATTTGAATAACAAATATAATTAACTTAACATTAACCTAATTCTCTCTCTCTCTCTCTCTCTCTCTCTTTCTCTGCGTATCTCAATCAGACCAGATTCTTCTTATTTCTCGCTATTTTCTCCTCCCTTCTCTTCTCTATTTTCTGATTTCTCTTCTCGCCGTTCTCGAAAATTGCTGGCTAAAGGAGAAGCACTGCACAACAGGTTCACCATCCCACTCGAGGACTATCTTAGTGGAGGTAGGTTTCTTGTTTTCTCTTTGTATTTTTTAAATCTTAAATTGTTGTCTTCTTGATGCTTATGTAGTTGAGATTGAATTTATGGGGTTTTGTTTCTATTTGTGTTTTTGAATTTTTTGTTGCTACTGTTGTTCAAATTGAATTTTTGGATTCTTGGATTCTTTGAATTTCTGATGCTATGCAAATAGAATTTTTGGATTCTTCAAACTAAGAGCCATAAGTTCTTGTTTAGCCTATGGTGAAGTTTTAATTTTTTTGATTCAGCACATGATGAATTTCTTTTTTAGTTGTTTGTCAATGACTTCTGTTCTGATGGTATTCTATCTTAAATGCGTGCTTCTGGAGTAGAGACTTGATGAAGAGTTCAACTAATTGTTTTTGTACAATGGTTCTCCAATATGTTAGTGTTACTCTCCAATATTTCTTTTCCATTAGTAAACCTCAATTGGCTTTGTAATGCATATCAAGAAAATGAAATGTTGGAGGAAAGGTGTGAACCATGTGATCTAAAATATTTAGATATGAAAATTGGGGGTTATGAATTTCATGAGCTCTGTATGGCCTTTTGACATTCATATACAGTATAAGATCTAGTTTTAATTATGTATACAACCGACGGAGAGATAACTATGTACATTTGCAGCACAAGTGTTAAAGGAACAATAGAAGTTTATGCGTAGGAATGCTATACAATATAACAAATATGAATGAATTTCATAATGTTATTCATTAACTTCTTCGTTAACAGTCTCCTATAATGTCATTGCTATCATTTTTTATCCTTTTTTATCTTTAGAACTTAGCAATGAATTCGGAAAATGCAAGTCATATTAGGGGTGGTGGAGGTTCTACTCCTCAAGATACTCGGCCTTATGGAGGTTTGTGACGAAGTCGGGAAGAAGTGAAGGGGTTGGAAATGTTTCCTTCACATGTAATCTTTGCAAGGTAACATATAAGGGTTCATATTCGAGAGTAAAAGTACACATACTGAAAATTGGAGGAAGTGGAATCAAAGCATGTTTGAAAGCAACTGTTGGCCAATTATTTGAGATGTCAAAATTAGAAGATGAAGAAATGCAAAGAAAAGAGAGAGGTCAACCAAAAAATGGTTCCTTTACCTCGTTCTTTTTGTAGTTCTAGTCAATCATCTTCTCATTCCATGTCATAGATGCAATCAACTCCTCATCTTTTAGGCAAGAAAGATATGAACCTAAAAAAAGAAAGGTCGATGTTGAAAGTTCCTTGGAGAAATTTTTTAACATTCAAGTTAGAGAGCAACTAGATGGTGAAATAGCAAGAATGTTCTATTTAAAGGGTGTTCCTTTTAACCTTGCTCGAAATCCATACTATGTGAGGGTGTTTTCCTTTGCTGCAAACAACCATATTGCTGGTTATGTTCCACCAGGTTATAATTATTTAAGGACAAAAATTATTGCAAAAAGAGAAAGCTAATGTTGAAAATTTACTTGAATATACTAAAAACACATGGAAAACAAAAGGTCTGATTTTAGTATGTGATAGTGGACAGATCCTCAAAGAAGACCGTTGATTAATTTTATGGCCGTGAATGAGGGTGGGACGATGTTTGTACGAGCTGTTAATTGTGAGGGGGAGTACAAAGACAAATGGTTCATCTCTACTTTGATGAAGGAGGTGATCATGGAAGTTGGGGTTGCTAATGTAGTACAAATAATCACAGATAATGCTCCTGTTTGTAAAGCAACAGGTTTATTGGTTGAACAAACATATCCTCGTGTGTTTTGGACACCATGTGTAGTTCATACTCTAAATATTGCTTTGAAAAATATATGCACTGCAAAGAATACTGAGGCAAATGAAATCACATATGAAGAATGTCATTGGATGACTGAGATTGCCGCATCAGCTTTGATGATTAGAAATTTTATCATGAATCATCCAATGAGGCTTGCTATGTTTAATGAATTCTCATAATTGAAATTGCTTGCCGTTGCTGAGACACGCTTTGCTTTTGTTATTGTTATGCTTAAAAGGTTTAAACTCATAAAGCAACAATTAAAGATGATGCTTATTAGTGAGCAATGGTCTTGCTATCGTGATGATGATATTACTAAGGCAAGAAATGTTAAAGATAAATTGTTGGATGATTCATGGTGGGATTCGATTGATCATATTCTTGATTTCACTGAGCCTATTTATGAGATGCTTAGAGCATATGACACAGACATGCCTTGTTTGCAATTGGTTTATGACATGTGGGATAATATGATATCTAAAGTGAAGGAAGCAATATATAAGAATGAGAAGAAAAATGATTGTGAGGAATCAAGTTTTTGGGGTGTTGTGCACAAAGTATTGGGAGATAGATGGAGCAAGAGTAACACTCCTTTACATTGTCTTGCTCATTCCTTAAATCCAAGAACCCATTTACTTATTTCACTATTAAATTTTAAGTATTTTATGTTAATTCATTCTCGAACTTGTGCTTACAGTATTATTTAAATTTTGATAGATGTTCAACAAATGAATGGAAAAATCAACATCCGAACCTCACTCCACTATAAAGTGATGTGGAAATTTATAGGTTGAGGAAAATATATTTGAAACGTCTTTTTTTCTAATGACGATACACGAAGAGAAGTGAACGTGGAGCTTGCAAGATTTTTAGGATGCCTTGATGACTTTGCTGATGAAGATTCTCTCCTGGATAGATGGAAAATGGATCCAATAAAGTGGGGTCAGTACATGGCTCTGCAACCTCTCACCTTCAAAGTATTTCTCTGAAGTTACTTGGCCATGTTTCTTCCTCTTCTTGTGAGAGAAATTGGAGTACTTATACATTCATCCACTTGACAAGGAGGAATCAAAATACTCCACAACGTGCTCAAGATCTAGTTTTTGTGCACAATAATCTTTCGACTTTTGTTAAGAAGGACTCCACAATACATGTAAGGCGACACTAAAATGTGGGATGTGGCAGGAGATGCTTTTGAGACCATAGAAGATGTTGGCATTCTAGAGATAGCAAATCTCTCGCTTGATGAACCAAAATTGGAGTCTGTTTTATTTGTGGATGAAATTACTGAAGATCCGAGAGATGATCATGATGATTTAACTCATTTGGATGACTAGAAATTTGGATGATTTAACTGATTATGTATATTTTTTGAAGCTATGTATTTTGATTAAGTTTAGATGTAAGACATCCTTATATTATGTTTTATCTTGATATTTTTATATTGTTGCATATGTTAATTTTATGAGAAATTAAGTATATATATATTTAAAAATATATTATATATATAACCATGTTCGTGCCATGTCGTGTTCCTACTTTTTCAAAAATTTTCGTATCACCGTGTCCGTGTCGTGTCGCCGTGTCCGTGTCCGTGTCCATGTCCATGCGTCATAGGTCTCAGAGTAAGCCATAAATATGCAGCTCGTAAGGCCCTGCCCGCCAAAGCAAATGCCCCCTATATGCGATCCACAACACCAACTGTGTTTTTCCCTGAGGACGTGAATCTCCTCCAGGGATAGACATCTTAGCAGAGGGTGTGTGAAGGACTTTTTGCAGAGTGTATCCCTAAAGAGTAGGAAACATGTGGCTCTTTTCTTCAGGCGGGGCCACTTCCAATCGATCGACAGGGAGGCAACCCTGCCTCAACCGTTCCAAGATGGACTATCTCCAATGTCCTCGAAGAATGACTTGGACCTTCAAGAGGGGCCCAGGATTAGGGAGGTATTGAACTGTTATCTGTCGTGTCCTCCAGTTGTCCAAAGTACTAGCCAGTTTAGATAAATAGTCAGCCTTATTGTTTTCCTCTCGTGGGTTTGGATCAATTTGAAGTCATCAAATTTTGATTTCCATCACTCAATTTTCTAAAGGTATTATTTCATGCTTTCTTCCTTGGCTTCATAAACCGCTTCCACTTGCTTCATGATGAGTTGGGAATCGGAGTAAGCCACCAGGCGTCGTGCCCATGCTTCCCATGCCATTCTCAATTGTCCCGACCACTATGGCTGGTCGATCAGATTTGCTGCCAACTGCTGGAGTACTGGGCGAGCCCAGACTTCAAAGCCGTCGCGTCCAAAAATAAGGCCAACTTGGCGACAGCAGCTACCGTCTATAGTGGGGGATCGTCCTCCTTTGGCCAGCACAAAAGAAAGATGGTAAGTGATGAGGATTTTTTTTTTTTTTGGTTTTAATTCATTTATTATAACTTTTTTCGGTTTTTTACAGGAGGCACAACTCGACCGCACAGTCAAGTAGATGGAAGTGTTCACCAAAGTCTACAAAAAGAAGGAGGATAGAAAATGGAGCGGCCCAAGGATAGGTGAGGTCGCGGTAAGTAGTTTTGTAAAAAAAAAAATTTCAATTGAAGTTAACTTAATTTTTTTTACTAATTACCTAATCCTTTTTGCAGGAGACGTCCCAGAGAATGATGGAGGAACAACAGACACCAAATCATCAACAAGATCCTCCATCAGCTTATCAAGGCTTGTTGCCATGACCGAGCAACAGCAGGATCAGAAGAAGGGCCGTGTATTTGGTCTTGGTTCTGAGGCCCACAACACGATTACTGGACTATCAAAGCACAGCTGCTCACATACGTCAGCATCGCCCCGACCCCTGCCACTGCAATCATGATGCCCAGATCTCAATGATTAGGTCACAAGGATCGAGAAGTTGTTGGAGCGTTGGGCGAACACTTGGCTCGCACCTCTGCCGCCCCAACCGTTCCAACCTCCAGCTGATCCCCCGGCTCCCGACGACGAGGCATAAGATGGTGCGGACGCTGGCGGATAGGGAGCCCCATCTAGATTAGGGTTGTTCTTACTTTTTTTTTTTTTAAAAAAAAATTTAGAAGTTGTATGTATATACACTATTTTCATTAAGTTAATGATTTATTATTACTATTTTCTTTCTAGAAAATTTATTTAAAATATTTCGCGTTTAAGAAATTCAACAAAAATATTTACAACTAAAAAAATATAAAAAAATATTATAATAATAATTTAAATAAAAATAAAAAACTAAATTTGTAATGACTTGTGCAACAGTTTTTGGGGTACGATTTACCTGTACACAACCTGAAAACAATAATGAAATCCATTCCAATAAAATTAAAAGGCCGTTATAAATGACAACCATTCCCAAATGAGATACCAAATGCTCATATATTTTATTGATTTTAATAAGACTTACATAAAATATATAAATTATTTTAAATTATAATTTATTAATTTTAATAAAATCTTATTTATAAATAAAATAGTTGTAGTATAAAATTTTAATTGTAATCTCTTAATTTAAAGAATTTAAGAATTTTAATTGTAATCTTTTAATTTTAAGAATTTGAGGATATTAATTTTAGTACAATAAAAAAAATATTTTAATTTTTAAAATTTTAAAATAAATTTGTACAAGTGTGATAATTTTTTAATTTAAATTTATAAGTTAGTAATTAGTTTTATTAATATATTAAAAAATAATTTAGTATTTTCATTTTAAAAGGAGTAATTTTAGAAAGAGATTTAATCAGAAATGATAGTAGAATAGTATAGCTATGACCATTTAAAACTTATTAATTAATAATTAAATTAGAAATTAGTATAAATGATAAAAAATAATTTTGGGTCACAAAACTTACCCCCCAAAACATTATTCTAACAACCCTCTCTACCTTTTGGTTATTACAATACCCTCTGAGAGCATTTATGTTCTTTGAAAAATTAGATTATTGTTGGATCTGATCAACAAGAGTACTTTTAGAGTATTTTTCATTAACATCATCAATTTCTTTGTAGGAAAATTGGGGGGAGGGGGAGGTGGGTTGGTATAATGATGTTGATGCTTTTTGTGAGTTTATGTATAATTATTAAAAAAATAATGATAATTTGTATAAATAAACCTAAGTTAGTGGGTGTTAATTAATTCTCCCTGTGTATGAAAACCAATAAAATAATATAACTTGTGTTGTATAATGCTTAATCATGCAGCTTCACTTTTACAATTTAATATTTTCATGTGGATTAATGCATAACAAAGTTTCTATATATGATACAAGGCATGTACAGACTTTGGCGATGCATTTTCTTTGAAAGAAAATATGATCTGTTGGTTCATAAAATCAAATCAATTTCAGTAATCATTCTCATTACACACATTTTTTAAAACCGCTCTGAAATAATAATCGAATATATTAATAGCAGGAACATTCAAAAGCATCTCATCAAGAAAAAACTTCCTCCAGTGAACTCTGGCAACACCAGTCAATTCAACGCTACTCGATAAAGCCAATTTCCTTGGCGTTGCTGCGGAAGCATTTTCTGCAGCACATATGCCCGTACTTTCTGATCAGCCCATTGGAGTTCCTATACACACGACAGGTGCGGGATCCCGGGCTGTAGTTCTTAGGGTGAGAGGTTTAGATGTTGGAGTTGCCCATATTCTTCCTCATTCGGCGTCAACCGAATGCCGCTGACAAATTCGTGCAAGAGCTCTAATAGCAGATGAAGCGGGAGGGGTCGACTGTAGCCATGCATTATAATTATTTCAAATTTAATTAAGTGTTAAACACATTTTATACTCCTAAAATATGCTACCCCATCAATTACTCTAAACTTAATAAACCTTCACTTACCCTCTATTTTTTAGATAATCCTTTAAATTAAATGAAAAATTGGACAAAATCACCCTTAACTATTAATAATATGATATATTCACTATTAATACTGGATGAATATAAATTAATTAATTATAAATTAATTAAGTACAAAATAATTATTTCAAGTTTGAGCATATATATAGTCGTATTGATTTAACAAAACTTTATAAATTCAAAAATTTTAAATTAGTGAATAAAAAAACATTTGAACATATTAAAAATTTATCCAGGAGTATTTTAGGTTATAGGCTCTATCCACACCTAAAAAAATATTGCAATAGATATGTGTCTGCGTGTGGATCTAAAGTAAAAATGTTAGGTATGTGTATGAGTAATAAGGGAAAAATCTCATTTTTGATCCCATAACTTAGGTCTTATTAAAATGAGTATGCAAATCTCACTTTAAGGAGAATATCTTAAATTTAGTGGCAATTTTAGTACCGGTGTTAAATAATTAATGGAAACGGCCACGTGAGACTCACGTGGCCGTTAAGTGCAGGTTTTGGAAGGAAAAGAGGAATGTGCCTCTTATAGGAAAATCTCATTTTTGGCCCCATAACTTAGCCCTTGTTCACTTTTGGTCCCAATTATTATGAGATTCTCCTTGTTCACTTTTGGTCCCAATTATTATGAGATTCTTACTCTAAAAACGATAACTTATGATTTTTTTACTTTTTGTCCTATCGTTAAGTATTTGATTGGACTGGCCATGTGAGTAAGTTGTGGTGTATTGGCAGCAATTATGACATGTGAGAGGCACATGCTTCATTTTTTGGGGAATTATAACTGTTATTTTTAGTACGAGAGGGAAAATAATTAAATTAGGTAGATATTGTTTAATTAGGCCCTTCCAAACTCAAAGAATTAAGTTTCTCAGGCTAAAACTATGACTTCAACAAGTGATTTAACTGTAGAATCAAGTATCATGTGTTACTGCAGTAAGAAAGTGTGGATCAGAACCTCGTGGATGAGCTCGTGTCCGGGAAGAAGGTCCTACGGACGTGACAATATTGCAAGTGGGAAGAGCCTCCAATTTGCACAAGGGCGAAAAAAGTGATACGTGGGCTCTTTCGCAGGATGGACAAAATGAAAGAAAAGTTGTCCATGATAACAAAGAAGTCCAGAATTCTCCTCCAAAATGCCCATGTGAGTATCACATGGTTGTTTTTCGTTACTTATTTAACGGTCACGTGAATACCAGGAATGAGATTCCTGTAACCATTCTCCACTTCGATTTCAACAGCACAAAATCCCTCCATCGCCATTTGTAGTCTTAATTTAGCTCACGATTCCAAGGAGTAACAAAAATCATGAAGATTGGGCTGATAAAAATCTCATTTCGGTTGTCAAATGAGATTTTTAAGGATAACTTTAAAGTGAGAATCTCGTTTGCCAGAATTCTCACTTTCCTCACTAGAAAAAAATTTATTTTTCATTGCTGTTAATTACTATAGTTAAAAGAAAAAATTGTGGTAATGCAAATTAACCACGCTTTGCAACGGCCATGAGCCTTTGTTTCTGCAGATGTGGTCAAAAACATTAGCCATGGCCAAAACCATGACAAACGTTGACCGTGGTTAATAATATTAATTTATTATGGTTTTTAAGCCTTGATGGTTTATAGTGTAGCGAAAAATCAATTTCGTTGTAGTCTCTCATACACGCTTTCTTACCGTAGTAACACGTGATACTTCATTTTGCAGTAGTCGAAACACTTGTTGAAATCCTATTGTGGATGAGGTCGTGTCCGGGAAGAAGTCCTACGGACGTGACAATATTGCAAGTGGGAAGAGCCTCCCAATTTGCACAAGGGCGAAAAAGTGATACGTGGGCTCCTTCGCAGAATGGACAAAATGAAAGAAAAAGTTGTCCATGATAACAAAGAAGGCCAGAATTCTCCTCCAAAAATGCCCATGTGAGTATCACATGGTTGTTTTTCGTTACTTATTTAACGGTCACGTGATACCAGGAATGAGATTCCTGTAACCATTCTCCACTTCGATTTCAACAGCACAAAATCCCATCCATCGCCATTTGTAGTCTTAATTTAGCTCACGATTCCAAGGAGTAACAAAATCATGAAGATTGGGCCGATAAAAATCTCATTTCGGTTGTCAAATGAGATTTTTAAGGATAACTTTAAAGTGAGAATCTCGTTTGCCAGAATTCTCACTTTTCTCACTAGAAAAAAAATAATTTTTCATTGCTGTTAATTACTATAGTTAAAAGAAAAAAATTGTAGTAATGCAAATTAACCACGCTTTGCAACGGCCATGAGCTTTTGTTTCTGCAGATGTGGTCAAAACATTAGCCATGGCCAAAACCATGACAAACGTTGGCCGTGGTTAATAATATTAATTTATTATGGTTTTTAAGCCCTGGTGGTTTATAGTGTAGCGAAAAATCAATTTCGTTGTAGTCTCTCATACACGCTTTCTTACCGTAGTAACACGTGATACTTCATTTTGCAGTAGTCGAAACACTTGTTGAAATCCTATTGCGGATGAGGTCGTGTCCGGGAAGAAGGTCCTACGGACGTGACAAATATTGCAAGTGGGAAGAGCCTCCAATTTGCACAAGGGGGAAAAAAGTGATACGTGGGCTCCTTCGCAGGATGGACAAAATGAAAGAAAAGTTGTCCATGATAACAAAGAAGGCCAGAATTCTCCTCCAAAATGCCCATGTGAGTATCACATGGTTGTTTTTCGTTACTTATTTAACGGTCACGTGAATACCAGGAATGAGGTTCCTGTAACCATTCTCCACTTCGATTTCAACAGCACAAAATCCCTCCATCGCCATTTGTAGTCTTAATTTAGCTCACGATTCCAAGGAGTAACAAAATCATGAAGATTGGGCCGATAAAAATCTCATTTCGGTTGTCAAATGAGATTTTTAAGGATAACTTTGAAGTGAGAATCTCGTTTGCCAGAATTCTCACTTTTCTCACTAGAAAAAAAATTAATTTTTCATTGCTGTTAATTACTATAGTTAAAAGAAAAAAATTGTGGTAATGCAAATTAACCACGCTTTGCAACGGCCATGAGCCTTTGTTTTTGCAGATGTGGTCAAAACATTAGTCATGGCCAAAACCATGACAAACGTTGACCGTGGTTAATAATATTAATTTATTATGATTTTTAAGCCTTGGTGGTTTATAGTGTAGCGAAAAATCAATTTCGTTGTAGGCTCTCATACACGCTTTCTTACCGTAGTAACACGTGATACTTCATTTTGCAGTAGTCGAAACACTTGTTGAAATCCTATTTTTGGACTAAGAAGCTCAAGTCTCGCGAGGTTGGGAATACCCAAATGGTGTCGGCCTAATTTTGTTATTTATCTTGCTAAAAGTTGCAGTTATATCCTCCAAAGACGAATCATGTATCTTTCACATGCCAAAATTTCCTCCAACATGTCCCAACTTAATGGCCACGTGAGTATTACGTGGTCCTCTCCATCAAATATTTGACGACAGGATGAAAAGTGAGAAAGAATTTTGTCCTTTCATCATTTAATTTAAAGGATTACAACAAAGATAAGGGGTAAGTGAAAATTTCTTTAATTTATTGAGATTATTGATGAGGGTGACATATTTTAGTGGGTGAAATGTATTTAAAACCTTTAATTAAAGCAATACAGCAGACCTCGACCTAGGAATGACAGAAGTAACCTAAGCCTTCACTCCCTTCTGTTGTCAGATTAAGTACAAAGAACTAGCTAAGGTTACTACCAAGCACTAGACCTACATACGTGAAGTTGACCGACGAAGACTCACGCGCATGACGGTTGGCCGTAAAATCTTTCTGGTTTTACCACCACTGCCCAATTCTGCATGCTTGCACATCCCTCTGCTACCGATTCAAACTGTCTCGGAGAATTTTGCAAAATCTTTAATAAGTTATATAATTTAAAATAAACTTAGCTTAGATCAAATGATTGATGAAGATTACATCACATTAGCAGCACAAGTCAGCTCATATTCAACTATACAATTAATCTCATGGTTTGACATGCTATAATAATATGTTAGTCAATTATTTTCGCCGTGGAAATACTCTAATCCTATTACTATGCATTTTATGAGGGTTGATTGACGTACTCATATTTCAGTAACTAAGTTAAGTGCTCATATTTTTATTAATTATTCTGTAAAGAAATAAATCAACCGCAACTTATACCCCATGATTGTATTTTAGGTTGCTAAGAGACTTCATGAAACAAATATAATTTTTCCCTCCTTTTTTCTTTTATATCTACATGTGCATGTATATATTATATATAACTTTTGATCATAGTGTGGAAGACTCATTGCACCCATATAATTAATAACCCAAAAAGTTGATAGGTAGATCGATATTCGACTATTTACTTAATACCGTTTTTAATGCATATGCTTATATACAATTTGCACTTAGTTTCTATATAATCATACATACATCTCATAACAGAGCACATTCAAAAATTCTCGAAAAATGCACAGATATGGAGAACAATATTTTTGATGGAGTGAGAAAAGGTATTTGGTCTTGTGCAAAAGGTTACTAACAGAGATCAAGTACAAATAACTATCTAAGGTTATTCTGTAGTTAATGTTTGTGAAAAAAATAAAAAAAAGAAACTATCAAAGGTCACTGCCAAGCACTAGCTAGAACGAAATGTGATAGTGATAGTTCAGTGGTCAGAGCCGAAAACGAAGGCATGTCTTACCAGCCACAACCAGAAATAGTACTTGCTATCATTGTCAAGTTACTGTGACACGTAAATTAATTGGGGGCTAAATATATAATATAAATTAAAATTTATGTGTCATTTTCATAAAATTTTACAAAATTTAAGAGACCACTTATGTTATTTACCCCACTGACAAAGGCTTACATGATGGTTGGCCGTAAGATCTTTCTGGTTTTACTACAACGGTCGAATTCTGCATGATTGCACATCCCATTGCTACTGATCATTCCAACTATCTTTTAAAATTTTCCAAAATCTTCAATAGGTTATTTCATAAAAATTTAGCTTATGTCCAATGATTGATGAAGATTACATCACATTAGCAGTAGAACTCAACTCATACTCAACTAATACGGATAATCTTATGGTTTGACATGCTACAACAGTCCGTTAGTCAATTACTGTTGCGGTGGAACTACTCTAATCCAACTCTGCATTTTATGAGGGTTGATTGGCAGTCAGCCTGTTGGTTTGTATTTTTAGTTTTTGATACAGTAATTAACGTAAAAATAATGCTTATTTATATGTATTATAATTGGAAATATATTGATTTGACACTAAAGTTTAATTTAAAACACAATCTCATTAATTAATCTCAACATATTCTCATTCCACACGAAAACATATATAAAATTGAAAGGGAAAAAACTTTTTTTAGTATACTAACTTGGCTCTCGTTCAATTTTAGTACACTAACTTTGATAATTATCACATTTTATACATTATGTTGCAATTTTGCTTCAATTAAGTCCAATTGAGGGTTTTTGTTCCAATTTTCCGGTCAATTGACCGGAATTTGCTGATGTGTCCGGCGAAATTAACCACATCAGCGGCTGACGTGGCAGGCGGCTGACGTGGCAGGCGGCTGACGTGGCGGGATGACTTGGATGTATTTTCTTTCATAAGGATGAATTTTAGTACACTAACTTTAGCATGGTTTAATTTTAGTTCAATAACTTTGAGTGAGATTAAATTTAAGTACAGAATAATAATTATAATAATGATATAATATTTTTATTTTTTTCGTACGGAATGTAATATTATTAAGATAATTTTAATTAATTTGATAATATAGTTGTTAATATTAATTAATTTGATATAGATTAATTGTTAAAAATTAGATAAAATAGTTGTTAATCATAGTTTAAAAAATAGATGATCCAACTGAACTGATAAGTGTGAAAAGGAAAAGATCTCGACTATAATAATATCAACTCTATTAATAATTATAAATAATTAACAAATATATTATCAAATTATTAATAATTATAAAATATATAATCATCTATTTTTTAAATTATGATTAATAACTATATTATCAAATTTTTAATAATTAATATATATATCAAATTAATTAATATTAACAACTATATGATTAAATTTATTATTCTCTAATTAATTAATTTAATAGCTATATTAACAATTATCAAATTATTATTAATTAATTATATCTAATTAAGTATTAATAATTATTATTTTACCTTTAACTAATATAAAGAATTAACAAATTTAAAAAAAATTGCGGGCTGGTCGTGAGTGCAGCTCGCAACTACCGACCACTCATAAATATATAAGTGTACCGTTTTCCGCGGTACACTTATATAAATTTTTTTTTTATAATATAAATATAAATGAGCAGTGACAACCCCTATACACAATGACAGGGGACTTAAATTTCACCTCATTCAAAGTTATTGGACTAAAATTAAACCATGCTAAAGTTAGTGTACTAAAATTCATCCTTATGGAAGAAAATACATCCAAGTCATCCCGCCACGTCAGTCGCCGGCCACGTCATGTGCTGACGTGGTTAATTTCGTCGGACACATAAGCAAAAATTGGCCACGTCAGCAAATTCCGGTCAATTGGACTTAATTGAAGTAAAATTGCAACATAATGCATAAAATGTGATAATTACCAAAGTTAGTGTACTAAAATTGAACGAGAGCCAAGTTAGTGTACTAAATTTTTTTTTTCCCCAAATTGAAAATGTATATTTTACACTAAAAACTGAAAATAAAAACACAAACAAACAAGCCCGCAATTTGGTAATATATGTTAGGTGCTCATGTTTTTGTTAATTATTCAGTAAAGAAATAAATCTACGAGAACTTATACCCCATGATTGTGTTTTGGTAATATATGTGGTATATATAGTTGTCAAACATGGTCATAAAAACTAAGAAATGATAAATTAACGAAACTTCATCCGACCTATATAATTAATAGCCCCAAAAGTAGATAGGTAGATCGATGTTCGACTAATATTACTAAATACCCCTTTTATGCACGCGCTTATATATAGTTTGTAGTTAGTTTCTATATAAATCATACGTAGATCGCAAACCAGAGCACATTCCAGAAGCCACAAAAAGTAAGCACATGGAGAACAATATTTCTGGTGGAGTTCCAGAAGCCGCAAAGAGTAAACACATGGAGAACAATATTTCAGGTGGAGTGAGGAAAGGTACTTGAACTGCTGTAGAAGATGCACTCTTGAAGAAATGCATTAAGGATTATGGGGAAGAGAAGTGGCATCTTGTCCCTATAAGAGCAGGTAATTATAGTTTTATTCGTTAATTAACTTATTAGTTTTTTGCATATTAAACTATATGGCATATTACTTTTTGTCCTCCGAACTATGGCCATATCTACATTTACCATCTATTTTTTTTTTCTTTTTCTGTTGCAACTTATCATACAAACTATGTGATTTTGCCAACTTACCATCTAACTCCATTTTGCGTTGGAATTTTATGCCTGAAAAGCTTACATGCACGGGACATGTGAAATAAAAAGGCAAAGGCGTCCATTTAATTTTTTTCTCTCTCAAAATGGAGTTGTTCTTATTACAGGCGATAATGAGTTGGGGTCACATTCCAATTGTTTAACTAAAGGATTACGAAAGAATACAAATCTGCTAAATATTATTAAGGAAAAGTTGATAGAACAGGGGTAAATGGTATTTAAATGTAGGATAATAACTAAAACATAATTTTTCTTTCGCATATGGCAATATTTCTCTATAATCAGATAGCAATTTTAGTATAATGTCGAGTAGGTGAGTTCTTTAAACTTTTCTGGAAATAGAAAAAACATGAGAAATTAAAAATAACCGGAGAGAGGCTCAGATTTGTGAACAACATGCATTAGATGGGGTGCCACCATGGCTGCAGAACCAGTTGTATATAAGACCTGGAGAGAGGAAGAGAGATGCCATCTGGGTTTGTCCCGCTATGATACAGGTTGGATATGTCCCAGGCCGAACCCAATTAGGTTGAATTCATCATCACAGTTTTCATAAAGTGAAAAAGAAAAAGAAAATTCATAGGTTAAGGGAGCAGAGTGAGAAGATGCATAAAGCTGAAGCAAGCAAAAATGTTATTCCCTATATGGATTTGGAATTGAATTTTCTATTTCGTATTACTGAAAGAGTTTTCAAAAAAATATTGTCATTGTCGCTTGCAACCTAGATCTAACAAGAACGGATACAAGGATTGAAGGATTCACGGGTTTATTGATGCAAGGGTTGAGATAGTTAGGGGTTTCATTGCATTTGAGGAGGAACAAATCAGGTTTGTTTTTCTTTAGACGAAGCCCTACTTCCCAAATCCTTAAACAAATAGAATATTCTGTTTTTTTTTTTTTGTTAGAACATGCTTTTTTAAGTTGTTTACTTCAGTTGCGTCTTCCGAAAGAAAATTTTAAATGGACGTATTTGCCCTTAAATTTCATATGTGATGCATGTGAGCTTTTCCGGCATAAAATCCACCGAAAAATAGTGTTAGATGGTAGTTTTAAAATCACATAGTTCGTATGTTAAGTAGCAAATAAAAACAATAAAAAATAAAATAAAAATGGCAAAGTATAAAAACGGGCATAATTTGGGGGGAAGATGTAATTTACCCTAAAATATATGTTTTCTTGCACAGAATCAAACGTTGCTATTCTGGATTTAATTTGCAGGGTTGAACAGATGCAGGAAGAGTTGTAGATTGAGATGGTTGAATTATTTCAAGTCAGATATTAAAAGAAGTCAATTTACAATAGATGAAGTTGATCTCATTATCAGGCTTCATAAGTTGTTAGGCAAAAAGTAAGTTTAGAATAGTGCACTTATATTGCTATACCGTTTTTTATTTAAATTTATTTTGGTTTCTACTTGGAATTTATATTTAGACGAGAAAATTGTGAAGAAAAAAGAAAGACAATATCTAAAACAAATAGGTATGTACTTGTTTAAAATGAGGAAACCTTGTGTTTGTATTTTTTAAAGCAAGTGAAAGAATTATTTTAAAGTGATTTTTTTTTTCCAAACAATCACATTTTTTTTTATCTATGTCAGATTATTTTTCACTAATACAGTTTTCAACTTTCTATACAAAAATCAATTTTCAAAAGTAGAAGCCCCTCACAAACCCTCTAGAAAAAAACCACACGGAACAATATTTTTGTTTTCTTCAACAATTATATTAGAATAATATTTTATCTCATTTTCCCCTTTTAATTACACGTATATATCTATAAAAGGCAAGGTTACTATGAATATAAGTGAACATTCCCGAAAAGGGTTTAGGGATAATTTATAAAATTGTAAGAGTTAAAGTCTAATTACATTATTTCTAAAACGGTCTAAATGTAATTAATCTTAGGGTAAATTACATTGACACCCCCTGAGATTAGTCCCAATTACACAAACATCCTCTGTCTTTTGTGAAATTACAGCTACACCCCCTGAGGGGTGTTAGTGTAATATTTTTTAGGGGGTATTAGTGTAAACTTTTCCTTTGAATAGGGGGTGTAATTGTAATACAATTACAACCTCAGGGGGTGTAGCTGTCATTTTACAAAGAACAGGGGGTGTTTGTGTAATTGGGCCTAACCTCAGGGGGTGTCACTGTATTTTACCCTTAATCTTACATAAACTTTTAAATTAATTATTCAAACAAATACATTTGATACTGTGTTATACATAAATTTGAAAAATATACTAGACTCTTAAATTCACTAAAAACTTTATGTTAAATAATATTTGATACAGATGGTCAATGATAGCTGGTAGACTTCCGGGAAGAACAACAAACGACGTGAAGAACTTATGGAACAACCACATCGAGAAAATAGGTAGGGCCAAAGTCGAGAAAACCATTACAAGTAGCAACATTGTAAGACCCCAACCTCGAATTCCCTCCAACTTGAAAGTAGGTTGGCCGAGGGAAACAAGAGAAACAGTACCTCGATCAAATCTTGACCCGGTAACTAATGAAGGTCCTGAAAGTTACATGCAACATCCAACTTCTAGAGCTGATGAATGCATAAGGTGGTGGAGCAATTTGTTAGAAACAACCAATATGGAAAATGGATGATTGACGATCTAGAGAAACAAACAGGGGAAACGTCGGCTGCTTTGCATGATCTAGACAACGACATCTTGGAAAGTGATGGAGATGAGTTTGGGGATTTGAACATTGATGTGGATTTTGGGGAACTTATGCGCTTTGGCGACACATGGTAATTCGTGATGTCGGTTTGGCATTAGATTGAACTATAATATTGCATTTGGGCTTTCAATACACAGATGTTGACCGGCATACACTATCCAACAAACTATTATTATTATTATTATTTTTTGTATAAGTACAAGGCTTACTGAAAAATTAAAAACAACGTAAGAGTAATTTCTCCTTATGTGAGATGACATAAGACAATTATATATTTCTATTTGTTGCTTGTATTTTTGTTTCTATATTAATGAAACATGTGGTTTTGTTAATATAAATACGTGTATTTTATTTAAATTATATTTTTGTGAGCATGCAATTGGTTAACAATGTTAAGATAATTGAGAAGGTGAATATACGATAAAAACGTATTTGCAAATGTCGAAATTAGACCTATGTTAATTGAGGCTGGTGTTTATAATTTTGTACATGGTTTAAAAACTAGCATGCATATGTAGATGGAGAAAAGATCAGATGCTCCAACCATAAATGCAAGAACGGTAAGTTCAAAATCACTAATGAGGTTACGCACAACTTGTTTAGGAAGGATCTTGTGGATAATTATTGTAATTGATATCACATGGTGAGGCACAATAGTAGAAGTTTTGATGATCTTCTAGCACCTTATCATGAGCAAACTCCAATTACATCAAAGACAACGTGATGGGGTAATTACTAGCAGATGGATTAGGACTAAAATATGTTTTTTAACATTGGCTTCTCCTAAGGCAGGTCCTAGTTACTACTACAAAGGAGCATATCTTGATGATGATCTATTATGGTTTTATAAAGATTCTTCTATGTATCTAGAGCCACACACATCTGAAAAGAGATATGCGAGACATGGCAATTAATTTAATAGAGAATCTTTATGAGTATTGGGAGAGGTTTAAGGAACTTGTTGCTAGTTATCGACACTATAAAATTGCCGAGCCACTTTTGATTCATTATGAAGGATTTTTTCAGAATGGATAGAGAATTGTAGATGCAGCTAGCAGAGGAGCTCTTATCAATAAGACCTTGGATAACTTTCACCATGATCGACAACCACAGGCCATTTGGAATTCGAATGATGGAGGTGTGCAACCAGAGGCAATGAGGTAAGTACTACTAACGTGGAAAAAAAGTTCTAATCTCATCGCTTGGTGCGCAAATTGGTTGTAGGAAAAATGCGAGAAACAAAGATTTGTTGGATTTGCTCAATTCCTGGCATTCGACAGACACATGCCTATCATCACAACAAGGCATAATGATGGAAGTGAATGAGGTAAGGGGTTTCCTGGCAACCTCAATGAACATCTGATCCCTACGTGAATTTCTACAATCCAGAATGTAAGATCACTCGAATTTCTGCTATTGGAATCAAGGGGAAGAACTAAGATACCAACCATTGCATCTTAATTGACCACATCGACCACCTATACAATCACCTCATTCAGTCATCCAATTTAGGTATAATTTTAGAAGACATTGTTAAAGCCCTTGGCTCTAATACTCATCTATTTCAATAGAAAACAAGGGCAAGCTTGCAAGAAACAAAGTTGTACTTGGAAGAGACAAAGGCTAGCATTAAAACCTTAGAACACTCTATTAGCAAGTTAGAAGCTCAAGTATAGCTAAAACTCCATTCACAAATAGTGGTGCACTCCATAGAGAATGTGAGTACAATCAGGTAGAAGGTGGCGAAGATGTTCAATCAACCAGTTTTGCCTATAGAAGATGAAAAGCATGAGGAGAAAAGGAAGGATGACCAACAAACTGAAAGAGTGATACACAATTTAACATACTGCATCTAGTACTCGTGCTCTTCCTTCTCTTGCAGAATGACAAAATCAAAAGAGAAAAATCATGAGCATAAGCTTTTCAAGACAGTCCAAGAAGGTGAAAATCAACATTCCATTGTTGGACGCAATCAAACAAATCCTAGAACACTCAAAATTCTTGAAGAACTTTTGTAGCAACAAGAGAAAGTTGAAAGAAACTACAACATATTGGAGCCGAAAGCCTTGCCCAACCACATAAAAGATCTCTATTTGGGTATAAGATTGACATTATCTACCATTATTTCAAAGGGATTGTTCAAAGAGCAATATGAACTAAAGTTGGATAGAAAAGAAGACTTGAGGAGTGGCAAAGAGAAAACAAAGAGGTTCCATTATCTTATGATTTTGAAAAAGTAATTTGAGGTTGAAAATGTGTTATTTTATAGACCTTGCTTAAAGCTCATCCAAGGTAAAATGTGCTCTCATTGGCTTAGCCAATTTGAAGGTGTTAGTGATTTTCCTCATCGTGCAATGAGAATTGAAAGTCTAGATGTGGGAAAATTTTAAAGGAGAATCGCAGTCGATTGAAACCATTTCTTAGTGTTGACGAAGTCACAACTACCATTGACATTGCGTTGGCATCACCACAACTATTAACACATTGAGAATGAGACCCTCCGGTGAGCACAAGAATGTTAAACAATTGCGCTCGTAGGGGGTAGCCCAACACATTTTTAATGTCTTCTTTAATTTCTGCAGCCTTGCATTTCTAATAAAGCAAGAGCACGCTCTATCAAGCCTTCGATTCTGTTGACTAACTATCACTGTTGGCAGACTGCTAACTAAAATAGGGCATGATCATGTTCGTTGTTAGTTAAAAGTCTATCTTGACTGATTTGTATTTTACTTTTCCTGTCTTTTCTTAACTTCCAACTTTCTCAATCTTCTCAAGTTTCATGTACTTTTAACTTCTTAATTCTCAGAGTTTTCTTCTCCTTTTTTCTTTTTATGATTTTAATTTATTCAATCGGAATGTATTTGAAAAATACTGATTCATTTTTAAAATTTTAATTAATGATGCATATTAATTTGAAAGTGCCACACACACTAGTATGAAGGATTTTCCTAAGGAACAAAGAAGAATTTTCTAAAACACGTATAAATTTCAATTTAACTTATACATCACTATAAAAAAATTAACTAATTGTAACGGTTTTTGGAACGGTTAAAATTGACGTTGCAACGGTTTCATAATTTTTGTAGCTGTTTTTGTAACTGCCGGCAATTCGAGCCAAAAGTATGAGTTACAAAATAATTATAACGGCTATTACCAAAGCCGTTACAAATTTAACCGGTTTTTTGTAACGGTCTCCCGAGCTGTTTCACACGTTGGCCTAACCCGAAAAATGATTTTGTATCTCTGTTTGGAACGGCTCGATGTAATTATAAATTCCTTTATTGGTACGGCCTTTGTTACAAAGATTATGATAAATGTGTATCACTATTGGGACGGTTTTTTCAACTATTTTTGTAACAGTCGCTTTGTAATTTGTAATGGTTTTTCTAATTCAAACGGTAATACGCATATAACATATATTGTAACGGTTATTGTTACACTCCCCTGCGTGTGTTGTTCATGATTTGTAGTAGTTTTTTAAGCAGTTTTTGTACCTCCTCTTGGAACGGTGATTTATGTAATTTGGTTTCATTTCTTGTAATTGCTTTACATCCGATTTTTGTAACGCTTTTGCTTGTACATGTTGTACCGGTCTTTGTAACAGTCGTCTTTTTAGCATGGGTATATTCCTATAGCCATTGCTAAGGTCGTTACATTTTTTTTGTATAAAATATTAATTTTTATTTTTTGTTATTTTATATATTAGTTTTTTTATAATTTATTGTTTAATTTGTTGAATATAAAATGTATCGGGTAGCAAGAAGAAATAACAATATTAATAACGAAATTAAAATTTTTTTTACAAAATTGTTTTTAAAATATAAATATATATTTCGAAACATGAAACCCAACGCTAATCTAGATCCCCATCTTCTGCCTGATCATCCCCGAGCTCCTCGTCTTCTGCCCCATCGTCGTATTGCGGGGGATCGACTGGATCTTGGGATGATGCCGCTGGTGGAGGCTGGGACCCCTCGTTCCCAGACTGTGGACAATCTCCTCGAGCCTGGCGAGCCGATCATTACAGTCTGGGCGTTGCTCTTGTGGTGGCGGGGGCGGTGGTGCAGATCACGAGCTCGGACGCGAGGGTCCAACGATCGTTTGGTGGGCCTCAGAGCCGACTCCGAATACCCGACCCCTCTTCCGGCCGCCTGCTGCCGCCATCCACATCTGGTTCTCGGTCATGGCCACTGAGCTTTTAGAAGAGGGTGGAGGATCTGATTGAGCATTTGGTAGCTGGTCGACTTGTTGTTCCTCCACCGTCATCTCGAACGCCTCTTGCAATTGGAATACTGGAGTTAGTATGAAAAAAATGAAATTATAATATAAATTGCCAAGGAAATTGAAAATAAACTTACTGCTACTTGCGTTGCCCTCGGGCTGCTCCATTGGCCGTCCTCCTTTCTCTTATAGACCTTGGAGAACAACTCCTTTAAATAATTAATTAAAGCATCTAAAATAATGAAATCACTTGAAATAAATTTTATACTTACCATCTTCTTCTTGTGGTGGCCAACAGACGAGGAGCCCTCTCTATAGACGGTCGCTGCTGCGGCGGGGTTAGCTGCCCGATTGGCCTTATTCTTGGCCAATATTTCCGTCCTAGCTGTCCCAGTACTCCAGCAGCTGTCGCCAAATCTCCTCGGCTAGCTAAAGCGGTCGGGACAGCTGGGCCCGAGCGTCGGAGAACCGCTTTCGCAAGAACCGTCCCGCCTGCCACCGGACGACCTTGTTATCGACTCGTCGTCCCTCCCACCAGTATTTAAACTGCATATTGACATATTAAAAAGAAAGAATTAGTAAAATATTAAAAACTCAATTAAAACATAATAAAATATTAATTACCTTAACATTATCTTGCCAAACAGGATGTGCTCCTGTGGAATCTTCTTGATGCATCCCCAAGGGTGAGGGCAGTGGTTTTTCACCGTCACATTTATGAAACTATGAAAATCTCGGTCAGACCTGAAAAAATAATTCTAAATTAAAATTCAAACCAAATCAACTGCAAATAATTAAATGTATTTGTGTTAGATTACTTCGCATCACGGAGGCTGATGTAGTGACGTGCAGACGGAGGTGGTAATTCAGGCGTTGGTGGTGGTGTTAAATCCTATGGCCTGAGAATCGGAGCCCCCCCCCCCCCCCCAGGGCCTGAGAACTGAAGGCCCTCGGGGCTTGAGAACTGGAGGCCACATTGGCCTGTCCAATGCCGACCTCCGAGGTCGATGACACCGCAGTGGTTGGGTCAACAACGGGGCCTGTGGTAGTAGAGGCTGTGCTGGTGGAGCCGGAGTCGTTTGGCCACGGCCGCGGCCATGACCACGTTCGGGAGGGGCCGGAGCACTGTTTGTCGTGATATCTAGACATTTCAAAAATATGGATTATATTTTGTATAAAATTGTAAATGTTTGATTATAATTTTAGCAAAATTTTACTAAATTAACATAAATTCCCTAAAATTACAAAAAATTAGTGAATTTACAATGTAATTAAAGAAAATTAATTACATACATTTTCAAAAAGTTACATAAAACACACAATATTTCTTAAAATTACAAAATCTCCAAAAATTCGTAAAATTACATGAAATTACATAGATTTCCTACAAAAATTTCAAAAATTCATAAAATTACATGAAAATACATAGATTTTCTAAAATTACAAAAAAATTCAAAAATTACATAAAATTCCATAGATTTCCTAAAATTACAAAAAATTCTAAAATTACATGAAATTACATAGATTTCCTAAAATTAAAATAATTCCTAAAATTACCGAAAATTACATAAACAATCCCAATAATTAAAGGAATATTAGAAAACTAACCCAATATAATTAGAAATTACAAAAATTGCATAAAAATTATAAAAAACACACAACAATTTCAGAAATTGCAGAAAATACCTAACTAATAATTTTAGAAATTGCAGAAATACCCAAATAATTTCAAGAATTGCAGAAAATTCAAAATAACTTTAAAAATTATCGAAAATTCACAATATTTTCAGAAAAAAATGCAATTTTCCAGAAATTACATAAACTACCCAATATTTTTAATAATTTCAAAAAATCTACAATAATTACAGAATTTCACAAAAGTTTCAGAAATTACTTAATATACCAAATAATTTTAAAAATTATTCAAAACCCCACATGTATTTCAAAAATTGCAATAACTTCAAAAATTACACAATAATTACACAAAAAGCACAATAATTACACAAAATGCACACAAATTACACAAAATGCACAATAATTTGTAAAAGTTACAGAAAGTTAAATCAATGTAATTTCTGAAAATTTTTAGA
This sequence comes from Sesamum alatum, assembly GCA_034509735.1. Classification (NCBI taxonomy): domain Eukaryota; kingdom Viridiplantae; phylum Streptophyta; class Magnoliopsida; order Lamiales; family Pedaliaceae; genus Sesamum; species Sesamum alatum. Next base: position 6,713,067 of record JACGWO010000005.1, read on the forward strand.
AATAAAAATTTTCAGAAATTTTTCAGAAATTTACACATAAATTTCCAATAATTTCAGAAATACCAATAAATACACATAAATATCACCAATTTCAGAAATACCAATATATACATAATTTCAGAAATACCAATAAATAATTTCAGAAATACCAACAAACTTCCAGAAATTTTCAGAAATTTCCAGAAATTTACACATAAATTTTCAATAATTTCAGAAATACCAATATATACACATAAATATCACTAATTTTAGTAATACCAATAAATACATAATTTCAGAAATACCAATAAATAATTTTAGAAATACCAACAAATTTCCAAAAATTACATAAATATCACCAATTTCAGAAATTACCCACTATAAATTTCAAACATTACATAAATAATTTTAGAGAAAAAAAAAAAGGGAAAACGTACCTTTCAGAGATAGAGAGTGAGAGAGGAGAGTGTGAGAGGAGAGTGGTGGAGGACTGTGATGGTCAGCGGCGGTGGTGGAGGACAGCGGTGGTGAAGGACAAGCGGATCCACCCAGGAGCGCGAGCGGAAGCAAGAGATGCAAATAAATACGTAATTTAAATCGCATATTAAAACGTAATCCTAAGGGGTGTACTCTTAGGTGCTCAACCGGGCGTTCGATGTAGGATGTATCAATTAATTAGGCACGTATCATACATAGGGCATAGATGAATTAAAAACAATGAAAGCGTAATAAATTGTTACCTTCGTAGTTTTCAAGTGCGTACGGCTACAAGCTTTGTTTCTTCTTCCGAATGTTCAACAATTCCAAACGTATGAACTCTCAAAAGGTGATCCACACCACACCGGAAGAAACTCACGTTCTCCTTGCTAGAAGAAAATGGATTTATGAAGGAATCGGTTTAAGAAGATAAACACTATGAATTAGTGTTCTTCTTGAACTTACTTTGTTCTTCCCTTTTGATCCAAAATCAGGTGAAGAACGATAGTAAAGGAGGGAGAGAAGGCCGAGAATGTAGAGAGAGAGGAGAGGTTGGATTTTATTCTTCTTTTCCTAAAAAAGATGAATTATGATTCTCTTGCACAAGGTGTTAGCATATACTCATATATATACATAATTAATGTGATTATTGAAATGTGTTTAGGTTCATCCCAGGATGTCTAGATGCATCCCAATCAATCACCATTAATTCTTCAATCAAGCCTACCAACTTTTAAGGTATGATCAAATCATACCAAAAGAGAAGGGCTTGATTGGAGTTTGTTTGTGTCTTTCCAAAAGAGATAAGTCAACCACCACCTAGCATGAAACATGGCTGAATTTTGCTTCCTCCAAGGGAGCATTTTCAGCCATGCGCAATATGGGAAGAAGTTGAACTTCTTCCTATTCCAAAATAGGAATTAATTCTCCTCTGGGGTCAAGATTTAACGGATCGGGTTTTTACCGTAATCGAATTATGACGAACCCAAAATTAAATCCAATTTAATGTCCACTTAAATAATTCATGTTGATCTTTCAATCCAATCGAAAGATCCAACGTCTCGACTTTCCATATTTAATCGATATATCCTATTTACTGATTAAACGAGGGCCCGATACAATATCGGCATGTCCATCCAATGGACTATCCCTTAGGTAATCCAATTACTTATTTATCCTTCGAGATTGACTCGAAGTCAATCTCTCAACCTTCTCGGTGATTTGTGTGAGACCCTTTAGGTTCACCCTCAGCTAGACTTGGGCCCGTGTCCCACAAGGGCCCGTTACCATGGGTGGCCATCTAGCAATTGTCCATGGCACTAGAGACTAGGTGAATGTTGGCGTGAACATTTAGGTGCCGATTCCGTACGGGTACGGTCCTTCCGTCTACCGTCTCCCGGCTTTAGTCTAGGGTATGGAATTAGGCGTCGGTTCCCATCCTTGACTAGGCATCTATGCTTAATACTCGAGACTACACATGCTTCATTGCGCTGACATAGGAAACCATTCCCTGTTCGACCAACCACTGAGGCCACAGCTTTAAACAGCATAAACGTGTCTCCGAGTGCATAGGAGATACCTCTGTCACATACTGACAGGGGACGGATCCTCTTCTTGGAATCCACCGTCCTCGCTACAAATTCTGACTGCACTTGACAAGGGTTATAATGATCATCTTATAAAATGATCACCTCTCGCCAGATCCAAGATACAACCGTCCTGTGCACGCGACTTCCATGGTTCCTCAAGTCTGAGGACTACTCCCGTACTATCGGAACCGGGGACATCCAATCATACCGACCAAGCTTCCAAGGCTTCCATATGATGATTCCCGCGAGTCAGCCCAGTCGGCTCGACCCCATTCGACCAACCCATCAAGATCGTGTAGGCGTCCTACGACTGTCGCTGATGAAACAAGACAATCATCCAATGAACACGACTCTTGATGCAAATCTCAATAGGACTCTTGATGCCCTGTCTCGAGGTCCTCGACTTGGAACGTTTCAGACCCAACTCTTAATTAGTTGGTTTCATGACCGCCATCCAATGCGTGACCCAACTGTATGAGTTGTTAACCGTGGTCTGTGGGCTTTATGGCGATATAAGTATAACACCGTTTTAACATATGTAAAATGAGCGCAACAACGTATGTACCATTGGTGACGAATACTCATTTTATTCATCACATAATATCACATTACATCAAGTTGTCAAATAGGTTACAAAACGCCAAACCCATTAGCTTTCTGGTCACCTATTCTAACAATCTCCCACTTGACCTAAAGCCAATCACCCGTTGACCTCAAATCTCTTATCCAAATGGTGAGTATGGAAAACTTGCGACCTGGGCTTAGCAAGTGGATCTGCTATGTTTTCTGCAAAGCTGACTCGGTCCAACCGAACGTCACTCCTTGCTAACCATGTCTCTGAGCAGATGGTAGCGTCTAGGAATATGTTTGGATTGTGATGAGATCTTGGTTCCTTTGCTAGCTCTATCGCCCTGTTATTATCGCAAAAGATAACTACAGGCTTAGCAATGCTAGGTACTACATCCAACCCTTGGATGTAGCTCATCAATCAAATCGTCTCCTTAGCAGCTTCCAAAGCTGCTATGTATTCAAAACTCTATGGTGGAGTCCGCCGTGGTAGCCTACTTGAAACCCTTTCAAGTAACTACGCCACAATTTAGTCTAAATACAAAACCAAGTTGAGACTTGGCATCATCGTCATCCGACTGGAAGCTAGCGTCGTTATAGCGTTCCAGTATCAACTCTCCACCACCATAGATCAAGAACATGTCCTTAGTCCTTTTCAAGTACTTCAGGATAGTTTTGACCGCACTCCAATGTGCCTCCCCAGCACACGACTGATATCGACTGGTCACGCTCAAAGCGAAAGCCACATCAGGTCTAGTGCACTGAACGGCATACTGTATGCTGCCTACGGCTGAAGCATAGGGGATGTCCAACATCCGTTTAAGCTCCTCATCAGTCTTAGGAGATTGCTTCTTGGATAACTTAATTCCATGCCTCATAGGAAGGAATCCTCATTTTGGGTTCTCCATCTTGAATCTCTTCAAGACTTTCTCAATATACGAGGACTGGGCCATTCCTAACATCCTTCTAGATCTATCCATGTAGATCATGATGACAAGGATGTAGGATGCCTCGCCCATATCCTTCATGGAGAATTGCGTTGACAACCAAGCTTTAGTGGTACCCAACATCTTAGCATCATTCCCAATGAGCAAGATGTCATCCACGTAAAGCACTAGAAACGCAACCGAGCTCCCACTGATCTTCTTGTATACACAAGGATCAGACTCGTTCTTGATGAAATCATATCCCCGTATGATTTCATCAAAACGTATGTTCTAGCTTTGGGACGCTTGTTTGAGGCCATAGATGGACCTTTGGAGACGGCAGAGCTTCTGCTCTTCTGCAACAGATGTGAAACCTTCCGGTTGATCCATATAGATCTCTTCCTCTATGAAACCGTTGAGGAAGGCAGTTTTCACGTCCATCTGCCATATTTCATAGTCATACCATACTTCTATGGCAAGCAGTATCTGTATGGACTTAGCCATTGCTACGGGCGAGTAGGTTTCCTCAAAGTCGACCCCGGGCCGCTGAGTGTAACCCTTCGCCACAAGCCTGGCTTTGAAGGTTGTAACCTCCCTGTCAGCTCCAAGCTTACGTTTGTAGACCCATTTACACCCTACGGGTTTTACCCCTTTGGATCGGTCTACTAGGGTCCAAACCTGGTTTGTACCCATCGAGTCCATCTTGGATTTCATGGCCTCAAGCCACTTATCCGAATCGATGTCTGACATCGTTTCTCCATACGTTTTTGGATCATTATCCAACTGAGCGGTCAGGCCCAGAAATCCATTACCTATCAGGTGCATGGGATACTCTGGCCGACCTATAGAGGACTGGAACATTATCAGTGGGAACTACCGACTCATATGCCGCCTCATGGGGTACCTCACTTGATTCCTCAATGAGAACCTCATCGCGTCGACTATCCGGTGGAAAACCCTTTTCCAAGAACACTGTGTTTCGCGAGACAAAAACCTTTTGCTCGGAGGGATCATAGAAATAATACCCCGCAGTTTCTTTCGGATATCCGATGAACCTGCATAAACTAGACCTCGAGACCAGTTTATCTCCCACTAATCTCTTGACATATGAGGGGCAACCCCACACTTTCAAGTATTTGTAGGAGTCAGGCTTGCCATGCCATATCTCATATGGCGTCTAGGATATCTTATTCGATGGAGCCAAGTTCAAAAATTTGGCCGTCGTCTAAAGAGCGTATCCCAGAAGGATAAGGGGAGTTCGGTAAAACTCATCATGGATCGGACCATGTCCAACAAGGTCCGATTCCTCCTTTCAAACACACCATTAAGCTATGGTGTTCCAGGAGGGATCTGTTAGAATAGGTGACCAGAAAATCAATAGGATTGGCGGTTTTGGGTACTATTTAGCAATCTTTATTGACTTGATGAATATAGTAAGTATTCATCCGTGGCACTATGTGTTTGTTGTGCTTACTGATTACGTTAAACGCCATTTTAATATCACAACAAATGCCCACAGACCAATTTGATAACCCATGTAGTTGGGCTGCGCATTGGATGGCAACTAGGAAACCAACTTTTGAGGGTTGGTCTGAAACGTTCCAAGTCGAGGACCTCGAGACAGGGCATCAAGGGTCCTATAAAGACTTGCACTAAGGATTGCATTCATTGGATGAGTGTCGTGTTTCATCGCCGATAGACGTTGGAAGTCTATACAATATTAGTGGGTTAGTTGAAAAGGGTGTCAGCTGACTGAACTGACTCGCGAGAATCGTCATATGGAAGCCTTGGAGGCTTGGTCGGTATGATTGGAATTCCCAGCTCGGGTAGTACGAGATTAGTCCTCGGACTTGAGGATTCATGACAGTCACATGCATATGAAGGTTGTAGGCAAGAGATGCCCGTATCTGGGATACGTTCATCATAAGCCTTATCCAGTGCAGTTGGAATATGTATTGAGGATGGTAGATTCCACGATAGGATCCATCACCTCAGAATATGATAGTTGAGTCTCCTATGCGCTCTGAGACGGTTTAAGCTCTTTAAGTCTGTGGCCACAGTGATTGGTCGAGTAGGGAATGGTTTCCTACGTTGATCAATAGAGCAAACATGTCTCGAGTTATTGAGCATAGTTGTCTAGTCCAGGATGGGAACCGATGCCCAATTCCATGCCTTAGACCTAGACTGGGAGATGGATGATGGAAGGACCGTACTCGTATGGTACTCGGGAGCCTAAATGTTCACGCCAACATTCACCTAGTCTCTAGTGCCATGAACCGTTGCTAGACGGCCACCCATGGTGATGGGCGTTTTTCGATTAATGGTTAATTGGGAAATAGTTAATTAAAGTGGATTTAATTGATCAATTGTGTTGGACACAAGCCCAAGTCTAGCTGAGGGAAAACCTAAAGAGTCACACACAAATCATTATGGAATTGGTAGAATTAATTTAGAATTAATTCTAGAAGAAGGGAATTAATTTAATTGGATTAAATTAATTCAAGGAGAAAAATAAATGATTGGATCATTTATTGGTAAATCCATTTGATGGATGGTCCAAGAATTAATTAATTGGATTAGTTAATTTTTTGGACTTAGAACCTATAAATCAATTGGATTAATTTATCGGGTTTGGATTAATTAATTGATTGGATCAATTAATAAGAGTTTGGACTTATGTTTATTTAATTGGATTAAATAAATTTTTGAGCTTCAATTGGATTAAGATTAATTGGATTAGTTAATGCCCAATGGATTTTGTTTGGACTTAATTTAATTAGACTAAATAAAAGTACAAGACTAGTAGTCCTAGTCCATGGAAAAATCAATTTATAGCAAGTGAAGGAAGAATTAAAATCTTCCACATGTGAGGCACATGTGACCAGCCTTTATATGGTTTGGTGGGTGGTTTTATTTGCTATAATGATGCATGGTTATGTAGATAATGGTGTGTGTATGTAGGTTACTTTGGAAGTTGACAAGAGAAGTTGAATTTTGAATTCAACAACTCGAAATACACAAAATCATTCACATAACTTGTATGGTACTAGCTTACACGAATTTTTCCCTCAAAAACTCTCCAAAAATCTCTCCTTCTTCTGTTATACCTTTTGGAAATGTTTGAACTAAAATATTCCGAAAGCACTAATTAATAGTATTGTTTTGGAAGTGTTTCTTCTTCACTTCTATATTTCTATCTAGCAATAGATTAGAGATCTATTCTATAGTGTGGTGTGGACAAATTAGAGGAGTTCTACGTTGAATTCTCAAGTGAACGGAAGGAGAAATGGAAAGAAAACAACGCACGTACCGGTTATACGTGTAGTAAACAAAAAGGTAGGTTTTCTTTACATTTTCATGTATCTTTTTGTTTTCTTCCTTTAGCCACTTGTCCAACATCTTTTCCTTCTTTTATTTATGCTTTGACAAACACCCTACGGCCCGGGAACGCAACGAAAGCATAAAAATGTGAAATTAAAGCATAATATAAAACGGATTCAAAGGGGTGTTCCCTTTGAAGTTCCCGGGCGTTCGGTGTTTGTCAAAGCATAAATAAAAGAAGGAAACAACGCAGTGCTGTGCGCGCGCGTGTGGGCCGGCTATCTGCCGGTTTGAACGGCTAGGCCGTTTTGTACCATTGTTCATGAAAATTTCAATTTTTTGATTTTCGCTGTTTTCTGAATGTGATTAATTTTGGCATATTTTAATTTTGGTTAAATTGGATTTTTCAAAAATTATTTCATGCCTTAGATTATTTTGGAAATGGTTTCCAAGCAAAAAAATGGTTTGTATATTGGATGTATAATTGATATCCATATTTTTAATTGCATTATTAATATGGTATTTTCTATATTTTTATTATGTTTATGGTTTTAGATATTGGATATCTATGCATATATACATGGGATGTATTTATTTGTTGGCATATTTATATTTGATATATATGTGCTTTTTGTTGTTGTTTATTTGATATACAATAAGGATGATCATTAACCCTTTTTGGCCTATGTATGGTTTATTTATTGTTGGGTGAGGCCTGCGTGCCTCTTTGTTTTTTCTTCTTTCTATCGTTTTTAGCCTTGAAATAATAAGGCTTTCTTCCTCTCTATTAATGTACTCCCCCCGACTTATGATTGGGGTTTCTTTTAAGTTGTAATGAGAGTAGATTAGGTTGTGAGGTTTTATTTATTTTTTGTAAATAAATGTATGCTTCCATGGAGATGAAGGCCCAAAAGAGGTTCGTTGGACGGAGCCCACGACGGAAGGCCCAAGAAGAACATAGAAGGATTTACAAGGCCCCATTAGAATGATAATGGGATGTAAAAATTGTAATAGTGTAGGCCTACCCTAGTTTGACCATTGATCCATTGCGGGCTCAGTAGCTCACATAGGAACGGCCTTGTGATCATCCTACAGGGACGTGCTAGGCTTTTTTTGCATGTGTTTAATGTTTTAATGCTTTGATGTATGATGTGTTTGGAATGCATATATTTACATTGAATGTTTAAAGCTTGAGCTTGCAAAATACTAATAATGATGAGGTTTCGGTCTTAATAAACTATAACTCTCACTTGGATGGTCCAAGTAAATATTAGGCCCAAAATGGAATTAAAATCAAATGGTTTGATTATTCCAAGCCTTCCATCCAAAGCAATGTAGTATGGAAGCTACTTTCACCCATTCGTGGTCTCACGAGTCGTGGCACGTTTGGAATTGAAGAAAGTTGTGCCATTGTTATGAACAAAGGAATATGCTCATGTTTCCCTATCTCATGAGTCGTGGGGGGCAACAGTTGAGATATTCATTTGGTTGATGGGTTGGGCCTTAACGCTAAGTAACATGATTCGCTTGGAGTCCTTGGGATCATATGAAGAGGCGAGGCAAAATATCTTGGGGATCTCATTGGATGAGAATGGTATTGGATACCTCCCACAAAGCCTTTCGCATGTGAATCGTAAAAGCGGGGCATGGAGAATTGCGTTTGGGGGCTCCAAGCTCACTAGGAAATGGTTTCCCGAAAACCCCACTTGAGAGTAGTGGGCTTTTTGAAGAAATAGTGGGAGGGGTTAATGACTAAAGACCAAGTCTTAACTTGAATTCAATATTATTATAATCTATTAAATTTCTGCTTTACATTTTGAATGTAGATGTCTAAGAATCCGCTCGCTGTAATTCTTGAGACTAATAAATTTGACGGAACAAACTATAACGATTGGCTGCAAAATCTGAGGATTGTCCTCGATTTCGAAAAACCAGGCTTACGTTCTGGATAAGCCTCTTCCTCGGATCTTGCCGGAGGGATCCTCGTCAGAAGAGCATTTGATGTTCAATGAATGGCAGGAGGACAACGGCAAGGTCCGCAGCATCATACTGGAATCCATGACTAATGAGATCCAGAAACAGTATGATCGGCTGGATGATGTCAGCTTGATAATGCTCCGCATGAAAGATGTTTATGCGGTACTGGACCGGCATATTAGCTATAACATGAATGGGCTTGAAAAAGACCTTCATGAGTTGATAAACATGTTGGTCCAATACGAGGCAATGACTGAAAAGTCTACGCCTCAGTATTGGTTGGGGAGGCTTCAACCTCAAGAGCGAAACGCAAAGGGGCCGGATGCTGGAGGAGGAAGAAGGGTAAGACAGAATCAGCCGCTGCAAGTGCACAGAGCGATCCTATTGCCATGCTGGGCATGGGCAAAGGAAAGAGGAAGGCAGTTCGGCAGTCAAGGATTGCAAAAGATGTTTGCATATATTGCCGTGAAAAGGGGCATTAGAAGAGGGAGTGTCCTAAACTCGTCTCCAACCAAGGTACATTTGATTTCAGCTTTAACATGATTGTTATTCTACTCTTGGGTATTGGATACCAGCTGTAGAGCTCATATCTGCAAATGGTTTGCAGGTGATGGAAAGGAGTAGAAGGCTAAGACGGAGATGGTTCTAAAGCTAGGCAATGGCTGGGCTATTGCCATAGAAGCTGTAGGGCTAGTAACGCTTAGCTATTAGTGGTCATGTTAGGATAGAGTTGACAGGTCACAATTATGTAACCTAGCATGATCAAATTATGTTTTTCTTATGTTGGACAATAAGGATTACATGTTTTTGATCAATGAAAGTTTCTTTTATTTGACAAAGAATGGTTATTCTTGTCTGCTAGGTTGTTTGCATAATTGTTTCAATACTATCCCATAATTAAATTATGAATGCTCAAAACAAATGATGAAATGGATAATCAAGATAAACTCACATATTTGGCATGCAAAGCTAGGTCACATTCCTTTAGATAGGATAAGGAGGTTGGTAGATTCAATGAGTCTAGAAATAGACAATTTGAGCCTGCTAGCTTGCAAGTCCTTCCTGAGCAGGAAGATGGCCAAGAAGCTCTTTGTAGGAAAAAGTATGCTTGGTAGTGGTCTGTTAAATTGGATCCAGTCAGAGATCTATGGGTCACTGAATACACAAGACAAGTAGAGGGTTAACAAGTCTAAGGGCCTTTAGAAGGCTCAGGGAATTAGATTTGAAGTGGGAACCAAACTGGTTGCAAAATTAACCTTCGATTGGATCGACTGGTGCGTATTTAATGGGAGCTCTTGATGTATCTAAATGAGAATGGAATTCTCACTCAGTGGAATTCTCTCTGAAGCGCCATAATTGAACAACGTCTCTGATAAGGGAGGAATCGAACCTTGTTGGACATGGTTCGATCGGTGTTTTCACTGAACTACCTTGGCCCATCTGGGCATGTTCTGAAGACAGTAACCAAGTTGTAAAACATGCCACTTTCTAACGATCGTGGCGCAGACGCCATATTGGATATGGCATGGCAAGCTTGTATCCTACGAAGTACTTGAGTATGTAGGATGGTCTTGCATACGTCAAGGGACTAGCGGGAGGCAAACTAGGTTTGCATAGGTTCATGTGTTGACCTAAGGCAAATTCAATTTCAGAGGATAACCGGTGTGAGGCGTAGCTCCTTGAGGAATCAAGTAGCGCGACACCTCGGTACGATATTGCAAACGCCATTTGAAATCAAGTTTGCTCACTGACTATATTCCAGTTCTCCTAAGGATGACCAGAATATCTTAGATACCTGAGAGGTACAGGTTTCTGGGTCAGTCCGGTTAATTGGATTATAATCCTAAAGACATAAGGAGAAGTAATGTTGGACATTGGATCGAATCAATGGCTTGGAGCCATGTAATTCGACATGGAATTCAAACTAGGTTTGAAACTCCATGTAACTGGAATATTCATTTTTGATGAGTTCATACAGGGTATGGCTCAATCAGTAACGAGCTTGAGGATCAGTGGGAGTTTAGTTGTGTTCCTAGTGTTTAAAGTGTGTAACGTCTTATTCATTTGGAATGAAGTTAAGATGTTAGGAAACATTGAAACACGAAAATTGTTCATGCAATTCTCCATGAAAGGAATTGGATTCCTATATATAGGGTTAAGCTGTCCAAGATTTAGTCAGGGTCGACTGATGAGGAAACTTAGGTGTTTGACATCCCCTACGTCTTTGCCGTAGGCAGCATGGGTATGTTATTTGGTGCATTGGACCTGATGTTGTGTATCCTTTTGGCATAACAACGGAAATTGGGTGTGTACCGAGGAGGTAGTAGACTGCTGTTAAGAACAGTCTTTAATACCTGAATAAGGACTAAAGAAGTGTTCTTCATGCACGTTCTATGGAGAGTTGATTCTGGAAGGCTATAGCGATACTAGCTTCCAGTATCATGTGAATAATATCTAGTCTCAGTATGAACATATATTCAGGCTTAATGGTAAAGTGGTGGCTTGGAAATGTTTCAAGCGGGATACCACGACGTACCATGAAAGTTGAATGTATGGTAACTTTAGAAGTTGCTCCGGAGAGTGGTTTGGATGAAAAACCACATCCAATGGTTGGGTGTGGTGCCTAGCACGCCAAACCCAGTAGTTATCTTGGAGGATAACAACATGGCTATAGGGCAAGCTAAAGGACCGAGATCTCATCACGGGTCCAAGAAAATTCTTAGACAGTACCATCTGCTTGGCGCAATGGTGTGAAGAGGTGACGTGCGGTTGGACCGCATTATCTTGGCAGAAAAAGGTAGACCTGTGAGAACGAGCTGGATATCAGATTACTCATGCTCAGATAAGACTGACCAACATGGGTGATTGGCTTTAGGTCAAGTGGGAGATTGTTAGAATAGGTGACCAGAAAGTCAATTGGATTGGCGGTTTTGGGTACTATTTAGCAATCTTTATTGACTTGATGAATATAGTAAGTATTCATCTGTGGCACTATGTCTTTTTTGTGCTTACTGATTATGTTAAACGACGTTTTAACGTCACAACAAATGCCCACAGACCAATTTGATAACCCATGTAGTTGGGCTGCGCATTGGATGGCAGCTATGAAACCCACTTCTGAGGGTTGGTCTGAAACGTTCCAAGTCGAGGACCTCGAGACAGGGCATCGAGGGTCCTATAAAGACTTGAACTAAGGATTGCATTTATTGGATGAGTGTCATGTTTCATTGGCGATAGACGTTGGACGTCTATACAATATTAGGGGGTTAGTTGACAAGGGCGTCAGCTGACTGAACTGACTCGCGGGAATCGTCGTACGGAAGCCTTGGAGGCTTGGTCGGTATGACTTGAATTCCCGGCTCCGATAGTACGAGATTAGTCCTCAGACTTGAGGAATCATGGCAGTCACATGCATATGAAGGATGTATCTAGGGTCTCGCAAGAGATGTCGGTATCTGGGATACGTTCATCATAAGCCTTATCCAGTGCAGTCGGAATATGTATTGAGGATGGTAGATTCCAAGATAGGATCCGTCACCTCAGAATATGATAGTTGTGTCTCCTATACGCTCTGAGACGGTTTAAGCTCTTTAAGTCTGTGGTCACAGTGATTGGTCGAGTAGGGAATGGTTTCCTACGTTGATCAATAGAGCAAACGTGTCTCGAGTTATTGAGCATAGTTGTCTAGTCCAGGATGGGAACCGATGCCCAACTCCATGCCCTAGACCTAGACCGGGAGATGGATGATGGAAGGACCGTACTCGTATGGTACTCGGGAGCCTAAATTTTCACGCCAACATTCACCTAGTCTCTAGTGCCATGGACCGTTGGTAGACGGCCACCCACGGCGACGGGCGTTTTCCGATTAATGGTTAATTGGGAAATAGTTAATTAAATTGGATAATTGACCAATTATGTTGGACACAAGACCAAGTCTAGCTGAGGGTGAACCTAAAGAGTCACACACAAATCATTATGGAATTGGTAGAATTAATTTGGAATTAATTCTAGAAGAAGCGAATTAATTTAATTGGATTAAATTAATTCAAGGAGAAAAATAAATGATTGGATCATTTATTGGGAAATCCATTTGATGGATGGTCCAAGAATTAATTAATTGGACTAGTTAATTTTTTGGACTTAGAACCCATAAATTAATTGGATTAATTTATCGGGTGTGGATTAATTAATTGATTGGATCAATTAATTAGAGTTTGGACTTATTTTTATTTAATTGGATTAAATAAACTTATAGGCTTCAATTGGGTTGAGATTAATCGAATTAATTAATTCCCAATGGACTTTGTTTGGATTTAATTTAATTAGATTAAATAAAAGTCAAAGACTAGTAGTCCTAGTCCATGGAAAAATCAATTTATAACAAGTGAAGGAATAATTAAAATCTTCCATATGTGAGGGACATGTGAATAGTCTTTATATGGTTTGGTGGGTGGTTTTATTTGCTATAATGATGCATGGTTATGTAGATAATGGAGTGTGTATGTACGTTACTTTGGAAGTTGACAAAAGAAGTTGAATTTTGAATTCAACAACTCTAAATACACAAAATCATTCACATGACTTGTATGGTACTAGCTTGCACGAATTTTTCCCTCAAAAACTCTCCAAAAATCTCTGAAAATCTCTCCTTCTTGTGTTCATATCTTTTGGAAAGGTTTGAACTAAAACATTCCAAAAGCACTAATCAATAGTGTTGTTTTGGAAGTGTTTCTTCTTCACTTCTCTATTTCTATCTAGCAATAGATTAGAGATCTATTCTATAGTGTGGTGTGGACAAATTAGAGGAGTTCTACATTGAATTGTCAAGTGAAAGGAAGGAGAAACGGAAAGGAAATAACGCACGTACCGGTTATACGTGTAGTAAACAAAAAGGTCGATTTTCTTTACATTTTCATGTATCTTTTTGTTTTCCTCCTTTGCCACTTGTCCAGCATCTTCTCCTTATTTTATTTATGCTTTGACAAACACCGAACGCCCTAGAACCTCAAAGGGAATACCCCTTTGAATCCGTTTTATATTATGCTTTAATTTCACGTTTTTACGCTTCCGTTGCATTCCCGGGCTGTACCTGATTCTTTCAGGGTCAATTGAGAGAGAATCCCATTCTATTTTAGATAATCAGTAAACTCACCACTCAAATACTCTCCACCTCGGTCCAACCGAAGGGCTTTGATCTTTCAACCGGTTTGGTTCTCTACTTCAAGTCTGTATTCCTTAAACCTTCAAAAGGCTTCAGACTTGTACCTCATTAGGTAAACATAACCATACCGTGAGTGATCATGAGTAAAGGTTAGGAAGTATGATTACCCACCTCTAGCCTGAGTTTTTAGTGGGCCACAGAGGTCCGTATGGATCAAATCCAACAGACCGTTGGCTAGCGTGCTTTGTCCAACAAAGGGTTTCTTGGTCATCTTTCCCTTCAGACCGGATTCCCAGGTCGGTAGGTTTTCCAAATCGTCTATTTCTAGACTCTTTGAGTCTACCAACCATCTTATCCTATCTTTAGAAATATGACCTAACCTCGCATGCCATATCTGTGCGTTATCTTGATTATCATGTTTCCTTTTGTATTCTGCAGTCATCATCCAATTATACTGTTAACACAAACATACCTGGATTGGAGAGGAGTTGTGGGCACTCCCTCTTCCAATGCCCCTTTCCTTGGCAATGCATGCAAACATGATTTGGCTTGGACCGCTGAGAACCACGAGCCTTCCCTTTCCCTTTGCCCATTCCCACCGGGGCAACAGGGGTGCCTAGAGCGCGAGTAGGGGCCGCAACCGTCTTCCCCTTTCCCTTCTTCCTCTTCCAGCGTCCGGCTCTCTTTCCATTGCCTTGGAGGTCGAAGCCTCTCCTATCAATACCGCAGGCGCCGACTTGTGGGTCGTTGCCTCGTATTGGACCAGCATGTTGATCAACTCATGAATAGACTTCTCAAGTCCGTTCATATTGTAATTTACAACAAACGGGTCATAGGACGGAGGAAGCGACTGGAGGATCATGTCAATGTACGTGTCATTGTTAAGCCCAGCTTTAAGGTCCTCGAGCTTCTCCACTAGAGAGGGCATCTTAATCCCATGACTTTGTACAGACGATCCTTCAGCAAGGTTGGTGCCAAAGAATGCTTTTGTGGCAGCATATCTAATATGCCTGTCCGGAACTGCATAAACCTCGTTCATGCGGAGCATTATGGCGGAGACGTTGTCCAGCTCTCTCATATTGCTTTTGGATGTCGTTAGACATCGAAGCTAATATGATACTGCGCACTTTTCGGTTGTCCTCATGCAATTTCTCGAACATCAAACGTTCTTCCGGCGTGGACCCCTCTGGTAAATCGCTTGGCGGCAACTCTTCCAAGATGTAGCCTTGGTTCTTGAAATCGAGGACAATCCTTAGGTTTCTCATCCAGTCCGAGTAGTTCGTTCCGTTGAACTTATTAGTCTCAAGTACCATGATTAATGGATTCTTAGACATATCTACATTTAGAAAATATAAAGTAGAAATTAGCAAATGATGGTAATATTATTATTCAAGTTGAAGACTTGGTCTTTTAGTCTTTAACCCTCCCACTATTTGTACGAAAGTCCGCCACTCTCAAGTGGAGTTTCGAAAAACCATTTCCTAGTGGGCTTGGGATCCACAAGCATAATCTCCATGAAGAAGACCTCGTGGAGATATCCAATATCATTCTCATCCCATGAGATTTTCAAGATATTTTGCCTTACCTATTCACATGGTTCCAAGAACTCCAAGCGACCCATGTTACTCACTGTCGCCCCCCAAGACTTATGAGTCAGGGAACAATGAGTGCAGTCTTTTTGTTCACAACAATGGTGCAGCTTTCCCCTAGTCCAAGTGTGCCACGACTCGTGAGACCACACTTGGGTATGTTAGAATAGGTGACCATGTAGCCAATCTTGGTAGGCGAATTGTAACCTATGTCTGAACAATTTCGAGGTTTTAATAAATCCTTATTGAATAAGAAGTGAAATTCATTTGGCATTTACTTTGTTTGTGTTAACTTCATCTGCTTTATAACTGCTCACTACACAAACAAAGCCCACAGACTGAAAACACATTTCGGGGACTGTGACTACGCTTGGAGGTAGGTCTATGAAATCAGTCCCGCCGAATCAATCTAGAAATCTCCAAGTCAAGGAATCTCGAAAGTGGGTACCGAGATTCCCTTTGAGACTTGCACTAAGCATCTGTTGTCGTATTTCATCGACGGGTGACGAGGGTCGTCTAAGCAGTGTTAGTGGGTTGGCTTGCTAGGGAGCAGCTGACTGAGGTGACTCGCGGGAACCGTCTTACGGAGGACCTTGAGTAGGGTCGGTTAGGTATGACGTGTGTTCCCGGTTTCAACGGTACAGGTCAAGTCCTTTGACTTGAGCAACTGCTGAGTTTACCTGTACATCTGGGTTGTATCTTAGATATGGTGAGAGATTGCCAAGATGCAGTTGAGTAGTCATAAGCCATGTCTAGTGCAGCTCCGGTGTGCAGAGTGACAGTAGTTTCCAACAAAGGATCTGTCTCCTGTCAAAAGGTGTTGACAGTCGTGTCTCACAAATGCTCAGTGTCTTGTCCCTAAAATCTGTGGCCACAGTAATTGAACAGAAGGGAAGGTTTCCCTTGCGGCGTTTAGTAGAGGATAGACCGACACTTAGGTCCAAATGGGTACCTGAATTTTCCGTGCCCTAGACCCTAAGTGGTGAGACTGTAGATAGAAGGATAGATGTACTGTAGAGCCTAAATGTTCGTCCCCGTATATTCACCTAGTCTCTAGTGCCATGGACCGTTGCTAGATGGTCACCCATGGTAACGGGCGAATTCTAGGAATCCAACCAAGTCTAGCTGAAGGTGAACCTAAAGAGTCACACACAATCCGTAAACATAAAACGTATTTAATTTAGATTTAAATATTTGGAGAAGTGGAGCGATTAGATTGGATTTAATTGGGTCCTTATTTTCTTGGGAAGAATTAATTCCTTTTATTAGATAAAAGGGATTAATCTAATAAATTAAATTTATTAGATAATTAATTTAATGGGCTTGGAATAAATAGTTATATTTAATATATTTATTTATTGCCCTTGGAATATTTAAATAGGATTTTAATATTCCATTAAATTAAATCAATGGTTGAGATAAAAAAAAGGGAGGATTCTATGGCTAAGATTGGTTTGACCAAGAAAGCAAGAATTTGACTAGGATTTGACAAGGTCAAATCCTAGTTATGGTGGAGTCTTCAAAGTGTAGGAAACTAGAAGAGGAATGTGATTCTTGGAATGTGTCTAGGTTCATCCAAGGATGTCTAGATAGATCCAAATCAATCACCATTAATTCTTCAATCAAGCCTTCTACCTTTTAAGGTATGATCAAATCATACCAAAAGGGAAGGGCTTGATTGGAGTTTATTTGTCTCTTTCCAAAAGTGATAAGTCAACCACCACCTAGCATGAAACATGGCTGAATTTTGCTTCCTCCAAGGGAGCATTTTCGGCCATGCTCAATATGGGAAGAAGTCGAACTTCTTCCTATTCCAAAATAGGAATTAATTCTCCTCTCGGGTCAAAATTTAATGGACCGATTTTTACCGTAATCCAATTACGACGAACCCAAATTTAAATCCAATTTAATGTTCACTTAAATAATTCCCGTTGATCTTTCAATCCAATCAAAAGATCCAACGTCTCGACTTTCTACATTTAATCGATAAATCCTATTTACCGATTAAACGAGGGCCCGATACAATATTGGCCCATCCATCCAATGGACTATCCCTTAAGTAATCCAATTACTTAAGTATCCTTTGAGATTGACTCCAAGTCAATCTCTCAACCTTCTTCGTGATTTGTGTGTGACCCTTTAGGTTCACCCTCAGCTAGACTTGCGCCTGTGTCCTACAAGGGCCCGTTACCATGGGTGGCCGTCTAGCAACGGTCCATGGCACTAGAGACTAGGTGAATGTTGGTGTGAACATTTAGGCACCGATTCCGTACGGGTACGATCCTACCGTTTACCGTCTCCTGGCCTTAGTCTAGGGTATGGAATTGGGCATCGGTTCCCATCCTTAACTAGGCGTCTATGCTTAATACTCGAGACTACGCATGCTTCATTGCGTCGACACAGGAAACCATTTCCTGTTCGACCAACCACTGTGGCCACAGCTTTAAACAGCATGAACGTGTCTCCGAGTGCATAGGAGATACCTCAGTCATATACTGATAGGGGACGGATCCTCTTCTTGGAATCCACTGTCCTCGCTACACATTCTAACTGTACTGGACAAGGCTTATAATGATCATCTTACAGAATGATCAGCTCTCGTGAGATCGAAGATACAACCGTCCTGTTCACCCGACTTCCATGGTTCCTCAAGTCTGAGGGCTACTCCTGTACGGAACTTGGGAAATCCAATCATACCGACCAAGCCTCCAAGGCTTCCATATGATGATCCCCACGAGTCAGTCCAGTCGGCTTGACCCCAGTCGACCAACCCATCAAGATCATGTAGGCATCCCACGCCTGTTGCCGATGAAACACGAAACTCATCAATGAACGTGACTCTTGATGCCAGTCTCAATAGGACTCTCGATACCCTGTCTCCAGGTCCTCGACTTAGAACATTTCAGACCCAACTCTTAATCAGTTGGTTTCATGACCACCATCCAATGCCTGGCCCAACTGTATGAGTTGTTAACCGTGGTCTGTGGGCTTTGTCGTGATATAAGTAAAACACTGTTTTAACATATGTAAAATGAGCGCAACAAAGTATGTACCATTGGTGACAAATACTCATTTTATTCATCACATAATATTACATTACATCAAGTTGTCAAATAGGTTAGAAAACGCCAAACCCATTGGCTTTCTGGTCACCTATTCTAACAGCTGGTGCACGGCGGTGGTGGTGGACGATGGTGGACAGTGGTGGTGCGCGTAGTGGTGGTGGACAGTGATGGTCAGCGGCGACGAGGGGTGGTCAATGGTGGTGGTGGAAGACACTGGTGGTCAGCGGCGGTGGTGGAGGACAGTGGTGGTCAACGGCGACGAGGGGTGGTCAGCGGCGGGTGGTGGTCAACGGCGACGAGGGGGGATTTTCAAAAACGGGGTGGGGGGGGGGAGAAGAAAATGTTTGGGTTTGAGGTGGGAGAAGAAAATGGCTAAGTATTCCTATTTCTAGTAAGACTTTTTGGAGCGGTCTTTGTAATAGATTTGTAATAGAGGGCCGTTATAAAACTAATTTTGGAACGGTCATGAGTAATCATTTAAAAATTCGCTACAAAATATAATACAAAATAATAAACCATTTTCAAAATTATTAATGTTAGATAAAGTTATATTCTGTGTAAATAACACATTATAAATCGCAACACATTTTGAATGCGGATTGATATATGGTCACATAATGAAATAAATTTGTATATGCATAATTGTTAGTAATTCACTGATGCAACTTTGATTATATATTGTTGTACCGTACTCAATAATCAGACCATCAGATTAAAGATCCAACCATTAGATATGATCAAACTGGTATAAGAATACACTTGATGAAGCATTGTACTAATATCATTTACGGATGTCGAGATATGGTATCCGTACATAATATAACCGAGTGAATCTGGTGCATCATTCAAACAAGCCATTTGATTTGAAATCGGACCGTCAAATGTGATGAAAAGACCAAATTCTTAAAATATAATCAAGTTTGGTATGAATCGAGCGCACGAATTTAAAGATATCGTACTGGAAATGATATTTTTTGACATACACTATTTGTAACAGCCATAGGAATACACCTTTATTCTTAACTTTGTAAGGGCTTTTGTAATATATATAATAATACTAGTGAAAATTTTCAATATCCCTCCAAATTTTTGTCTTTTCCGCCAACAAATTCATTTTATAAATGACTTAGTAACGATATACGTAAAGGCCGTTACAAAGTTAAATATTTCCCTCTAACTTTTTCATTTCGAGGGAAAATTGAGGCGCCTTTTTTTGAGGCTATTAGGAATGACTTTTGTTCCATCTCTAGTAATAATGGCCGTTCCAAATTTTAAATTATTTAAAAAAATATTAAATATTCACTAAATACGACAATATTAACTATTTCGTTACAAAACACTAGAAACCAAATGACTCGTCTTCATCAGTCTCATAATCCTCGAAACTATCTTCATCATCCTCATTTTCTTCGTCATCATCTTGGGCCATCCGAGAAGTTCCTGCTCCTTGTTGGCGTGTCATCGTTGGCCGTCATATCGTCGTTTCGAGCGGGTCTGCTGCGCTAGCAAAGAATGTGCGACTCAAAGTAGTGGGAAGTGAATAGCCCAATTTCCTCCACAATTGACGCCTCGACTGTGCTTTGTTCTTCACCTTTTTCTTCAAACCATGAAGGAATCTATTCAGGAAACATATTAAATTATTAGCATACGGATGAAAATTAGGAGTGCAACAAATTAAAATACGTGAGCCTTAATTACCTCTCAAATGGGCACATCCACCTATACTGCACTGGCCCTCCGACACGAGCCTCATATGGCAAGTGAACAATGAGGTGCTCCATTGAGTCAAAGAAAGCTGGCGGAAAGATTTTCTCAAGGTTACACATGACCACGGCTATGCTATTTTCCAACTCCTGTAGTTTGGTGACCTCAAGCGTAGTCGAGCATATGTGCTGGAATAACAAACTCACCTCCGTTAATGCATTTTGCACGTGCTCCAGAAGCATCTCACAGAAGGCAATTAGGATCAACTTCTGCACAAATACGTGATAGTCGTGGCTCTTCATGGCTTGCATTGTTAACTCCGTGAAATCGACACAACGGGCAATGTTAGATTCATAACCATCAGGAAACCTCAGACAACGAATCCAATCATATATCCTCCTCTTCTGCTCCTTCGTCAAGGTATTCACCGCTTTTGGCATCGCGTTCGGTCTTCGTTCATCCAAATCAAGCTCTGGCCGATTGCATATAGTTTTCAAGTCTTTGCGTGCATACAGATTGTCTTTGGTTTTTCCCTTTATATCCACCATGGTGTTGAATATGTTGTCAAACACATTTTTCTCAATGTGCATGACATCAAGGTTGTGCCGTATCAGAAGCGTTGACCAGTATGGAAGATCCCAAAATATGTTTTTGTTCGTCCACTTGTGGATGGTACCATATCCTGGTGGGAGTGTCATAGGTTCTTCGACAGCACGACTGAAGTCTTCTACCCAATCGCGAATCTGCTCTCTAGTCAGCCGTAGGCGTGCAACCTTCCTTTCCACTCGATTTCTAGTGAAGGCTTTCTTATTCCTGTGGTAAGGATGGTCCAATGGTAAAAACTGTCTGTGGCAGTCAAAGTAGCATGCCTTCCTACCGTGCTGCAGACGGAATGCCTGTGTGTCATCCATATAAACTGGACACCCCATAATACCAGCGGTACTCCATCCAGACGCCATCCCATAAGCAGGTAAGTCGTTCACGGTCCACATCAATGCCGCGCGCATCATGAATGCTTGGTTCGTAGCATTATCATGTGTCCGTACGCCCACATGCCACAATTGCGAAAGCTCCTCGATCAACGGCTCCAGATAAACATCGATCAGACGCTTCGGAGTTGACGGGCCAGGGATCACCATTGTGAGGAACATGTACTCAGACTTCATGCACATTCCCGGTGGGAGATTGTACGGTGTGAGTATAATGGCCCAACATGAGTAAGTTTTACCATACTGCCCGTGCGGCGCAAAGCCGTCTGTGCACAGCCTTAGCTTAACATTACGGGGTTCCAATGCAAAGTCGGGATATGTCTGGTTGAAATGCCCTCAAGCCTCTGCATCGAACGGATGACACATGGAGCCCTCCTTCGTCTGATGTGTGGCATGCCACGTCATGTGCTCAACCGTCGCTCTCAAAGCATACAACCTTTGCTGTCGGCTTGTACATAACCTCTCCATAAACTTACAGTACTCCAGATCAATGTCGTCCTTCTAATACAGCATGCACCCATTTTTACACGCATCAATCTTCTCAACCGGTAACCCAAGTCTCTAATCAATTTTTTCGTACTGTAGTAATTAGTAGGAAAACTGTGATCGCGGGGGCAATATATGATCAGCCTTGATCATATGTGCGCTCGGATAAGTTTCCCTCAACCTTGATATTCACCAAATTAGCAACTGCCCCCAACTGAGCTTGGGTACAATCGCTCCACAACGGCTAGTCGGCATCGTGCACTACATCGAAAAAACGGTCTGACAACCCTGACACATAATCATACCGCCCACCCCCATACCATGTAGGACACAACCTCATACCATCGTCAGGCATACCCTCGTCGTAAGAAGAAAAATAACCCGGCCTGACTGCATCATAAACCATTCTCTACGCCCAATCCATCTGTTGTTGATCACCCCAATGCGAACTACCCTCCTCCTGAGTAGATGGGGTTTGCTCCTCCTGTGCTGGAGGGCGGTCACAGCATCAAAGTACTCCCGCACCCTCTCCTCGCCGTGACAAGTCCAAGTATAATATTCCGAAACAAACCCGCGCCTATATAAATCAAAATTGACCTCGTCAGGTGTTTCGAACCTTCCGTTTTTGCACTTCACACACGGGCACCTAATCTTATCTCCATCCATATATTGATGCTGGGACTGAGCCCACTCTATGAAAGTTTTAATACCATCTTCAAACTGCGGTGTAAGACCCGCCCTATCCGGGAGGTTCTTCTCATACATCCATCTTCTCAATTGCCTTAACACGATAAGAACTACATATACGCAAATATACATTTAGAATAAAAATAATTAAACGGGATTTACTTTAAAAAAAAAAAGGGTTGAAGTTGTTACCTGGTCAGAGCAACTCAATAAATTAGCGATAATCGAACAAGTGTATGTGCACTAATTGTGGTTGAGGGAGATTAAAAGTGTGTGTGGTTAATCAAGATTAGAAAAAATGAAATAAATTGAAAACATCATGCAACATAATATATAGAAGCATATGTACATGCTTTTGTCACGGCTTTAGTGGCAAAAAACTAACCGTTGATATATTACCGTTGGAATATAGCTGTTAGATACAATAATTTTTGGTACGATCTTTGAAACGGTTTGGGTTTTTAAAAAAAAAAAAAGGCTGTTGGAATTGTAACTGTCTTTGCATTAGTCCCTGCTACTTACGTTTTGTAGCGGTTTTATGCTACAGTTGTTATAACGCAGCATCACATTTAATCGAAACCGCTACAAACTGGTAAGACCATTTAAAGAGTTGTTACAATATTGTAACGACTTTGGTTTTGTTACGGCTATTGTAACAAAGGTTTTTAAAATGGTGGTTGACTGTTACAAGTTTACGAGGCAATTTCAAAGGCCGATACAAAATGTAACGGCCTTATTTTTGCAACGGCTACACATATACCACGGTTTTGTAACGACTTTTTTACCGATTTTTCATATGCTCGTTACAGAATTTCCTCTTATCCAAGATTAAGATGCCATATTACTTCCTCCGTTCCAAAATTGTAACAATGACCGTTTATATTGTAATGGCTTCGTGGCCGTTACAAAATATCCATTCCAAAACCTGGATTTTTTTGTAGTGCAGATGTTTGTACATAGATATATTTATATTTATAATTGAAAAGCATCATATTTGATTTTTTTTAATGTGTCATAACTATCTGTTAATTGGTTACGTTTTGTATTTCTCTCTCCCATATTTTCACATTTCTCTTTGTTAACTCTCTCATTCTCTCTACAAAATTCCTGCGCGATGTGTCATAACTATCTGTTAATTGGTTACGTTTTGTATTTCTCTCTCCCATATTTTCACATTTCTCTTTGTTAACTCTCTCATTCTCTCTACAAAATTCCTGCGCGATGTGTCATAACTATCTGTTAATTGGTTACGTTTTGTATTTCTCTCTCCCATATTTTCACATTTCTCTTTGTTATCTCTCTCATTCTCTCTAAAAAATTCCTACGCGTTACTTTTCTCTCAATATATTTATATATATATAATTTCTTTCTCCAGATTTAGGTAATCCATACTAATATAAAGGGACCATTTTACACTCACAGATTGCAATTTTGTGACACCGTCGTACCATTCTTTTGAAATTCCATAAATACCCTTATTCTCTTGCCTTTTTCCTATTTTTCAAATAACCATTTTCTCATGATTCCCACCATAACCCAACTTCAATATTCCAACGCAACACATGTTCTCTGGTAAGATTTTAAGTTACATCAACAAATCAAATTGTTTTCCTCAGATAAGATATTGATTATCCCTTACTTCAACTCTGAAACTAACTTCTCGGTTACCTCGGCTACACAAATTCTTCATTTGTTGAAAGCTATGAAATATTAACTGTAACTCTCTGTTACACCATTGATACCTTGAACAGTTTTAATCTTGATAATCTTCTGCGTTGTCGATCATCGTACCTTCGCTATTCGCTCGGACGAGGGCTGCAACACTGAAGGAGGAAACTAGAGAGGACTAGGTAGTCTTAATCTCGACAATCCTCAGTGCCGTCGATTATCGTACCTTTGCTATTTGATTGGATAGGGGCTGCGGCACCGAAGGAGGAAAGCAGAGAGGACTCTCCAGTCTTAATCTCGACAATGTTCCATGCCGTCGATCATTGTACCTTCGCTCTTCGCTCAGACGGGGGCTGCGGCACCAAAGGAGGAAAACAGAGAAGACTCGGCATGGTGGTTGTGATGGGTTTTCTTTGATTTTGTGCGTAATTTATATACGGGAGCTAATTTTTTAAATTTACCATTTTTCAGTGAAGCTATGGAGATAATGGTTGTTCCCAAGAAGAAGGTGAGTTTGTTTTTCGGATTTTGTTAGTTTTTGTTGGAGAATTTATCTCTATATACATGTTAAGATTTAGTTCTTTCGTGGATAATTATTGTATTCTGATATTCCTTGGTGTTTTAATTTTGCTTTCCTATATTTTGTTTCATAATCTGGGCAAATTGTGTTTTTCTGATTCTGTCATCCTCCAGCTTTCCACTTTAGTTCAGTTGATCTTCCTTTTGTAGCAACTTATATTCTACTTTTCATGTAATTTTCGATTTAGACCATGGAATAGTCCTCATAAGGAATCAATGTCTGCTCCACAAATGGTAACTATGAAATTATTAATTCTTGATTTCTTTTAATCACAGTAATTTCTGTTAATGATAGGGATTAGACATCAGAAAACATCTTGTAGTCTCACTTCGAACCGCTACACGCGTTGTTCCACGTTTTGCCACCGAGATCCTAAAACAGGAACCCTCTAAATCGTCCATGCAATTCACCGGATCTTGATTTCCCGTGCTAGCAAGAGATAAAGTAGAATAAGGGAGGACGAATCAACCTAGGGTTATGAATTAACGTGATAGATTGATCTAGTGTTCCCTTGTATCAAAGACAAGGAAACTAGGCTTTTCTTGGAGTGAAGATGAGAGGGGACGAGATTGAGAGGAGCGGGGGATCGGCCGTGTTTGTGTGTGTGTGCTTGAGAGATGAATGTAGAGATTAGTGTGTTGTGTGTGTGTGTGTGTGTCTGTGTTTTGAGCATTTATAGGTAAAGAATTTTCCTATTCCTACTCAAACTCTCTTAAGAGAGGCATACTTGACTAGAATTTAGACCTAGTCAAATCCTAGTCAACTTAGGCTTATGACTAAGTCAAACTCAATCATGGCCTTCCATCTCATCAAACCCTCTAGAATCAATCTCGTTCGTCCATCCTTTGATGGGCTTTATGGAATATCTTAAATCATATTTAAAAATAGTCCATTGGGCTTCTAATAAATATCAAATAAATATTTGAGCCCAATTTCCAACTCAAATCCTATTTATGAGTCAAGTATATTTAATCTAATTAAACACTTGATACTCCAAGAAGAGAACCAATTTAATCTAATAAAATTATTCGATCTCCCGGAATTAATCCCAAATTAATTCTTCCGTTACCAGTGGATTCTGTGTGACTCTTTAGGTTCACCGTCAACTAGACTTGGTCAAATTTTCAATCATCATATGACGAAAACTCGTCCGTCACCATGGGTGGTCGTCTAGCAATGGTCTATGGCACTAGAGACTAGGTGAATATTATGGCATGAACATTTAGGCTCTTAAGCACGTATGTCCTTTTGTCTACTACCTCACGGATATAGTCTAGGGTATGAACTTTGGATGTCGGTACCCATTATTGACTTAGGCCTAGGCTTGTCCACACTAAACATCACTGGGATCCCATCCCGCTGTTCAGTCACTGTGGCCACAAATTTATGGAGGACAAGTCTCATAGTATATGTGAGATACTACCCTCAATCACTTGACAGGAGACGGATTCTATCTTGGACCTACTGTCCACACTACACATCTTGGCTGCACTAGATAGGGCTTATATCAAGCACGTCTCTCGACTTGGTAGCCTCTTGCCAAACCTAAGATACATGTATGGTGTGTATGTGACCACAGTAGTCCCTCAAGTCCGAGGACCAATCTCGTGCTATTGGAACCGAGAATTCAAGTCATACCGACTAACCTTACTCAATGTTTCCCATATGACGATTCCCACAATTCACCTCAGTCAGCCGGCACCGAGCTAGCCAACCCACTAATATTGCATGGACGACTTTCGTCGCTCGTCGATGAAACGCGACTGCAATCACTTAGTGCAAGTCTCGATTTGACTTTCGATACACAATCTGAGGTCCTTCGACTTGGAGTATTTCAGATCGATCCACAGAAACTGATTTCATGACTTGCCAACCTATGCGCAGTCCAGTTTCTTGGATTAACCTTTTGGCCTGTGGGCTTTGGTTGTGCATTGAACAGTCATTCATAAATAAAAGCAGTCAGTGAACACAATCAAAGTATTAGTGCCGTAATTGAACCTCACTTTTATTTAGAATGAACTTTTATTTTAAACACCTAATGTCACAAATAGGTTACATAAGCCCAACAAGATTAACTTCATGGTCACCTATTCTAACATTAACATATTCTTATTTTTCTATTTCACGATGGAAGTTTCAGTTGGTAATCATAATTTGGACACAGGGTTGTGATGCATTTGTGATAATCGCGTCGATTCTTCTTTTACTCCGCTGCATTGTTTTAGAGGCTTTGAGTTACGCTTTGTTAAGTTGGACCATTGTCTTGGTGTCTTGAGCAAGATTGATAGTGGAAGTACCCTTAGCACATCATTAATTATTCTTCTTCAGAGGAGGAAAAGTAATGTTGCCAGAAATACCAGTTCCAGTAGACATGATGCGTCTTTTTATTGATCAATCTGCATAAGGGAGAATATTTAGACAAAATATACGTTTTTATAACCACGTATTTTTATTTACTTCTATGGAGGTAGCGCTAGATCAAAATTTAGCTCCATTTGATCAAGGAATTTTTACTTTTAGGGTCCATAGGTTAGTATATCATAGGATTGGATCTCTATTACCTCTCCCTGGGAACCGTCCAAGGTACATACAAATATTCAGTTATGATACTGAACATGAAATAGAAAATCGATTACGAGAAAGTACTGGTCTTGATAGAGAATTAGTGGATACGGTAAAACACATCTTAGACGCTCATAACCCATTAGTCAAAAACACTACGCCAACTGCTCAACGACCAGATATTAACAATTGTAAGTTAGTTATCAAAGAGAGACCTGCTTTAAATATGTAATATACACTCTCGACTGCCTCACAATTCGCAGCAATATTGGTTGGTGGAGAAGAAATGATGGATGCAAATGACATGGATATAATAGTACAAAGCAATACTGGTCGGCTATTTAACATTAAGGAGTACTTGGGCTATTATGATGCACTCCAATGCCCACTGTTACTTCCATATGGAACATATGGTTGGGATTGTGAGTTTCGCTCATTTCAAGGAAAAAGAATCACGTGTTGTGATTATTATGTATGTGGACGACATTCTACTCATTGAGAATGATGTCAGAGTGTTGGAGACACAAAAACATGGTTGTCTACTCAATTCTCCAGAAGGATTTGGGTAAAGCTTCCTACATTCTAGGCATCAAGATCTTTAGGGATAGATCTAAATGAATGTTAGGAATGAACCAAAACTCGTATGTTGAGAAAATCTTGAAAAGGTTCAAAATGGATAACTCCAAATGAGGTTTCCTTCCCATGAGGCATGGGGGTCAAGTTATTCAAGAAGCAGTCTCCCAAGACTAATGAGGATCTTGAAAGGATGAAGAAAATCCCCTATGCTTCCGTCGTGGGTAGCATCCAATATGTTGTTCACTGCACCAGGCCTGACGTTGCTTACGCTTTGAGCGTGACCAGCAGATATCAGTCCTGTGCAGGTAAGGCATATTGAATTGCAGTTAAGAGCATTCTTAAGTAACTAAGGAGGAGTAAAGATATGTACTTAGTCTATGGCGGTGGAGAGTTGATACTGGAAGGTTTCAGTGATGCTAGCTTCCAGTCAGATGATGACGATGCCAAATCTCAGTCAGGATACATGTTCAGGCTTAATGGTGGAGTGGTAGCTTGGAAAAGTTCCAAGAAGGATACCACAGCCGATTCCACCACTGAAGTTGAATACACAACTGCTTCAGAAGATGCTAAGGAGGCGGTTTGGATGATAAAATACATCTAAGAGTTGGTTGTGGTGCCTAGCATTGCCGAGGCGGTAGTTATCTTCTATGATAACAATGCGGCTATAGCGCTAGCAAAGGAACCGAGATCTCATCACCGATCTAAGCACATAATGAGACGCTACCACCTATTGAGGGAAATGGTAGGAAGAGATGATGTTTGGATGGACCGAGTCAGCTCAGCAGAAAATACACCAGATCTTTTGACGAAGCCCATGTCACAGATCGCTCATGCACAACATTTTGAGAAGATGGGTTTAAGGCATATGAGTCATTGGCTTTAAGGTCAAGTGGGAGATTGTTAGAATTGGTGACCATGAAGCCAATCTAGTTAGGCTTATGTAACGTTTTTCTGACAATTGTGGTGTAAATCCATTTATTTTTAATAAAAGTGATGTTCATTCATGGCATTTATACTTTCATTGCATTTACTTATTATGTATTACTGTTCAATGCACAAGCAAAGCCCACAGACCGGATGCGTTAATCCAAGAGACTGGACTGCGCATAGGTTGGCAGTCATGAATCCAGCCTCTATGGATTGGTCTGAAACTCTCCAAGTGAAGGACCTCGATATTAGGTATCGAGGATCCAATCGAGGCTTGCACTCAGGATTGCAATCGTGTTTCATCGATAAAGTGACGAGCGCTGTCCATGCAATATTAGTAGGTTAGTTGGCTCGGTGTCGGCTGACTGAGGTGACTCACGGGAATGGTCATATGGGAAACCTTGAGTGGGTTGGTCAGCGTGATTCGTATTCCTTGTTCAGATAGTACGAGATTAGTCTTTGGACTTGAGGGACTACGACAGTGACATACACACCGTGCCTTTATCTTAGGTTTGGCGAAAGGCTACTAGGTCGAAAGACTTGGTTGCTATAAGCTTTATCTAGCGCAGTCAAGATGTGTAGTGTGGACGGTGAGTTCCAAGAAATAATCCGTCTCCTGTCAACAGTTGAAAGTAGTGTCCCATTTACACTCTGAGAGTCGTTCCATACAAAATCTGTAACTATAGTGACTGAACAGTGGAATAGGATCCCAGTAACGTTTTAGTAAGTGAACGAGTGAAGGCTTAAGTCAAGGATGGGGACCGACGTCCAAATTCCATACCATAGACTATAGTTGTGAGATGGTAGACAGAAGGACCGCACTCGTATGCAATCGGGAGCCTAAGTGTTAACTCCATGATTTCACCTAGCCTCTAGTGTCATGGACTGTTGCTAGACGACCACCCATGGTGACGGAAAAATGCCGGTCATGAAAATATTGGAGATTCGGCCAAGTCTAGCTGAAGGTGAACCTAAAGAGTCATACACAATTCACTGAAAGTAGAGGAATTAATTTGGAATTAACTCCGGAATTGAACAATTTAATTAGATTAAATCGGTTCTCTTTTGGAGTATCAAGGCTTGAAGAATTACTTGGATTAATTAAGCTTGATTCATAAATTAGATTTATGAAATTAGGGGATGGACTATTTTCCTTTTTAATTAGATTAAAGAGATGAAAATATTAACTTTGAGCTTAAGTATTTATTGGATTCTTTAATAGAAACCCATTTGGATTTATTGGACCATTTAAATAAGATTTAAAGATCCATTCCATAAAGCCCATCAAAAGATGAATGAACGAAATTTAATCTTTGGACTAGATGAGATGTAGGGCTAGGATTAAGCTTTACTTAATCCAAACCTATTTGACTAGTATTTGACTAGGTCAAATTGTAAAGGTCTTTGAAGTGTGGAAGTTGAGTAGGAGTAGGAGTTCTACTCTATATAAACTCAAGAACACAGACACACACACATCAACTCTCATCTCACACACTCAAACCCCGCCCCTCTCTCTCGCCCATCTCTCCCTCTCTTCACTTCCAAAAGCTCTCTTGTTTTCTTGGCTTTGATACAAGGAAACATATGAACAATCGATCACGTTAAGTAATAGCGTTTGGTCGATTGTCTTCTCCCTTCTCTTTGATATCTTTCTAGCACGAGGGTATCAAGGTTCCGGTTAATTGCATGGACAATTTGGAGGATTCTTACGTTGGGATCTAGGTGGCAAATCCAGGAACAAAGCGTGTAGCCGAACGAAGAAAGCTACAACGGGTGAGTACACCTGTTACATTTAGCCTCTTCGTTCAAACCCTATGGCCTCCATGAAACTTGTATGTTCTTTCTTTTGTTCATGAGATACAACGAACGCCCGGGAGGATCAAGGGAACACACCTTGATCGGTATTAAATTTCGTTGTTATTATGCATGTTTACGTTTTTATTTCGTTTAAATGCCCTGTGCTTCCACACGCGCCTCCTCCCGGGCATATCCGCTTCGCTCACAAGTCATCGAAGCGAGTATGATACTGTGAACGTTCCAATTGTCTTCCTGCCACTTATCGAATGTCTCACATTTTTCAAGCGAGGAGTTTCTCGGCAAAGCTTGTGGAAGTGGCTTGTCCAAGATATAGCTTTAGTTCTCATAATCGAGGACTATCCTCGGATTACGCAACCAGTCGTTATAGTTTGTTTCATTGAATTTATCGGTCTCAAGTATGGAAGATAATGGATTATAGACATTTTAAATCTACATTTAAAATAAAAGCAAACAATCAGTAGACGATTATAATATTTGATTAAAGTTAAACACTTAAACTTCAGTAATCAACTCTCCGTTTATTTCTACAAAAATGCGTCACTCTCAAAAACACCGTTTTTGGGAAATCCTTTCCTAGTGGGCTTGACGTCCACAAGCAAAATTCTCCATACCTCACCTTCACTATTCGCATGGAAAATAAGCTTGTGGGAGATATTTCATACCATTCTCGTCTAACAAGATCCCCAAGATAGTTTTGCCTCGCCCTTTTCACGTGATTTCGAGGACTCCAAGCAAATCACGTTACTTGGCGTTACACCTGTTAGAATAGATGACCGCAAAGCCAATTAGATTGGGCTTTTGCAATAAGTTTTTAACAATTTTGATGTAATATGATATTTACATCCTGAATGAAAGTGATATTCAATTTCTTGGCATGTTATACTTTGTTATGTTCACTTCTATTTTGTTAATTACTATTAACGGCATCACAAAGGCCACAGACAAGATTTGTGAATCTAGGAAGCTGGATTGCACATAGGTTGGCAGTCATGAAGCCAACTTCTATGGATCGGTCTGAAAATCTCCAAGTAGAGGACCTCGAGATTGGTATCGAGGGTCCAAGGGAGACTTGCACTAAGGATTGTAGTCGTGTTTCATGGGCGGAAAATGTGGGTCGTCCATGCAATCTTAGTGGGTTGGCCAGCTCGGCAGTCGGCTGATTGAGGTGACTCACGAAAATCATCATAGGAAGTCTGTATGGGCTCGATCGGTATAACTGGGATTCCCGGCTCTGATAGTACAAGATTAGTCCTCAGACCAAGGAACTATGGCATTCACAATCCTGTGTCTTAGATTTGGCAAGCAGCAACCATGTCGAAAGACATGGTTGCTACAAGCCCTATCTGGTGCAGTCAGACTTTGTAGTGAGGATGGTGTGTTCCAAGAAAGAATCCGTCTCTTGTCAGTTTATGACAATAGTGTCTTTTATACACTCTAAGGCTCGTTTTCTGTCAGAATCTTTGGCCACAGTGACTGAACAGTGGGATGGTATCCCCGTGATGTATCAGTGGGGTAAACATGTGTCTCAAGCCTTATGTATAGTTTCGTAGTCAAGGACGGGAACCGACGCCCAATGCGATGCCGTAGACCCTGGCCAGAAGATGGTAGACGGAAGGACCGTACCCATATGCATTCGAGAGCCTAGATGTTCACGTCGTATTTTCACCTAGTCTAGTGCCATGTACCATTGCTAGACAGCCACCCACGGTAACGGCTGAATTCTCGTTCTGGGACAATCGAGAATTTGCCCAAGTCTAGCTGAGGGTGAACCTAAAGAGTCACACACAATTCACTGGAAGTGAATGAATTAATTTGGAATTAATTCCCGGAGATGAGATGATTTAATTAGATTAGATTAATATCTTGGAGTGTCAAGCCGTCATCGATTAATTAGATTAATTCGGCTTAGTTCAAAAATTAGATTTATGGATTTAAGAGGTTGGGCTTTCCCTTTTAATTAGATTAAAAGGTTGAAAGTGTTTAATTGGACTCAAGTATTAAATTGAATTTAATACATAGTCTATTGGACCTTTGATTATTTAAATTAAATTTAAATGAGTCTGATCCATAAAGCCCATAAAGAATGAGTGGACGAGATTTGATCAAGGAGGATTTGTGATGGATGGCTAGGATTCATCCTAGAAGAGGATTTGACTAGGTCAAATCTCTAGTTGTTGTTAGATGTGTGTCCCCTTAGAGGAGTTTGAGTAGGTTATGTGACCTAGTCACATAAATACTCAAACCACACACACACACATGCACTAATAATCAGCTTTGTGCACACACACAAACCGCCGCCTCTCCTCCTCTCTCTCGTCACTCTCTCTTTTGCTCTCCTCCAAAAGTGCCCTAGTTTATATTGATTCGTTCAAAGATAAACTATGAACAATTGACCTCGTTAATTTTAAAGTTTGATCAATTGTTTTCTCCCTTTTGAATCTCTTGCTAACACGAGGGTTCTATGGATTTCGGTGGATTAAGTTGACTTTCTTTGGAGGTGCTCTTCTAAGGGCCTAGGTAGTGAAACTCTACAACGCACGTATAGACGGTGAAGAGAACTAAAAGGGTGAGATTTCGATTTACGCTTCTTGCTCTCTTCATTCACCATAGGGCCTTCATGATTTATACAATTTCTTTATCATTCATGAGATACATCTATCGCCCGGGAGAATCAAGGGAACACCCCTTGATCCGGTCCTTAATATTGTTTTAAATTCTGTTTTTGCATGTTTTTCATTGCTTTCCATGCTTCCGATGCGTGACTCCCGGGCCGATCCACACTTTCAAGGGTATCAGATCCCAGTTCGGTGTATAGGCCTAGGGTTTAACGTGCTATACGTGTTAGATTACATGCTCTACGTCTTTATTTTCATTTGGAAGCAAGTTGATATTTGTAGAATTATTTGCGTTTAATTTTGCACTTGAATGTTTGAGATCTTTAATATTGTTTGGAAAATTCTTGAACTGATTTTTCTTGTTATTTGAAAAAATTGCAGGAAAGAATCGCACAAACGAGAAAATGCAATCTGGCAGGGCCTGTCTGTCGGCCGCCCTTGCCTGCGCTGCTGCCCAGCCAGCACGCCAAGCACAGGTAAGCGAGAGATTGCGGTGCCTGCGTGCGTGCACGGCCGCTATGCGCAGGGGCACGCGCAGCCTGAAGGCAGGCAATGCCCGCGGCCGGGCGTTAGTACCCTGTGCTGGGGTGTACGGGCAAGCAAGGGAAGTTTGAGCGCAAGCACCCCACCAGGCGCTACGCACCGTGCTGTGACATGACCATTTTTCTGTTTCGTGCTATTTTTCTAAAACTATTTTTTCTAAAAATTTTATTGATTATTTTCTGCATGTTTTCTGAACCATTAACTTGAAACATTTATTCTGGTTGAGGTTGGTAAGCTCCTAAAATGAAATATTGTCTTATTAGTTAGGAAAGGGTTTTTCCTAACAAGAACTATCTTGCAATGGTTGCACCAATTATAGAATAATATAGTACTATATATATAACAAAATAGTATCAATATTTATTGAAGTTTTAGCTTAATATTTATATATATAATTCATTTAGATTTTTACCTTCAAATATTATTATATATAAAATATTTTTAAAAAAAATATTTAAAGTATATTCTGACAAATTAATCGAATTGAGATAATATTTATTTTTTTTATTTTGTTTGCAATTCTTGTAGCTTGTTAAGTGTTGGTTAAATGCATCATGACCGATTTCTCTTTTTCTTTTACTACACATTAATAAGTAATTCACACACACACACACACATATATATATGCATATTATTGTAATATATATATATATATATATTACTATGATTATTAGTATTATTATTCTCACCTATTTATCAATCATTTTTCTCTATATTTAAAATAATACTCCAGCAAAAGTACCCATATACATGCATCTTTAGGAATATTTCATACTATTTAACATTTGTAATCGACTAAACTATCCTGTGCTAAATTATAAATAACAATTATAAAAAGTACAGTAAAAAAATACAAAAATTCCTATCACTCCAAGTTCTAGCAGTTCAAGAAGCTGCCCTAAAAAAAGATAAAATTTGTGGATAACAAAAATGATATCTTCTATAGTTATAAGCTTATGAGTAATTTCAATCACAATTATTAGAATTTGAAATTATTATGCTTCTCTATATTTTTTTAGTATACTTTTATAACTGTTACTAAAATTTAATAGGGGTAGTTTAGTCATCACAAATATTAAAAAGTATGAAAAAGGAATCATTATTATTTCCAAAGTACCATACCATTGTGCCTGTATACAGAGTTTACTTACATCTATCACATATTTAATCTTTTTTAATTAAGTTTACATATATATTATAACATAAAATAAAGTAAAGTAAAATAAGAATTTAATATATAAGTACGATTGGCCAATTGTTCATTTAAATTTTGATACGTGTCCAGTTAATAATTCTTATATCTATGTCAATATCTTATTGAATGACCTACTTAATAATCGTTTTTACGGGATCTATTACAATCTTATTGGTAACTATATTAATAAAATTATAACATATAATATAAAAAAATTAGAAGATCTTTTGAATCATTCAAACTTTTTATAATAGTATAGACATTGTTTAACAATAATTACGTGCCCATTTTTTCTTTTTCTTTTTTCTCTCTTTTTTTTTTTTTTTGAAAAATAGATATGTGTGGTGATGGTTTAAGAGTAGGATTTACTCCTTTCAATGTTTTTTTTTTTATTTTACAATGAGTAATTTATGTCGTACATTGTAGAAAAGATCAAATCTTGTACACTAACATTTTATTTTATTTTATTAGAGATATCTGATTAAAAAATTATATAAGGTATCTAGTAATTATTACACCTCAAATGCTCAAATCACATTTTAGTCTATCTTACTACAAAAGTATTCACTATACATGATCGGTGATTTAATTGATTCTTAATTTTCTTTTAACTTATGTTACTCTTCAAAATGTTTGGTTTACATGACAATTCAGTTAATTGCTTTTCATTTATCATCTAACATATCTTAATATATCAAGTGATCTAACTAATTCTCATTTATATCTATACTAGAAAAATTTTCAATATTAAATCCTTTCAATTTTTATTAAGTTTTTTAGTCGTTCCTTGTTATATCATAGGGGTACTCTTATTTAGTAAGTATATATTATGAATATAATATACTAAAAGAATGATGTGTAATATGTACAATGTGAAAAGTAATTAATAGGAATAAATATGGATAATGTGAAAGGAAATTAATAAGAATAGAAATGTGTAATGTGAAAAAGTAATTAATAGAAATTAATAAGCATCTTATTTTACTTTTTTGTCCTTAAAAAATAATATTACAAGGTTAGTTTAGTCTAATCAAAAAAGAAAGAAACTTTTTTAAGGATTCATACTTTTATATAGATATAGATAGATATAGAAATAGAGCAAAATCCAATCTTATGGTCCCGAAAACAATCGAATGGAAAAATATCACCCTACCTGAAACATGGGACCTACATCCTAGTTCTATACCCCCATCTCAGCCCCTAGAAGATTCAGAAATTGATCAAATTACCCAGTATTCTGATGAATCTGTAGGAGTCAAGTTTTATCAACAAAATTCCTTAAAAAGTAATAGAACTTTTTACTCCCATCCAGCTACTCCTTCAAGGCATTGAACCTCGGAAATTGTTCGACCTACTATCTCAAAATTTTCAAGGAATAAGAATAGATCATAACTTAGCACAACCTGTTTACCAAGATTATGAAGAATCTGTCCAAGCAAAATCTCCAAATTCTATACCTTCACAAAACCTAACTATTACTAAAGCATGCTCAATAGATAAAAATTCTCTTAAAAAGGACTTCGTTTCTAATGAAAATACATCCAACATCAAATGATTTATGTCTAGTTTTCCGGAGAATCAAAGGTCAAGTATTAAATCTGAATAGTATGAATTCATGTCTTACACTAAACAAAATTCCTTTTTTCTCATACTTATTTAATTCAAACATATGGAGAAGATAAATTGAAAGTAATCCAAAAAACTCCCAAGAAATGTACAAAAAGTGATGGATCAACAATCTCCAGTGAGCATCCACTATTAGAAGAAACAGGAATCTCCATAAAAGGTCAAATCATTGAGTGTCTTCCTGTCAGCGAACTAACCACTAAGGAGGTAAGTACTGTTCAAATCAAATAAAATAATTTTTCAAATTTAACTCTTCATTCTATAGGAAATCATTCTAGAACACATTGAAACCAAAATCGAAGAAGTCTCAGAAAAAAAAGAAATTCAAAACCATCATCTTCCATGATTACTTCTCCAAATCCAACCTTCCATGTTACTGTAGAAAACCTTCATTTCCAAATTTCTGATTACATACCAAAATTAAATCCAAAAAAATTCATTCTTTTAGGAATCCAAGGAAGACTAATGGATTTAGGAGAAGAAAAAGTTATTTATACGATTGAACAAAATCTTGAGATCTCTGACAATGAACAAACTCCATATTCAATTTACCCTGTCTAACATTTACAACCTTATAGGAATTACTACAAACCCACTCCTCTTGATCAAAAAATTGAACAAATCTGGAATTTCAAGTCCTTTAATGGTAGTTCAATTTATGAATGGGATTCAGATACTCTATCTGAATATCAAATACTTAGTCTTTGTAAACCAATGTTTATGGCCTCCAATCTTTATAAGGAAAGAGTTGGTTTGACCGATCAGGATGTAGCAAAAAACCTTAGTTTAGGGTTTAATGGCCAATTAAAAGGATAGTGAAATAACCATAATCCCTGATGCTAAAACCCAAATCCTCTGAAGAAGGACTTAAAAAATATTTGAAATAGAATACGAAAATCCTAGTCCAGAAGACCAGTTAGATCAAGTCCAACCAGATGAAGGATATACTTTTTCAAAAGAAGAGTCCCATGAGTCTAGTCCAGAAGATAATAATGAATGAATAGGATGTTCCCCAGGATTATGCCTTTGTAATAAACAAATAGCTACTCTAACCAACCAATTTTCCCTAATCCTAGATCTTAGTGACCAAATCCAAAATCCTGAAGACAAAGAAACCTATCTTCATAAATTTCAAGAATTAATTTCAAATGAATTCCCTCAGAAATCCAAATCTTCTCCCAAAACAGACTTTTCAGAAATCATGAATATGTTTGATTCCTTTAATTCCAAAATATCTGTATCAAATCTAAAACATGAAGTGAGACAATTGAAAAAGGAAGTCAAAACTCTCAAAGAAAATTATGATCAATTACAACAAGAATTTTTAATTAAATCTTTAGAATAAGATTTCTAGAGAAACTCCCGAGAAAACATGCTCCTCGAAAACCTCTGAAGAAGAAGAACAAAATGAGGATGACTGCTTTGGGATATTTAGTCCGATTCCATAAAGAAATTTATGTTGCAAATTTCTTTCAATGAAAAGGTTGTAGCGTTTACTATTGTATCCCTAATTTCTGTGCAAGCAGTAGTTCCAGGCTTAAAAAAATTGAAAAAATGAAAAAAATGAAAAGAAAAAAGAAAAAATGAGAAATGAAAAAATGAAAAAATAAAAAATGAAAAAAAAAGTCGTCTGATATCCAACAGGGAAGAATAACAGCCATTATGGCCTTCTTATTCCTAACTTCCACTACGGCAATTGCATCTTATCCCTGACATCCACTATGGCAGTTGCACCACTCCACCATGGTGAATTATTCCCAACATGATTGACAACCACCAACAAAATTTCAGCAAAACAAATGATACATTCGAAGACTCAAAAGTCCATCAAGTTCTATAAATAGACTCAATTGGAAGAGGCAAGGCAGAACTCACTTTGGAGCATTCTTCACACACTCATCACTACTCTTTAGCAATACATATCTGGCAAGATCTTGTAATATTCAGGAGACAAAAAAAGGATGTCTTTGATAGTTCATATCTCTGAACATCCCACGATTCTGTAAAGAGATTCCTGTATTCCTCAAAGTTCATGTAAATTTCTGGTTTATTCTTCTTGTTCTCTATGTTGTTTAAATTCTTTCAATCATTTACAATTATTTCTACATATATATTTCTAATTTGAAGATCCTAGCATTCCTTTGTGTTTCAACAATGGTTCTTATATTCAAATTCTTCTTGATTGTGATATCCTGGTACTGAATGGTATCAAAGCCTGGGGACCAAAATCATGAAAACAAAATTTTAACATCTTTAGTAAGTACATCTTTTGTAGCTCTCCAATCTATTTTTAAGAGAAAATTTTTATTAAGTAAATCATCTTTTAAATTTTGAGATGCATAAAACTACAAATAGTATTTCCTTTGTGATGGTAGGATAAGTTTGTTGTATTGTGGTTTTCCAAACTGCAGAATAATATTGAACTATAGTTTTTTTTTCCTTCAATAA
This sequence comes from Sesamum alatum, assembly GCA_034509735.1. Classification (NCBI taxonomy): domain Eukaryota; kingdom Viridiplantae; phylum Streptophyta; class Magnoliopsida; order Lamiales; family Pedaliaceae; genus Sesamum; species Sesamum alatum. The sequence continues at coordinate 6,752,142 of JACGWO010000005.1, forward strand.
TTTGACTAAGGATACATCCATATCCTATTTCAGAGGCATCGGTTTGAACAATCTTGGGTGCAACGGGATGGCATATACTAAGACAAGGAATTTCTTTAATTTCTGCTTTTAATTTTTTCACCAAATCTGTATGAAGTTGCGTCTAGGCTGGTGGAGGAGATTTTAACCTATCATATAAGGGTTTGCATATTTGTCTAAGATTTAGGTAAAAGTCTGAAATATAATGCAAACTTCCTAGAAATCTCTGCAATTGTATTTTATCTAAAATTTGATCTGAAAAATTTTCTCCAAATGTTAGAGGCTTGATTGGAAACCGCCTAAGATTAGTACTAAAGAAATTTACAAAAATTCTTTTATAGATTTTAAATATGCATACACCATAAAACTAAGGAACAAGTCTTGCGATTAGTTTTTGATCAACAAACCTTGCATCTATTCTCAAAATCTTCAATTATTAAGCATATCAGAAACGGATATAAATTTCTTCATATTGGTCTTGTTCAAATTGCTATTAAGCCCCTAACAAGAGAAGGATTGGATACTAGCGTAGTTCTTGCTCTAAGATATTGTAGACATTTGGATTTTCCTGACTCTTTACTTCGAGTTGTTGAAACTAGTTTCCGCAATGGTCCTATTTATTTCAATTCTTTTCCAAATTTTACCATTTCCCTTAATGATCCCCATATTATTGATGTTCTGACATTAAATGTCAAAAATTACAATTACAAAATGAAGTCCAGGTCTCACATTTATGAAATATTTTATAGGCTCCATTACAAAATCACCAATACTGGTTTAGATATACAGGCTATATTACATACCAGGTCCCCAGGGCAAACAATCTTTTCTCATTTTTCATTTTTTCATTTTGAAGATTGCTCCATTTTAGGTCTAGGGAGGTAAATTGCTCCATTTTAAAAAACACGGGGAGATAAATTGATTCATTTTAAAAAACACAGGGAGGTAAATTGCTATTTTATTTTTTCATAGGTGGCTAACGTGCTCATTTGCAATATCACAGGGGAGTTGCTTGCATTTTTTTCCATTCCCAATATGTCGTGAATAACTATAGAGATCAAGCATAAGTTCGGCACCATGTTTTTCCAATTTCTAGATTATGCTAAGGCAGTCGTCTTCGAAGATAATCTTGCTCAAGCCTCATAGTAGAGCCTCTTCAAAGAACATATGCTTCTTGCTACCAAATTTTCGCTACGTAGAAAATCCTGTAACAAAAGAAGCTATTTACTACAAAAGTTATAGCATAGCTGAAAGACCAACCAAAACGATGTCGTTTATGTTTTTTGCTAGAATTCCATTTTGTTACTAAAACAATCCTATGATATAAGTAAAAACTCTTAATAAAACGATGACGTTTTTGCATTTTTTTGTTACAATATCTGTTAATTGTAGGAAAAGAAAATGGCTCCAAAATGAATTTTTTTCCTCCACTTACATTAAGGAAATAAAAAAGGTAAAATAATTTTTTTAAAGACAAAATAAAAAAATTGATGAAACCCATACTTACCATTTTCGGACAAAGTAAGAAACTAAGTCTTCCAACGTGAGAAATCTCCATTTCAAATCCCACAATTCAAAAATCTCCATTGTTTAAACCTATTGCTTGAGAAATCTCCATTTCAGAACCGCCATTTCAGAATTTTTTCTTTCACGCTAAGCATCTTCATTTTCAGAAATGAAACCCACTTGAGAAACCTCATTCATCTCCATTTTCTTCTTTGAAGAAATCGATGGGCCTTCAGCTGAGAAACCTACTTGAGAAATCGTCCAAGCTTCAACAGTAGGATACTTTGAAGAAATCATCTCCATTTCAGTTTTTTGAGAAGCCCATGAACGTTCTTTGAAGAAGACAACCCAGGTATTTCTCAACTTGTAGGCATTTCTTGAGTTGAGAAGACACACTCTCACTTTTTTTTTCTCGATTCTGGCATTAAATTTACAATTGTATTTGGGCAAATGCATATTCGAGTTGTTCTGCTCTATGGCTACTTTTTTAGATTTTTTTTTGTTTTTTATCCTCATTTTGTTCAGGTTGATGCTGAGGGGAAGTTATGTGCGAGTTTTGTTCAGGTAGACATTGTGTTCTTCTGTAATTTGAAAATAAGTTTTGATGAAATTCCCCACAAAATTCTTTAAATATTCTACATTCATGGTTCTATGTGTTATAAAATGTCAAGAAAAATAGTGTTGTTGGAAGGGGAAAGATAGAGAAACTGAAGCAAAAGAGGTAGTTAACCACTGATAAGATCATTGTTGAATATACTTGGTGAGTTTTCCTTCAGCATGCATGCTCTGTCCTTGGTATTAATGGAGCTTTTTTCGTTTTTGGCCTTTGTTTTTGGGGAAAAAGTAGTCTTAGGATTATTCTTGATTAATTTGTGGCTTCTCCTTTTGGTTTATTCATGCATTACTCTGTCTTTAATGGAAAACTGGAGAAACGATCTGCGTGGCTGTGTTTCAGTTTATTGTTTGTGTTTAAGTTTCTGATTCACAATGCTTTATGCTGATTTAACATGAAAATGTTCTTAAAGAGTTGATGATTCCTTTTCATCATCTTATGGTAATCTGCTATGTTTGTCTCCTACTTTATTCTGTTTCTGTTCTTAAAAGAGTTGGTTTTAAATGCTAAATATATAGTAATCACTCTTAAGAGCTTCATCATTAATCAAAAACTCATCTTATGGTGTGAGTAATAAATGTTGAAGTATGTGATATTTTCTGCATTTGAACCTGCACTTGGAGTGAAAGATTTGATGCATCAATATTGTTGTGATACTTGCAACCTGACAACCATACTAATCCACGGAATAGCTAACACAATTGGACATGCATCAAAGTGTGTGATGTAGTCTTGATAATTTTTCATGTCTGTGATATGTTGATAATCATTATTAGTTTATCTGAACTGTCATAGAGGTATTCAGTGTACTTATTCTGGTTGTGCTGACAATATCACAATTAGGTGCTACTATTATAATACAGAACCATGACTGTCTACTTATTCTCATCTTATGTTGTTCCTTATCTTTTACATTGCTAGCTTGATTTATTTTATGCTATTTTCTTACTTACAAGTTTTAAGTGCTAGTTTTATGAATTATTGCATCTATATTTCAAATTTGTCTAGCTCACAACTAAGTAGAGAGCGGCTAAAGCGGGGTTTCTCTTGATTGAAGTTACTGAAAATTTTAAAACTGCACAAGGGTAAGTGTTTGATAGATTTATACTAGAATTCAAAACAATGTAAACATTATTTCAAATTTGATTGATGCTTTGGTTCTCCAACTTGAGTACATATGCTTGACTGGTGCCTTTATTCTCCAATTTAATTGGTTGATACATCTTATGAATGTTTTATTATATAAGTATGAATATCAAAATTGTTTATTTATTCCACAAATTGAGGCAGTAGGCTCAATCTGTTGAAAGGAAGTGGCAAAAGTATCGGTAACAGTGTTTTTGCCTCTGTCATGCTGAACAGAAACAGAAATGCTGCTCTGTTTGACAATAATGTTGCCCCTTTCAACATGATTACAACAACATATTAACAAAATTGCAGCAGAATAGTAGAAATCTACAGCGGAAAATTTCTGCAATTTTTTGTTGTATAGTTGTGTAGAAATCTTCTGCACAGCCAAACAAGTTCCAGCAGTATTCTGCAGCTGAAAATTTCTGCACAGCAGAAAAAGTTCCTACAGTATTTTGCAGAAATTTTCTGCTGCAGAATTTCTGCGACAGAAACTTTCTATAGCGCAACACGAAAGACACCTATTTTCCTGCCCTGTTCCCCAGACAAATGGAAGCGTCTTTGAATCTTTAGTTTAATATAATTCAACAATCTAAAATTAATGTAATTACTTCTTTTAATATTTGAATGCATATGAAATTATAGCAAGGTAGAGGAGAACGCTTCGAGATAGATAAAATTTGGATTGGTGCAGCTGACCGTCTATCTACTGAATATGTACATGGGATTGCAAAATTCTTAGAATTTGCATTTTTGGGAAGGAATATGATTCTAGGATCTCCTGTTCGTGTTGTAGATGTCGAAATCAATTTAGCAAGACATTTGAAGATGTGATGTTACATTGCCTTAGGGATGGATTTGATCATACATCTACAAGTTGGACTTGCCATGGTGAGATGTATATTCCATTACATACAAGTGAAGATAATGAACTCCCAACAAATGATCATGGGGATGACATGGCCAGCATGTTACGAGATGCAATGGGAATTCCAAATAAGGATGAACACATGGAAAATGATCAACATCTAAATGGAGCTGATGCAGAAACAAGGAGGTTTTTTAGATTATTACGAGATGCTGAGACTGACTTGTTTGCTGGATGCAAAAAGCAAACAAAATGAAGCTTTGTCTCTCGATTATTGCATATAAAAGTTCTTTGTCGCTGGTCTAATCACTCGGTGAATTTGTTACTTGAATTGTTGAGAGACGCATTTCCTGATAATGTGAATTTGCCCGCTAACTACTATGAAGCCAATAAGATCACAACTGAATTAGGCTTCACTTGTGAGGTCATTGATGCTTGTCCAAATAATTGCATGTCGTTCAGAGGTGAAGATGCAAAATTAGATCAATATGAAATTTGTGGTGAAGGGAGATACAAGAATGGAGCTAAAAAAGTAGCAACAAAACGCATAAGATCTTTTCCCTACCAAGACTACAGAAATTGTTTAACTAAGACAGTTTCTCTTATGAGATGATAGGAACTTATAGAGGATAGACTGCTCAGGCATCTAGCAGAGAGCCTAGCATGGAAAGAATTTGATAAAAAAAAAAATTCCTCTTTTGTTTATGACGCTCATAATGTTAGACTTGGTCTAGCCACAGATGGGTTCAATCCATATGGAATGATGAATGTTAGCCATAGTATTTGGCCGGTTATTCTTATAACATACAATCTACCTCCTTGGCTTTGAATGAAGCAAACTTCGTTTGTATTATCTGTTATCATTGATGGTCCGAAGGGACTAGGAAATAAAATAGATATGTTTTTGCAACCTTTAGTGGATGAGCTCAAGGAGTTGTGGCATACTGTGGTTCCAACTTATGATGCTTCATGTGGTGAAATATTCCAAATGCATGTTGGACTACTATGGACTATTAGTGATTTTCCAGGCTATAGCAACATATCAGGTTGTCCTACAAAGGGTGTTTATGCTTGTCCCAATTGTGGTAAAGATACACAATATTTAAAAAATGGCCATAAGTTCTGTTATTGTGGTCATCGTCGTTTCTTACCCACAGGACATCGACTACGCAGGGATAGAATATCATTTGATGGGATAATGGAATTCAGTCCCAAACCAATGCCACTCTCAAAGACTAAGTTGCTACAACAGTTGGAGAGTGTACATACGGAGTACAAAAAAGAAGATTTGAAAAGGAGATTGGGGACAAAAGGTGTTGATCGTAAAGTAAAAAAGAGAAAGGTTGATGGAAGTGTAGAAACCTTTTGGAGACAAGAAGTATATTCTTTGAGTTGCCGTATTGGTCGGGAAATCTTGTTTGGCATAACCTCGATGTGATGCATATTGAAAAAAATGTGTGCGAAAATGTACTCTTTACCTTTTTTGGTGTTAAAGGTAAGACAAAAGACAACCTCAATGCAAGGAACGATCTCCAAGTTATGAACATTCGGAGTTCTTTACCCAATTCCAAGACCTGGCAGGGGGTATTATTTGCCTACCTCGTCGTTCATAATAAGTACCACTGAGAAGAAAATATTTTGTGGTGTGCTAAAGAGTTTACGGGTTCCCAAGGGATATGGTTCTAATATCTCCCGTTGTCTTCAGTTAGAGAAGCTGACCATATGGGGTCTAAAAAGTCATGACAATCATATTCTGATGCAAAAATTGCTTCCAGTTGCTACACGAAGAGCATTACCAAAGAATGTTGTTGATGTTTTAATAGAACTAAGTAACTTTTTCAGGATATTATGCTCTAAGGTAAAATCTAAACTTGATTTGGAGAAAATTCAAGATCGAATTGCCCTCACTCTGTGCTATTTGGAGAAAATTTTCCCTCCGTCGTTTTCTGACATAATGTAGCACGTACCTATACATTTGGCGGAAGAGGCATTACATGCAAGTCATGTCCAATTTCGGTGGATGTATCCTATTGAGAGGTATTACATCCACCATCTTTTGAAGTTTACGTGTCATGAATTAGAACATGTGAAATATTATTTTATTATCTGATATTATTTCTCCTATTGTACGTTAAGGTATCTATCTACACTTAAGAGGTATGTGCGCAATCGAGCACGTCCTGAGGGTTCAATTGATCGAGGTTGTTTAATGGAAGACTGCATGAACTTATGTTCTAGATACCTTAATGATGTGGAAATCAAGGAAAATCGACCACCTCGCAACAATGATGGAGATAATAACATGGGTCGGGGGTTATACGGAGGAACATGGTGTATCATTGATAAAGATCATTATTGAAGATTCATCGATATGTGCTATCAAACATCGATTTAGTTGCACCATATCGCGAGTGAGTAAAGTCTAAAAGTCGTACTTTGATGCTTATCTTCAATTCATAATATACTTATAGAATTTATTTCAAAAACATGCAGAATACATTATGCAACAATTAGAAGAGAAAAACCACGCGCAACACCGAGAGAAATCCAACATATTCATAATCAAACTTTTGATGTATGGTTGAAATCTTATGTAAGTATATTCATTATTAGTGTATATTAACCAATCGAATTAATCTATATAATTTAATGTGTCCCACTACATGACAAAATATAGGTTCAAAATTTGGCTAGAGAAACCGCGTCAGATGCATGCATTGTTTGTGGATGTCAATATTGTGTGAAAAGCAAATATATCGATAAGAAAACTCAATGTAGTGGGGTTGTTGTTAATGTAGATACATTAAGTTTTTCTAGTGAAAAAGATTTGAATCCTCGATCTGGGACTGTGTCTTATTATGGAGTTTTAAAAGATATTCTTCAGATTCAACATACCAAAGATACTCAATTTTTTATATTTGAATGTGATTGGGTTGACAACGAAAAGGGGCTTAAACAAGATGACTTCAAGTTTACGCTTGTGAACTTTAATCATTTGATGAAAAATAAGAATTTACCTACTGATGAGCCTTTTGTGTTAGCAAGTCAAGTTCAACAAGTCTGGTACATTTCTGATCCATCAGAGGCGGGCTGGCATGTGGTGGCAACAATGACAAGAAAATATAATTATGATGTCTACTCAACGATCAAAGCTGAGCCACATAGCATGGTGGAATTGGATAATAACATTCATAGTCGAAATGAGGATGTATGTTGGGTGAGGGAAGGGGTAGAAGGATTATTTGTTGATGAGACAATGACGACGGTTGAAGATGTTGAAGTGGGAAATGATATTGAAATAGAAGATGATTTTGATGTCCGATGGATTGTAATTAGTTTGTAATGACAATTATCATGTTCAATGTTTATATTGTTTTGTTGACTACTTACATGACATTCATATACTTTCTTTTGATAGTTGGTCTCCTAGTTTGTAATATTTTTATCATGTTTAATGTAAACTTAGTATGGTTCAAAATCTTAGTTTTTATAATGTTTAATATAAACTTAATATTGTTATCATGTTTTTACAGGTATGGGTAAGGAAAAGAAGAGCATGCATGGGAAAACAATCCTAGAGATCATGGAGGCTAAGAAGAAAAAAGAAAGCTCCAAGGAAAGGCATCAATAAGATGAGTTCATCGATGACCCTACCTCTCGGACTAGACCACGACCTCGGACAATGGGTGAAACAATTGCAATGGAAAAGAAAAAGGATAGCCTCAAGGCAAGTTCGCCCTCTTCGTCTCACGTGCAACACTTTTCGAGTCGGCCTCATACACATTCTCAGCAACACTTGTCCTCTTCGTCTCAACTGCAACACTCTTCAAACAGCCCACAGACACGTTCCCACCAGCATTTGCCCTCTCCAAGTAGGTCCTAGATATGTTCTCAATTCAACCCTTCTCCGAGTAGGCCTTAGACACGTTCTCAGCAACAGTTGTACTCTTCTCTAAGTAGGCCACATACACGATCCCAACAAGGTACTGAAAGTAGTCCAACAACACATAATGAGCCATCGGAACCAAATACCTCTACAAGTCCAGGTACCAAATGTATTTATTTGTTTTATATCATTGAAGAATAATATGCATTTAGTGATGCTTCTTATGAATGTATTTATAAATTTTTTATTAATGTTTCTTTTTGTTTTTTGGTAGTACTTGACAATTGTACTGAGAAGGGACCGACGGTTGTTAGAAAGGGAAGAGGTGCTGCTCAGTTTCCGAAAGGATGGGGCACGAGAAAGAAACTAGAAGTTACAATGGATAGAAATCAAAGAGTCATCGGGCCCGACGTGAATCACTACAAAACGACAATCGGATGTATGGCTCGTATAGGTGTTAAATTGCCAGTGAACTACGTGGAGTTCAATCATGTACTACAACATTTGAAAGACATGGCTTGGGAGGAGGTGGGAGGTTGGACTCTTAATCCCAACTTTAGTTTTCATGCTTCTATATGTTATTATACGTAAACATTTAATTTATACTAATCGTTAAAACATCCCATTTTAGCATAATACCACTTTACCTCCCGAAGTGAAGAGTGTAGTGTTGGCAGATTCGAAGGATATTTGGAGAAGGTGGAAACATGAGATTAAAATGAAGTACTTCCTACCGCACATTCATGACCCCAAGTATCTGTCACATTCGCCAACTGAGCGTGTAGAATAAGATCAATGGAAGAAATTGGTGATATATTGGACGGATGAGGATGTGTAGGTATATTTACATCACATATACCATTTAAAATAAGACTGTATCGAATATTATATGACTATTTCCATGTTATTGGATAGAAAATTGCTAGGAAGAATTCGGTAAATATTTCCAAGAAGCAGTGTCTTCATAGGACCGGGAAAACTTCATTTGCAGTTATGGAACAAGAGGTACGGTTTACTTCCAGCTAAGTTATCATTGTTTTAAGAATGTTAACTTTATTTATTCGTATTGATTCATTGTTAGATGATGATGAAAGGGACGAATCCAAGCAAGCTTGATATTGGGTTGGAGTCTCGCTACTGTGGAAAAGGGATTGAGGATGATGGCACTTCGGACTTACATGTAAGTTTATTCCTTGGACTTAAATGGTTGGAGTATTATTGTTAGTATCTTGGATTAAAATGACTGTTGTTGAATGATTGTTGTTGCATGATCTTGACGATGTTGAATTTGAATGACTGTTGTTCGATGAGCAGTTTACGTTATATACATTTGTAGGCTTGTAATGGGCTTATTTTATCAGATTTATGATCTTTCTGTTGTTGATTGTACGGTAATTTCTTCGTAAACATGTTCTATTTTAAATATGCTGAAAAAAAGAAAATTTATGCAGCTTTTTTAAATATGTTCTGTGCAGAAAAACTAGATATCTGCAGAATTTTTAAACTTTCTATGCAGAAAACTGTGGCAGAAAATTTGCAGAAATCCATTTTTTCTGCATAGAAATGTTGTTTTTCTGCTGCAGAGAAACATAAACTTCATTTCTGTGCAGAAAATTCTGCAGAAATCCAGTTTTTCTGCACAGAAAAATGGTTTTTTGTTTTTCTGCAATAGTGTAAACAAAAGTTCATTTATTTGTATAATGTTATACTTCTTTTCAGACAGATTTCACTAGAGAGCTGTCCAAGAAGTCTGAGTCAGAAAGAAACAAAGCGTTTAAGGAGGAAATTTTCAAGTTGCAATGGGAGAGGAGAAATGCAGAAAATTGACAGGAAGAGCAGAAAAGCGAAAATTTGAAAATGTAATTGCATCCATGACTTTTGTACATGAGAAAGAAGAATTAAAAATGCTTAAGGATGGACTCCTGGAGGAAAGAGAAAAAATGAAACAAATACAAGATGAATTTAATAAAGAGAAAGAGCAGTTGAAGTTGGAGAACGAGAAGATAGCTTCACTAAGCCAGAAATTGGAAGATCTCATAAGTCAACTCCCTACAGTGTCTTCTATGTTACCAACAACAACTCAAGTATTTAACTAAATGTTATTTTCTTTTCAGTCAAATCTCTCTATTGCTTTAATTTTTATGTTTCATTTAATACAGATGGTTGATGAAAGAGCTAGAAAAGGAAAACTTATTGCTAATTCTATTAAGACTTTTAATGTAAGTATACTACTTTGAAAGTGTCTTTGAACAATAAATGTGTAAAGCTCAATATTAATGTACCAAAGATAATCAAATTATTATCGGATTATTCTAAATGCAGATTGGGGCGCGAGTTCATTTATTCTGTCATCAGATACCCAAAAAAATAGTTGTTGAAGGTGTTGTTGTTGGTACGACTGGCCAAAAGTGAGTGCCACCTGGATTTGTGAAGGTGTATATTGGGAAAGTTTACATTCCTAATGGGAAGTTACAACGACCGAGTAAAGATGTTATTACCGCTGGAGAGCTGTTAACAAGTGTGTTTATTGGGAGTTTGTGAACGTAAGAAAATGTCTCTTATTGGGATGTGGCTCGTCTACAAGCTCATGCCTCGATTGGCTCATGAACACATCATCTTTCTCGTTCTTGAAGAATATTACCCCACGTAGATCTTCAAGATACCGACGAACATCTTGAAGATCTTCCCACGTTGGATCTTGTTCCATATATTGTGGAATCCACGAACACGCCTTGCTCGTCTTGATGAATTACTACCAGAGTAAGCCACACATTTACACACCTCAAGTCCATGGAATCTATGGTGATGCTTTAGGAAAAACGTAGAGAGAAAAAAAAAAAATATATATATATATATAGAGAGGGAGAGAGAGAGAGAGAGAGAGAGAGAGAGAAAGGATACTTCAAGAGAGTATATTTGGGAGTGTTATGATTAGCTCGTTTATTATATCACATTATTGTAGTTCTATATTTTTTGATTCATAGAAGCACACTATATATAGGTGTGCACAAGAGGAGTCCAATTCCAATACAAAATATAGGAGACTACAAACTCTATACTCAAGAGGAGTCCTCCCTAACCACAAGTTTGGGAGACTTGAAAACTCTTGAAATATGGATGTAACTTAATAATATTCTTTTAATAGAAATTGGGATAAGCACAATGCACTTATAGTTTTACTAGTTACAGTAAAAAGAAAATAAAAAGATAACAATTTTTAACTCTAAGCTATGGTCCAAAACTCTAAGGTAGTTGATATGGTCCATAACTTTAAGCTATTGGCTATCTCCACATGTTATGTTTATGCTTTTCATTTATATTTATAATTGGAAAGCATCATATTTGATTTTTTTCTCTCTGTTATATAACTATCTATCAATTGGTTAATTTTTCAGTTTCTCTCTTCCAAATTTTCACATTTCTCTCTCAAACTCCTGCGTATTACTCATGTTTTTATCTCAAGTAGTCATTACCTTTCTCCAAATTTAGGTAATCTGCTATTTCTGTATTAAAATTTCCTTATTCAATAAAAAAATAATAATTCGCATAATAGAATTTTTAATTAAAAAATAATTAATAATTTATAATCATTTGTGCACGCCCATTAAATGTGGCACGTGATCCTAATCATTCTTAAAAAAATTGATGAAGCGAAAACCCAATATACGAGTGGCATACAAAACATTAAGGAAAATCCATTAATATGAAATTTTAAGGTAATATTGTATAGTAGGTGTGGTACTGTAAAAATATGTATTATTTAGATATAATTTATTTGATATTATTTATCAATAAAAGATTGTTGTAGTTGTTTTTGTTAGATTGACATTCGACAAAAATGATTGTAATTGATTTATTTCAAATAATAATAGTAATTAATCGCTTTCATTTTTTTTAAAAAAGTCATTAAATTATCAGCCCCATACTTGGATATCCACAAAGTGCCACCCGTAACATATAAGACAAAAAAATACAATTTAACCCTTTTTTTAGAATTTATAAATGTAAAAATCTATTTGGTGGATGTTTCTACTATAAAAGAATGTGAAATAACTATAAATTCCAAGTTGCCAAAATCTTGCAACGGAATACGTTTTCCATCGAAAAAGTTTTATGATAGGGTCCCTTGCGATTTTCTTCATGTTGTTCATGATTTTAATTTGCGAGATTTCATGATTTTTTGTCCCAATAATCCATCAAAATTAAAAGATTTTTTTTAATTCATGTTCTTATGTATGTCATCACTTGAGTAATTGTTTCTAAATAACTTCTTGAGTAATTGTATAAGTCATTACTTACCGTAAATACAGGAAGCAAAAGATACAATTCATCGAAAACTAAAAGGACTTAAGAAATGAACTAAGCGGAATTATGTACGCATGTCAATTTATAGAATTTGAAAAAAGAAATAGAAGAAAAATAATTAAAAAGAAACATAATATACATGAAAATAAATAACATAATAATTTTTTCAAAATTACTATCTAAAACTTAATATTAGTACCGAACTGGATACTGAAATTTTAAAAAATTTCGTACGAATATCTAACTAATTTTTTTATTACCGAACTTTCAACCTAATATTCGGTATACCGAATTTTTTGTCATGATATAGTTCGATCAATATGTTAAAATTTACGTTCACTTTGTACCGAGTAAAATACCTATCATGATTGATTAGTTGAAACTGACAACAAACAAAGGTCAAAATCAAATGGTTGTTTGTACAATTTTATATTATATATATTGTGGTTGAAAATAAATAAAATAATAACAAAGGTGTCATATGGTTATTAGCTTAAGTTTTACAATAATGTTATATATTATATGGTCATGCAGCTTAATATTGAAATTTTAATATTTTCACGGTGATTAATGCACAAAGAATTATATATATTTTGATAATTTACAAAATTTTCTATATATGATACAGAGCTTAGCTTATTGTAAGAAGAGGCAATGTGGTAGCCGTAGGGCATGGACAACTTGACTTGACTAGCTAGCTAGCTAGCCATTCTAGACTGCAAGCCGTGCAGTAATTATTTCAAATTTAATACTTTCACTCCCTTCTCTCCCCTTCTCAATTTAAGACAGTTGTCCAATTGTACATGATTGCACATCCCAATGCCAACTCTCCGAGAATTTCAAAAATCTTCAATAGGTTATTTCAGAAAAGTTTAGCTAATATCAAATGATTGATGGAGATTACATCACATTAGCATTAATTAGAACTCAGCTCATATTCAACTAATATGGTTAATCTTATGGTTTGACATGCTATAATATAGTCTGTAAAGCAATTACTTTTGCGGTGGAAATATTTTAATCTAACTAAGTATTTTATGAGGGTTGATTGGCATACTACATCATAATATTTTATGAGGGTTCTTTTTTTTATTCTGTTAATTATTCCATAAAGAAATAAATCAACAACGACTTATACTACATAATAATATTTTAGAAATATATGTTGTATCACTAACAGAAAATGGTTTAATAACTACGAAAATTTTTGATGTTGAACTCAATGTCGAGTTAATTAATAAGTAAAATTCTCATTGTTAATTTACACTATTTAGTATATATTTTGAATAATTTGTTGTCAAATTCATTAGCAAGTAAATATTTGTTACTAAATTCATTATCAAGTAAATTTCTCCTGTATTAAATAATGTTGATTATTAATGAAAATTTTACTTGTTAATTAGCTCAACATTCACTTTTTCTGCAGCCATGGTTAATACTAAATAGCCGTAGCAAATAGTCATTGACCACGGTGACACAACGCTGTCAGTCGTGGTTTCTGCGAGGGTGGCTAAAACATTTGCCATGGCCTTTTTACCATGGCTCTTAGCCATGACAAATATGTTTTTTTATGGTGGAAAAACTAATTTTTACAATGATTTTTATTTAAACATAGTTAACAATAAATATTTACCATGATTTTTAGACATAGTCATTAAAATTGTAACCAATAGTAATTTCTTTCTAGTGGTATATATAGTTGCCAAGAGACTTCATCAGGACCATATAATTAATAACTCAACATACAGATAGGTAGATCGATATTCGACTAATTATTAAATACCCCTTGCATGAATGTGGTTATAGTTTGTACTTAGTGTCTATATAAACCATACATAGATCGCATAACAGAGTACATTTCAGAAATTGTAAAGAGTTAACACATATGGAGGACAATATTTCTAGTGGAGTGAGGAAAGGTACTTGGACCCCTGAAGAAGATGCTCTTTTGAAGAAATGCATTGAGGATTATGGTGAAGGGAAGTGGCATCTGGTTCCAATTAGAGCAGGTAATTACAATTAACTTATAACATTTCTGCATGTTAAACTATAGGATAATAAATTTTGCTCTCCGAATTATAATTGTTTTTACACTTACAATCTTTTTTTTTTCGATAATTACATTTACAACCCCTAATGAATGGTCTAGTAACACAAACTACCCATATCTTCTACGTAATTACAGAAATCACGATTGACAGCTAAAAATAGGGGTAATTTGTATAATGATGTAGGCACGACACATGTGAAATTTAAAGGCAAATGCACCTATTTAAACTTTTCTCTCTCAAAATGCAATTTTGTTCTTGTTACAGACTGTAACGAGGTGGGGTCACAAGCCAATTGTTTTACAAATGGTTATGAAAGAACAAAAAACTGCTAAACTACTGTTAAGGAAGAGTTGAGAGAACAAGGTAAGTTGTACTTAGACGTAAGAAAGTAATTCAAAATTGTTTTCTCTTTCGCATATGTCAAAATTTATCTGTAATCAGATAGAGGTTTTAGTATAATTTCGATTAATTGAGTTCTTTTAATTTTTTAGAAATAAAAAATATGAGAAACTAAAAATAAATCGAGAAAGGCTCATATCTGGGAACAACCAGATGGAGGCGTCGCCATGGCTGCAAATCCAATTGCATATAAGACCTATAAACAAAGATAGAGATGTCATTCAGGTTTGTCCCACAAAGATTTGAGTAGGATCTGTCCCATGCCTGACCCAACTTAGATAAATTCATCAGTACACCCTTCACGTAGTGAAAAAGAAAAGGGAAATTTATAGCTGAAGGGAATGAAGTGAGAAGATGCATAAAGTTGAAACATGCAAAAATGTTATTTCCTATATGTATTTGGATTTTGATTTTCTATTAGATACTACTGAAACAGTGGTCAGAAGAATATTGTCCTCGCCGCTTGCAACCTAGATCTAATAAGATCGATGCAAGGGTTGAGGGACTTACAGATGTAAGGGTTGCCAGATTGAGGGGTTCGAAGGAAAAATGTAATATAACCTAAAATATAAGTTTTCATCCATGAAATCAAAAATTGCTATTTTGGGTTTAATTTGCAGGATTGAAAAGATGCAGAAAGAGTTGCAGATTGAGATGGTTGAATTATCTCAAGTCAGATATTAAAAGAAGTCAATTTACTAGAGATGAAGTTGATCTCATCATCAGGCTTCATAAGTTGTTAGGTAATAGGTAAGTTCATAATTTTGTACTTATATTGTGTAATTTCAACTATGCCATTTTCTATTTAAATTTATTTTAGGTTCTGGTTGTTTTTTATATTTCGACAAGGAAAATGTTAAAAAAAAAAAAGCAAAAATAGTACCTAAAGCTGATAGTTATGTACATGTTTGAAAAGAGAAAACCTTGTGTTTGCATTTTCTGAAGTAAGAAACAATTCCTTACAAGTGATTTTTTTTCAAACACTCAAAATTATTTTATCTACGTCCGACTATTTTTCATTAATACTCTCATGGTTCTATTTTAGTTTTCAGCTTTCTGTACAATAACCACCTTTTCAAATGTAGAAGCCCCTCACAAACCCTCCATAAAAGACCAAAACAATATATTTTTTTCTTTTTTTCTTCAACAATTATATTATAATAATATTTTATTTTACATTTACCCTTTTTAAATATATGTATATATAATACTTACAAAAGGTAGGATTACTATGACTCTAAATGGAACATTCCAAAAGAGGATTTAGGTGTATAAAATTTTAAGAGTTAATTAAGCCTAATTACATTATTTCTAAAAGGGACAAGGTATAATTAATCTTATATGAATTTGTAAATTAATTATTCAAACAAATACATTTTTTATTGTATATACATAAATTTTAAAAATATACAATAACTCTTAAATTCGTTAAAACCTTTTGTTAAATAATATTGGATACAGATGGTCACTGATAGCTGGTAGACTTCCGGGAAGAACAGCAAACGATGTGAAGAACTTCTGGAATAGCCACATTGAGAAAACAAGGAGCGCGAAAGTTGAGAAAATCATTACAAGAAACAACATATTAAGACCCCAACCTCGAATTCCCTCCAATTTGAAAGTATGTTGGCCGAGGAAAATAAGAGAAACAGTACCTTGCTCAAATCTTTTTCCAACAACTAATGAAGGTCTTGAAAATTACAAACAACAGTTAAATTCTGAAGTTGATGAGTCCATAAGGTGGTGGCGCAATTTGCTTGAAACAACCAATATGGAAATGGTGATGTTTGACGATCTGGAGAAACACACAAAGGAAACGTCAGTGAGTTGACATGATCGAGACAATGCTATCTTGGGAGGTGCGGAAGATAATTCGGTGATTTGAACATTGACGTGGATTTTGCGAAACTTGTGCACTTTGGAGATGAATACAAACTCGTGATGCATGTTTGGCGTTGAATTGAATTATAATATATATTTCGTGTTTGGGCTTTTAGTACCCGGATTGTTGGGGGGCTCTTATCCAACAAATTATTATGTTTTTTCTTTTTGGGTATAAGTACAAACCTTATGAAAAGTTGAAAATCATGTAAGTGTAACGTCTCCTTATGTGAGATGATAGGAAGACAAATATATATGGTATTTGTTGCTTATACTTTTATTTCTATATTAATAAAATATGTAATTTATTTAATATAAATATGTTTATTTTATTTAAATCATACTTTTGTGACATGCATTTAGGTAACAATGTTAAGATAATTGATAAAATTAGTCTATGAAAAAACCTATATGAAAATGTAGGAATTACACTTGAATTTATTAAGGCCGGTGTTCATAATTTTATAAATGGGTTAAATGTTAGCTGAATATACAGATGGTGAGAATATTAGATGCTCCGTCAGTAATTACAAGGACGATAAGTTCAAAACCACATAATGAGGTTACGTCTGATCCGTTTAGGAAAATTTTTTGTGGATAATTAATACAATTGACATCAAATAATGAAGCACAACCTTAAAAAATTGATGATATTTTAGCACCCTATAATGACCCAACTCCAATTACATCGGGAAAAACACAATGAGTTAATTACTAGCATATGAACTAGGACTAAAAGATGTTTTTTGACAATGACTTCCGCTAAGGTAGGTCCAAGTTCCTGTTACAAGGGAGCATATGACGATGATCTATTAAGGTTGTCCAACATATTTTTCGATGTCGTACGTGTTGCAGACTAGCCATTATATAGTGGTTCCGAGAACCACTTTTAATTATCGGTGGCATGCGAGGGCTGGTGAACATTAAGGTTGAATACAATATGCCACATCGATGCTATGATAAGGTATTCCAGTTGGTGGGTGATCACACACTTCCCACCGATTACTAAGCACAAAAGAAGTTGATAAGGGAATTAGATATATCGATTATAAAAATTGTTCCATGAAAAAATGGTTCCATGATGTATTTGGGGGATGATATTGAGTTAAATTCTTATAAGTTTTGTGGAAATTCGAGGTACAAACCGATGAGGGCTCGTAACCCTTGAAGCAACAAGTCCGGTTTGTTAGATGTTATATGCTTCACTAGTGATAGCTAAGCACATGACATGGCTGTCAATCATCATATAGAGGAGGGCTCAATGTGTCATCCTTTAGATGCCTAGGCCTGGAAATATTTTGAATGGACGCACTCAAACTTTACAGAGGCTCCTTGGAATGTTCGATTAAGTCTGTGTGCCATTGGAGTTGCAGCACACGAACAATACTCGAAGACTTACTTCTGTGGGTCATGATCATGACACCGTACAATCTTCCGGACAGATGTACGTAAAGTATAAGTAAATATTCCTAATATCAATTATCTCTAGAATGTCCTAGTCGACACATCCTATTGATGTGTATATGAAACCAATAATCTAGAAGTTGTTGCAGTTGTGGTGTGTTGGTGTGTGAACATGCAAGCAGCGATGAATCAATTGTTCATGCTGCACGCGATTTTAATGTTAATCATGAACAACCTTCCTGCCTATGAGATAGTGTTGGATGGAGTACAATCGGTAGTACGTGGTGTCCATCGATATGAATGATTGATAAGACATAGTTTGACGCTCCTATTCGTGTTTACCTTGCGGACTTTACAATGATTTTATTGCATAAATTATTTGAATTTTCTATCTTTTTGATGTAGGAGTGGTTGTATCATGTTTTGATGAAACTAAAGTTAAAAGATTAACTTGACTTAGATTAAGATAAAGGGGAGATGAATGATACAACAAACCTAAAGGCTCCATAAGGCATGATTGCACCATATTAAGTGATCGAGTCTATCTGCGAGGTCTTGCGTAAATATAATTTCATGATTATATTGTGAGGTCTTGCGTAAATTAAAATTTCTCTAAGTATTTAGGTTGATTATTATCTATACATCTGACGAATTAATTCACTATTGATAATTCTATTGTTTTTCATGAGTTCAGTGATTCGTATTGAAAGATTGTGGATCATCCCGGGAAAATAGCGCGAATGCGGAAGCGTGGTATAAAATTAAATACAAAAATTAAAGCATGCTTAGATAAAATAAATAAACACGTTCAACGGGTGTGCCCTTGAACTTTCCCGGGTGTTCGGTGTATCTCATGATATTAAAGAACATAAATAAATCATGGAGGCCATAGGATTAAAAATAAAAGGAACGAAAAATTAAATCGGAACCTACCGATTGTCGTTTTCGTCTTCTAACTGCTACTCGCGTTGTTCCCCGATTTGCTCCAAGTCTCGTTCTTGAGACTCTCCAAATAGTAACACGCATCCACCCACGTATCTTGCACGTCGTGCTAGCGAACGAACAAGTATAATATTGGAGAGGATGAATTAATAACACGTTATTAATTAACGGTATTAATTCTCCTTTTGATCTAATGTTCCAAGAACAAAAGAATCAAGAAGTATTTTCTTGAGAGTGAGAGAGAGGGGGCGGACGAGAGAAGGGAGAGAGAGAGCCGAGTTTTGTGTGTTGTGTGTGTGTTGGAATTTCATCACTCCACAAATAGTGAAAGACTAGGACTATATATAGAGGAGGAGTTTAATCCTCTTTAAACTCCAACTCTAAAGAGGTCTATTTTGACTAGGATTTTGACCTAGTCAAAGTCCTAGTCAAAGTAGTATTTGACCTAGTCAAATTAATCCTAGCCATCCATCTCTCCCTTTCAATCTCAACCATTAATTTAATTTAATTGAATATTTAAATCCTATTAAATATTCCACAGGCCAAATAAATAAATATAATAAATTATAAATATTTATTTTAGGCCTATTAAATTAATCCTCTAATAAATCTAATTTATTAGATTAATTCCTTTTATCAAATAATAGGAATTAATTCTCCAAGAAAATAAAGGACCCGATTAAATCCAATTTAATCATTCCTTTTCTCCAATATTTAATTCTAAATTAAATACTTGATGTGTGTGGATTGTGTGTGACTCTTTAGGTTCACCTTTCAGCTAGACTTGGTCGGATTCCTAGAATCCGTCCGTTACCATGGGTGGCCATCTAGCAACGGTCCATGGCACTAGAGACTAGGTGAAATTTCGAGGATGAACATTTAGGCTCTAACAGTACACTTGTCCTTCTGTCTACGGTCTCACCACTTAGGGTCTAGGGTACGGAAAATGCAGGTACCCCATTTTGGACCTAAGTGTCGGTCTGTCCTTACTAAACGCTGCAAGGGAAGCCTTCCCTTCTGTTCAGTTACTGTGGCCACAGATTTTAGGGACAAGACACAGAGCATACGTGAGACTCAACTGTCAATGCCTTTTGACAGGAGACAGATCCTTTCTTGGAAACTATTGTCACTTTGTATACCAGAGCTGCACTAGACATGGCTTATGACTACTCAAGTGCTTCTTGACAATCTCTCTTTTTGTATACAGACCTGACTACTGGGAATACACGTCATACCTTGCTGACCCTACTCAAGGTCCTCTGTAAGACGGTTCCCGCGAGTCACCTCAGTCAGCTGCTCCCCAGCAGGCTAACCCACTAACACTGCTTAGACGACCTTCGTCACCCGTCGATGAAATACGACAGCAGATGCTTAGTGCAAGTCTCAAGGGAATCCCGGTACCCATTTTCAAGATTCCTTGACTTAGAGATTTCCGGACTGATTCGGCGGGACTGATTTTATGGACCTACCTCCAAGCGTAGTCCCAGTCCCCGAATAGGTTTTCAATCCGTGGGCTTTGTTTGCGTAGTGAACAGATAGATATAAAGCAGTAAAGTGAACGCAAACAAAGTAATGCCAGAATGAATTTCACTTCTTTATCCATTAATAGTTTATCAAAACACTGAAATTGTATAGACATAGGTTACATTTTGCCCCCCAAGATTGGCTACATGGTCACCTATTCTAACAATCTCCCACTTGACCTTTAAAGCTAATCGCCTATATGTCTAATCCCCATCTTCTCAAGATGTTGCGTATGAGCGCTCTGCGACATAGGCTTTGTCAGCGGATCTGCTGTGTTGTCTGCTGAGTTGACTCGGTCCATTCGAACGTCACCTCTTCCTACCATTTCTCTTAGAAGATGGTAGCGTCTAAGAATGTGTTTGGAACAGTGATGAGATCTCGGTTCCTTTGCTTGCGCTATTGCACCGTTGTTATCACAGAAGATGACAACGAGCTCGGCGATGTTAGGCACTACGCCCAACTCTTGGATGTAGTTTCTCATCCAAACCGCTTCCTTAGCAGCTTCTGAAGCTGCTATGTATTCAGCCTCTGTGGTGGAGTCAGCAGTGGTTGCTTGCTTGGAACTTTTCCAAGCCACTACTCCTCCATTGAGTTTGAATACGTAACCCGATTGAGACTTGGCATCAATCGTCATCAGACTGGAAGCTAGCGTCGCTAAAGCCTTCCAGAATGAGTTCTCCATTGCCATAGACTAAGAACATTTCCTTATTCCTCCTTAGGTACTTAAGGATGCCCTTAACAGCATTCCAATGGGCCTCTCCTGCACAGGACTGATATCTGCTTGTTACGCTCAAAGCGTAAGCAATGTCAGGCCTGGTGCAGTGGATCGCATATTGGATGCTTCCTACGGCAGAAGCATAGGGGATGACTTTCATCCTTCCAAGTTCCTCATCAGTCTGTGGGGATTGTTTCTTGGACAACTTGATCCCATGCCTCATGGGAAGGAATCCTCGTTTGGAGTTGTCCATTCGATATCTCTTTTGGACTTTCTCCATATACGAGTTTTGGGTGAGCCATAACATCCTTTTAGATCTGTTCCTGACGATCTGGATGCCTAGGATGTAGGAGGCTTCGCCCAAGTCCTTCATGGAAAACTGGGTTGACAACCATGTTTTTGTGTCTCCCAACATTCTAACGTCATTCCCAATGAGCAGAATGTCATCCACATAAAGCACTAGGAACACTATAGAGCTCCCACTGACCTTCTTGTATACACAAGGGTCGGATTCGTTCTTGATGAAGTCATATCCCCGTATTACTTCATCAAAGCGAATGTTCCAACTTCAGGATGCTTGTTTGAGGCCATAGATGGACTTCTGGAGACGATAGACCTTCTGTTCCTCTCTAGTGACTGTGAAATCCTCCGACTGATCCATATAGATCTCTTTCTCAACGAAACCGTTAAGGAAGGCCGTTTTCATGTCCATCTGCCATATCTCATAGTCATACCATGCTGCTATGGTGAGCAGGATCCGAATGGACTTAGCCATGGCTACAGGCGAGTAGGTATACTCAAAATCGACCCCGGGTCGTTGAGTGTATCCCTTAGCTACAAGCCTAGCCTTGAAGGTTGTGACTTCTCCATCAACGCCAAGTTTGCGCTTGTAGACCCACTTACAGCCCACTGGCTTAACACCTTTCGGTGGATCTACAAGTCTCCAAACTTGGTTCTCGTTCATGGAGTCCATTTCGATTTTCATGGCCTCAAGCCATTTCACGGAGTCGATGTCAGACATCGCTTCTCCATATGTCTTAGGATCGTTATCCAAAAGACCGGTCATATTTAGAAAGTCATATCTCACTGGAGGTCTGGACTCTCTAGCAGACCTACGGAGGACGGGAACGTTAGTGGTGACTGTGGGCGCTGACTGTATCGGAGCTGGCGGTTCAGGGACCGGGGCTGGCTGTTCCTGAGGCTGTCCTTTATGCCTAGCATGTTGGACTTCTCGAGGTTGGTCAGCCCTTCGGGTGTCTATCCTGAATCCTCTAAGTGAGGGTTCCACGGCTACCTCTGATGGCTGGATTCCATCACTTGATTCCTCAAGGATCAGCTCATCAGGTTGGACATCCTCTGGGAAGCCTTGCTCCAAGAATACTGCATTCCTTGAAACGAACACCTTTTGTTCCAAGGGGTCATAAAAGTAATAACCTGCAGTTTCTTTAGGGTATCCAACGAACCTGCATAAGCTAGACCTGGATTCTAGCTTATCTCCCACTAACCTCTTGACGTATGCGGGAACCTTCAAGTAGTGTAGGACGCAGGCTTGCCGTGCCATATCTCGTATGGCGTTTGAGTCAATACACTGGTAGGTGTCAAATTTAGCAACTTGGCCGCCGTTTCCAATGCGTAGCCCCAAAAGGATAAGGGCAATTTGGTAAAACTCATCATGGATCGAACCATGTCCAACAGGGTTCGATTCCTCCTTTCAGAGACACCATTCAATTGTGGTGTCTCGGGAGGGGTCCATTCAGATATTATACCATTTTCTTTTAGATAATTAAGGAACTCGGTACTAAGGTATTCACCGCCTCGGTCTGACCGTAGGACTTTAATTTTGCAGTTGGTCTGGTTCTCTACTTCAAGTTTGAATTCTTTAAACCTCTCAAGAGTTTCAGACTTGTACCTCATTAGGTAAACATAACCATACTGTGAATGATCATCGGTGAAGGTTTATGAAGTAGGAAAACCCACCTCTAGCCTGCGTCCTTAGTGGTCCACAAACGTCTGTATGGACCAAGTCCAACAGACCTGTGGCAAGCCTACTTTGTCCTACAAAGGGCTTCTTAGTTATTTTCCCTCTTAGACAAGACTCACAAGTTGGTAGCTCACTCAAGTCCCCTACCTCTAGGTTCCTTGAGTCTACCAATCTTTTCATCCTATCTTGGGATATGTGACCTAGCCTAGCACGCCACAGTCGTGTGTTCCCGTTATTATCTATTTACGTCTGTGTTGAGCGTTAAGAACGAAGTTCGTTTGTTGCAAGATATAGAGCCCGTTATTTAATGTACCAAGTAGATGAGCAATTCCACACCTCATCAAATAAAAGCAATTTTTATTGATCATAAACTCATAACCACTATTGTCTAACAATGGAATGGAGTTGATGTTTTTAATCATACTAGGTACAAAATAAACCTGCTCTAATTCTATGCTAATACTATCACTAATTACTAGAGTAGTAGATCCTACTGCTTCTGCCGAGATGGCCTTGCCATTCCCAAGCTTCAAGATCATTTCCCCGCTACCCAGTTTTCTGCTTCTTTTCAGCACCTGCAAATCATTGCAAATGTGAGCTCCACAACCGGTATCCAATACCCAAGAGGCAGAATTAGTGACCATATTGACCTCAATCACAAATATACCTTGGTTAGAGAAGAGCTTGGGGCACTCTCTCTTCCAATGCCCTTTCTCACGGCAATTGATACATATGTCATAGCCTTCGACTGTTTCTTGGAGACAACCTTTCCCTTTCCTTTGCCTTTCCCCTCTTTGGCAATGGGAATACTCTTAGTGTTCGTAGCTGCTTTGACGGCCTTTCCCTTCCTTTCTACCTTTTCCAACGTCCGACGCCTTTGCCTTTCTACCTAAGTGTTGGTTTGTCCTTACTAAACGCCGCAAGGGAAACCTTCCCTTCTGTTCAGTTACTGTGGCCACAGATTTTAGGGACAAGACACAGAGCATACATGAGACTCAACTGTCAATGCCTTTTGACAGGAGACAGATCCTTTCTTGGAAACTACTATCACTCTGTACACCAGAGCTGCACTAGACATGGCTTATGACTACTCAAGAGTATTTTGGCAATCTCTCACCATATCTAAGATACAGACTTGATGTGCAGGTAAACTCAGCAGTTCCTCAAGTCAAAGGACTTGACCTGTACCGTTGGAACCGGGAATACACGTCATACCTTGCTGACCATACTCAAGGTCCTCCGTAAGACGGTTCCCACGAGTCACCTCAGTCAGCTGCTTCCTAGCGTGCTAACCCACTAACACTGCTTAGACGACCTTCGTCACCCGTCGATGAAATACGACAGCAGATGCTTAGTGCAAGTCTCAAGGGGAATCTCGGTACCCATTTTCGAGATTCCTTGACTTGGAGATTTCCGGACTGATTCGGTAAGACTGATTTCATGGACCTACCTCCAAGCATAGTCCCAGTCCCCGAAATCGATTCTCAGTCCGTGGGCTTTGTTTGCGTAGTGAACAGATATGTAATAGAAGATATAAGTGAACGTAAACAAATTGTTGCCATATGAACTTCACTTCTTTATTCATAAATGTTTTATCAAACACCTGAAATTGTCTAGACATAGGTTACATATTCCCGCCAAAATTGGCTGACATGGTCACCTATTCTAACAATAATAACAATATACCAATAATACATGATAACCAATCATAATTATTCAAGATGAATAAATAAATGCGTAGTATGTGAAAATATGGCATATTTGTTGGTAATAATATTTTCTCGTTTTAGAAAAACCTTTCCTCATTATTTTTAAGTAAAATATTCCCGGGATTCCAAATTCAATATATTTTACTTTCCAAAATAATGTCTTAGAAAATTAGGCAAAATTGAACAAAAACGAATTTTCAGAATTAATTAAAAAATTAAAACTGAAAAATAAATAAAAGAACAAAAATAGGGTAAAACCCTAGCTGCACCGGCAGCCGGCAGCGGCCGCTGCCACCGGCAGCAGCCTGCGCGCGCGCCTGGTCGGCAGCAGGCCACGCGGCAGGCTCCCATGCCTCGCGCGCTCGCTGGCTTGCTGGTCGCCAGCCGCGCGTCTGCCCCCTGCGCAATGCGCGCGCGCCTGGCGGCATCACCTGGTGCTCGCGCTCGCGTGGACTCTCCAACGTGAAACCGCGCGCTCGCGCGCACACAGACACCCTCGTCTGCGTGCGCGCGCGCCCGGAGGCGCCGCCCCCTGTGCGCGCGCCCGCGCGCGGCCACTCTGGCCGCGTGTCGGCCTGCTGCGCGCAGTCTGGCGCATCCGGCCGGGCGGCTGCGCGCAGGCTTCCCCTACCTGCGCGCGCGGCTGCCCAGTTGGTGCCCAAGATTGCGCGCGGCCAACCTCCGGCTGGTCGGCGCTTCTTCGTTCTTCGTTCAATTTTTCACCCCCGTTTCCCAAGAAAAACAGAAAAATACCAACAACGCAATAATCACATGAATTAAAAGCAAGAAACGACATGCTTTAATAATCAAGAAACCAAGAATTAATTAAATCATGCCAAGAACACGTTTCATGCTTAAAACGTACATTAAATCCTAGGCCTATACACCGAACCTCTCTGATACCACTGAAAGATTGTGGATCGTCCCGGGAAAATAGCGCGAATGCGGAAGCGCAGAATAAAATTGAATACAAAAATTAAAGCATGGTTAGATAAAATAAATAAACACGTTCAAGGGGTGTGCCCTTGAACTTTTTCGGGTGTTCGGTGTATCTCATAATATTAAAGAACATAAATAAATCATGGAGGCCATAGGATTAAAAATAAAAGGAACGAAAAATTAAATCGAAACCTACCGATTGTCATTTTCGTCTTCTAATTGCTACTCGCGTTGTTCCCCGATTTGCTCCAAGTCTCGTTCTTGAGACTCTCCAAATAGTAACACATAATCCACCCACGTATCTTGCACGTCGTGCTAGCGAACGAACAAGTATAATATTGGAGAGGATGAATTAATAATACGTTATTAATTAACGGTATTAATTCTCCTTTTGATCTAATGTTCCAAGAACAAAAGAATCAAGAAGTATTTTCTTGAGAGTGAGAGAGAGGGGGCGGATGAGAGAAGGGAGAGAGAGAGCCGAGTTTTGTGTGTTGTGTGTGTGTTGGAATTTCATCACTCCACAAATAGTGAAAGACTAGGACTATATATAGAGGAGGAGTTTAATCCTCTTTAAACTCCAACTCTAAAGAGGTCTATTTTGACTAGGATTTTGACCTAGTCAAAGTCCTAGTCAAAGTAGTATTTGACCTAGTCAAATTAATCCTAGCCATCCATCTCTCCCTTTCAATCTCAACCATTAATTTAATTTAATTGAATATTTAAATCATATTAAATATTCCACAGGCCAAATAAATAAATATAATAAATTATAAATATTTATTCTAGGCCTATTAAATTAATCCTCTAATAAATCTAATTTATTAGATTAATTCCTTTTATCAAATAATAGGAATTAATTCTCCAAGAAAATAAAGGACCCGATTAAATTCAATTTAATCATTCCTTTTCTCCAATATTTAATTCTAAATTAAATACTTGATGTGTGTGGATTGTCTGTGACTCTTTAGGTTCACCTTTCAGCTAGACTTGGTCGGATTCCTAGAATCCGTCCGTTACCATGGGTGGCCATCTAGCAACGGTCCATGGCACTAAGACTAGGTGAAATTTCGAGGATGAACATTTAGGCTCTAACAGTACACTTGTCCTTCTGTCTACGGTCTCACCACTTAGGGTCTAGGGCACGGAAAATGCAGGTACCCATTTTGGACCTAAGTGTCGGTCTGTCCTTACTAAACGCCGCAAGGGAAGCCTTCCCTTCTGTTTAGTTACTGTGGCCACAGAATTTAGGGACAAGACATAGAGCATACGTGAGACTCAACTGTCAATGCCTTTTGACAGGAGACAAATCCTTTCTTGGAAACTATTGCCACTTTGTATACCAGAGCTGCACTAGACATGGCTTATGACTACTCAAGTGCTTATTGGCAATCTCTCACCATATCTAAGATACAGACCTGATACACAGGTAAACTCAGCAGTTCCTCAAGTCAAAGGACTTGTCCTGTACCGTTGGAACCTGGAATACACGTCATACCTTGTTGACCCTACTCAAGGTCCTCCGTAAGACGGTTCCCACGAGTCACCTCAGTCAGCTGCTCCCCAGCAGGCTAACCCACTAACACTGCTTAGACGACCTTCGTCACCCGTCGATGAAATACGACAACAGATGCTTAGTGCAAGTCTCAAGGGGAATCCCGGTACTCATTTTTGAGATTCCTTGACTTGGAGATTTCCGGACTGATTCGGCGGGACTGATTTCATGGACCTACCTCCAAGCGTAGTCCCAGTCCCCGAAATAGGTTTTCAATCCGTGGGCTTTGTTTGCATAGTGAACAGATAGATATAAAGCAGTAAAGTGAACGCAAACAAAGTAATGCCAGAATGAATTTCACTTCTTTATCCATTAATAGTTTATCAAAACACTGAAACTGTATAGACATAGGTTACATTTTGCCCGCCAAGATTGGCTACATGGTCACCTATTCTAACACGTATTTATCATGAATGAGTGGTACAAGTAGCGAGCAATTAATTGTGTTGTAAGCATGATTTACGTATGGAACAAGAGAACTAGGTCGAATGATTGTAGCTATCTCAATTATTTGATATAGGTTTAACTATTTTCGAAGATGCTAATGCTATTATCAATTTCATATGGCATGCTATAATGCTCCACTATTGAGATAATAAGTTTTCGTTTAGATGCTTGAGTCAAATGATTTACTTGGAAAACATAAATTTTTATTGTTATTCATATATATTTCAAAGTTAAATGCTTGAGTATGAAATTAATCTTTTGTGACCGAGGATCCCCGTAATAATTTGGTGATACACTCCTTTGGATTAGAATTTATATGTTTTAATCAAGTCCCTAAAATTTCAAGTACAATTTATTTATCAATTAATTAAATATATTTAATACTTATCAATTGGTCAACAATTATATATATAAATTTATGAATGATACATATATATATATATAAACTATTTAAATTTGATGGTGTTAATAGTCAACTGCAATGACCGTTAGCTCATGATAGTAACTAATAATTTTTAGGGTAAATTATATTGACATTCCCTGAGGTTAGATCTAATTACCAAAACATTTTCTACCTTTTGTATAATTATGGTTACACCCGGAAGGGTGTTGTTGTAATATTTTTAGGGGTTATTAGTGTAAGCTTTGCCTTTAAATAAGGGGTGTAGTTGTAATACAATTATAACGTTAGAAGGTGCAGCTGTAATTTTGCAAAAAAATAGGGAATGTTTGTATATTTTTGTCTAACCTCAAGGGGTGTCACTGTAATTTATCCTAATTTTTAACATTTAGGGTAAGTATTACAGTATAGGTAAAATACAGGAAGTAAAAATATCCAAATTCAAGACCAAATGGAATTAGGAAATAAAGTAAGAAGAATATGAATTAGGTAAAATACATTGCTCTCTCCTTCCTCTTTGTCAATTTATAAAACTTGAAAAATGACATTGAAGAAAAAATTAAAAGAAAATAGTACACATGAAAATAAAGGAAGCAATAACTTTTTCAAAAATAATTAACTAAAATTTAATATCAGTATCGAATTGAATACCAAATTTTTTAAAAACTTTGTATTGAATATTTAACTGAATTTTTGGTTAGTGTATTTCAACCTGATATTGACAATATATTGTACTCTCTGTCTTGATATAATTCGATCAATATGTTAAATTGTGTTCACTCTATAAGGAGTCGAATAAGCATCCAGATTTTTTACTTGAAAGTATAGAAAAGGCCAATATTATATATAGAGAAAATAACACTTTTCGTCCTGTAACTTAGGGCCTTTCTACTTTTGATCACATTGATTATGAGATTCTCACTTTTGGTCCCATAACTTCTAAAAAATAGCACTTTTGGTCCGATGCCACCTCTCCGTTAGATTTTTTAATGGAAAACATCACGTGCTTAACAAGTGGCCGTTAGGGCTTTTACACTTTTGGTCCCATATGTTATGGGATTCTAACTTTTGGTCCCATATGTTATGAAATTTTCACTTTTGGTCCCATATCTTTCAAAAAGTAACACTTTTGGTCCCATGCACTTAACGGCCACGTGGCACTTTTCATTAAATATCTAACGGAAAGTGCCATGGGACTGAAAGTGCTACTTTTTTAAAGTTACAGGACCAAAAGTGAGAATCCCGTAACCAATAGGACCAAAAATGGAAAGGCCCTATATTATGGGATGAAAAATATTTTCCCTTTTATATATATATATATATTGATTATTTACAAAGCTTTCTATACGATAAAAAGCTTAGCTTTCTATAATTAATTAACTTATAGTTTTTCTTTATGCTAAACTATATCGTATATTACATTTGCCCTCCGATTCAGGGTTTAGGGGTTTACTGTTGCAATGGTTGAGAGATGTAGGGGTTTCATCGCATTTAAGATTCAACAGATCAGATTTATTTTCTTTTAAACAAAACTCTAAGTTCCAAATCCTTAAACAAATCGCATTTTTCTTTTTCTTTTTTTTTTGGTTAAAACACGCTTTTTTTAAGTTCTTTACTTCAGCTACATTTTCAAAAAGAAAAATTTAAATGGACGAATTTTTCCTTAAATTTCACATGTACATGGAAACAACACATATTATGTTTCCATGCTAAACTCTTTTAACTTCAAAGTTATGCAAACGAAATAGGTTTTTGAAGCATCATGCTCTATCTCCATAAATTGAGATCCCCACGATAAGATTATACATAATTCTTACATGGAGAATTCTGTGGACTTTTCCATTTTGTTGAGTATTATATACACACGAAATTCAATTTTAGTGAGATGTCAATACCAACATAAGTCACATGGATCACTATGCTCCCATGTTTTCTTGTACACGTTTTGTTCATTTACATTCTTGAGAACATCAAAACTCTTATAATTCGTTATCGAGATGAATAATTCTACATTGAAAATTCACGAGCTTGAAAAACTCTATTTCTGCTCCCATAGGATGAAAACGTTCCATGTGTTCTTCTCTAAGAAACACTCATTCTCATCTGTTTGCCAGATTTTCTAGTCATACTATATTATTATGGCAAACTCACTTGTCATGGAATTAAGCATTACTATTTTGTTAACTCGCTTGCAACAATTGGCTTTTGATCATAACAAAAATCTAGCTTTTATTAGCCATTACCTTTTCATTAACTCAAAATCTTTGTAGAGCCTATGCACAACTGACGGACGTTAGTTTCTAGAGGGTCTACCAAAGTCAGACCTTGTTTGGAGTAAGGAGTTCATTAATGATGGCTTTCGTCATATTCCCATTTGATGACTATCAAGAAAAGGAAAATCATCCTTCTTGTTCTCTAACAAAAGACTATTTACCGGTGATCTTGAGATCAAATCTTCTAGGAGATTTGTGTACTAGAACATAGAGTGCTTTTTGATTAATTAGTATCATTGCTATTGCTTTTACGTGGGAGTACTATTCATGATACTTGAACTTTTCAAGTTCCATGACTCTTGCCCCTTTTCAATTACTAGGTAATATCTTCTTGGTGGAAGTGGAAACCTGGAACAAACATTTTTATAAGTCAATGGTAGGTGTTCAACACCTTGATTATGTACACAACAAATATAAAATGGATGTTACATCCAATAATTTTATTTTCATTCATTACTTTATCGTGTTGTACAAGAATGATTTGTGCACATTATTTCCAATATAATATTTTTTGGTACAGATTTTTTAATCGACTTTAGTAGATGTTACAAAAATGAATGAGGAAATATTAGTGAACTTTAGCAAGGATCAATTTTTTTCCTACAATATTTGATTCCTTGAATTGACTATTTCTTACTATTAATAGGTGTAAACTTGGAGTTCACTTGGGAAAATCTTATTCTCCCACTTAGATAATCAAATTAATTCACGTCTAATTATTTTAGTTTTTGTCAAAATCAAAGAATATCTATGCTGGGCGAATTTGACTCTCTACTTCGTGTCTTGATTCTTTGAACCTTTTCAAATTAAGAGTTAGAATTTGTATTTAAGGGTTTAATGAAATTTACCTCCCCGTAATATTGTAAATGAGCAAATTACCCCCCTTATGAAAATGAAATAGCAATTTACCTCCCTAACTTTTTAAAAATGAAGCAATTTACCTACCTGTCTAAGGAGGTAAATTACTTCATTTTAAAAGTTACGGGGAGGTAAATTATTTCATCTTAAAAAACAGAGGGAAGTAAATTGCTATTTTAACTTTTATAGAAAGTAAATTGCTCATTTA
This sequence comes from Sesamum alatum, assembly GCA_034509735.1. Classification (NCBI taxonomy): domain Eukaryota; kingdom Viridiplantae; phylum Streptophyta; class Magnoliopsida; order Lamiales; family Pedaliaceae; genus Sesamum; species Sesamum alatum. Next base: position 6,783,752 of record JACGWO010000005.1, read on the forward strand.
CAATATTACAGGGGAGTAAATTGTAATTTTCCCTTGTATTTAATTACAAATATTCATGCTTCAAATAATTAAGTGACAATAATTGACTCTAGCAATAACACTATAATGCTCACACACATTGCAATGGGTCAAATCCAATGAAGAGGTGGCTCGCCCCATTTGTCCAACAAATGATTGATTTGGTCATGCTCCTTTCAAGACTTAATTCCGCATTTGATATTTCTTTGCACGTTTTAAATCAAACATGAATGAAATAACCAATTTTTCAATTTAGCTCGAATAAGCATAGGGCATGCCGTTTGTACGTGGTTATTGATTATCAAGTCTACTTTGTCGAATTTTTTAGAGTGTGGAATTCTTATTCTAATAAACAGTAATTCTCAATTTTACCATAAAACATGAAACGTGTTCCCTCGTTTGGTTCCATAACCAAAATCTCTAATTTAATAGAGAAATTTCGGTATTCATTAACAAATAATTAATACTTTTACCAATTTTCACCTCGTAAAGCTAAGTGGCAATTCATGGCATATTTAAAGCAGTCACTTGTCATTTTAAACCGATGAGTCACACTTAAGACTTAGCCTCATGACTCCTATCATCAACTACAACCTCTTGTAGTGATGGGATCAAGAGCTGGTATCAAATTCTCAAAACTTGTCAATACACTTTTGATTTCAACCAAGTAAAAATTAGAACCATTTATAATTTGCGTACATGTCAATAGGTGACCAGAAAGCCAATAGGTTGGGCGATTTGTAACCTATTATACAACTCGATGTAAATGTAATATTATTATGTGATGAATAAAATGAGTATTCGTTACTTTTGGTGGTTACTTTGTTGCGCTCATTTCACATTTGTTAAAACGGTGTTTTACTTATATCGTAACACAACCCACAGACCACGGTTAACAACTCGTGCAGTTGGGCCACGCATTGGATGGTGGTCATGAAACCAACTGATTTAGGGTTGGGTCTGAAACGTTCCAAGTCAAGGACCTCGAGATAGGGCATCGAGAGTCCTATTGAGACTTGCATCAAGAGTCCTGTTCATTGATGAGTGTCGTGTTTCATCGGCGATAGGCGTGGGATCCCTACACGATCTTGATGGGTTGGTCGACTGGGATCGAGCCGACTGGACTGACTCGCGGGGATCATCATATGGAAGCCTTGGAGGCTTGGTCGGTATGATTTGATTTCCCCGGTTTCGATAGTACGGGAGTAGTCCTCAGACTTGAGGGATCATGGCAATCGCGTGCACAGGACGGCTGTATCTTGGATTTGGCGAGAGGTGATCATTCTGTAAGATGATCATCATAAGCCTTGTCCAGTGCAATCGGAATGTGTAGCGAGGACGATGGATTCCAAGAATAGGGTCTGTCCCCCGTCAATATGTGACAGAGGTATCTCCTATGCACTCGGAGGCACGTTCATGCTGTTTAAATAGGGAATGGTCGAATAGGGAATGGTTTCCTGTGTCGATGCAATGAAAACTACGCAGTATTAAGCATAGATGCATAGTCAATGATGCGAACCGACGCCCAATTCCATACCCTAGACTAAGGCCGGGAGACGGTAGACGGAAGGATCGTACCCGTACGGAATCGGTGCCTAAATGTTCACGCCAATTCACCTAGTTTCTAGTGCCATGGACTGTTGCTAGACGGCCACCCATGGTAAAAGGCCCTTGTGGGACACAGGCCCAAGTCTAGCTGAGGGTAAACTTAAAGGGTCACACACAAATCACTGAGGAGGTTGAGAGATTGACTTGGAGTCAATCTCGAGGAATAAATAAGTATTGGATTACTTAAGGGATAGTCCATTGGATGGACGGGCCGATATTGTATCGGGCCCTCGTTTAATTGGTAAATTGGATTTTCGATTAAATATGGAAAGTTGAGATGTTGAATTTTTTAATTGGATTAAAAGATCAACGAGAATAATTTAAGTGAACATTAAATTGGATTTAATGTTGGGTTCATCATAATTGGATTACGATAAAACCCGGTTTGTTAAATTTGACCCGAGAGGAGAAATAATTCCTATTTTGGAATAGAAAGAAGTTGGACTTCTTCCCATAATGAGCATAGCCGAAATGCTCCCTTGGAGGAAGCTAAAATCAGGCATGTTTCATGCAAGGTGGTACGTTGACTTATGTCTTTTGGAAAGAGACAAATCAACTCCAATCAAGCCCTTCCCTTTTGGTATGATTTGATCATACCATAAAGTTGGTAGGCTTGATTGAAGAATTAATGGTGATTGATTGGGATGTATCTAGACATCCTTGGATGAACCTAGACACATTTCAATAATCACATTAATTATGTATATATATGAGTATATACAACACCTTACATATGTGAATCATAATTCATCTTTTTCAAAGAAAAAAAAGACAATTTTCGGCCTCTCCTCTCCCTCTAACTCTCGGTCATTCCTCCCCATTTCTAATTGTGTTCTTCACTTGATTTTGAATCAAAAGGAAGAACAAAGTAGGCTTAAGAGAACATTAATTAATAGTGTTCTTCTCTTAAGCCGATTCCTTCATAAACCCGTTTTTCTCTAGCAAGGAGAACGTGAGTTTCTTCCAGTGTGGTGTGGATCACCTTTGGAGAATCCATACTTTTGGATTTGTGAGCATTCCGATGAAGGAACAATGCAAGTACCCGAGCACACGAGAAATCTACAAGGTAATGGTTTATTACGCTTTAGATTATTTTTTTATTTTCATCTATGCCCTATGTGTTAAGTGTATGGTTTTCAACGTTAATACATCCTACATCGAACGCCCGGTTGAGCACCCAAGAGTACACCCCTTGGGATTTCGCTTTATATGCGATTAATTTTAAATTACGTATTGTATTTACACTTTCTCGCTTTCGCTCGCGCTCCCGGGCGGATCCACTTGTCCTTCAATTTTCTCTTACTAAGTCTTATTTTGTTCCTTTCAAAATTAGTTTTCAAAAACCTTTATTAAACGTCCCACTTGGACATAACAATTATGCATAAACCCTTTTGCCCAATTGATTAACTGAATAATGCTGACGTACAAAATATGCACGAAAAGGTTAATCAAATTTATCTTCCGTACTCCAATAGGTGTAAACGGTAAAGAAATTCTTCCACGCGTTATCTATCCACAAACATGGCTATTTTTATTCGCAGAGCCCTAAGCGTTGCTCCTCTAATGATATCCATACCTTAGATGCCTACCAGTGTTTGAATCCATGCTAGTGGATCTCAAACCCTAACTTCTGAATCTCTCAAAGAACTAGATGGCCACCAGAATTTAATTGTGTATATATGGTGTACAATTTCACCTTCAATTGTATCACTTAGAACAAGATGCAAATCTAAAATAAATGTGGAAAAATAAAAACACTAAGCAATATCTAATTTAGAGAGAAGACATGGAGAAGGATCGATTTCTTTTGCTTCTAAAACATTCATATGGCTAGCCGTCTCTATCCCTATTTGTAGGGATAGAATCCTTCATCTAGAAGGGTTTAATTGCGTAGTGGTGTTTGAATTAAAATCCTATTTCAAATCAAACTCTTTCACTTAACCATTAAACTTTTATTTTCCACCACAATTAATTCTCCATCATTTTCTCATCAATGAAATGATTCCCTGTAGGGAAAGAAAATGAAGTTGAAGATGTAGATAAGGTATTTCATTATGTCACTTACTAGTATCCATGCTAATTATATAACTCATTCTATGTTTTACTGCTTATGACTGTGCAGCATTGCAAACCTCCTACTCTTGCTTTCTGCTAACCAATTGATCAAATTTGCAAACTAGTAGTCCTATCAATTAACTTAGGTACCAAACCTTCCTTCCAAGACAGAACTCCTATCCTATTGTCGAGCTTGTACCTCAAAACCTCTTTCACTTTGGTAACAAAGATGCCTAACATGACGGTAAGCCTTTATCTAGTACGTACTTCCTTGGTCCTACCCAAGGCAATCTTTTCAGCATTCATAGGTAATTGCCAAATAATTACTTGTCTCACAAGAATTTACTAATGATTGGTCCATGGAAAAAGTTAATCACTTTTAATTCTCCCGATGAAATTCAAATTCCATCAATTAATATTTTGTCTCACAAAATTAATTAAGGACTAATTTAATTGGTCATATCAATTAATTTTATTTTTCTCTATTTGATCTTGTCTAATCCAATTAGACATGTACCAATTTAATTCAATTAAATATCTCTACACAGTTAATTTAATTTCATTAAATTAATTGGGCTCAAGAATAATATTAATATTCTACACCATTTAATTCAACCTTCGAATTAAATTGCTCTTTGACTTTACTAAATACAATTAACCCAAGAATTAATTCAACCATTAAATTGATCGAAAATCTAGAAGATGAGTTTCTACAAGTGTGTGGTTCCTTAGTTTCACTCTAGTGGTAGTCATGGGCTCACAACTACTATGACTTTCACATTTAATTAATTATATTAATTAAACTATTTTGGAATTAACAAATTAATTCCAAAAACCCATTAATCATGGTTGGCATCTAGCAACACGTCATGAAGACCTATCTCTAGGTGAATTTGGCGAACCTTTAGACAAAGAGTGCCATGCAAGTAAGATCCTTTCATCAATTATCTCCTGATTGAGTCTAAGGCATGGTTAGTGAGTTAAAACCTTGTTGATTCAATAACTATGCATCGTATCCTTCCACGTCTTGATTAATACGGTCAACATAGGAAAACCTAAGCCTAGTTGCCGTGTCGCCTTGGCCAAGGACTTGTGAACCAAGAAATGATGGAGAGCATAGGAGATCTCCTACTCATTAAGGTAGGTTGATGAATTCATGATGTGCCATCCATTGATCTTCATATTAAACGGGCTTGTACCCAAAATATCCCCTTTATGATGACTTCGTTGTGCATAAGTTATATCAAAACACAAGGTACCTAATATAAGACCACAATGGTGCCTCAAGTTTAAGGAATAACGTTGCACTATTGCGTCAAGGAATTCTTAATTTGATTTGTCACTCTCAATAAAGAATTTCCCACGGAGGCGCCATTTAGTGGACTTGTTCCCAACAAGCACCATCACATACACATTTAGTGTGTCTACACCAATGTCCATGAAATGAGATAATCCCTACAGAGGGCATGTGTCATGTGATCAAACCTCCACAGGATCAACGATAATACCATCTCATTGATCTTTTGTTTGGAACATTTAGGACGAAGACATTGGACAGACATTTCATGATTATCATCATATGCGTGGCCATGCACCATAGTTAGGTATGGGCTAGGGACTTCATTCTAGTAGATATATTCATAAGCACAAATATGAATTAAGAATGCCATGTGATATTGATGAGATACAAATAACACAGTTATGCAATATGGTATTAAAGCATCGTACATAAGTAGCATCGGTCACCCAAGTTGGCACTCCAGGCACTACCCTAACATTTCCAAGATACTGAATCATCTTTAATGGTGAATCCATAAGATCAGGCATCTTAGAAATCTTATTCCCTAATATTATGCCAGCTAAACCCATGTCTTCGATATAAATTTTTTTTTTTTGTTAACACTTTCTTGGTGACAAAAAATAATGTCATCATTGCTTTCCAATAGCAACATGTCATCTATGTATAGACTGACTATGAGTTGTGAGTGCCTTTAACATAGGCACATTTATCACACTTGTTGATCCTGAAGCAATTTGACAATACTGTCTTGTCAAAGTTTTTATGCCATTACTTAAGAGCTTACTTACGCGTATACAACTTGACAAGTTTACAGGCATTCTTATTTTGAATTGGAACGATAAACCCTTTAGGTTGTTACGTGTAGGTCTCTTAATCTAACACGCCATTTAAGAATGATGACTTAAAGTTCATTTTCATTTTTTTTCCCTCAAGGATTTCCAAAGAGCTTTTGCAGTTTTAGTTGAGCTATATATATAGTACAACATGTAACTTAAGCTACTACAGATGTAGTTTCTATTAGGCATCAGTCTCCCTCTCAGGAACAATGGGGGATTTCTCACTTAAGAACCTAACTAAGTTCAGCGTAGTGAGGTAGAATAACATCTTTTGATACCATCCCTTAAAGTCATCATCGAAGAATTTCTCCGTTCTGTACTCTTGGGTAGTAATTTGTTGCACCACGGATGGTTGGACAATTATAGAAACCGAAGAAACAACATTGAACTAAATAACCATAATACACAACAACAAACAATTTTCTTAAATTTTTTTTGGAAAAAATGAGGGGTATGCGAGAGTTGTGTATTAGAAAGTCGAGTCAAAATTTAGACTCTTTATCTTCGAAATAATTATTGCCCTACTCTGGTACAAATGAAAACTGCAATTTGCCTCCAATGATACAACGGCTTACAATGTCATATTAGTAGCACTACAATCTCTGAGAAATGGAGAACCAAACAATATTTTAGGACTCTCTTAATAAAAGACAAAATGCTTTTATTTCTTAACAATGGTATGGAATGAATTGGTTCCATTGGTTGGATGAAATAAAATGAGAAAGATCTATTTATAGAAGTTGGAAAGATTGAATTGATATGTCTAATCAAAAAAGATGTGTTTCAAAGATTATAAATTTTCATTTGAATGGATGCAACATTCACTTAAAGGATATACCGTTTCATCCAAATGAACACATTGTTTCACCCAATGCACGAATTATCAATCAAATGACATGCTACTTCAGTGATAGATACATATTCAATTGATTAGACACGACTGGATGATGATTGGATATCATCAACCATCACCACGTTTCATGAGCTTGTTACGCATCGGACATCGTAAGCAATCAATTGTCACGATTTAATCTTATTGGAATAAATTTTATTAAATAAATTTATTTTTAATTAATCATTCACCATTTTTCAAAACAAATTAGCAGTACAGCTCATCAACTATTATGGTTAATCTCATGGTTTGGCATGCTACAATAGTCTATTAATTAATTATTGTTGCGGTAGAAACATTCTAATCCAACTAAGCATTTTATGAGGGTTTATTGGCATTCTCATATTTAATTTCAACAACTATGTTAGGTGCTCATGTTTTTGTTAATTATTCTATAAACAAATAAATTAATGACAATTTATACCCTATGATTGTATTTTGAAAATATGTGGTATATATAGTTACCAAACATACTCGTAAAAACTCTGAACTGATAAATTAGTGAGACTTCATAGCACCCATATAATTAAAAACCCAAAAAAGCCGATAGGTACATCGATTCTCAACTAATTATTAGGTATCTTTTCACACATATGCCTATATATAGTTTGCACTTAGTTTCATATAAATCATGCATAGATCGCATAACAGAAGCAACAATGAGTGAAGACATATCGAGAACAATATTTTTCATTGAGTGAGGAAAGGTACTTTTACCGATGCATAACATGCTCTCTTGAAAAAATGCATTGAACATTACGGAGAAGAGAAGTGGCATCTTATCCCTATAAGAATAGGTAACTGAAGTTTTATTCTGTAGTTAACTTATAGTTTTTCTGCGTGCTAAACTATAGGGTATATTACATTTTTCCCTCTGTACTATGGCCATTTTTATACTTTACTATCGATTTTTTATATTTTATTATTTTTGTAACTTACCATATGAACTATGTGATTTTGCCTACTTATCATCTAACTCTATTTTTCGGTGGAATTTAATGACTGAAAAGCTCACATGCGCGGCACATGTAAAATTCAAGGGCAAATGCATCCACTTAAATTTTTCTCTCTCAAAATGTAGTTGTTTCTTGTTACAAGCGGTAATGAGTTGGGGTCACAGGCGAATTGTTTAACTAAATGGTAATTAAAGAACAAAATATGTTAAATTATTTTTAAGGAAATGTTGATAAAACAGGATAATTGGTATTTAAACGTAAGAAAATAACCAAAAATTATTTTTTCTGTTACATATGGAAAAATTTATCTCTAATCTAAAAACGATTTAAGTATAATACCGATTAATTGAGTTCTTTTAATATTTTTAAAAATAAGTAAATACAAGAGATTAAACTAAACTGGGAGGGGCCCAAGTCTGTGAGCAACAGGCATGAGGTGGAGGCAGCTCTATGGCTGCAAAAACTGATTTTATATAAGACTTTAGAGGGACGGATAGAGATGCCATCCCAGTTTTCCCTACCAAGATACGGGTTCAATTTGTTTCATGTCCAACCTATCTCGGATAAATTCATCATCACATCCTTCACACAGTGAAAAAAAGCTCTTGCAGTTTTAGTTGAGCTATATACATAGCACAACATGTAACTCAGGTTACTAAGAATGTAATTTTTGTTAGGAATTTTTCACTTAAGAACCTAACTAGGTTTAACGTGGTGAGGTAGAATAACATCTTTTGATGCCATCTCTTAAAGTCATTGTCGAAGAATTTCTCCGTTCTGTACTCTTGGGTAGTAATTTATTGCACCACGGAAGGTTGGACAATTATGGAAACTGAAGTAACAACAATCAACTCAATAACCATAATACACAACAACAAACAATTTTCTTAAACTTTTTTGAGAAAAGTTTGGGATATGCGAGAGTTGTGTATTAGAAAGTTGAGGAAAAATTTAGACTCTTTATCTTCGAAATAATTATTGCCCTGCTCTGGCACTAACAAAATCTGCAATTTATCTCCAATGATACAACGACTTACAATCTCAGTTAGTAGCATATAATATTTGAGAAATGGATAACCAAACAATATTTTAGAACTCTCTCAATAAAAGACAAAGTGCTTTTATTGCTTAAGAATGCTATGAAATGAATTTATTCCATTGATTTGATTAAATAAAATGAGAAGGGTCTATTATAGAAGTTGGAAAGGTAATTGAAATGGAATGTCTAATTAGAAAAGACATCTTTTAAAGATTATAATTTGTCATTTGAATGGATGCAACATCCACCTAAAGGATATACCATTTCATCTAAATGAACGCATCGGTTCATCCGATGCACGCATGATATCAATCAAATGACATGCTACTTCAGTGATAAATGCATATTCAATTAATTAGACACGACTGGATGATGATTGGGCACCAACAACCATCACCACGTGTCATCAGCTTATTATGCGTCGGATATCATAAGCAATCAATTGTCATAGTTTAATCTGACTGGAATAAATTTATTAAATAAATCTACTTTGTAATTTATCATTCACAATTTTTCAAAATAAATTAGCATTGGAGCTCATCTCATTATCAACTACTATGGTTAATCGAATGGTTTGGCATGCTACAATAGTCTGTTAATTAATTATTGTTGCGGTGGAAACATTCTAATCCAATTAAGCATTTTATGAGGGTTGATTGACATTCTCACATTAAATTTTAGCAACTATGTTAAGTGCTCATGTTTTTGTTAATTATTCTATAAACAAATAAATTAACGACATATATCCCATGATTGTATTTTGAAAATATATGTGGTATATATAGTTGCCAAACATACTCGTAAAAACTCAGAAGTGATAAATTAATGAGACTTCATCGCACCCATATAATTAAAAACACAAAAAAGCCGATAGGTAGATCGATTCCTAACTAATTACTAGGTATCTTTTCACACATATGCTTATATATAGTTTGCACTTAGTTTCGTATAAATCATTGATAGATCACATAACAGAGTACATTCTAGAATCAGCAAAGAGTGAACACATAAAGAGAACAATATTTCTGGTGGAGTGTGTAAAGGTACTTTTACCAATGCATAAGATGGTCTCTTGAAAAAATGCATTAAAGATTATGGAGAAGAGAAGTGGCATCTTATCCCTATAAGAGTAGGTAATTATAGTTTTATTCTTTAGTTAACTTATAGTTTTTCTGCGTGCTAAACTATAGGGTATATTACATTTTGCCCTCTATACTATGACCATTTTTATACTTTACCATTGATTTATTTATTTATTTGTAACTTACCATATGAACTATGTGATTTTGCCTACTTATCATCTAACTCTATTTTTCGGTGGAATTTTATGCCTGAAAAGCTCACATGCACGACACATGTAAAATTCAAGGGCAAATGCGTCCACATAAATTTCTCTCTCTCAAAACGCAGTTGTTCTTGTTTTTGGGTCACATGCGAATTGTTTAACTAAATGGTAATTAAAGAACAAAAGTATGTTAAATTATTATTTAACGAAATGTTGATAAAAAAGGATAAATGGTATTTAAACGTAAGAAAATAATCAAAAATTATTTTTCCTTTTGCATATGGCAAAATTTATCTCTAATCGAGAAATGATTTAAGTATAATACCGATTAATAGAGTTCTTTTAATATTTTTGGAAATAAGTCAATACAAAAAATTAAGAGTAAACTGAGAGGGGCCCAAGTCTGTGAGCAACAGGCATGAGGTGGAGGTAGCTCTTTGGCTGCGGAAAACGATTTTATATAAGACTTAGAGAGACGGATAGAGATACAATCCCGATTTGCCACGCCAAGATACGGGTTTGATCTGTCTCATGTCCGACCTCTCTTGGATAAATTCATTATCATATCCTTCACACAGTGAAAAAGAAAAGGAAAATTCATAGGTGAAGGGAGCAGAGTAGAAGATGCATAAAGTTGAAGCAGGAAAGAAATGTTATTCCCTATATAGCTTTGGATTTGGATTTCTTCTTCGTAGTATTGAATAGCCTTCAGAAGAATATTGTCCTCGCCACTTGCAACCTAGATCTAACAAGAATAGATGCAAGGGTTGGCTGGTTTAGTGGTTTACTGATTGTTGTATACAGAAAATATGCATAGGCGTTTAAGGGTATTTAGTTTAGGCTAAAGGTGATCTGCCGGCGTCCAATGGTCAGGTCGATTCCTAACTACGTTTGCAAGACCTACAAAACATGAACGCATTAGGGCCAAGCCGGAAAGGGTTCCGGCAAAAGCAGTCAGTCTGGGTTCAAGGTCTCTGAAAGAGTAAAAGCAATAGTTGGGGTGACAAGTTATACTTGATGGTGGAGTGCCCATATATATCTATATTGGTGGATTGTATGATTTAACATTCACCCTAGATCAATTGCATGATAAATGGTGTGTAGTGGGCCGCACATATCCGTAGTATTAGTGACAGGTGGTGGTCTTGACAGATAAAAGTTGTGGCTACCAAAAGCAGCCGGTATTATGGCAGTAAAGGACGACTGTCCCTTTCACTAAGGATGAAGGTCCCTGAGATACCTCAAGACCTTAGGCAAATTATCGACAATGTTCTCCTTATGGCATGCCTTCAGATGCCCATACTGGAGGTCTGCTTTGAAGGTCTCTAGGAAAATTTTCGATGTGGACTTCCAGCCAAAAGTTTCTAATAACTTTGAAGGTCTCTAGGCATATCATAAGTATCAACACATCATTGATGCAAGGGTTGAGAGATTTAGAGGTTTAGTGATTTGAGGGTTTCATCGCATTTGAGGAGGAATAAATCAGGTTTGTTTTTTCTTTAGACGAAGCCCCTGATTCCCAAATCCTTAAACAATCACATTTTTTCAATTTTTTCGTTGCAACATGCTTTTTTAAGTTGTTTACTTGAAATGCGTTTTCAGAGAGAAAATCTAAATGGACACATTTGCCCATAAATTAACATATTTCCTGCATGTGAGCTTTTTCCAGCATAAAATTCCACCTGAAAATGGTAAGTTGTAAAATTCGCATAGTTCTTTTGATGTGTTGCAACAAAGAATAAATAATTAGATAGAAAAGCGTAAAATAAGCATAATTCAGGTGCAAAATACAATATACCATAAAATACATTTTTCTTGCATGGAATCGAAAATTTCTATTTTGGGTTTAATTTCCAAGGTTGAAAAAGTGCATGAAGAGTTGCGAATTGAGATGGTTGAATTATCTCAAATCAGATATTAAAAGAAGTCAATTTACTACAGATAAAGTTGATCTCATTATCAGACTTTATAAGTTGTTAGGCAACAAGTTCATAATAGTGTACTTATATTGTGTGATATCTACTATGTTGACTCCATTTTAAATTTATTTTAGGTTCTGGTTAGAGTTTATATCTTGATGAGGAGAATGTTGAAAAAAGAAGAAAAAATAGTACCTAAAATAGATAGTTATGTACATGTTTAAAATGAGGGAACCGTGTATTAATATTTTTAAAAGTAAGAAAAAGAATTCTTCTATAAACTGAAGTACATAATTTTTTTCAAACAATCACAATTGTCTTCATCTACATCTGACTATTTTTTCACTAATACTCATATGATTCTATTACACTATTCAACTTTCTGTACGATGAGCACTTTAACAAATAAAACTTTTTGTTAAATAATGTTTGATACAGGTCATTGCTAGCCGGTAGACTTCTGAGAAGAACAATAAGCGATGTGAAGAAGTTTTTGAACAACCGCATTGAGAAAACGTGAAAGGTCAAGGTCGAGAAACTGTAGCAATATTTTAAGCCCACAATCTCAAATTTCCTCCAACATGAAAGTACATTGGCCAAGGGAAACAAGAGAAATAGTACATCGATCAAATCTTATACCAATAATGAAAGTTCTGAAAATTGCGAATGACATCCAACTTCGGAAGCTAATGAATGCAAAAGGTGGTGGAACAATTCGATAGAAACGGCCAACATGAAAATGTGATGGTTGACGATCTAGAGAAAAAACTAGGGGAAACGTCACCTGGTTTGCATGACCAATGTGATGGAGATAACTTCGGTGATTTGAACATTGACGTGGATTTTGGGAAAGTTATGCACTTTCGGGACAAATGATAATCCATGATGTATGTTTAGTGTTGGATTGAATTATAATACGTCATGTTCAGGTTTTTAGTACACGGATTGTTGGGTGGCATAACCTATCCAACAACTTATTATCTTTCTTTTAATAAGTTCAAAGCTTACTGAAAAGTTGAAAACAATGTAAGAATAACTTCTTCTTATATGAGATGATATGAAGACAAATACATATTTTCAATTATTGTTATACGTTTATTTCTATATTAATGAAATATGTAAGTTTTATTTAGGTAACAATATTATCATAATTGAGAAAGTGAATATTCGAGAAAACCCTATCTAGAAATGTTGGAATTAGACTTGAGTAATTAAGGTTGGTGTTTATAATTTTGTAAATGGGTTAAACATTGGCATGAATATGCAAATGGTGAGACGATTAGATTCTCCAGTAGTGAATACAAGAACTGTAAGTTCAGAACCCCATAATGAGGTCATGTTCGACCTATTTAGGAAGGATTTTGTGGATAATCATTGAAATTTACATCACATAGTGAGGCACAATAGTACAAGTTTGATGATCTTCTAGCACCCTATAAATGAGCCAAACACCAATTACATCAGAGACAATGTGATGGGGTAATTACTAAAAGATGAATCAGGACAAAATGATGTTTTTTAACACCAGCTTCTGCTGAGGCAGGTCCTAGTTACTACTGTAATGGACGTATGATGATGTCACTTCAGTTTTTACAAAGATTCTTCTATGCATCTAGAGTCACACACAAATAGAAATAGACATCTAGGATAAGACAATTCAATGGAGAATCTTTATAGGAGTATTGAGAGAGGTGTAAGGAGCTTGTCGTTAGTTATTCACACCATCAAATTTCCGAGCCACCTTTGATTCACTACTTTTATGAAGGATTTTCTGAATGGATACGAGCATGGTAGATGCATTCAGTAGAGGAGCTCTTATCGATAAGACCCAGAAGAAGCAAGACAATTACCATGGATGAGAATCATAGGCAATTTGAAATTTGAATGGATAGATATGCAACTAGAGCCAATGAGGTAAGTTCTACTAATTAGAAAGACAAAGTTCTAATCTCACTGATTTTGTGAACCAATTGGCCGTAGAACAAATGCAAGCAGCGAATGTTTATGGGATTTCCCAATTCCTGAACATATAACATACGCATGCCTATTGTCACAACAAGATAATACCGGAACTAAACGTACTAGGGGTATTTCCTGGGCAACCTCAACGAAAATTTGATTTCTAGTCGAAGTTCTACAATCTAGGATGGTAAGATCAACCAAAATTTCAGCTATAAGAATCAAGTGGAACAACTTAGATTCCGGCCACCACATTTTAATCGAAAACATTAGGCACCTAGAAGCACCTCCTTCAACTATCCATTTCAGGTATGAGTTTAGAAGACAACATTAAAGCCCACCTCTAATACACTCATCAATTTTAACACGAAACAAGCACAATCTTATAGGAAACATTGGGCGTAGTTGGAAGAGACAAAGGCGGGCATTCAATTCTAGAGAAATTAAATCACTCAATTAGCCACCTCTATTAGCAACTTGGAAGCTCAAATCATCAACAAAAATCCCCTCACAATTGGTGGTGCACTCTATAGAGAATATGAGTACAATCATGGTATGAGGTGGCGAATATATTCAATTCAACCCTGTTAAGCCTATAGAACCTAAAAAACGTGAGGAGAAAGGGGATGACCAACAAGCTGAAAGGGTGATGTATAATTTCACATACTTCATCTAGTACTATTAGGCTATTTCCCACGTCAATTAGGCTTTTCTTATTTTCATAAGGGGTTCATATCCCACGTCAATTAGGCTATTAATGTAATTGCACACCAATTTGTCTTTTGCTTCTTGCCATCACTTGCAAATCATTGTAAATGTGAGCTCCACAACAGGTATCCAATACCCAAGAAGTAGTGTTAGTCACCATGTTAACTTCAACAACAGAAATCACTTGGACAGAAGCAAGATATAACTTGCAGTTCCTCTTCTAGTGTCCTTCGACATGGCAGAAGTGACATTCATCCTATATTTTTCCCCCTTCGCCACCATTTTTCCTTTGCTCTTATCTTGGCCCTTTCACTTTTACATGGGCCTTACCCTTTGTCTTCTTCATCCAACGTTAGGTTTTCTTGTATTTGGACTTAGAAGTTGATGGTTCCCCAAGCATTACAGATGGATTTCTTAACCGTGCCTCATACTGAACCAGCATATTGATCAGTTCAGGGATGGACCCTCAAGCTGGTTCATGTTGTAATTAACAACAAACTAATTAAAGGAAGGGGGAAGTGACTAAAAGAAGACATCAATGTATGTGTCATTGTCCAATATCACGTTTAATCCCCTTAGTTTATCAACAAGTCAGAGTAGCTTGACACAACGGTCATGGACGGATGATCCCTCGGTCATCTTCGCCCTAAAGAACTGCTTAGACACTGCAACCAAGTTTGTTGATCCATGTACCATTTACAAGTCTTGTAGTCAGTGATGGATGTTGGAAGTGTGGTCTAAGTGGTATGTTGTTTATGTATCTCCTTGCTCATGGACGCCAACAAAAAAACAACATGCCTGATGGTTACCACTATGCCAATGATGGAACTCTTCGCAGTTGGCATCAGTAGGCTCTTCAGGCAGGAAAGTGGAGGAAATTTGTTAAATGACATAAGTGTGATTCTCGAACTTCAAAATAATTTAGAGATTCTAGAGCCACTTGGCATAGTTTGTTCCAGTAAGATAATTATTCTCAACTATAACGACAAGTAGATTCTTAGACATACTGATCTACATCAAAATAAGAGAAAGCAGAAATCAAGATTCACTCTTATTTAAATCAAAATTCCACCAACTCTCAAGTGGTCTTTTGGGGAATAGTTTCCAAGTGGACTTAAGGTCCACAAATAGTTTTCATTCCTTGCTTTTACGATTCACATGAAAACCATTTTATCGGAGGTAAATATTTACCATTCTCATCTCTATGAGATCTCTATTCTCATTTCCACTACTCCTATAAAGAGACACGACTCATGAGACCATGATTTGAAAGGTGGTAGCATCGCATACTATAACATATAGATGGAAGACTTGGATTTCAGACACTTTTGATTTTATCCATTATGGGTCTAATATTTGAACTTGAACTTTCCAAGTGAGAGTTTATCTTTTTCATGACTTCAAGATCTCATCACGATATTATATATTTTGCATGCTTGTTGTTCATATATCATATATATAAACAGGTAAAGCATATCAAGCACTACATGCAAAATAAAACCTAGCACGCCACTGTGCATGATAAGGAGTCCGTCCTATGCATCCATTGAGCTCGTGGTGGGATCATTGGTCAATCTAAGGTTTGGATTGATAATGGTCCTATACTATTACATAGATTGTATCATATGTAATCATGGATCTTGGTCTCCTTCAATTGGACTCCTACCATTGATCTCCACTACCAATTTACATTTTACAATAAAATAAAATCCTCATTCCTAATTTACTCTTTTTAAAACTTAAATAAAAAACCCCAATTATAAGTCAGGGAGTTACATAGGAGGGAGAAAGAAGCCTTATTATTCGAAAGCAAAAGACAAGAGGGAGAGAATTAAAAAGACATATAGGCCTCATCAAATACACAACAATAAATTAATTAAACAATTTCATGGGTCTAAGGGCGTCAAGATCATCCTCGTCTAACATCCATCACATAAACAACAAACACATATATGCATTACATAATATTTTATATTAAAGTGTATATCCAATACATGTTGATACCCAATATTATACACATTTACTTCATATATCAAAAATCATGTAGTCTCAACAACTGGGATTGAAAATAAATCATGGGTATCACAAGTTATTCCAAAATTAAAATTGACAGTTAAATTAAAAGTTAGAATTCAAAAATAATTTCTTAAAACATGTATTTGGACATTCTAAATAGATAACATAATTAAAGAAATATTTTCAACAATTATGGCTTTATTAACTTTGCATCAGAATTGTCATTTTCAAAATACAAAGTTAATCATCAAGTTAAAATTTCAAAAAGTTGAAAAAATTACATAAATGCCCTTCAGAAGGGTCCAAACGGGCACCGAGCTCAACCAGTCGGTGTCTGGCGCACATAGTGCATGCAGACGCCCATGCCTGCGCACGGGAGTGCGCCTACTCACTGTTGCCCTATGCAGCCGTGTGACTGACGATGAACGGTCAAAACATTTTTGTCAAAATACTGAAAACAAAATAAGATTTAACATTTATATCATGCCAAAAATTTAAATCTCAACAACCACATGATTTTAACATAGATATAATAAAACTGAAACAATAATAACATACATGTTGTCATAGCAAAGTAAAGAACATAAATCCACATAAAATAATTGGCCAAGTGCACGAACCGGGCTCTGATACCACTTGAAGGAAGTGGTACAAGCTCGAGACATTATATGATAAATGAAAGCGATAAATAAAACTTCAAATGGGATTATATCCCACGTCAACCGAGCTATTCATGCACTTGCGCACCAACTAGTCGATGCAAGTCAAAGGGTAAATACCTTTTTGAGATAGTGGAGTGTCCTAACTTTAAAAGCTCACCTCCTTTTCAAGGTTGCTTCATTGTTCACACAAGAGCAAAACAATGCTATCTCTAGCATATCAATACAAAACACCAACTTGTGTCTCTTTGGGTCCTGCTAGAAACTCAAGAGAGTGAGACTTAAACAACATTTATATGAAGTAGAAACTGTTCTAAGATTCTTAAGAAAGCCTTGAATCAATTTCAAACTTTTAAGAGAAGTATGGAAGAGATTAGCTCTTTGAGAAAGAAGCAAGATACAAGAGAGAAATGAAGCACAAAATGAAGACACAACAAGGAGAATTCCCTCCTTATGGCCAGCCATATGCACCTCCAATAGAGGGTTGGATTCGTCAAGTCTAGGGTAGGTGAGCACCCACTTATGAGCATGCAAGCCCTAGTCAAGGGCCTTTACTGCATGGTAGAACCTTGTCGCCCCTTGAGGATCCTTTGAGGCTTGACTACAATTTGAATTAAACACACTTTGACTTTAGATTAGTAATTAATTGATACAATCATTTAATTTAAAATTCACATCAAATGCTTATTTAATTCTTGGACACAAAATTAATCAATCCAATCAATTAATCCCAAAATCCAATAACCCAATTAACTAACACTTTTGTGTAATCTATCACATTGGAACTCAGTTAAATAGTCCAATTATTCAAATGATTAATTTAAGATCTTTTAAATTAATACTCTCTCCTTTTGAATTAATTCAATAATTACTTCCCATACAAAATTAATTATTCAATTAATTTTTCACAATATCCTTAGCGTTTTGTGTGTGGCCCTTATAGATCCACCTTCAACAAAACTTGGGCTTCTATCATATATAAAATTTAATCAGAATCTAACTTGATCTAGATTAATTAAATCATATTCAATTAATCATTCTTGATTAACCCATTAATCCAAGAGTACCAGTTACCATGGTGGTCGTCTAGCAACAACCCCTAACACTAAAGAATAGGTGAAATTGTTGTGACCCTTTAACTGCATGTACCGTATAGATATAGTCCTCCCATCAAGCTATCTTCTCATCAAAGTTTAGGGCACAGAATTTCAAATCGGTTTCCATACTTGACTTTGATAACTCCATACCTACTCTTGATTATGTTTCTCATTAATCAACATGGAAAACTACTTTCCTATTTGATTAACAGTTGTGGCCACAGACTTCCAAAATGAATATAGTCCAGAATACATAGGAGATCGCTATCATCTCATGATAGGTGATGGGTTCCTTCTTGCAATGAAGCAACCTCCATGTATATTTGGACTGCACTAGTGCAGGACTTTTTGCAATCAGCAATATCGTAGCCACATCAGTCAAGACCAAGATATAACTGCCCCATCCACAAGGCTACTATGGCTCCTTAGGTCGGAGGACTAATTTCGTACTATTGCAGCTAAGGAGTTCTAGTCATACCCAATTGTCAAACACTAACTAAAGTGAATAGACATCATATGTCTGTCGTCGATTAAAAATGACTTAGTTCAAGTCTCTATAAAACTCATCAATGCCCATTCTTGAGGGTTTCCAAATCAGAATATTTTAGACCAACCATCGGAAGTTGGTTTCATAGTCGCCATTAAATGCATGATCCAATTTCATTGGTTTGTTTGGTCTATTGGCTTTGTCCATGATATGTCGTTAACATATAATCATAACAACAATGATGGCCAAAGAATAAACTATATTCATGATATTTAACATTACATTGAATAAGACAATGAACAGTAAATTAAAAAACAACAAACTAATTGGCATTCTAGTCACCTCTCCCTTGATTTGCAAATTGAAGGCATAAGTTGAAGAAGAAAACGTTTAGTCAATAGAATTTCATATTCCCTTTTTGTCCCCATTTTAATAGAAAATAGTTTTTATATGGACTCAAGGAATACACACCAACAAAATAATCTCCACTATCCTCAATACCAAAAACATACACAAAAATTTCAAAAATATGAAATCAATATGTAGTTAGGAGGGGAAATTACTAAACATGGGGACTCCCACGTAGTAGCATTGCAAAAGACGTAGCTCTCTTCAGCTTCAATATATATTCAATTTTCATAAAAAATATTGAGTAATTTTAGGTTGAAAAATGTTTGGATGGAGAGCAGGATTTTTAGGGCTTTCAATTTGGGGACTCTCTTTAAATAGGTTTAACTAGATAAAAATAAAAATGGCATAAATTAACCTCAGCTTTATGAACTTGTTTTTCATGTGGAATTTTGCCGCCAAATTGGATAAATCCAAATTCTAAACATCCCTAGTTGCTCGATGGAATTCAGATCAATTTTCATCGAAAGGACTGAAATTGCAAAAAAAAAATAAATTTTAGGATTAAAATTGACAATGCCTTAGTTTCAGGACCACAATCGCCAGCCCCACTCCGAACATACAAGATTAAAATTTTATCTTTTTCCCACATCATCGTCCTAGTTGGCAAGGAACTTTTTTTTATCATTCTTTTGCTTACCAACTGCAGTTGCAATTTCAAAACCCATAAAAATGCCAAATCTACTCATACCGCCCAAATTTGGAGACTCCGGTGGCTGGAGTCACAAATTGGGTAAAATTAAATACATAGTGTCATAAAATTGTCACCCTATATTTCGGTATTCTCAAAGTGCCACCCCTGGCATATAGGACGTAAAATGCAATTTAGCCCTTTTTCGAGAATAAATTATAGATGTAAAAATATATTTTAATGTTAAGATCATGGACTACAAATTATATAGGAAAGAAATTGTTGGATGTTTTAATTAGAATGTATTTTTACTCTGAAACAATGTGAAATGAGTATAAATTCACATCTTCTTGTTTCGTTGTCAAAATATTGCACTTTATTTCGATAGAATAATAGCCTATGGGTCATTTATCTATCCTAAATAGTCGAACCTGCGAGCAGAGAAAGCAGCTGAAACCCCAATCGCAAAAATTTTACGACGAGGTCCCTTGCTATGTCCATCATCACTACAAGAAAAACGTCAAATAACAATGAAAAAAATTAGTGTCGAGCTAATTAGTAAGTTAAATTTTCGTTGCTAATGCATTATTTAGTACAAGAAATTTATTTGCTAATGAATTTAGGAACGAAAATTTACTTGCTAACATATTTTAGCAACAAATTATTTAAAAAAAATATATGAAGTGTTGTAGATTGATAAGGATAATTTTACTTGGTAATTAGCTCGAAACTGATTTGAACAATAAATTTTTTCGTTGCTATTAAGCTATTTTGTTGTAGCGCATGTTGTCCTTACATCTGTCATAAATTATAATTTGCGACAAATTTTAATGATTTTTGCTGGCGACTGCCCATTGCAATTAAATGATCTTTTTTCTTTTTTGGTCATGTTTTCGTTCAAGTCATTACGTGAATAATTTTTACAAGATATATTGTGATTGTTGGAAACTCTATATAAACTATATGGACTACAAGGAATTGAAGGAAAAGACTGCCTCAATGTTTCAAATACAATATACTTTTCTTCTTCATATAAAAATTAGTAACATGCATATATTATAGATATTAAAGACAAATTTAGTGAAAGTCTAGCGTCTCTTTACGTGATTATGTAGCTACACCTCCCAACTCAAGATAACAATGCTGACTCACCTAATAGAATTGACAATCGTGCATACAATCTAATTTATAAGTCACTCAAATCTATCCCCTGAAAGAAATTTATGCGGTAAGAAATAAATTGTCTACTCAATAGGTGTAGTTGATTAGTTTATATATATATATATATATATATATATATATATATACACGCCTACGCACTAAGAGCAATTCCATGCACATGATACTAACCAAAAATTCTTCATTATGCATGATGATGCCCCCTCAAATCCACCAGGCTAGCCCAAGAACTAGGAGTAGGCCTCAGGACTAGGTAGCCCAGTAGGCCAAGCCATCAAGCCCAAAACAGTAAGGCTTTTTATACATAAGTCCTGTTTTAAAAATACTTGTACAACAAGCCTAGTCACCAAACAGCTCGGATTCCATATCACACAGCTAGCCCACACATAAGCCATGTCATACTAAAAAATCTCATACAGATTCTCAGTAGATTGGCTAGAATCCGGATGTTTTTCAACAAGTAATTGCTTTATCGAAAAACATGGTAGATGTGGCATGATTGACTCGAATGGCTATATTTTCACCAATTCAACTCTGATTCTCATGCAGTTTGTTCGGTTGAGAAGCTGACGTCTCAAGGTTTCCAACGGTATATGGAACCCAACTGAATTAATCCTAAATCAGGCTCAACAGCAGCTATAAAAAGAGCACATTGTGTAGTCATTTGGGACATCCTTTCAATTTACAACTTTCAAGTAACATCTATACTCTCTTGACACTCACTTTGCACACGAATTTTTCTCCATTCTTCAGTTATGTTTCAACACATTCTCACATGAATTATCACTATAATATGTCACTGTACCATTATTCTCACTTTATTCAGGTTTTCCTTTATTTTATTCAGTCGAACATTACTGACTTAAGCATCAAGTGCTAACCCCTCTCTGTAGGTTAGTCTCCCCTACAATTTTTGGGACTTTCGTGAATATCCCTCAATATTTTATGGTTCTGATGGACTCCGGTACGCATCAATGCAATCACCACAAAATCATGAAATAACCAATACCAACAATCATGTGTCAATCCAAAGTATAGTTACCCGAAATTATTGCTTATTTTTTTGAGGCCCTACTTAACCTGGCTGGAGCACATTCAATTGTTTTGTTGGTTGTCATTATCTCAATCAATATCATATAATATATAGTACAGAAAACCCATCGAGTGTGATATCCCCACACCACCTAGTGCATAGCAATGTCAAGTATACAAACAAACATGTATATATGTCCATTATAAATAAATTATATATAACTCTAATTAACTACATCTACCCTAATCCACCAGAATTTATTCCATTTTCTTCTAAATGAACTAGACATTTTATGCTTTTCAAGTATATATCATTTGTGAATTAATTCATAACAAACTATTCTATTGAAACCCCGCATATCCCTATGCCTGATTTTTTACAATATTTGTTGATTACTCTAAAATTATCTAAAAAATCATATACTCTTTGTATGCGTAACATTCTCAAATATAATTTTCAATGTTTCCAATAATTTATCATCCATTTCTTATTTTTAATTATAGAGAGCAATTGAGTACATACACATATAAATGAGGGCTTAAATGATGTTTTTTATCCCGTAATTTAGGCTATTAGACGTTTTCATTCTTTAACTTTCTAGGCTAATATTTTAGTCTAGCATCTTTTTAATTTTTATGATTTCAATCCCTTTTTTCGCCGGAGTTCACCCTTCTCACCGGAAAAATGCATGTTGATATAACTTGACCTTTTCAAATTGGGGCCACTATTCCTATTGCCTCATTTTTGCCACCACTTTTGTCCATTAATTTTTTATGGTAGTATTTTGATCTTGCATTTTTTCAATTTTCGTGATTTGTAGAGTTTATCTTTCCCGTAGGTGGAAGTGAACTCTAGCGAAAAATACAACTGAAATCCCAAAAATTAAAAAGATGCAGGACCAAAATTCTATCATAAAAAATTAAAGACGAAAACAATGAATAACCTAAGGTATGGGATACATTTAATCATATTAAGTATCAGATTCGTAAATCTAGTTAAATTAAATAAATTAATTGTAATAATGGTTTAATTAACTTATTATAATATTCTTAATTCAAATGGAATAGTTAGTCAATATTTTATAAATTATCAAATTCATTAAGTTCCTCAATTAAGCATTGAAAGGGACACTCTAAGAAAAACGCTGCAAAAAAAAAAAATCAGTTTCAAGCTAATTAGCAAGTAAAATTTTCGTTGCTAATATGCATTATTTAATACAAGAAATTTACTTGCTAAAGAGTTTAGCAACGAAAATTTACTTGCTAACAAATTTAACAACGAATTGTTTAAAATATATATTATTAGAAACAAGAATTTTACTTGGTAATTAATTAGTTGGACGTTGATTTTAGCAATAAATTTTTCATTGCTATTGAGCTATTTTCTTGTAGTGGGATAATATAAATTACATTTAATAAACGCAAAAATTGCAATTTATTCCCCCGTGATATTGCAATAGGTAATTTACACCCATTTGAAAAATAAAATAGCAATTTATTTTCTTGTACTTTTTAAAATAAAATAATTTACGGCGGGGTTATGGCAGTGGTGAGGCTGCGAACTGATAAACTTTCCTAATATTCTTTGTTACCTTGGTGGCTTAGGGGTTTGGGAGGCACGTGTTACCTTCCCCAATTCCATTTTCCTTTTATATTATTTTGTATTATAATTTTTATAAAAATATAATTTGATCTTTCGAATGTTCGAAAGAAAGATGCTACTGCCACTAATATAAAGTGCTAGCGCCCAACCGGGCTGCTTGCTGCCTCTATTTGGTCGTGCTGCTATGATGTAAGGTGCAGTCGTCCCGAGGCAGTAGGATGTAATGTATAGGGCTCCCTATTTTCTCTCCCTTAAAGTTTTTCATGGATTTCGAGTCAGGATTACAGTTGTGGCTTATTTGGCGTTATATCACAATTCATTCATTCTCGGGCATAGCTGTTCACGAAAGGTGACATGGTTTTAAATTTATATAATTTTATTTTAAAATTTTTATAAGGTTTTAATCAAGTCTCCAAAATTTCAAGTATAATTTATTTATCGATTAGTTTAGATTTATTTAATACTTATCAATTGATCAACTATTATGTATTAAAATTTATGAATAATACATATCTATACTATTATATAAAGCAAACCCCATTTTCACTAATAAATGGCAGTTATTTACACCACAACACCATTTTTTTATTATACCGATAATACCCCTAAGTTAGTTTTCATTTCTTTTCTTTCTTTCTGTTTTTTTTCAATGCATTGTGTTGATTAATATGTATTTTCTTATTTATAATAATTTTAAAGCGTCCAATATTATTTTATATGCACGTAGGGATGGCGTGCCGCGACAGCTAGTATATATATATATATATATATATATATAAACTCTTTAAATTTGATGGTGTTAATAGTCAACTGCATTGACCGTTGGCTCAAGATAGTAACTAATAATTTTTAACATTTAGTGTAAGTGTTACAGACTTACAGTAGGTAAAATACAGGAAGCCAAATACCCAAATTCAAGACTAATTGGAATTAGGAACATAAGTACGAAGATTATGAATTAGGTAAAATACATTGCTCTGTCCTTCCTCTTTGTCAATTTAGAAAAATTAAAAGAAAATAGTACACATGAAAATAAAGGAAGGAATATTTTTTTTCTAAGATTTAATACAAGTATCGAACTGAATACCAAAATATTCAAAAACTTTGTATTGAATATTTAACTGAAATGGTTAGTGTATTTTCAACCTTATATTAATCAGTACATCAAACTCTCTGTCTTGATATAGTTCAATCAATATGTTAAATTGTGTTCACTCTGTAGCGAGTCAAATATCTATCATGGTTGATTATTTGAAAGTATAGAAAATGCCAATAATATTAAACATATATATATATATATATTTATACTGATAATTTACAAAGCTTTCTATACGATAAAGAGCAAAAGCTTAAGAAGGGGGAAATAGTATTTTTGGTCCCATAATTTAGGTTATTTTCACTTTTGACATCATTCGTTACAGGAGTAGCACTTTTGGTCCCGTAATTTACAATAATTAGCAGTTTTCATCCTCCCCATTTTTCATTAGTTTTTTAACGAAGATAGCCATTTGGCCGTTAATTTTTTCAAATTGAAGGAAAAATTGGCGCCCTTTATGCTTGGTATCATTTTTTGCGAGAATATCACTACTATTGAAAGCTAAAATAAAAAATTGAAGGAAATTAGGGCATATAATGGTGATTTGTATCCTCTCTCACAAAGAACAATCTTTCCTTTTTTAATTTTATTTGTGTTGCAATTTATCATTTTCTACGAACTCTGTAAATATTAGAACAAGTGTTGACCCACAAAAAATTCATGTATCCCCATATAACCACATAAATTATATAAATTACAACACTTTAATTACATAAATTACAAAAATTCAATTAAGAAAGAAGAATTATGAATTAGGTAAAATACTTTACTCTCTCCTTCCTCTTTGTCGATTTATAAATTTGAAAAAAGACATTAAAGAAAAAATTAAAAGAAAATAGTTCACATGAAAATAAAGGAAGCAATAACTTTTTCGAAAATAATTGACTAAAATTTAATATCAGTATCGAACTGAACACCAAAATTTTCAAAAACTTTGTATTGAATATTTAACTGAATTTTTGGTTAGTATGTTTTTAACCTGATATTGATCGGTACATCGAACTCCCTATTTATATATAGTTCGATCAATATGTTAAATTGTGTTCGCTCTATAACAGGTCGAATATCTATCATGCCTGATTATTTGAAAGTATAGGAAAGACCAATATTATATGGACATATATATTGATAATTTACAAAGTTGTCTATACGATAAAGAGCTTAGCTTGTGGTAAGACGAGGAAATGCGGTAAGGAATGCACAACTTGACTAGCTAG
This sequence comes from Sesamum alatum, assembly GCA_034509735.1. Taxonomy (NCBI): domain Eukaryota; kingdom Viridiplantae; phylum Streptophyta; class Magnoliopsida; order Lamiales; family Pedaliaceae; genus Sesamum; species Sesamum alatum. The sequence goes on from JACGWO010000005.1 coordinate 6,809,752, forward strand.
CCATTCGAGACTACTAGCCATACATTAATTATTTCAAATTTAATTAATGCAATCCCTCAAAACCTGGGGAAAACAAAAATAACCTAAGCCTTCACTCCCTTCTGTTGTCGGATCAAATACAAAGAACTAACTAACGTGCCCACGTGCATGACGATTGGCCGTAAAATCTTTCTGGTTTTTACCACCACTGCCCAATTCTGCATGCTTGAACATCCCACTGCTACCGACAAACTGTCTCAGGAAAATTTTGCAAAATTTTTAATAAGTTATTTATTTTTAATTTATAATTGAAGAGCATCTATTTAGTGTCTCAATTTTTTGATTTGTCATTTTTTTATTTTTTAAATTATTTTAATAGTTTTTTTTTCAACTTCCAATTCTCTCTTTCTTTCTCCACTCTTTTCTCAATAACTTCTCACAACTTCTATTTTTTTTACCGTCTTTTTATTTATTTAACTAAAATATATTTTTTTAAAAAAATAATAATTGTATTATTTAAATTTTAAATTAATTGCACACCCATTTGAGCGTGTTACACACACTAGTATCAAATGATTGATGAAGATTACATCACATTAGCAGTACAAGTCAACTCATATTCAAATATATGGTTAATCTCATGGTTTGACATGCTATAAAAATCTATTAATCAATTATTTTGGCCGTGGAAATACTCTAATCCAATTACTATGCATTTTATGATGGTTGATTGGCATACTCATATTTGAGTAACTATGTTAAGTGCTCATATTTTTGTTAATTCTATACACCGTAAAGAAATAAATCAATCGAAACTTATACCCCGTGATTGTATTTTGGGTTGCTAAGAGACCTCATGGCACAAATATAATTTTTCCCTCTTCTTTTCTTTCATATCTACATGTGTATGTATATATTTATATATAATTTTTGATCATAATGTGGAAGACTCATTGCACCCATATAATTAATAACCCAAAAAGCTGATAGGTAGATCGATGTTCGACTATTTACTAAATACCCCTTTTAATGCACATGCTTATGTACAGTTTGCACTTATTTCCTATATAAATCATATGTAGATCTCATAACAGAGCACATTCAGAATCCTCGAAAAGTGCACAGATATGGAGAACAATATTTGTGGTGGAGTGAGGAAAGGTAATTGGACTCCTGCAGAAGATGCTCTCTTGAAGAAATGCATTGAGGATTATGAAGAAGGGAAGTGGCATCTTGTCCCTATAAGAGCAGGTAATTATAGTTTTATTCATTAATTAACTTATAGTTTTTCTGTATGCTAAACTATATGGTTTATTATATTTGCCCTCCGATTCAGGGTTTAGGGGTTTACTGATGCAAAGTTTGAGAGATTTAGGGGTTTCATCGCATTTGAGATGCAACAAATCAAATTTTTTTTCTTTTAAACAAAACCCTAAGTCCCAAATCCTTAAAAAACTCGCACTTTTTCTTTTTATTTCTTTTTCTTTGTTAAAACACGCTATTTTAAGTTGTTTACTTCAACTATATTTTCAAAGAGAAAAATTTAAATGGATGAATTTGCCCTTAAATTTCACATGTACATAGAAACAACACATTATATTTCCATGCCAAACTCTTTTAGCATCAAAGTTATGCAAACGAAATAGGTTTTTGAAGCATATCATGCTCTATCTCCATAAATTGAGATCCCCACGATCTAAGATTATACCTAATATATATGGAGAATTATGTGGACTTTTGATCGATTTTGTTGAGTATGATATACACACAAAATTCAATTTTAGTGAGATGTCAATACCACCATAAGTCACAAAGGATCACTATGCTCCCAATTTTTTTTCGAGATGAATAATTCTACATTGAAAAATTCACGAACTTGAAAAACTCTATTTCTTGCTCCCACAGAATGAAAACGTTCCATGTGTTCTTCTCTAAGAAACACTCATTCTCGTCTGTTTGCCAAATTTTCTAGTCATGCTACATTATTATGGAAAACTGACTTTTAATGGAATTAAGCATTACTATTTTGTTTACTCGGACGCAACAATTGGCTTTTGAGCATAACAAAAAATCTATCTTTTATCAGTCATTACCTTTTCATTAACTCAAAATTTTTGTAGAGCCTATGCGCAACTGACAGACGTTGGTTTCCAAAAGGGTCTATCAAAGTCAGACCTTGTTTGGAGTAAGGAGTTCATTAACGATGGTTTGTCATATTCCCATTTGATGACTATCGAAAAGGAAAATCCTCCTTGTTGTTTTTCTAACAAAAATTATTTACCGGTGATCTTGAGATCAAATCTACTAGGAGATTTGTGAACTAGAAATAGAGTGCTGTTTGATTAATTAGTATCATTGCTTTTATATGGGACTATTCCAATGTTGTTGAACTTTTCAAGTTCCATGATCCTTGCCCCTTTTCATTTACTAGTTAATATTTTCTTGGTGGAAGTGGAAACCTCCAAACAAACTTTTTGTATAAGTCAATGGTAGGTGTTCAACACTTTGATTATGTACCCAACAAATATAAAATGAATTTTACATTCAATAATTTTATTTCCATTCATTACTTCATGTAAGTAGGACACTCTCATACCTTATGGTATTATATAAAAGTGATTTTTGCACATTATATCCAATATAATATTTTTTGGTACCGATTTGTTAATCGACTGTAGTACATGTTACTAAAATGAATGAGGATGTATTAGTGAACTTCACCAAGGATCAATTTTTTTTCCTACAATATTGGTTTCCTTGAATTGACTATTTCTTACTATTGACATGTGTAAATTTGGAGTTCACTTGGTGATCCGGGTGGCAGGTAGCGATTCTTTGGGGAGGTCAATGCTCGCGATCTTGATTTATCACCCAAAATATAGTGGTACCTGAGAAGAAAAAGCACGTCAGACTAGCCGGATGGTCCCCGGCGAAGACCCTCCGATGCTTAAGTCAGCTCAAGTCTTTGCAAAATTGAACGCATAAGTTAAGGAAGAAAATGTTTAGTCAACATAATTCCATTTTCCTTTTTTGTCCTCAGTTTAATAGAAAATAGTTTTTAAATGGACTCAAGGAATACACACCAACAAAACAATCTCCACTATTCTCAATTACCAACAACATACACAAAAATTTCAAAAATATGAAATCTTAGCGTAGTTAGGAGGGGGCAATTACTAAACTCTACGTAGTAGCATTGCAAAAATGTAGCTTTCTTCAACTTCAGTATATATTCAATTTTCATAGAAAATGTTGAGTAATTTTATGTTGAAAATGTTCAGGTGGAGCGAAGGATTTATAGGGTTTTCAATTTGGGGACTGTCTTGAAATAGGTTTAACTAGATAAAAATAAAAATGGCATAAATTAACCTAACTTTATTAACTTATTTTTCATGTGGAATTTTGCCGTCACATTTGATAAATCCAAATTCTAAACATCCTTAGTTGCTTAATGGAATTCAGATCAATTTTCATCGAAAGAGACAGAAATTGCAAAAAAATAATAAATTTCAGGATTCAAATTGACAATTCCTTAGTTTTAAGACCATAGTTGCCACCCCCACTCCCAAACATACAAGATTAAAATTGTATTTTTTTTCCACATCATCGTCTTAGTTGGCAAGGAATTTTTTTTATTCTTTTGCTTAACCAACTGTAGCTGCAATTTCAAAACCCATAAAAATGCCAAATCTGCGCATTCTGGCCGAATTTGGAGACTCCAGTGGCCGGAGTCCACAAATTGGGTAAAACTAAATACATAGTGTCATCAAATTCTAACCCCATATTTCGGTGTTCTCAAAATGCCACCCCCGGCATACAAGACAAAAAATACAATTTAGCCCTTTTTCAAGATAAATTGTAGATTTAAAAATATATTTTAATGTTAGGCGCATGGACTACGAATTATATAGGAACAAATTTGTCGGATGTTTTAATTAGAATGTATTTTTTACTCTAAAAGAATGTGAAATAACTATAATTCACATCTTCTTGTTTCATTGTCAAAATCTTGCAATCGCAAAAATTTTACGATGAGATCCCTTGCTATGTCTATCATGCCGTCCTTACATCTGTCACAATTTTAATTTGCTACAGATTTTCATGATTTTTGGTGGTGACAGTCCATTGCAATTAAATGGTCTTTTTTCTTTTTTGGTCGTCATGTTCTCGTTAATTCATGACATGAATAACTTTTACAAGATATATTATGATTATTGAAAACTCTATATAAACCATATGGACTAGAAAGAATTTAAGGAAAAGACTGCCTGAATGTTTCAAATACAATATATTTTTTTTCTTCATCTAAAAATTAGCAACCTGCATATATCATAGATAGTAATGAATAGGGTAAATTACACCCCTTAGGTTAGACCAAAATATAAAAACACCCCCTGTTTTTGTTTAAATTACAGCTCAACTCTTGAGGTTGTGATTGTACTATAACTACACCATCTATTTAAAGGCAAAGCTTATACTAATACCCCCTGAAAAATATTACAATAACACCCCTCGGGGGATGTAGCTCTAATTTCACAAAAAACAGGAGTGTTTGCATAATTGGACCTAACCTCCGAGGGTGTCAATGTAATTTACACTAAAGAATATTTGCACACTAATTTTAAAGGTAAAATGGTAACTAAACTATAGCACCCTCGAATAACACTACAATATGATACCATCACATGTAAAACTACCTCCATAAATACAACCCTTCTCATTAGAAATTCACATTAAGCTTAATAAGATAATTCTATTTTTACCAATACATTATATAGACTCCACGGAATGACATACGCCATAAAAATTTGGTATTTAATCCTAACAGTAGCATTATTGAACGTAACAAAACTAGTAAAGTGAAGTTTCTAATTATTCTAAAATATAAAATACAAATTGAGTGAAAGTTTAGCGTCTCTATATGTAATTATGTAGCTACACCTCCCAACTTAAGATAACAACAATAACCCACCAAAGAGAATTGACAATCGGGCTTACGATCTAATTTTATAAGTCACTCAAATCTATCCCCCGAAAGAAATTTGGGATAAGAAATGAATTGTTTACTCAATAAGTATAGTTAATTAGTTTATATATATACGCGTATGCACTAAGAGCAATTCCATGCACATGATACTAACAAAAAATTCTTCGTTGTTCAATCACCATAAAATCATAAAATAAAGAATACCAACAATCATGTGTCAATCCAAAGTATAGTTAGCCGAAATTATTGCTTATTTTGTTAGAGCCCTACTTAACCTGGCTTGAGCACATTCAATTGTTTTGCTGATTGTCATCACAATTAATATCATATAATATACAATACAGGATCGAGTGTGATATCCCATACCACCTAGTGTGTAGCAACATCAACACAGGACATTAGAACAAACATGGCATCCCGACACCGCCCTAGTGTGTAGCAATCACCACAGGACACCGATATTCCTAGCTACCTGAAATACCCAAGTGCCCTACGCGCCATGGTACCTAGTAATATATTCATTTTTCTCATATCACATATCACATCATCACGGCCATTCACAACATCATAAATTATTGAATTTGCCCCAGGTAATCTAAGTCGTCTCTTCATCTCAATTTATCGAATCCACGTTAATAACTTTATTATTCAGCCCCATTCCACGATCGAATACAATATAATACCATCATTCATCACTCTTTTTTACACACATAATCACAGCTAAACACATAACGACAACTTCACAATACAACAATGTATTCTGGAGAAATAACCAATAAGTAACAATCAAATATACAAACAAACATTTATATATGTCCATTATATATATATATATATATATATAAACTCTAATTAACTACATTAATTACCTCAATCCATCAGGATCTGTTCCATTTTCTTCCAAATAAATTATATATTTTAAGCTTTTCAAGTATATATAGTTTGTCAATTAACTCATAATAATTTGTTCTATTAAAATCCCATATATCCCTATGCCTGTTTTTTACAACATTTACTGATTACTTTTAAATTATCTCAAAAATCATATACTCTTTGTATAAGAGTAACTTTCTCAAATATAATTTTCAATATTTTTCAATAATTTATCATTGATTTCTTATTACTAATTATAGGCGAGTAACTGAGTCTGCTGTTTCTATTGCCTCATTTTTGCCACCACTTTTTGTCCATTAACTTTCTATGGTAGTATTTTGGTCCAACATCTTTTTAATTTTCACAATTTTAATTATTTATTTTTATAGAGTTCACCCTTCTCGTAGGTGGAAGTAAACTCTACCGAAAAATAAAACTGAAATCCCAAAAATTTAAAAGATGCAGGACCAAAATACTGTCGTAAAATTTTAAAGACAAAATTAGCGAATAACTTAAGCTATGGGACCAAAAATGCATTTAATCATATAATTAAGCATCTAATCCATAAATCTAGTTCAATTAAAGAAATTAATTATAATAATAGTTTAATTAATTAATTATAATACCCTTAATTCAAATGGCATTGTCAGACAATTACTATTTTATAAATTATCAAAATCATTAAGTTCCTCTATTAAACATTAAAAGGACCGGATAATAGAAATTACATTTAATAAACGGGAAAATTAATAATTTACTCTCCTGTGATATTATAAATGAGCAATTTACTCTTTATGAAAAATAAAATAGCAAGTTACCTTCTTACATGTGTTTTTTAAAATGAAGCAATTTACCTCCATGTATTTTTTAAAATGAAGTAATTTACCACCTCAGACATAGAGGTATATCGCTTCATTTAAAATACTTAAAGAGGTAAATCACTATTTATTTTTCATTAGGAGATAATTTATTTATTTGCAATATCATAGGGGTAAATTGCATTAAACTCTTTAATAAACTCAATCATCAAATATTCATATACTAATTAATTAATGATGTAACATAATAACATCTTACTTCATACCTGTTCCGGAGTGACAGAAATGCATGCACGGAATTGATGCGTGTGTGATAAGCCGACTACAATATAATGGTGAACCCAGACTTGCGCGGAGAATGCAGTCGGATTCGCGTAGTTGCGCACTGCGTGATGCCTCGGCGGAAACCTTATACCATGTGCGCCTCTTTTGCTGTTTTATGCGTCGCCGCAAATACCCAGGAGCGTGGTCTCCAGTCTCAACTCGAGCAACATTGAACGTTCGTCAAAGGCTGTGGCGGGGGGTTTGGCAGTGGTGAGGCGGTAAAGTGATAAAATTTCCTAACATTCTTTGTTACCTTTGTGGCTTAGGGGTTTGGGAGGCACGTGTTACCTTCTTCAATTCCAGGTTCATTTTATACTATTTTGTGTTATAATTTTTATAAAAATTATAATTTGATCCTCGAATTTTTAAATTTATATAGTTTTATTTTAAAATTTTTATAAGATTTTAATCAAGTCCCTGAAATTTCAAGTATAATTTATTTATCCATTAAGTTAAATTTATTTAATACTTATCAATTGGTCAACAATTATGTATATAAATTTATGAATGATGCAAATGTATATATAAATTTCATGGTGTTAATAGTCAACTGCATTAACCGTTAGCTCAAGATAGTAACTAATAATTTTTAACATTTAGCTAAGTATTGCAGTATAGGTGAAATACAGGAAGCAAAATACAAAAATTCAAGACTAAATGGAATTAGGAAATAAAGTAAGAAGAATATGAATTAGGTAAAATACATTGCTCTCTCCTTCCTCTTTATCAATTTATAGAACTTGAAAAAAGATATGGAAGAAAAAATTAAAAGAAAATAGTACACATGAAAATAAAGGAAGCAATAACTTTTTCTAAAATTTAATACCAGTATCGAACTGAATACCAAAATTTTCAGAAAGGGTAAATTACAGCTACCTCTCCTGAGGTTTGACATAATTAAAAATACCTCCTCAATGTTTATAAAATTACAAATACTTCTCTAAGGTTTGTAACCGTCTAATAAATAACTCATTTGTATTCATTTTTATGGGTGAAATGATCAAAATGCCCTTATACACTGAATTATTTTTATTTAATTGTTAAAAGAATTTTGTACTACAATGGGCAGGGTGAGGTTTCTTAAGGTAATTTGCCTCGGTTGATTTTTCAATAATTTTAATAAAAAATTCAAGGGCAAAATGGTTAGTTTTAGGCCTTAATTTGGTTAAAAATTACAAATCTCAGGATGGTATTTGTAATTTTTCAAACAACGAATGGGTATTTGTAATTATGCCAGACCTCAAGGGAGGTATTTGTAATTTACCCTTTCAAAAACTTTGTATTGAATATTTAACTGAATTTTTGATTAGTGTATTTTCAACCTAATATTGATCAGTACATCGAACTCTCAGTCTTGATATAGTTCGCTCAATATGTTAAATTGTATTCATTCTACAAGGAATCGAATATCTTTCATGGTTGATTATTTTAGAGTATAGAAAAGGCCAATATTATATATATATATATTGATAATTTACAAAGTTTTCTATACGATAAAGAGCTTAGCTTATGGTAAGAAGAGGAAATGTGGTAAGGCATGCACAACTTGACTAGCTACCCATAGACTAATTATCTCAAATTTAATTAGAGCAATCCCTCAAAACCTGGGGAAGACAAAAGTAACCTAAGCCTTCACTCCCTTCTGTTGTCAGATCAAGTACAAAGAACAGCTAAGGTTACTACCAAGCACTAGACCTACAAACGTCAAGTTGACTGACAAAGGCTCACGTGCACGACGGTTGGCCGTAAAATCTTTCTGGTTTTACCACCACTGCCCAATTCTGCATGCTTGCACATCCCATTGCTAGCGATTCAAACTGTCTCGGAAAATTTTGCAAAATCTTTAATAAGTTATATATTTAAAAAAAAAATAGCTTATATCAAATGACTGATGAAGATTACATCACATTAGCAGTACAAGTCAGCTCATATTCAACTATACCGTTAATCTCATGGTTTGATGTGCTATAATAATTTGTTAATGAATTATTTTTGTTGTGGAAATACCCTAATCCAATTATGCATTTTATAATGGTTGATTGGCATACTCATATTTCAGTAACTATGTTAAGTGCTCATATTTTTGTTAATTATTTCAGAAAGAAATAAATCAATCGCAACTTATACCCCATGATTGTATTTTAGGTTGCTAAGAGACCTCATGGCACAAATATAATTTTTTCCTCCTTTTTTTTTTTTTTTCATATCTACATGTGTATGTATATATTTATATATAACTTTTGATCATAGTGTGGAAAACTCATTGCACCCATATAATTAATAACCCAAAAAGCTGATAGGTAGATCGATGTTCGACTATTTACTAAATACCCCTTTTAATGCACATGCTTATATATAGTTTGCACTTAGTTCCTATATAAATCATACATAGATCTCATAATAGAGCACATTCAGAATCATCGAAGAGTGCACAAATATGAAGAACAATATTTTTGGTGGAATGAGGAAAGGTAATTGGACTCCTGCAGAAGATGCTCTCTTGAAAAAATGCATTGAGGATTATGGAGAAGGGAAGTGGCATCTTGTCCCTATAAGAGCAGGTAATTATAGTTTTATTCATTAATTAACTTATAGTTTTTCTGTATGCTAAACTATATGGTATATTACATTTGCCCTCCAATTCAGGGTTTAGGGGTTTACTATTGCAAAGGTTGAGAGATATAGGGGTTTCATCGCATTTGAGGTGGAACAAATCAGATTTATTTTCTTTCAGGAAAAACCCTAATTCCCAAATCCTTAAAACAAATCGTATTTTTTCTTTTTCTTTTTTTTGTTAAAACACGCTTTTTTAAGTTGTTTACTTCAGCTGTGTTTTAAAAGGAAAAATTTTAAATGGATGAATTTGCTCTTAAATTTCACATGTGTCGTGCATGTGAGCTCTTTCCGCCATAAAATCCCACTAGAAAACGGAGTTAGATGGTAAGTTCGGATGGTAAGTTGCAACAATGAAAAAATTATAGGGCAAAGTGTAAAAATGTGCATAGTTCGGAAACAACATGTAACACATATATGTACCCTAACATATATATTTTCTAGCATGGAATTGAAAATTGCTTTTTGGGGTTTAATTTGCAGGGTTGAAAAGATGCAGGAAGAGTTGTAGATTGAGATGGTTGAATTATCTCAAGCCAGATATTAAAAGAGGTCAATTTACTACCGATGAAGTTGATCTCATTGTCAGGCTCCACAAGCTGTTAGGCAACAGGTAAGTTCAGAATAGTGTACTTATATTATGTGATTTTTTCTATTTAAATTTATTTGAGCTTCTAATCGGAGCTTATATTTCGGTGAGGAAAATATTCAAAAAAAAAAAAAGAAAAAGAAAAATAGTACCTAAAGCAGATAGTTATATACATGTTTAAAATGAAGAAACTTGTGTTTGTATTATTCAAAGTAAGAAAAAGAATTATTTTAAATAGATCTTTTCAAACACTCACAATTTTTTTTTATCTAGGTCTAACTATTTTTCACTAATATTCTCATAATTTTGTTACAGTTTTCAACTTCTTGTACAAAGTACTTTCAAAAGTAGAAGTCCCTCGCAAATTCTCCATTAGAAACCACACAGAACAATCGCTTTGTTTTCTTCAACAATTATATTAGAATAATACTTTATCACATTTATCCCTTTTGATTATCTGTATATATATATATATATCACAATTACAAAAGGCAGGCTTACAATGACTATGAGTGTAACATTCTCAAAGAGGGTTTAGGGGTAATTTATAAAATTTAAAGAGTTAAATTCTAATTACATTATTTCTAAAATGGTCTAAGTGTAATTAAACTTATATAAATTTTTAAATTAATTATTCAAACAAATACATTTCATACTATGTTATACACATTCGAAAAATATACTATAACTCTTAAACTCATGAAACTATTTTGTTAAATATATTTAATACAGATGGTCACTAATAGCTGGTAGACTTCCGGGAAGAACAGGAAACGATGTGAAGAACTTCTGGAACAGCCACATTGAGAAAAAAAAGAGGGCCCCAATCGAGAAAAACCATTACTCATAGCAACATTTTAAGACCCCAACCTCGAATTCCCTCCAACTTGAAAATGCATTGGCCGAGGGAAACAAGAGAAACAGTACCTCGATCGAATCTTGTCCCAATAACTAATGAAGGTCTCGAAAATTACAACCAACATCCAACTTCTGATGCTGATGAACACACAAGGTGGTGGCGCAATTTGCTAGAAACGGCCGACATGGAAAATGTGATGGCTGACAATCAAGAGAAACAAATAGGGGAAACATCGGGGGCTTTGCATGATCAAGACAATGCCATCTTGGAGGGTGATGGAGATGAGCTCGATAACTTGAACATTGATGATTTGGATTTTGGGGACCTTATGTGCTTTGGCGATGAATGGTAATTCGTAATGCGTGTTTGGAATTGGATTGAATTATAATATGCATGTTTGGACTTTTAGTACATGGATTGTTGGGTGGGATTTACCTATCGAACAAATTATTGTCTTTTCTTTTTGTTATAAGTACAAAGCTTACTGAAAGTTGAAAACAACGCAAGAATAATTTCTCTTCATGTGAGATAATATGAACACGGATATATATATTTTTCATTTGTTGCTTGTACTTTTATTTCTATATTAATGAAGTATGTAATATCACTACAAAAAAAAGCGTTGATTGGGACGGTAACAGGAACGGTTTTTTAATTATTTGGAACGGTAATAATTCATTTGAACCTTTTGGACTGCAATTAGGAACGGGAGGCTGTCCGTGGCAATAAGAGACGATCCTAATTATTAGGAACGGTACCGAGACTACTGTTCCTATTGGGGAACGGTGTTTGGCATCATTAGGTTCTACCGTTCCTAATTACCTTTGATCGTATAATTTTGATTTTTTTGCATTTGGAACACTTTATAAATATTAGGAACGGTAGCATCGAAACCAAAACGCGCGATTAGGAACGGTCTTTAGAACTTTGTTTGGAACAGTCCAATTATGTTGTAGATAAAATTTAGCATGGTGTCTGGAATACATATAGGAACGGTGGGTTGTAGAGATTAGGAACGGTGTTTGCACTCTAACTTTGGAATAAAATTTTGGACCGGTTTTTGGTATTGTCTTTAGAACGAAAGCCTAACCACAAAAGGTTTGATTTTGGAATACAATTAGGCACGGTAGGTTCCGTCTTAGGAACAGTTGTTGTGTACAGTTGGAATGGTTGTTTCATCGGCATTGGGAACGGTAAGTCTTTTGAAAAAAGTCAAATATAGGAACGATAAGTTACGAAGACGTACTGTCCATAGTACCATTCCTAAATAATGAATTATTTTTTTATATTAATAGTTTTTATCATTTAAATATAAATTAAATTAATAATAATATTTTGATTATATAATTAATATTTTAATATGAAAAAAATGCATAATTTAGAAATAAAAATTATATTAAATACGAATATTATCCGATTTGATTACAAAAAATAAAAAAAACTACATAATTCCCTGTTCGTCCCCATCGGCCTCGTCCATCTCGTCAATGTCTGGACGGGTGTGGTCTCTAGGAGGCCGTGACGGGCCGGCGCCGGAGCGACTGGTCTGCATGTCATTCACCATGCCCATCAGGTCCGCCATCATCTCCTCGAGACGGCCCAACAGACCCTCCATGCTTGACGAAGGGGCTGGCTCTGGCGCGGGCGGTGGCGGTGGCGGTGGCGATGGCGAGGTAACGGTCTGGCTGAGTCCCAGGGCCTCAGAACCAAGACCAAATACCCGGCCCTTGTTCTTGCCTCCGACGCAAGTGGGCCACATCTGCTGCTTGGTCTGCGCCACCGAGCCCTCTGATTCGGAAGCAAGATCCTCAGGGGCCTGAGACTAATGATCCTCCATCATTTTCTGGAACATCTTCTACAAAAATAATTACAATAAATTAGAAAATTTTCAAATATTTTAAAAAATAAATTAGAATGTTTTAATTACAACTTACTGCCACCTCCGCTGCCCTCGACCCGCTCCAGCCGCCGTCGGCCTTCGTTTTGTAGCATCTGGAGAATAACTCCATCTGCTTCACTGGCCGGCCAAGCTGTTCCTCCTGTAAAAATAAATGGGAAACAGTTATTACAATTTTAATTTAATAGTAATAAATAATTGAAATAACATTAGATATCTTACCATTTTCTGCTTGTGCATACCGACGGAGACAGATCCCCCGCGGTACACAGTAGTGGATGCGGCTGGGTTAGCGTTCCGGTTCGCCTTGTTCTTCTCGCACTCCTTCTAGAACTCCGGGGAATCCCAGTACAGGAGGAGCTGCCGCCACACCTCATTCGCCAGCCATAGAGGCTTCTGCAGCGACTGTCTGGCGAGGACGAACTTCTTCCTCAAGAATTTCCCCACCCAGACATGGCAGATCTTGAACATGGACTCGTCATCGGCGTCCCACCAGTACGTCATCTGTATTAAAAATATATATATAAATATTTTTTAACATAGATTGTTAAAATATTTAAAAACAAAAATTAATTGCTCTTAGCTTCAGACTCTCAAACCAGAAATGCTGGTGCTCTGGCAGCACCTTGCGCAAACTGCCCCAAGCATGGGGATAGTGTCCTCGCACGACCGCGTACGTACATCGGCGAGTGTGATGTACTGGCACGCGGATGGTGGTGGGAGTGGTGGAGCCGGTGGGGGTGGTGGTGGTGGGGCAGCCCATGGACGGGCCGGATCGACCGCCGGTGTAGTAGTGGATGGTCCGGGCTGCTGATCTGGCGCAGCGGTAGACGCACCGGGCTGCTGATCCGGCGCAGGTGGTGCGGGTGCCTGCTCTGCCGGTGGTGGTGCGGGTGGTCGAAAAACTGCTTCCCCATCCTGGGAAGCAACACCGGCCGGCGGTATAGTCGGTTCGCCGCGACAGCGGCCACGACCACGACCACGACCACGGCCACGTCCACCTCCTCGAGGTGAAAAATCCCGACCAGACATTATCTAAAAAATACACATAAGTATCAATTTATTTCAATAATAAATATTTTCTAATTTATTTAATATTTATGCAAACTAAATACCATAATTTTATCCTAAAATTGCACTGATTCCTTCAGATTATCATATTTTTAATTATTGAATTTTTTGAAAAATTCAAATTTCTAGATTTTTAAAAAAATAAAATTCCAGATTTTAAATATTTTAAATTTTCAGATTTTTAAAAAACTAAAAATTCCAGATTTTGAAAAGATTAAGAATTCCAGATTTTGAAATTATTAAAAATTCCAGATTTTGAAAAAATTAAAAATTCTAGATTTTTAAAAAAATTTAAATTCCAGATTTTAAATAATTTTAAATTTCCAGATTTTTAAAAAAATAAAATTCCAGATTTTAATTATTTTAAATCTCTAGATTTTTAAAATATTAAAAATTCCAGATTTTTGAAAAATTAAAAATTTCCAGATTTTGAAAAAATTCAAATTTACAGAATTTTAAAAAAAATTCAAATTTCCAGATTTTGTTAAAAAATCTAATTTCCAGATTTTTAAAAAATTCAAATTGACAGATTTTCAAAAAATTCAAATTTCCAGAAAATTAAAAAATTCAAAAATTCAGATTTTTATAAAATTCAAATTCCAGATTATTAAAAAAAGTAGAAAAATTCCATAATTTTAAAAATTTCCAAATTTTCATATTTTCTGAATTTTCAGATTTACAGAAATATACCCAAATTACAGAAATAATATCCTATATTCCATCATATTTACATATATTCCATCAAATTACAAAAATAATAGCATATATTCCAGATTTTCAAGAAATTTTACAGAAAATTTACAGAAATCCCAGAAAATTTACACAAAATTACAACATAATACCAGAAAATTACAGAAAATTTCCTAACTATTCAAAAATTATAGATTACTCTCCTAACTAAACAGAAATTACAGAAAATTCCCTAACTATTCAAAAATTACAGAAATTACATCATAAAATTACAAATATTACAACATAATTCTTACATGCATTTTCAGAAAATAAAAATAGAAAAAAGAAAAATAAAAGTAGGGTTTTTGGAAACCCTACTTGGTACGACGACGGCGGAGGGATGGCGGCGGCTTGCAGCGGCGACTGACGACGGGGCTGTGGGGGGAGGGGGCGCTAACGACAGGGCACTGGCGGCGGCCGGCAGCGTCGGTAGGAGAGGCGCTGAGTGGTGGCCGAAGGGGGAAAGACAGATTGAGGGGGAGAGTGTGAGGGGGAGAGTGAGATTGAGGGGGAAGAGGGAGAGGCAGAAAATGGGTAAAAATCGGCCAAGGGGTGAATTTATATTAGGATTTTGGAACGATAACATTTTGTATTGACTGTTCCTAAGACCAGCCTTAAATTGAAAAACGACGTCGTTTTGCTTTTAAAACAACGACGTTTTACGACATATTACTTATAATAAACTTACTAGGAACGGTCATGTAATATGCCCAGTGTTACAGGTACCGTTCCTAAATTGGAAAACAACGTCGTTTTGCTTTTAAAACGACGACGTTTGACTACATATCACTTATAATAAACTTACTAGGAACGGTCGTGTAATATGCCCAGAGTTATAGGTACCGTTCCTAAATTGAAAAACGATATCGTTTCTTTACCTATACATATTTACCGTTCCTATTGCTACACCATACCGTTCCTATATGTATTACAATATTTTTGCTATTTTCTTAGATAATAAATATAAATTAAGAAAAATGCATTTCGAACACTTATTTTATTAAATAAACGTATACAATTAGATGTTTAAAGATTTAAAAAATCTGTAATAATTTCCAAAAAATAGACACACGTTCACAATATGAACTATTTTTGTATATTTATGTTTGTTAGTATTTCACAGATGTAACTAGCATCCTATATTGTTGTACTGCACGGCATAATCAGACCGTCAAAATTCCAATTAGACCGTTAGATATGATATAACACACAAAAGAATACATTATATATCGTTTTGAAATATTTCGGTGTGCGGATCTGGAGTTATCGTATCCGGTCAGTATTCATCGTACCAAAAGTAGATGTATCCTTAAATCCAGGTTACTGGAAATCCGACCGTTGGACATCATTTTATATCCATAACCTTGTACGTGTTAAAAAATGGTGTCGATCCGGCTGACAGATGTTGAGATATCGAACAAATTGGTGGGAGTTGTACAACTAGGAATGGTTACCTAATAGACACAGTGTTCCCAATACTATTCCTATTATAAAGAACGATGTCGCTTTAATGCACTCACATATTTACTGTTCCTATTATAATCTGGAACGGTCATGTGTAGACTTACCGTTCCAATAGTTGAATTTCCCACCAATTTTTCATTGGGCGCCAAAACATAATATTGGGCTACAGTTAGGAACGGTAGTAGGTTTTCACCTACCGTTCCTAATTCAAATTTCCCACATTTTTCATTTAGGAATGACCTGTTATAGTAAAATTGATAGTTATAAATATACATGTAATTGAAATTGAAATGATTCGTACTAGATAATTACGTTTGCATAAGACACTTACTCATAGTACGGTGTAACTACTTCACAATTACACAAGACGTATGTCTCGATAGCATGAAGTTCCTCCAGTCAGCCTCGGACATGCAACCTTCCTCTCTATTCGATTTTTAGTGAAGGCTTTCTTGTTCCTGCGATAAGGATGACCCGGTGGTAGGAATTTCCTGTGGCAGTCAAAAATAGCACGCCTTCCGACCGTGCTGTAAATAGAATGCTCGTGTGTCCTCAATACAAATTGGACACCCCTTAACATCGGCGGTACTCCATCCAGACGCCATACCATAAGCAGGAAGGTCGTTCACTGTCCACATCAATGCGGCATGCATCATGAATGCCTGGTTTGTCGCAGTATCGTGCGTACGTATACCCACATGCCATAAATTCTGCAACTCCTCGATCAACGGCTCCAAGTAGACATCGATAAGACGTTTGGGATTCGATGGGCCAGGGATCACCATCGTTAGGAACATATACTCAGACTTTATGCACATTCCCGGTGAGAGATTGTATGGTGTAAGTATCACGAGCCAACATGAGTAAGTTTTACCATATTGACCGTGCGATGCAAACCCATCCGTGTACAACCCAAGTCTAATATTCCTCGGTTCAGCTGCAAAATCAGGATACGTCCGGTCAAAATGCTTCCAAGCCTCTGTATCCGACGGACGACACATGGATCCTTCCTCCGTCTGATGGCTCGCATGCCAAGTCATATGCTCTGTTGTGACCTCCGACGCATACAACCTCTACAGCCGAGGGGTGATCGGTAGATACCTAAGAATGGCATACGGGGTCTTCTTGCGTTTAGGATTTCTGTCCCTCGTGGGTTTGTACTTAGCGTCTCCACAGAACTTGCAATATTCCAAATCAATATCGTCCTTCTAGTACAACATGCAACTGTTTTTTGCAAGCATCAATCTTCTGAACTGGTAAGCCCAATTCTCTTAACAATTTCTTCGTATTGTAATAATCGACGGGGAAAGTGCGATCACGGGGCATTACAGTATCAGCCCACTGGCATAACCGATCATATGTATGCTCGGAAAAACCCCCTTCGGCCTTCATATTCACCAAAGAGGCAATTGACGCCAACTGAGAGGTGGTGCAGCCATTCCACAAAGGTTGGTCTGCAGCATGAACTACATCAAAAAAACGGTCTAACAAGCCAGACACATAATCATAGGGCCCCGAATCGTAATATGAACTAGGACCCACATCAGATGGACAATACCGAGTACCATCGTCAGTCGGTCCCTCCTGGTTGTACGAAGACCAAAATGACGGCCCGACGGCATCGAATACCATCCTCTGCGCCAATCCATCTGAGCCGCATCACCCCAATGCAAACTACCCTCCTCCTGAACGGGTGGTGTTTGCTGATACTGCACAGGGGGCGCTGTCAATGCTTCAAAGTATTCCTACACCCTCTTCTCACCATGCGAAGTCTAATTGTAATAATCTGGCATAAATCCTTTCATACACAAATCAAAATTTACCTCGTCTGGTGTTTTGAACCGTTCGTTTTTGCGCTTCCGGCAGGGACACTTAATCTTGTCCCCGTCCATATATGCACGATGAGACTGGGCCCATTCTAAAAATGTTGTAACACCATCCTCAAACTCCAGCGTCACACCCAGGACGTCTGGATCATACATCCATTTCCTCAACTGTCTTAACATGATTGGTCCTACGTGTAATTCACAACAACAATTAAATGACGAGAGTAAATTATATATATATGCAAAAATAACAGAATTTTGCATACTTACCTAAGCAAAACACCTATCAATATCAATCCAAAATTCGCGCTCGATAGTTGATATGTTCGATTTTCCGTATAAAGAATCAGGGGGGGGGGGGGACTTACAAATACAAAATGAGTTGGAGAATAAGTATAAGAACAATGACAAAGAAGGGGACATATATATAGAAATCATTGGAACGGTCATTGGAATACTATTTGGAACACAAAACTAGCCGTTAAAATATAGCCGTTGTTCCAGCTTTAGGAACGGTCTCAGGAAAGGTAACAGGAACGGTAAAGTTACCGTTGTAATATAGCCGTTAGCGCATATTAAGAACGGTATCAGGCACAACAAAACGGACCGTTCCTACTTGGAGTACATTTTGGACCGGTACTTGTAACACAGTTTCACTTACTATATATCCGTAATTTGGAACGGTAATTGCATCACATTTTCCACCCATGGCGTAAAAGGGCCTCCTGTAGGACTACATATTGGAACGGTCAGCCAACCGGTCCAATATTGACACGGTCTTTGGAACACAGGCAGTAACGGTCAGTGTTCCCGGTCAGCCTACCGTTCTAAATCTCACACATGTGTTCCAAATTGAGGTCTAAAATATATCAGGTCCCCTTTAGGAACGGTTATAGGTGTACAAATTGGCACTCTATTTTTGGCACTCTAATAGGAACGGTCCGACCGTTCCTATTAATTTGTATTACAATTAGCACGACTCAGACGTCATGAACGGTTTACCGTTCCACAACAGTTCCTACAACCGTTCCTACGTGGAACGGTAACTGGAACGGTCATACCTTACCGTTCCTCTCCCGCATTTTTTTGTAGTGTATTGCTAATATAAATAAGTGTATTTCATTTAAATTATATTTTGTGAGCATGCATTTAGGACAATGTTAAGATACTTAAGAAAGTGAATTTACGAGAAAAACCTATCTGGAAATGTAGTAATTAGACTTGAGTTAATTAAGATTGGTGCTTGTAATTTTATAAATAGGCTAAAAATTAGCATGCATAGGGTTAAATATATTTTTGATCCTGTAATTTTGGCAATTTAGTATTTCTATCCTTTATCTTTATAGGGTTGCAACATAGTCCTTTAGCTTCTTGTTAGTTCGCGATTTTGGTCCTTTAGGTGTTGAATTTTACAAAAGTTGCTAGAATAAATCATGTGTTCATCGCGATTTTGGCATTTTAATCCTTTATCATTCCAGGTGTTTCAAAGAGTCTCGTAGCATTTTGATATTTTGCAATTTCGATCCTTCCGATGCCGGATGTGCAAAAGTTGATAATCCATGTGCCACGCCAATTTTTTAAATTTTTCGTCCATGTTGGTAAAAGTGAAACAATAAGAACAAAATCCCCAATTTAAATGAACCACAAAAGGCGCACATGATTTGCCCAAGCGACTTTTGTAAAATCCGGCACCGGAAGGACCCAAATTACGAAATATCCAAAAGTTACAGGATTCTTTTATAAGCCTAAAAAAGATACAGGATAAAAAATACCAAAGTGTCAAAATTACAGAATAAAAAATACATTGAAGCCAGCATGCATATACAGATGGCGAGAAGATAAGATGCTCTGCAGTAAATGCAAGAACGATAATTTCAAAACCATATAAGATGTTACGTCGAACCTGTTTAGGAAGAGTTTTGTTGATAATTACTACAATTGACATCACATGGTGAGGCAAAATAGTAGAAGTTTGATGATCTTCTAGTACCGTATAATGAGCCAACTCCAATTACATTAGAGAAAATGTGATGGGTAATATCTAGTAGATGAATTATGACAGAAAGATGTTTTTTAACATTTGCTTCTGCTGAGGCCGGTCCAAGTTACCACTAAAATGGAGCATATGACAATGATGTTAGAATAGGTTACCGAGAAGCCAAACTGATTAGGCTTATGTAACCTATTTATGACAATTGTAGTATAAATAAATAGTATTCAGAATAAAAGTGATGTTCAGTTTATGGCATATCATACTTTGATTGTGTTCACTTATTAATGTTACTGTTCAAATGTACAAGTAAAGCCCATAGATCGAACGCATTAATCCAAGGGGCTGGACTGCGCATAGGTTGGCAGTCATGAATCCAGCCTTTGTGGATCAGTCTGAAACCCTCCAAGTCAAGGACCTCGAGATAGGGTATCGAAGGTCCGAATGAGACTTGCACTAAGGATTGCAGTTGTGTTTCATCGATAAGCAACGAGGATCATCCATGCAATATTAGTGGGTCAGTGGGCTCAGTGCCGACTGACTGAGGTGACTCATGGAAAACATCATGTGGAAAGCCTTGATTGGTTGGTCGGTATGACTTGTATTCCCCGGCATCAATAGTACGAGATTAGTTCTCGAACTTGAGGGACTATGAAAGTCATACACACAATGTCTGTACTTAGGTTTGACGAAAGGCTTTCGGGTCGAAAGACTCGGTTGCTATAAGCTCTATCTAGTGCAGTTAGAATGTGTAATGTGGACGGTGAGTTACAAGAAAGAATCCATCTCCTGTCAACATTTGACAGTATTGTTTTACTTACATTCTGAGACTCGTTCCCTATAAAATCTTTGGTCAAAATGACTGAAAAGTAGGATGAAATTCCAGTGACATTTCAATGGGCGAACGAGTAAAAGGCTTAAGTCAAGGATGGGGACCGACGTCCAAACTCCATACCCTAGACTGTAGCTGTGAGATAGTGGATGGCAGGACCTTACTCGTATGCATTCGTGAGCCTAAATGTTCACGCCATGATTTCACCTAGTCTCTAGTGCCATAGACTGTTTCTACACGGCCACCCATGGTGACGGACGAATTTCGATCATGGAATGATTGGGGATTCGGCCAAATCAGCTGAATGTGAACCTAAAGAGTCACACACAATTCACTGGAAGTGAAGGAATTTGTTTAGAATTAATCCTAGGAGATAAAACAATTTAATTAGATTAAATTGGCTCTCTTTTGGTGTGTCTAGCCTTTGAGAATTAATTAGATTAATTAGGCTTGATTATTAGATTTATGAGATTAGATGATGGCGTCTTATCTCTTAATTAGATTAAAGAGGTGGAAACATTTAGTGGGCTTAAGTATTTTATTAGATTCATACTTCAAGTCCATTAGTACTTTCGGACTATTTAAGTTATATTTAAAAGTCCATTCCATAAAGCTCATAAAGATGGATGGACGAGACTCAATCTAGGGGCTTGATGAGATAAAGGGCTAGAATTAAGTTTACTTAATCAAACCCCTTGGTGACTAGGATTTGACTAGGTTAAAGTCCTAATAGTCATGAAAGTGTGTCTCTTTGAAGAGTTTGAGTAAGAATAGGAATACTACTCTATAAATATACTCAAAACACACACAACACATATAACTCACCCACTCATCTCACTCTCTCTCGGCCATCTCTCCCCTCTTCTCCACTTCCAAAAGCTTCTTGTTTTTTTTTTTTTTTTTTTTTTTTTTTTTGTCTTTGATACAAGGAAACATACGAACGATCAATCACATTAACGGATAGCTTTTGATCGATTGTTCTATCTTTTTTTCTTTGATATCTTGCTAGCACGAGGGTATCAAGATTCAGGTGAATTGCATGGATGATTTGGAGGATCTCTGTGTTGGGATCTTGGTGGCAAATTCGAAAACAACGCGTGTAGCTGAACGAAGAAAGCTACAAGGGTGAGTACACTTGTTACGATTCTGCTTCTTTGTTCCACCCTATGGCCTCCATGAATCTTGTATATTTTATTCAATTCATGAGATACACCGAACGCCCGAGAGAATCAAGGGAACACCCCTTGATCATTTTTATATATTCCGTTTCAATTATGCAAGTTTACATTGTCGGTTTGTTTTAAACATCCTGCGCTTCCGCACGTGCTCTCTCCCGGGCCTATCCGCTAGTGTTAGGGTTTTACGTGCTATACGTGTATGAGCATGTTTTACGTGGCTTTATTTTCCGTATCAAAGCATGTCATAAATTGTAGAAATAATTGCTTTAATTTTGCACTTGAAAGGTTGATCATGGAATTCTTACGTTTCTTGAATTATTTTCCTGTTTTCTTGGGAAAAGGGTTCAGAGATAATGGCAAGAGCAAAAAACTACGACGGCAGTATCGGTCAGGCGACCGCACACACAGGACGCACGGCCAAGCGCACGCACAGGCAGGGGAGATCTGTCAGCAGCACGTGCAGGGGCGTTGCTAGGCGCGCGCGCAGGCAGGGTAGCCTGCACGTCCAGCACGCGCGGATGATAGGAACGGCCAGTCGGCCACACACGCAGGGCTGCAACCATGCGCTGGGCGCCAAGGGCAGCGCCCGCCGTTAGGTGGCCAAACGGTTGGCTGGTGCGCGCGTGCTGCGATGCCTGCGCGTACAGGCACGCAGACGCGGACGGCCAGGGTGAGGCCCGTGGCAGCGGCTGCCATTGCCGTTTTACGATTTTGTGTTATTTTTCTGAAATTATTATGTTTTGGGGTTATTCTAAATTATTTTCTGCACATTTCTAAACAACGTTATTCTGAAATATTTTATTCTGGTTGAGGTTTGGGACCTCCTACAATTTAATATTTTCTTAATAATGAGGAAAGGATTTCCTAGCAACAAATATTGCACTAGTTGTACTGATCATTAGTCTTATTATGTGGGAATTTTGCATTTATTTTCTGATAAGTATGATATTGGTTATCATGTATGTGGATGAATAGCATGTTTATTTGGATGTGTATTATTGCTATTTGCGTTAATAGAATTGACGAATGGATGATCGCAAAGCCCTTAGACTGGATGTATTATTTATTTTCTATTGGGCCAGTGTGCTTCGTTTTTGCTTCCTTAGCTTTCTGGTGCCTTGGAAAAATAAGGCTTTCTTCCTCCCTAGCTATGTACTCCCCCTGGTTGTTCGTCGGGGTTTCTATTTCATTTGTAACAAGAATTTTTGTAAAGAAGATGAAGGAAGGCCCAGAAGGAGGAGACCAAGGAGGCCCAGGGAGATCTAAAGCCTTGGAGGCCCGAAGGATGAAGAGGCAAGGCCCATCAATTTTCTACATAAATTTATAATAGTGTAAGACCAATCGTAGATTGACCATAGATCCACTGCGGACTCAGTGAGTCGCATATATTTCGGGCTTATGATCATCTAACAGCGGCGTGCTATGATTTTATTTTTGCATGTGGAATGAATAGTGGATGAATAGTTTATTTATCATATTTTTCGTTAAAGCATGCAAATTATGTATTATGTGATGAGGTCTCGGTCTGTTAAAACTCTCACTTGGTTGGACCAAGCTTAATATTGCACCTCTAATAGATGGACTAGAACTTATATTGTTCATCCATGACAAAAGTGAGGAAGCTAATTTCACCCAATTGCGTGGTCTCACGAGTCATGGCATGTTTTTTAGACTGAGATTAAGCTGCACGATTATTGTGAACGAAGTGAATACGCTCTTGTTTTCTGTCTCACGAGTCGTGGGGGGAACAGTAAAGTGCTATGACTCTGTTGATGGGTTGGGTCTAACACTTAGTAACATAATTCGCTTGGAGTCCTCGGGATCATGTGAGGAGGTGAGACAATACATCTTGGGGATCTTGTTGAACGAGAATGGTATGGAGTACCTACCACAAGGTTGTTTTTCATGAGTCGTAAAAGCGGGGTATGAAGAATTTTGCTTGTGGATCCCAAGCCCATTATGAAAAAGGCTTCCTGAAAACAGCGTTTGAGTGTGACGTATTTTCGTAGAAATAGTGGGAGCATTAAATGACTGAAGTCTGAGTCTTTAATTCGTTATTTAGTACCATTATAATCTGCTAATTGCCTGCTTTTATTTTTAAATATAGATTCAATCATGTCTAAGAATCCATTATCCTTCATACTTGAGACAAATAAATTTAATGGAATATATCATAACGACTGGTTGCGCAATTTGAGGATAGTCCTCGATTATGAGAACCAAGGTTATGTCATGGACAAGCCGTTTCCTTGGACTTTAACGGAGGAATCCACGCGTGAAGAACGTGAGACGTTCAAAGTATGGCACCAGGATAATTGAAAAGTCCGTAGCATCATACTTGATTGTATGACTAATGAGATGCAGAAGTAGTATGAGAGGTTAGACGACGTTCCTTCCATAATGGCTCGTTTGAAGGATTGCTATGCAGACCCGGACCGGCATACTAGGTATGTCGCTACGAAGGAATTCTTTGGAACAAAGATGATCAAAGGATCCTTTGTACATGAGCATAGGGTCAAGATGCTTACCCTTGTGGAAAAGCTCGAGGACCTCAAGGCAGGGCTCGATAATGAGATGTACATTGATGTGATTCTTCAGTCACTCCCTCCATCCTCCGACCAATTTATTGTTAACTACAACATGAATACACCTGGAAAGGGCATACATGAGTCAATAAATATGTTGGTCCAAATACGAGGCAATGACCAAAAAGTCTGCGCCATCTGTATTGGTTAGAGAGGCTTCAACTTTCAAGGCAAACGGCAAGGGTGCCAGACGCTGGAAAAGAAAGAAAGGAAAAGGAAAGGTCGTCGTAGTCGCTACCAACACTAAGAGCGTCCCCATTGCCAAACTGGGGAAAGGCAAGGTAAAGATGAAGGTTGGCTCAAAGCAATAGTTGAGGGCAATAACATATGCGTTCATTGCCGTGAGAAAAGGCATTGGAAGAGGTATTGCGCCAAATTCCTTTTCGAGCAAGCTATGTTTGTGGTTGAGGTTAATATGATCACTAACTCTGCTTCTTGGATATTAGATACTGGTTGTGGAGCTCACACCTGCAATGAATTGCAGGTTTTGAAAAGAAGCAGACAACTAAGTAAAGGCAATCATCCTGAGGCTTGCTAATGGCAGGCCGTTGCTGCTGAAGCTGTAGGAACCTTTAACTTAGTAGTTAGTGATCATGTTAGGCTAGAATTAAAAGAATTGTTATTATGTACCTAGCATGATAAAAAATATTATTTTCATTCCATTGTTAGACAATAATGGCTTTGATTTTTTATCAATAAAAATTGTTTTTATTTGATGAAAGATGGATCTCCTTGTCTGCTAGGTAAACTTAACAACAGTCTTTATATTATGCAAAAGTCTGATTGGATTATAATTGCTCAATGCAAATGTAAATTAGACAATCTTGAGAATGCACAGCTATGGCATGAAACGCTAGGCCACATCTCTCAAGTCAGCATGAAGAGGTTGTTAGACTTAGAGGTAGCTGATTTGGACAATCTACCAGCCTACGAATCCTACCTAAAAGGGAAAATGACCAAGAAGACCTTTGTTGGACAAAGCACGCTTGCCACCGATTTGTTGGACTTGGTCCATATAGACGTGTGTGGGCCACTAAGTACTCAAGTTAGATGTGGTTTTTCTTACTTCATAACCTTCACCGATGATCACTCACGGTATGGTTATGTTTACCTAATAAGGTACAAGTCTGAAGCTCTTGTGAGGTTTAAAAACTTTAGACCTAAAGTTGAGAACCAAACCAGCTGTAAAATTAAACTCCTACGGTCAGACCGAGGTGGCGAGTACCTAGGTGGCGAATTTCTTGATTATCTAAAAGAGAACGGTATAATCTCTCAATGGACTCCTGCAGGGACACCTCAGTTAAATGGCGTCTCTGAAAAGAAGAATCGTACCCTGTTGGACATGGTTCGTTCCATGATGAGCTTTACCGAGCTGCCCTTGTCTTTTTGGGGATACGCACTTGAGACAGCAGCCAAGTTGCTAAACATGGTCGTCCAGTGCTGTGGCCCGGACACCATATGAAATATGGCATATCAAGCCTATGTCCTACAAATACTTGAGAGTATGGGGTAGCCCTGCATACGTCAAGAGGTTAGTAGGAGACAAGCTAGAGTCGAGATCTAGCTTCTACAGGTTTGTTGGCTATCCAAAAGAAACTGCAGGTTATTACTTCTATGACCCCTCGGAGCAAAAGGTATTTGTCTCGTGGAATGCAGACTTCTTGGAAACAGGATTTTCATCGAATACCCAACATGATAAACTGCTCCTTGAGGAGTCAAATGAGACACCTAGTCATCAGCGCCAGGAGCTGAAAACCTTACATCAAGAGGTTTTAGGTTGAGTACCCAGCGTGTTGAACACCTCGTGAGGCTCAACGTGTTGAACAACCTCTTCAGGACCAACATATTGGGCATCCTCCTGATGAGCCAACTACGGTAATAGAACCGCCAGCTCCTGTTGTGTTTGCGCCCGTGGTTCCCACTGATAACATTCTAGTCCTCCGTAGGCCAGCAAAAGTGCCACGCCCTCCTAAGAGATATGGCTTCTTAGGTTTGACCAGGCAATTGGATAATGATCCTAAGATATACGGGGACGTGATGTCGGACATCAATTTAGTGAAATGGCTTGAGGCCATGAAAACCAAAATGGACTCTATGAGCACTAACCAAGTATGGACGCTTGTTGACCCTCCCAAAGGTGTTAAACCCATCGGGTGTAAATAGGTTTATAAGCGTAAACTTGGGGCTGATGGAGAAGTAACTACCTTCAAAGCTAGGCTTATGGCGAAAGGCTACACTCAGTGACCTGGGGTCAATTTTGAGGAAACCTATTCGCTAGTAGTCATGGCTAAGTCCATTTGGATTATGCTTGCCATAGCTGCATGGTGTGACTATGAAATATGACAGATAGACATGAAAATTGGCCTTTCTTAATGGTTCCATTGAGGAAGAGATCTATATGGATCAGTCGGAGGGATTCACTGTTGTTCGAGAAGCAAAAAGTCGGTCATCTACGGCCTCAAGCAAGCATCCCGGAGTTGGAATATTCGTTGATGAAGTCATACATGAGTTATGATTTCATCAAGAATGAATCTGACCTTGTATATACAAGAAGGTCAGTGTAAGCTCAATAGTGTTCTTAGTGCTTTATGTGGACGATATTCTGCTCATTGGGAATGATGTCAGAATGCTAGGTGACACAAAAGCATGGTTTTCTACTCAATTCTCCATGAAGGATTTAGGTGAAGAGGCATCGAGGATCTTCAGGGATAGATCTAAATGGATCTTAGGAATGACCTAAAACTCGTATGCTCAGAAAATCCTGAAAAGGTTCAAGATAGATAACTCCAAATGAGGTTTCCTTCACATGAGGCATAGGGTCATGTTATCCAAGAAGCAGTCTCCCAAGGCTGATGAGGAGCTTGAAAGGATGAAGGAAATCCCCTATGCCCGAACACGACAATGCCAAATCTTAATCAGGTTTTGTGTTCAGGCTTAATGGTGGAGTGGTAGCTTGACAAAGTTCCAAATAGGATACCACAGTTAATTCCACTACTGAAGATGAATACATAGCAACTTCAAAAGCTGCCAAGGAGGCGGTTTGGATGAAAAGCTACATCTGGGAGTTGCGTGTGCCTAGAATTGCCCAACTAGTAGTTATTTTCTATTATAACAACGGGGCTATAGCGCAAGCAATGGAACCGAAATCTCATCACCGATCCAGCACATACTTAGACACTACCACCTGTTGAAGGAGATGGTAGCAAGAGGTGATTTTCGGATGGACCGAGTCAGCTCAGCAGAAATACAGCAGATCCTTTGACAAAGCCCATGTCACAGATCACATATGCACAACATCTTGAGAAGATGGGTTTAAGGCATATGAGTGATTGGCTTTAGGTCAAGTGAGAGATTGTTAGAATAGGTGAGCGTGAAGCCAATTTGATTGGGCTTATGTAACTTATTTATGACAATTGTGTTATAAATAAATAGTATTCCGAATAAAAAGCAATGTTTAGTTTATAGCTTATCATACTTTGATTCTGTTCACTTATTTATGTTACTGATCAAATGCATAAGCAAAGCCCAGACCAGACAAGTTAATCCAAGGGGCTGGACTGCGCATAGGTTGGCAATCATGAAACCCAGCCTCTGTGGATCGATCTGAAACCCTCCAAGACAACGACCTTGAGATAGGGTATCGAGGGTTCAATTGAGACTTGCACTAAGGATTGTAGTCGTGTTTCATCGACAAGTGACGAGGATCGTCCATGCAATATTAGTGGGTCAATTGGCTCGGTGCTGGCTAATTGAGATGACTCGCGGGAATCATCACATGGAAAGCTTTGAGTAGGTTGATCAATATGACTTGTATTCCCGGCTTCGATAGTACGAGATTAGTCCTCGGACTTGAGGGACTACGGCAATCACATACACACCATGCATGTATCATAGATTTGGCGAAAGGCTTCCCGGTCGAAAGACTCAGTTTCTATAAGCTCTATCTAGTGCAGTCAAGATGTGTAATGTGGATGATGAGTTCCAAGAAAGAATCTGTCTCTTGTCAGCGTTTGATATTATTGTCTCACTTACACTCTGAGACTCGTTCCCTATAAAGTCTATGGCCACAGTGAATGAATAGTAGGATGGAATCCCAGTGACATTTCAGTAAGCGAACGAGTAAAGGCTCAAGTCAAAAATAGGGGCCGACATCCAAATTCCATACCCTAGACTGTAGCTATGAGATAGTAAACAGAAGTACCTTACTCGTACGCATTTGCGAGCCTAAATGTTCACTCCATGATTTCACCTAGTCTCTAGTGTCATGTGAAAGCCAATGGATGATGTGTGTATCATCGCGGGAGGAGCGCAAATGCGGAAGCGCGATATAAAATACTAACATGAAATTTAAACATGATTGTACATAATCATAAAAAACACATTCAATGGGTGTTCCCTTGAACCTCCGGGGTATTCGGTGTATCTCATGAATAAACGAAGCATACTTATTATGGAGGCCATAGGGTTAAAATCGAAGACATAACAATAAAAGGAACCTTCCCAGTTGTAGTTTTGTCTTCAAACTGCTACATGCGTTGTTCCCCATTTTGCACCAAGATCTCGAATAAGAGACCCTCTAAATTGTCCACGCAATCCGTCTGCATTTCTTGATCCTCGTGCCAGTGAAAAACCAAGTGTATATTTATATAGAGAGGAGGATCGATCAAGCGTTATTAGTTAATGTTATTAATCCTCCTAAAGTTCACTTGTATGAAAACAAGGAACTAGAAACCTTTCTTGGAGAAAAGAGGTGGGGACGAGAGAGAGAGAGGGCCGAGCCTTAGTGTATCTATGTGTGTGTGTGTGTGTGTGTGTTTTCACTAGATGATCATTCTTCTAAAGTTTCATCCTAGGAGTATTTATAGAAGTGGAATCCTATTCCTCTTCAAACTCCAACTTTTAGAAGTATGGTTTGACTAGGATTTTGACCTAGTCAAAATCCTAGTCAAATTAGAATTGGATTAGTCAAACTAATCTCGGCCTTTGATCTCTCCTCTTTAATCTCATCCATCCATCACTTTGATGGATTTAATTATGGAATATATAAATCCTATTTAAATAAACCATAGGGCTTTTAAATAAATAATAATAATAATTAATATTTATTTTAAGCCTACTTAATTTATTCCAATAATCTAATTTATTAGTTAATTTCATTTAATCTAATTAAAGGAATCAACAATCCAAGAAAGGAAAGGGAACCAATTTAATCTAATTAAATTTTTCAACCTCTCTAAATTAATTCTAAATTAAATACCTTTGTTATGGACGGATTCTATGTAACTCTTTAGGTTCACCCTCAACTAGACTTGGCTGAATCCCCAATCATCTCATGAAGGGAATTTGCCCGTCACCATGGGTAGTCGTCTAGCAACGGTCCATGGCACTAGAGACTAGGTGAATGTTCTGTGGTGTGAACATTTAGGCTTTTCAATACGTTTATCCTTCCATCTACAATCTCACAGCTTAGAGTCTAGGGCATGGATCTGTAGGTACCCATTCTTAACTTAAGCCTTGCCTCGTCTATACTAAACGTTGCAGGAGTCCTGCCCATTGTTCAGTTATTGTGACCACAGATTTATTAGGGATGAGTCTCAAAGTAAAATGAGATATTACCGTCAACCTTCTGACAGGAGATGGATCCTCTCTTAGGACCTACTGTCACGCTAGACATGTTCACAACACTAGATAGGGCTTATGACAACCGAGTCACTCGACTTAGTAGCCCCTTGTCATATCTAAGATACAGGTGTGTAGGTGATCTTAGTAATCTCTCAAGTTCGAGGATCAAATTCGTACTGTTGGAACCGGGAATACAAGTCATACCGACCCACCCTACTCAAGGTCTTCCATATGACGATTCTCACAAGTCACCTCAGTCAGTCGCCACCCAGCTGGCTGACCCACTAACATTGCATGGACAAGCCTCGTCACTTGTCGATGAAACGCGACTGCAATTGCTTAGTGCAAGTCTCACACGGGTTCTCGATACCCTAACTCGAGATTCCTTGACTTGGAGTGTTTCAGACTAATCCATAGAAACTGATTTCATGAACTGCCATCTAATGCGCAGTTCCAATTTCTTGGAATGTCGTTTCGGTCTGTGGGCTTTGCTTGTGCAGTGAACAGTTAATATTAAGTAGTAAGTGAACACAAACAAAGTATTGAGCCAAATGAATATCACTTTCTTATTCATGACAATTATTAAAACATCGAAACTGTCCAGACATAGGTTACATTAGCCCAATTAGATTGGCTTCATGGTCACCTATTCTAACATCATGGACCGTTGCTGGACGGCTGAAAGCCTGGCCAAGTCGTGTGGATCGCCCTGGGAGTAACGCGAATGCGGAAGCGCGATATAATAAAATTGCAATAATTTAAAACATGCCATAAACAAGAATTAAATATAAACGTTCAAGGGGTATTCCCTTGAATCTCCCGGGCATGCGGTGCATCTCATGAATGAAACAAGTAAAAAAATTCATGGAGCCCATAAGGTTTAAAAGACGGAATCAACAAAAATGAAAAACCTACCCGGTTGTCGTTTTGTCTTCGAGCCGCTACTCGCGTTGTTCCTTGTTTTGCTCCAAGTTCTCGTGTTGAGACCCTCTAATTCGTACACGCAATCCGCCCACGTATCTTGATCCTCGTGCTAGAGAAAAATCAAGTGTATTTTATTTGGAGAGGACAGATTGATCAAACTCTATCAATTGACGAGATCAATCCTCCTTTAGTTCAATTGTATGGAACAAAAGAACAAAAGAGAGTATCTTGGGAAAGGGGGAGAGGAGTGGCCGAGAGAGAGGAGCGGCGGTGATGGTGTGTTTGTGTGTGTTTTAAATTTCATCATCTCCTTCCAAAATGAAGAGTTAGGCATATATATAGAGGAGGAATCCTATTCCTCTTCTAGTTCCCACTGTTTGGAAGACTCCTTTTGATTAGCCATTTGGTCAAACCAATCCTAGCCATCCATCTACCCTCTTTAATCTTAACCACTCATTAATTTAATGGAATATATAAATCTAATTTAAATAATCCAAAGGACAAGAAATAAATAAAATAAATATTAATATTTATTTTAAGCCCTTTAAATTAATTCTAATTTATTAGATAAATTCCTTTCATCTAATAAAAGGAATTAATTTTCCCAAGATAAGAATGATCCGATTAAATCTAATTTAATCGTTCCATCTATCTCCAAATATTTAATTCTAAATTAAATACGTTATGTCTGTGGATTGTGTGTGACTCTTTAGGTTCACCTTCAGCTAGATTTGGTCGGATTCCTAGAATCTGTCCGTCACCATGGGTGGTCGTCTAGCAACGGTCCATGGCACTAGAGACTAGGTGAATGTGCGTGGGGGTGAACATTTAGGCTCTACAGTACATCTATCCTTCTGTCTACAGTCTCACTACTTAGGGTCTAGGGCACGGATACATAGGTACCCATCTTGGACCTAAGTGTCGGGTTGTCCTACACTAAACGCTGCAGGGAATCATTCCCTTCTGTTCAGTTACTGTGGTCACAGATTTTAGGGACAAGACTCAGAGTATAGTGAGACGCTACTGTCAACGCTCTTGAAAGGAGACAGATCCTTTTTTGGAAAATACTGTCACGTTGCACATCATGGCTGCACTAGATATGGCCTATGACTACTCAGCAACTGTGTTTTGGTAATCTCTCACCATACCTAAGATAAAGACACGGTGTACAGGTAAACTCAGCAATTTCTCAAGTCAAAGGATTGACCTATACCGTTGGAACCGGGAACTCATGTCATACCTATCCGACCCTACTCAAGGTCCTCCGTAAGACGATTTCAGCGAGTTTCCTCAGTCAGCTGCTTCCTAGCAAGCTGACCCACTAACACTGCATAGACGACCTTCGTCACCCGTCGATGAAACACGATAGTAGATGCTTAGTGCAAGCCTCAAGTGGATTCTCGATACCCATTTTCCGAGGATCCTTGACTTGGAGATTTTCAAACTGATTCGACGAAATTGGTTTCATGACCTACCTCCATGCATAGTTCCAGTCCCCGAAATGTGATCTCAGTCTGTTGGTTTTGTTTGTTAGTGAACAGTTATAAAGCAATAAAAGTGAACACAGACAAAGTATAAGCCAGATGAACATCACTTTCTTATTCATCAAGGTTTATTAAAACTTTAAAATTGTTCAGACATAGTTTAAAATTCGCCTAATAAGATTGGCTTCATGGTCACCTATTCTAACAATCTCCCTCTTGACCTTTAAAGCCAATCACCCATATGTCTAATACCCATCTTCTCAAGATGTTGCGTATGAGCATTCTGCGACATAAGCTTCATCAGCGGATCTGTTGTGTTGTCTGCTGAGTTGACTCGGTCTATCCGAACGTCACCTCTTCCTACCATTTCTCTCAGAAGGTGGTAGCGTCTAAGAATGTGCTTGGATCGGTAATGAGATCTCGGTTCCTTTGCTTGTGCTATGGCACCGTTGTTATCACAGAAGATAACTACGGGCTCTGCAATGCTAGGCACCACACCCAACTCTTGGATGTAGTTTCTCATCCAAACCGCTTCTTTGGCAGCTTCTGAAGCTGCTATGTATTCAGCCTCTGTGGTGGAATCAGTTGTGGTTGCTTGTTTGGAACTTTTCCATGCCACCACTCCTCCATTGAGCCTAAATACATAACCTGACTGAGACTTGGAATCATCGTCATCTGCCTGGAAGCTAGCATCGCTAAAGCCTTCCAGGATCAGTTCTCTATTGCCATAGACCAAGAACATTTCCTTAGTCTTCCTCAGGTACTTAAGGATGCTCTTGACTGCGGTCTAATGAGCCTCTCCTGCACAAGACTGATATCTGCTCGTTACATTTAAGGCATAAGCAATGTCAGGTCTCGTGCAGTGGACGGCATATTGGATGCTTCCTACGGCAAAAGCATAGGGACGGCTTTCATCCTCTCAAGTTCCTCATCAGTCTTAGGAGACTGTTTCTTGGACAACTTGATCCCATGCCTCATGGGAAGGAAACCTCGTTTGGAGTTGTCCATGCAAAATCTTTTCAGGACTTTCTCCATATACGAGTTTTGGGTCAGTCCCAACATTCTTCTAGATCTGTCCCTGACAATCTGGATGCCAAGAATGTAGGAGGCTTCACCCAAATCCTTCATGAAAAACTGAGTTGATAACCACACTTTTGTGTTGCCCAACGTTCTAACGTCATTACCTATGAGTAGAATGTCATCCACATAAAGTACTAGGAACACTATAGAGCTCCCACTGACCTTCTTGTATACACCAGGGTCAGATTTGTTTTTGATGAAATCATAGCCCCGTATGTCATCATCAAAGCGAATGTTCCAGCTTCGGGATGCTTGTTTGAGGCCATAGATGGACTTCTGGAGATGGCAGACTTTCTGCTCTTATCCGACGGCTGTGAATCCCTCCGACTAATCCATGTAGATCTCTTCCTCAATGAAACCATTGAGGAAAGCTGTTTTCACGTCCATCTGCCATATCTCATAGTCATACCATGCTGCTATGGCAAGCAAGATCCGAATGGACTTAGCCATGGCTACCGAAAAATAGGTATCCTCGAAGTCGACCCCGGGTCGTTGAGTGTACCCTTTTGCCACTAGCCTAGCCTTGAAGGTTGTGACTTCTCCATCAATGCCAAGTTTGCGCTTATAGACCCATTTATAGCCAACTAGCTTAACCCCTTTGGGTGGGTCTACAAGTGTCCAGATTTGGTTCTCACTCATGGAGTCCATTTTGGTTTTCATGGCCTCAAGCCATCTCCCGGAGTCGATGTCAGACATCGCTTTCCCGTAAGTCTTGGGATCCTTATCCAATTGACTGGTCGCGTTTAAAAAGCCATACCTCATGGGAGGACGAGACTCTCTAGCTGACCTACGGAGAACGGGAACGTCAGTGGTGACTGTGGGCGTTGACAGAATAGGAGCTGGCGGTTCAAGTACCGGGGTTGGCTCTTCCTGAGGTCGTTCGTCATGCCTAGCATGCTGAACTTCTCGAGGTTGATCAGCCTTCTAGGTATTTATCCTGAATCCTCTTAGTGAGGTATTCGTGGCTTCTACTGATGACTGATTTGCATCACTTAACTACTCAAGGATCAGTTCATCAGGTTGGACACCTTCTGGAAATCCTTGTTCCAAGAATATTGCATTTCTTGAAACAAACACCTTTTGTTCCAAAGGGTCATAGAAATAATAACCTGCAGTTTCTTTAGGGTATCCAACGAACCTGTACAAACTAGACTTTGATTCTAGCTTGTCTCCCACTAGCTTCTTGACATATGCAGGGCTACCCCACACTTTCAAGTAGTTGTAGGACGCAGGCTTGTCGTGCCATATCTCATATGGAGTTTGGGTCAATACACTGGTTGGCGCCAAGTTTAATAATTTGGTCGCAGTCTCCAATGCATAGCCCCAAAAAGACAAGGGCAATTTGGTAAAACTCATCATGGATCGGACCATGTCTAACAGGGTTTGATTCCTCCTTTCAGAGACCCCATTTAACTGTGGTGTCCCCGGAGGTGTCCATTCAGAGATTATACCGTTTCTTTAAGATAATTAAGGAACTCAGTACTAAGGTATTCTCCGCCTCGGTCTGACCATAGGACTTTAATTTTCAGCCGACTTGGTTCTCAACTTCAAGTCTGAATTCTTTAAACCTCTCAAGAGCTTCAGACTTGAACCTCATTAGGTATACATAACCATACCGTGAATGATCATCGGTGAAGGTTATGAAGTAGGAGAAACCCACCTCGGGCTTGCGTCCTTAGTGGTCCACATACGTCTGTATGGATCAAGTCCAATAGACCTGTGGCAAGCCTGCTTTGTCCTACAAAGGGCTTCTTGGTCATTTTCCCTTTAAGACAGGATTCACAAGTTGATAGTCTACTCAAGTCCCCAACCTCTAGGTTCTTTGAGTCTACCAATTTCTTCATCCTATCTTGGGAGATGTGACCTAGTCTTGCGTGCCACAGTTGTGCATTCCGTTATCATCTGTTTTATATTTGTGTTGAGTGTTTAGAATGAAATTCGCTTGTTGTAAGATATAGAGACCGTTATTGAGCATACCAAGCAGATGAGCAATTCCATCCTTCATCAAATAAAAGCAATTTTTATTGATTATAAACTCAAGTCCACTATTGTCTAACAACGGAATGAAAATGATGTTTCTAATCATGCTAGGTACATAATAAACTTGCTTTAATTCTATACTAATACGATCACTAACTACTAGGGTGGCGGATCCTACTGCTTCTGCCGAGATGGCTTTGCCATTTCCAAACTTTAGGACCATATCTCTGCTACTCAGTTTTCTGCTTCTTTTTAGCACCTGTTAATCATTGCAAACATGAGCTCCACAGCTGGTATCTAATACCCAAGAGGCGGTGTTAGTAACCATATTAACCTCAATCACAAAGATACCTTGCTTGGAGAGGATTTTGGGGCAATCCCTCTTTTAATGCCCTTTCTCACGATAATAAATACATATGTCATTTGCCCCTCGACTGTTGCTTTGAGTCAACCTTCCTTTTTCCTTTGTCTTTCCCCACTTTGGCAATGGGAACACTTTTAGTGTTGGTAGCTTCTTTGACGGCTTTACCTTTTCCATTCTTCCTTCTCCAACGTCCAGCGCCCTTGCCTTTTATTTTGGAAGTCGAAGCATCTCCAAACAACACCGACGGCGCAGACTTTTTGGTCATTGTCTCGTATTGCACCAACATGTTAATTAACTCATGGATTCCCTTCTCAAAAGCGTTCATGTTGTAGTTAACAATGAATTGGTCGAAGGAGGGTGGGAGAGACTGAAGGATCACATCAATGTACGTCTCGTTATCGAGCCCTGCTTCGAGGTCTTCGAGCTTTTCCACCAAGGTAAGCATCTTGACCCTATGCTCTTGTACAGAGGACCCTTCGGTCATTTTAGTTCCAAAGAACGCCTTCGTTGCGACATACCTAGTATGCCGGTCCAGGACGGCATAGCAATCCTTCAGGCAAGCCATAATGGAAGGGACATCGTCTAGCCTTTCATACTGCTTTTGAATCTCATTCGTCATAGAGACAAGTATGATACTACGGACTCTCCGGTTATCCTTATGCCAAGTCTCGAACGTCTCACGTTCTTCTGGCGTGGATCCTTCCGGCAAGCTCCTAGGAAACGACTTGTCCATGACATAGCCTTGGTTCTTGTAATTAAGGACTATCCTCAGATTGCGCAACCAGTCGTTGTAATTGGTTCCATTAAAGTTGTTGGTCTCAAGTATGGTTGATAATGGGTTCTTAGACATTTTTTAAATCTACATTTAAAGAATAGAACTACGATCAGCAAAATAAAAATGAAAGTTTTAATAAAATTAAATGCTTAGACTTTAGTCATTTAATGCTCCCACTATTTATACGAAAACACAACACTCTCAAACGTTGTTTTCGGGAAATCCCTTACCTAGTGGGCTTGGGATCCACAGCGATTTCCCCTATACCCCGCTTCTATGATTCGCATAGGAAAAAATCCTGTGGGAAGTATACTATACCATTCTCGTTCCATGAGATTCCCAAGATAATTGTCTCACCCTTTTACGTGATCCCGAGGACTCCAAGCGAATCACGTTATTCGGGCGTTAGACCCGACCCAATCAACCGATTCATAAACTCACTGCTACCTCCACGACTCGTGAGACAGATAATAGCAGTCTATTCCTCGTTCATGACAAAGTTCAGCTTCTTTTAAGCACGATAGACGTGCCACGACTCGTGAGACCATGCTATCGACTCAAACTAGCTTCCTCACTTTGCCATGGATGGAAGGCATGGACGAACTCCTAGAGTCCAAGCCCATTTATGAGGGTCTAATATTTTAAACTTTGGTCCAACCAAGTGAGAGTTGAAATGACCGAGATCCCATACATACATACATAATGCATAATAAAGGTTTGCATCCCATAGAAATAGTATGATAAATAAACCATTCATTCACCACAAGAGCCACATGCAAAATTAAAGCCTAGCACGCCCCTGCTGGATGATCACAAGCCCAAATCCTATGCGACCCACTGAGCCCATAGTGGATCTATGGTCAATCTAGGGTTGGTCCTATACTATTACATTTAATAATAGCAACCCAATCAACATGCTGATGGGCCTTGGTCTCTTTCTCCTTCAAGTCTCCATGGAACGCCTTGGATTCATCATTCTGGGCTCTCCATTTGGGCCATCCTTCATCTCCACCGATAAAATAAAGTAATTCCTCACCCCTATACTACTCTCATTACATATTTAAAAAGAAACCCCAGCGAAAACCCGGGGGGAGTACAACAGGATGGAGATAGAATGTCTTATTATTCCAAGGCAACTAGAAAAAGAGAAGGAGAAAATAAAAGAGGCACACAGGCCCAACATAAATTTAAACCATACATCCGGTCTAGGGCTTGTGATCATCCGTTCTCAATCAACGCACATAATTACATGATATCCAATCACATAAACACATATACATAATCCATGATATCCAATCACATCATCCATAATAAAATGAGAGAATGAGTCATGTATGTAATTTGGCATAATATTGGTAATCCCCTTTCTTGTTTAGGAAAACCTTTCCTCATTATTTGAAAGTGAATAAAACGTTGGGATTCCAAATCCAATATAACAACATTCCAAATAATGTTCTCAAGAAAACATGCAAAATAAATAAAGCTAATTTTTCAGAAATTATCTAAAAAATTAAAGAACAAGAAAAACATAAACCAATGAGCGGCAGCTGCCTCGGCAGGCGCACGCAGGCAAGCAGGCCTGGCCTGCCGCCCATGCACGTGCAGGCCCCTGCCTGCACGCGCGCGTGCCTGGCCGTGTTGTGTCGCGTGCGCTGGCGGGGCAGCCGTGCGCAGGCTTCTGTGCCTGTGCGCCGCCCTGCCGTGCCGCCTGCGCGCGCATCCTGCACGCGGTCTGCGCGCACATGCGCATCGGGCGCGCCTGGCGGTGCTGCCTTATGCGTGCGTGCGTGCGCGGCCTGCCTGGACGCGCATCGGCCGCGCAAGCGCCCGTGACTCATGGGCTCCCATGCCTGCTTGCGCCCGCGCTCGGCCATGTGTTGGCCTGCGCGTCCGGCAGCACGCACAGCAGCCGCAAACCCGCGCGCGCTGTGCGTGCCTGGCGGGGTTGCCGCGCTCAGGCTCCCTTTCCTGCGCCCGCGCCTAGCCGTGCGCACTGCACACGCGGTCAGTCGCCGGTTGCCGCTTGATGCGTTTTTCATCCCGTTTTTATTTTCTGCACCGTTTTCCAAGAAAACCAAGAAACCCAATAATGCCAAGAACTCATACATAATTAAACGACATGAAAACGACATGCTTGATAATCAAAAAAATCAAGAAACACATATATCATGCTATTCACGTTTTCATGCTTAAAACACATGTAAAACCCTAGGCCTATACACCGAACC
Organism: Sesamum alatum; assembly: GCA_034509735.1. Classification (NCBI taxonomy): domain Eukaryota; kingdom Viridiplantae; phylum Streptophyta; class Magnoliopsida; order Lamiales; family Pedaliaceae; genus Sesamum; species Sesamum alatum. The sequence goes on from JACGWO010000005.1 coordinate 6,848,826, forward strand.
GGGCTCTGATACCTCTGAAAGCCTGGTCAAGGTGTGTGGATCATCCCGGGAGTAACGCGAATGCGGAAGCACGATATAATAAAATTGTAATAATTTAAAACATGCCATAAACAAGAATTAAATATAAACGTTCAAGGGGTGTTCCTTGAATCTCTCGGGCATTCGGTGTATCTCATGAATGAAACTAGTAAAGAAATTCATGGAGGCCATAGGGTTTAAAAGACGGAATCAACAAAATCGAAAAACCTACCCGGTTGTCATTTTGTCTTCGAACCGCTACTCGCGTTGTTCCCCATTTTGCTCCAAGATCTCGTGTTGAGACCCTCTAATTCATACACGCAATCCGCCCACACATCTTGATCCTCGTGCTAGCGAAAAACCATGTGTATTTTATTTGGAGAGGACGGATTGATCAAACACTATCAATTAACGAGATCAATCCTCCTTTAGTTCAATTGTATGGAACAAAAGAACAAAAGAGAGTATCTTGGGAAAGGCGGAGAGGAGTGGCCGAGAGAAAGGAACGGCGGTGATGGGGTGTGTGTGTATGTGTTTTGAATTTCATCATCTCCTTCCAAAGTGAAGAGTTAGGCATATATATAGAGGACGAATCCTATTCCTCTTCTAATTCCCACTCTTTGGATCCTAGTCAAAGCTAGCTATTCTGGTCAAACCAATCCTAGCCATCCATCTTCCCTCTTTAATCTCAACGACTCATTAATTTAATGGAATATTTAAATCTAATTTTAAATAATCCAAAGGGCAAGAAATAAATAAAATAAATATTAATATTAATTTTAAGCCCTATAAATTAAATTTTAATAAATCTAATTTATTAGATAAATTCCTTTCATTTAATAAAAGGAATTAATTTTCCCAAGATAAGAAAGATCCGATTAAATCTAATTTAATCGTTCCATCTCTCTCCAAATATGTAATTCTAAATTAAATATGTTATGTGTGCGGATTGTGTGTGACTCTTTAGGTTTACCTTCAGCTAGACTTGGTCGGATTCCTGGAATCCGTCCGTCACCATGGGTGGCCGTCTAGCAACGGTCCATGGCACTAGAGACTAGGTGAATGTGCGTGGGGGTGAACATTTAGGATCTACAGTACATCTATCCTTCTGTCTACAGTCTCACTACTTAGGGTCTAGGGCACGGATATGTAGGTATCCATCTTGGACCTAAGTGTCGGGTTGTCCTACACTAAATGCCGCAGGGAATCCTTCCCTTCTGTTCAGTTACTGTGGCACAGATTTTAGGGACAAGACTCAGAGTATAGTGAGACGCTACTGTCAACGCTCTTGACAGGAGACAAATCCTTTCTTGGAAACTACTGTCACGTTACACATCATGGCTGCACTAGATATGGCTTATCACTGCTCAGCAACTGTGTTTTGGTAATCTCTCACCATTCCTAAGGTACAGACACGGTGTACATGTAAACTCAGTAATTCCTCAAGTCAAAGGATTGACCTGCACCGTTGGAACCGGGAACTCATGTCATACCTATCCGACCCTACTCAAGGTCCTCCGTAAGACGATTCCCGCGAGTCACCTCAGTCAGCTGCTTCCTAGCAAGCTGACCCACTAACACTGCATAGACGACCTTCATCACTCGTTGATGAAACACGACATCAGATTCTTAGTGCAAGCCTCAAGTGGATTCTCGATACCTATTTCCCGAGATTCCTTGACTTAGAGATTTTCAGACTGATTCGGCAAAATTGGTTTCATGAACCTACCTCCAAGCGTACTTCCAGTCCCCAGAATGTGATCTCAGTCTGTGGGCTTTGTTTGTGTAGTGAACAGTTATAAAGCAGTAAAAGTGAACACAGACAAAGTATGAGTCAGATGAACATCACTTTCTTATTCATCAAGGTTTATTAAAACTTTGAAATTGTTCAGACATAGGTTACAATTCACCTAATAAGATTGGCTTCATGGTCACCTATTCTAACAATGGCCACCCATGGTGATGGGCGAATTTCGATCATGGGATGATTGGGGATTCGGCCAAGTCTAGCTGAGGTGAACCTAAAGAGTCACACACAATTAACTGAAAGTGAAAGAATTAGTTTGGAATTAATCCTAGGAGATAAGATAATTTAATTAGATTAAATTGGCTCTTTTTTGGAGTATCGATTCTTTGAGAATTAGTGGGCTTAAGTGTTTTATTAGATTCATACTTAAAGCCCATTAGTACTTTTGGACTATTTAAGTTAGACTTGAAAGTCCATTCTATAAAGCCCATCAAGATGGATGGACAAGATTCAATCTTGCGGCTTGATGAGATGAAGGACTAGGATTAAGTTTGACTTAATCAAACCCCTTGGTGACTAGGATTTGACTAGGTCAAAGTCCTAATAGTCATCAAAGTGTGTCTCTTTTGAAGAGTTTGAGTAGGAGTAGGAATACTACTCTATAAATATACTCAAAATGCACACAACACATATAACTCACACACTCATCTCACTCTGTCTCGCCCCTTTCCCTCTCAGCCATCTCTCCCCTCTTCTCCACTTTCAAAAGCTTCTTGTTTTCTTGTCTTTGATACAAGAAAATATACGAACGATCAATCACGTTAAATGATAGCATTTGATCGATTGTTCTCTACTTTTTCTTTGATATCTTGCTAGCACGAGGGTATCAAGATTCTGGTGAATTGCATGGACGATTTGGAGGATCTCTACGTTGGGATCTAGGTAACAAATCTAGGAACAATGCGTGTAGCCGAACGAAGAAAGCTACAAGGATGAGTACAAATGTAATGATTCCGCTTCTTCGTTCCACCCTATGGCCTCCATGAATTTTGCATGTTTTATTCCATTCATCAGATACACCAAACGCCTGAGAGAATCAAGGGAACACCCCTTGATCATTTTTTTTATATTCCCTTTCAATTATGCATGTTCACATTCTTGATTTTTTTTAAACATCCCACGCTTCCCCATACACTCTCTCCCAAGCTGATCTGCTAATGTTACAAATGATCTATTAGGATTTTACAAAGATTCTTCTATGCATCCAGACCCACTCACACCCGAAAAGAGATATGCGGGGTAAGGCAGTTCAATGGAGAATATATATGTGTATTTGGAAAGGTTTAGGGACTCATCGCTAGTTATTTTCACCAACAAATTGCCAAGCCACTTTTGATTGAATACTTTTTATGAAAGATTTTTTGGAATGACTAAGAGCATGGAAGATGCAGCTAGTGGAGGAGCTCTAATCCATAATACCACAAAAGAAGCAAGACAATTAACTTTCACCATGGCTGAGAATCACAGGCAATTCGGAATTTGAATGGATAGAGCTGCAACCAAAGAAAATAAGGTAAGTACTACTAACTTGGAAGACAAAATTTCTGATCTCACTATTTTGGTGTGCCAATTGGTTGTAGGACAAATACGAGAAACAACGGTTTGTGGGATTTGCTCGATTCTTGGACATCCAATGGACGCATGCCCATCGTTACAATAAGGCATAATGCTGGAAGTGAATATAGTAGGGGATTTCCTGGCAACCTCAATGAAAATATGATTTCTACTCGAATTTCTACAATCCAGGATGGTGAGATCACCCTTTTCAACTATAGAAATCAAGGAAAACAACTGAGATACCAAGCACCATATTTGAATCGACCACACCGTGCACCTACACAAGCATCTCCTCAACCATTCAATTCAAGTATGAGTTAATTTAGAAGATATCGTTATAGACCTTGCTTCTAATAGTCATCAATTTCAATAGAAAACGAGGACAACTTGCAACAAAACAAAGCTTTACTTGGAAAGAAAAAAGGCACGCATAAAATTTTAGAAAAATCAGATCATTCAATTAGCCACTTCATTAGCAAGTTGGAATCTCTAGCATCAACAAAACTACCATCACAAACAATGGTGCGCTCCATAGAGAATATGAGTGCAACCATGGTAGGAGATGAAGATATTCAATTCGACCTTGTTGTGCCTAGAGAAGCTGAAAAGCCTGAGGAGAAAGGGGGGATGACCAACAAACTAAAAAAGTGATACATAATGTCACATACTTCATCTAATACTTGTGCTTTTCATTTTGACAAATTCAAAAGAATGAGATTTTGGAGACAGTTGAGAAGGTGGAGATCAACATTCCATTGCTGAACGCAATCAAACAAATCCCAAAACATGCAATATTCTTGAAGGACTTGTTTACCAACAAGAGAAAGTTGAAAGAAATTGCATCCATATTGGAACTGAAAGCCTTGGCCAACCACCCCAGGGATCTCTATTTGGGTGTAAGAGAGATATTATCTACTATTATTTCAAAAGAATTGTACAAAGAGCAACATGAACTAAACTTGGATGGGAAGGAAGACTTTAGAATATGCAAAGAGAAACAAAGAGGTTTCGTGATCTTATGGATTTGAAAAACCTATTTGAGGTTTGACAGAAGGTGTTATCTTATAGACCTTGCTTAAAGCTCATTCCATGTAAAGATGTGCTCTCATTGACTTGGCCTGTTTGAAGGTCTTCGTGTTTTTCCGCATGGTACAACAAGAATTAAAGTCTAAATACGATATTTTCACGGTGTAAAATTGCATGCCACCCCTCTGTGAAATAGAAAAATTGTTATAAAACTTACTTGTGTTAATTAAATAGTCAAAAAAGTACCCCTATAATCATAAACCCTGCAAAATAAAATCCCTCTTTATAAAAACGAATGGAAGGTTCCCTACACGCGCTAGAATTGCGAATGAAATAACATTTTGACCATTTCAAACTTCTGTCCTTTTTGAATAGATAAAATTGCCCCTGTCTTACTCAATTATACATATTTTACATATGAATAAAAAATAATATAAAATTTGTAGGATTATTTTAATCTTATTTGTAAGTTTAAAAAATAAAATACATGTTTTTAATTCTATATATTATTAGTTAAATTGTATTATAAATTTGTGTTGAATCTATTTTAAAATTATATTATTTATATAATGTACAGTAATTCATTTTTTTTTTATTTTCTAATATAATCATATTTAAACATAAAAACTTAATAATTCAATTAATTATTCATCTTCCCCAACGCTCCGCATAGGGTTTCAGGATGTAGGGTTCAAGGGACAGGCGACGGCGGTAGTTGGAGTTTCAGTGGTCGGGGGTCGGGAGGTGGGCAACGGCAATAGCTCGATGGGCGGGCGACCATGATGGCCAGGGTTTCAGGCGGCGAGGATCGAGGGGCAGGCGACGACAATGGCTAGGGTTTCAGAGGCAGGGATTGAAGGGCAGCTGACAATAATGGTTGAAGTTTCTGGTGGCCGGAGTTGCGAAGGGCAACGATGATTGCTGGGTTTCAAAGGTTGGGGGTTGAGGGCTGGCAGAGGTCGCGAGGTGGCGCCATGACGCGGTTTGGGAATCAGGGTATGGTGGTGGAGGTTTTATTTTTTATAAAATTTTATTTAATAAAATATATATATTTTTATATAATATATTTGTATTTAGGCCATTTATCTTTTGAAAAAATAAGATCTAATGATTGTGAATTATTTATCAGATCCTATAGATTTTATGCAATAAAGAGAGATCCAACGATTGTTAAAATAAGAAATGGTATACAATAAATAAGGCAATAAAAGTCAATTTATATAAAATGTAAGGCCATTAGATATGTTTAATGGATGGGGGCAAGTGAGTTGCATTAATGAAAACATAGGAGGATTTTTTGCTTATATTTTTAGCCGAGGGGGGTTTTAGCTAAATTTTTAAAATATGTGAACTTTTTACGTAATTATCCCTTTCCAAGGAGAATGATCACCGATTGAAATCATTTCTTGGTGATGATGAAGACACAACCACTATTGGCATTTCGTTGGCATCACCTCAACCGTTACCACTTTGAGAATGAGGCCCTCCATCGAGCATAACGATATTAACAATTGAGTTGGTTGGGAGCACCAAACAAATTTTTATTGCTTTAAAGAATTTCTCTGGGTTAAGTAAATATTTTTCTGCAGCCTTGCACTTGTAATGAAACAAGATCTGCTCTATTAAGCCTTTAATTCTGCTGACTGACTACCATAGCTGGAAGACTGTTAATTAGAATAGGGCGTGATCATCATATCCTTTGTTAGTTAAAAGCCTGTTTTGACTAATTTGTAAAAACAGAGTACTCATAGTAATACGGCGTGATCACATCTTATCTCACTGAGTAATTTGTCTAACGTCCTAACATAATTCTGGGTCCAATTAGGCATGATCACACTTTAAAAATAAGGAAAATAGTCTATAGGATGTCTATCGTCAGTCTTTCTTTTCTTAAAAAATAATGATTATTAGTTAATTGGGGTGTTGTTTGATTTTGACCGAGTCCAGCTCAAGCCCTCTCAGCGATTTCACTTTCTCTCCTGCAAATCCCTGCACCACCGAAGCACCATCGTCACCCTACTACTAGACGAGATTGGGTCAGTGCTAACATTTCAGGGACATTTTCTTTAGGATAAATTACATCTACCTCCCTTGAGATTTGGCGTAATTATAAATACCAACTCGTTGTTTGAAAAATTATAAATACCCTCCTGAGGTTTGTAATCGTCTAACAAATAACCCATTTCCATCCATTTTTATGGATGAACTGACCAAAATGCCCTTATGCATTTTATTAAATTTTTAGAAAAAATTTATTTTTTTTGGACTACAATGCACAGGGAGAGGTTCTTGAAGATTTTTATACAGAGGAGTTATAATGCAATTTGCTTCGGCTGATTTTTTTGCAATTTAACTAGTAAATCAAGGGCAAAATGGTCAATTTCAGGCCTTTGGTTGAAAATTACAAACCTCAAGGGGGTATTTGTAATTTTTCAAACAATAAGGGGGTATTTGTAATTATGCCAAACCTCAAGGGAGGTAAATGTTTTGAACTTTTTATTTTTGTACTTCGAACACAGGCACCTAATCTTCTCTCTCTGTCCATACAATATGTCCACGCTGAAACTTGGCCCATTCTATGAAAGTCTTAATACCATCTTCAAACTCCGGCGCAAGACCCGCCCTATTCCGGAGGTTCTTCACATACACTCATCTCCTCAATAGTCTTAATATGATGATCACTACATCACATACATATGTATAATTATATTTCGACCTATAAATTAGTTATTACTTTTCACTAATAATACTTACAATTCAAACATAAAAATAAGAAAGTTATAATAATTAAACTGCATTTCAATTAACAAAAAGGTTCAAGTTATTACTTGGACAATCAACTCAACACATCAACGGTATAAAATGATGCAATTCTAGATGATCGAGTGTATATACACAAAAATCAGAGAGAGATTGAGAATGTGTATGGTTTATTAGACGAAAAGAAATGAAATGAAAACAATATGCAACATATATATATATATATATACAATTATTTGCAGAGGCTTTTAGAACTGCTTTTGGAGCTACAAAAATAATCATTAAAATATAGTCATTAGACTGAAATAATATTGGTACGCCTTTGTAGCTAATATTTATTTTCGTAGAATAGCCTTACCTATTGCACCGAATTTTGGAACGGCTGCATGGTATTACAAATCAATAATGGTATTTTACACGAACCATTGAGCGGAGATTCTCATATCTTTTAAATTAGTATTTATGCCCACTAATTTGCATGTACCACTCACACTCGTACGTAGATTTTTCCGAGGGAACTAAGAAGATTTTTTCTAAAATAAGAATAAATTTGAAATAAATTTATACATATGTATGTACATATATGTATTTTTATGTCTATGTTATGTCCTTTTGTAAGTAAACATGCAAACTAAGAATACCCAAGGTAGAATTTTTAATATTGAATAAATATGACTATTATAAATAGTTTTGAGTACATATTTTTTTTCATCATAATTATAGAACAAATTAAATTATAATTTAGTCATGTATCAAAAGAAAAAAATATTCCTTAAAGAATTTTTATGAAAAGTATTTCTATTTTCATCACTAAATTTGTTTACATATAATATTAATAAATGTTGTTATTGTTGTAACTTACAACCAATAGCTAGTCTCCAAGCCTCGATCCTTTATAGGCTTTGAAAAATAGCTTGGACTTAATTTTCCTTCGCAATGATCCCATCCTTGCTCTCTCATTGTTCGTACGTTGTAACTTAGATCTCATTTATACAATTTATCTTTATCGAAAATATATATCTATATATATATATATATATATATAGCAAAACGATAGTTGACCACAATTAAGATAATTTTGACTCAATTCTTAATTCTTAGAATTTTGAATTTTTTAATTGTCAAGAAAAAATATCATTGGTTAGAAGATCTCATCTATTTTAAATTTATATTTATGCAAAAAAAAGAAAATCCTATATTCAATATTAGTGTTTATCTATACAAGATTCCACCTTCACAAGTAGGATACTCATCCAATTCATATATATCTTAAACAAATTCAAAATTAGAATTAAATATCCATCCAAAAAAATTATGCATCTTATCAGCAATTCTTAATTTTTATTTTAATCATATACTTCTCATTCATGCACCAAACTTATATAATTCTCCTGCTATATGCAGTAAATTTTTAATTTAATCAGCTAAAATCGTTATTTTTAAATTGAGATCTTCCATTATCATGTTTGTTAATTAGATATTTTTTTTATATTTACTATCACTGATAAAGTTAGTTTTTCAATTTCATTCAAATTGATGTTTTTTTTTTTTTTTTTTTTTTTTGTTTTGGTTCTTTCTCAGTTTTAATCACTAATGTCACTTAGGATTAAAAACTTAAATACCACCAATATATTACTTTTTAAATGGGTAAAATTCTTTATGTCCGTTGAGTTATGATCTAAGGCAAAATGGCCATTACATAAAAAGATAATACAAAAAATAAATAACAAAATTACTAAAGAAAATTTTGAATGATTTTCAATTAATATATTTTGTCTTTTGAACCATTTAATTTTTTATTTTTTTGACATTGTAGTATTATGTTTGATAATATTATTTTATTAATTTATTATTTTCTACTCACGTTATCTATTAATATTTATAAGATAACCGATTACTAAGTAATTTATTATATTTCATGTAAAATACAAAATGCATGGCAACCTCACAAAAATCCAATCTGCATTTTAGTTTTTGAAGATTTGTAATATAAAATTAAAATTTTGAATATAAATTTAGGTTTTTCAATCAAATTTTAATTTCTCAATTAAATGCAAAAGTATTTTGACTAAAAAAAATATTTAAGTCCTATATCTTTGTTATATATATTTTGTTATTTTCTACTCACTTTATCTATTAATATTTATAAGACAACTCATTTCTTTGTAATTAATTATATTACAAGTAACCTACAAAATGCATTGCAAAATCACAAAATTCAATATATATGCATTATAATTTTTCTAAATATGTAATATAAAATTTAAACTTTTGAATCTAAATTTAAGCTTTTGCAATCAAACTTTACTGTCTCGATTAAATGCAACAATATCTTTGATGAAGAACAAATATTTATGTCCTATCTATGTATATATAGCAAAACGATAGTTGACCATAATTAAGCTAATTTTGACTCAATTCTCAATTCTTAGAATTTTTGAGTTTTTTAATTGTCAAGGAAAAATCTCATTGGTTAGAAGATCTCATCTTGTAAATTTAAATTAAATTTGTATCTATGTAAAAAAAAAAATCCTATATTCAAAATTAGTGTTTATCTATACTAGATTCCACCTTCACAATTAGGATACTCATCCAATCCATATATATTTTAAACAAATTCAAAATTTGAATTAAATATCCATCCAAAAAAAAATATGTATCTTATCAGCAATTATTATTTTTTATTTTAATCATATACTTTTCATTTATACACCAAACTTATAAAAATCTCCTACTATATGCAGTAAATTTTTGATTTAGGGAGTGATTTAATTTACTCTTATTTATAAAAAAATATATAATTAATTCCATTATTATTACATGAATATTATTAAAATAAATAAATAAACCTATATAGACGAAACTCAATAAAAAATTATCATATGTTGTGTTTGGATTTATAGTGATGAAGGTGTAAATCTTAAATTCTTAATAATAATTTTTTTGTATTTATTTGGATAATTTCATATTACAAAGAATTTCGAAGCTTATATTAACTATATTTTATGGAGCCATTACAATTATAATTTTCAAATATTTCTTTACACTGGGTTATTTTAAATTTTTTTTAGTTCTTCTTCATAATTATTTTGTCTTTTTTTGTGTTTTACATGTATTTCGAGATAGTATATTTTTCATTAATGTAGAAGACAACTTGATATAGTAGTGTTGGCTTCTTTTCCTGATGCATTACCAAATAATTTTTCTATCTTTTTCATTTTTGCTGCCCAATTTCAAGTCTCTAATGTATTTTCCTATGTGTTTTGATTAATCTTATTTTGATGTTTTGTTTTGTGAATCTACCGGGAAGTATTCTTCTTTACTTCTTAAAAGTTTTATGATTTTATAAGTTTTGTATTTGTTATTACTAATTCCGAAGTATTTACTTGAACTTTTTTTAATTTTATTTTGCAGTTATCTTTTAGCCTTCATATTCCATTATTTGCTTTTGTTTGTTTCATCGATTAGTGATTTTTATTTAAATATTTACATTTAGCTATAATAATTCATTCGTATTATTTCAATTAAATAATCATGATTTCTTACTTATTCACTATTGAATATATAATTTTATCTAATAATAATTCATAAACATCTACTCTTTTTCGCAATTACTATCAGAAAAATCAATTAAAAATTTTCATTTGTTGCCTTCTTTTCCAATGTGGAATTCGGACCTGAATTTTTCGCTTAAATTAGTTTGTATGTTTTTATTTGTACTAAAGTTCTTCAAAGTTTTAAGTTATCCAGCAATATTTTGTTCATTAATTTTCACGTTTATTTATTTAAAACTCTTATTGAATGATATGTATAGACATAGAAATTTTGTGATATTTTCTCCACCAATTTTCTTCACCCATGTTAGTATTCAACAATGTTTATAATAACTCCTATTAATTTTTCATTCCAAGATATCTCTTATTTTCTTATCATAAACTACATATATTTACATATACATATATACATTTATATTCTCAATGAATTATTAATTCATAATTTCAAAATTATCTTAATTATGCTTTATACATTTTTATTGTTTTTTCTCTTCAACTTGAATTTGATTTCATCCGGAGATATTTTTTATTTGGATAACTCTACCTTTATTTAATGACAAGGGAGAATTTATTTATTCATCTTCATTTCATTGTTGTGTGCTTAAAAGTTTTCAATTTCGTTTTACTTTTATTTCTTGCCATTAGTTTTGCCGTTTCTTTTCCTATATGCTTTATTACTTAAACATATTTACTTGAACAAAGCTCAGTATTTCTTAATGTATTATTTTAGTAGAAATTTGTTAATTATATCATAGAAGAGATATGATAGTATATATCTTTTATAAAATATATTTAAATATTAATACTTTTACTTTACTAAAACTATATTAATTGAATATAGAAATATATATTGTGTTTGAAACTTATACAATTTCCTTAATATCTAAAAAATATGATAATAATCTATGATCATTTTCAAAATATTCAATTTATAAATTTAGTGACGAATTCAATATTGAATTTGTACTACAACTACTATGTAGAGAAAAACAATCATTAAAATATGACACAATTTTGTATAATTCAAAATTTCTGAAAATATAAAATTTATAAGTTTTCGTGCATAGCACGGGGTTCATGCTAGTATATTATTATTTAAAATCAAAAGAATTGAAACATCCCCCGATCTATTGGATTTAGTTATTGGCAAATATATATATATATATATAAAGTTACGGCATTCATCAATGATGTCATATGCATCTCGACATGTTATATATATGCTTCTTATTTATATTTGTAATTGAAAAGCATCTTATCTCATGTTTGGGCAATATTTATACTTTTGTATTAATATGTTCTTCTATATTTATAAAAGAATAATTGAAATAAAAAAAAAATATTTAAACTAATTAACAATTTATAAGTGGTTATCCTCACCTCTCTGAATGTGCCACAAGCATGATCCCAATATTAATATAGAAAGGTTAATGCTCACTATTTATTTATCGGAGTAAGGTCGTTCATGATTTAGTTTTACTTTGGCCCTTCTATTTCAAGATACTAGAAACTGTAGCACGTAATACTTGCGCACATAATTTTTAATAAAATTTTTATTTTATTGAATCTCAAAACTTATTCTACCATCTTAAAATTTATCATTGCCTTACAACGTCATGTAAAAAATTTGTTTGATAACTTTTTCTAATGCATTAATTATTAATACAGTGTTGTACTTAAATTACATTAAAAATTGAAACTTTATAGAATATTTGTTATATTGACAATTACGATTATAATTATAAACAACATAAATACTAATATGTTATTTTTATTTCAATTAACAATAAACTTAAACAAAATGAGAGTAAATTAATTTTTGAGTACATATAATTAGTTGCATGAAATTAATTTTTCAAATGAACTTAATTCAATAGAGTTGGGAAGTTGAAGGGCATTTTTGGTATTATAATAATTTTTTGTTGTGGTATAAAAACTTTTACTTTGTGTTTATAAAATCCCTTCTCTTTATAATAGTATAGATTAAGAGTTTATAAGAGTGAGATACAGTAAAGCAAAAGCAAAAGCAATTTAAAATTTGAGAAGAAACAAAACAATCACAAAAAAATATACATATTTGATGATTGTAGGCAAGATGTTAAGTGAAAATTATTAGGGTAAATTACATCTACCTCCCCTGAGGTTTGGAATAATTACAAATATTTTCTCGTTGTTTGAAAAAATTACAAATATACTCCCCCCGAGATTTGTAACCATCTAACAAATAACTCATTTCCATTAATATTTATGGGTGAACTGACCAAAATGTCCTTATTCACTGAATTATTTTTATTTAATTCTTAAAAAAGTTTTGGACTACAATGTGCAGGGAGAGGTTTCTTAAATTTTTTACAGAAAGGAGCAATAATACAATTTTCCTTGGCCAATTTTTCTACAATTTCAATAAAAAATTCAAAGGCAAAATGGTCAATTTTAGGCCTTTGGTTAAAAAATTACAAACCTTAGGGGGTATTTGTAATTTTTCAAACAATAAGGAAATATTTGTAATTATGCCAAACTTCAGAAGAGGTAGATGTAATTTACCCAAATTATTAAGTTAACTATTAGCTTCCACTGTAAAATTATGTAAAATTGTCCAATCATTTTGCTATTTACATCTTCATTCAAGTTATTGCTAGATACATTTTTTAGAATAAATTATGGATGTAAAAATCTATTGTAGTGTGAGATGCATGGACTAATAGAGAAAATTGTCGTATGATTCAACAAGAATGTATTTTTGCTTCGTCTGAAAGAATATTGTTAAATAACTATGAGTCATTTATGTTTTCCATCACAAAAATTTTACGACGGATTCTCTTGGGATTTTAATAGGGCATTCCTCACATCGGTCATAATTCTAATTTGTGATGATTTTTGTGATTTTTCGTCACAACAGTTCATTGCAACTAAATGATTTTTTTATTTTTTTTTGGTAGTGTCATGTTTTCAGTTAAGTCATTACTGAAGTAATTTTTTTCAAAATAAATTTTAAATGTTGGAAACTCAGAGTGAACCGCATGGACTAGAAAGGAAGAAAATTTGCCTGAATGTTTCAGATATAAGTTTTTTTGTTTTTTCTTCATCTAATAATTAACAATAGGGGTGGCAAGATGGGTTAGGACCCATGGGTTCAACCCAACCCAACTAGTTTTGGGTTGGGTTGGGTTGGTTATATTTTAAAATGGGTTGGGTTGGGTTAGAATTAAATAAAATTAAATATTAGATGGGTTGGATATGGGTTGAATATGAGCCTGGTGTGGGTTGAACATCGGCCCAATGTGGGTGTTAATGGGTTCAACCTATAAAATTTAAAAAAAAAAAAAGAAAAACTCAGTTGGCTTCACGGGTACACACCTCAAAACTCTCACTTTCTCCTTCACCAAACACACACACACACAGACTTTCCTCCTTCACCAAACACACACACACAGACACACACATACACACACACACATACACGCGTTTCTCTGTTTTCTCGCCTGGAAGAAGTATCTGAATGCCGCTGCCTCTTTGACTCTTGTATGCAAATTTCTGGTTTCTATTTTTTTTCCTTTTTCGAGTTTTGATTAAAGTTTGATCTGGGTTCTTTTCTTCTGCTTGCAATTCTTATTTTGCTTGAGTGGGTGTAATTAAGAAAAATCCATTTGCTAATTGAGGGTGTAGTACAGGTACAAGATGAGTAGTTGAAATGAATATGGAATAGGAATTAATTGGGTAGTCATGTACTTGGCTACTATAGCAATCGTGCACACAATCCATAGAACCATGAGAAAATAGGAGAAGAGAGATTACCAGAGAGAGAGAGAGGGGTGTGTGTGTCAGTGTGTGTGTGTGTTGAGATTGATGGAGAAGGATGAAGGTATATTATTCCAGTCCCCAACACTGAAACAACAAATTGCTGCTGCCCTTGAGGGTTGTGTGTTATTATTATTATTATTATTGTTATTGTTATTATTATTATTATTTTGATTTTAGTTTGTTTAAAGCTTTCACTTTTGGTGGATTCTTGATTCCCAACATGTTGAAGCATCTTTTTTAATCGTTTGTTCTTGATTCTCAACTTGTGTTAACATCTATGGTTTCTTCTAGTAATGAATGATCTTTCATTCTTAATTATTCTATTAGAACTTATAAACTAAGTTTGTTCTTTATTATGGTTTATAGGAGGATAAAAATGGCGAATGATTACTTTGTAAGCGAGGATAGTTCTTCAGTTGGATCAAAGAGTTCTGTAAAACATACTTCTGTTGTATGGAAAATGTTCGACAAATTTATTGAAGATGGGAAACAAAAAGCAAAGTGCAAAAGATGTGGACAAATTTATGTTAGTGGTCAATGTGGAACAACTAATTTAAAGCGACATATGAGGGATAGTTGTCCACTTCGTGATAAAGGTGAAAGTGAGTTCCGAAATGAAGAATTTGATCAACATGTGTTTAGAGATAAGGTAGCAAGTGAAATGATTAGGCATAATTATCCCTTTAAGTTTGTTGAACATGAGGGAATCAGAGATGTTTTTTCTTACTTGAATCCTGAAGTTGTGCATGTATCACGAAATACAGCAAAAGAAGATGTTCTGAAAAATCTACCAAGTTGAAAAGAAAAAACTAAAAGGAGCATTGGCATCTATCACTAGTAGAATATGTTTGACATCTGATTTGTGGACCTCACTTGTATCTAATGGTTATATGACAATTACTACACACTATGTTGACAATGATTGGATGCTACAAAAGAGAGTGCTTGTGTTCCGACATCTTCCCCTCCACATGATAGCCAAAATGTTGGTGAGAAATTGATTAACTTCTTACAAGAATGGGGGATAGAGAGGAAAGTTTTTACATTAACCTTGGATAATGCAAGGTATAATATGGTGTGGTTGATTTACTGCAAAATCATCTCTCTTTGATGAATTCATTACTGTGTAATGGTGAATTCTTACATGTAAGATGTGGAGCTCATATTCTGAATCTGATTGTACAAGCTGGTTTAAAAACCATAGATACATGTGTGGAGAAGATTCGTGATAGTGTCAAGTATGTAAGAGGTTCAGAAATGAGAAGCATGAAATTTGCAGATTGTGTCAAGCAATTGGGTCTTAAAACAAGCAAAAAGCTAAAACAAGATATGCTAATTAGGTGGAATTCTAATTATTTGATGTTGGACAGTGTTGTTTTGTATTCACTAGCATTTTGTCAGTTAAAGCTTGTTATCCCAACTATAAGTGGTGCCCATCACTTGAAGAATGGAATCGAGTGGAGAAAATTATGAAGTTTCTGAGACCATTCTATGAGATGACAGCTTTTCTCTGGACATCGATATCCCACATCAAATCTATATTTTCGCAATGTTTGGCGAATCCAAATGCTTCTTCAAGAGAAAATGGTAAGTACGGATCTTGCTATAAGTAGAATGGCAAGCGACATGAAACCAAAGTTTGACAAATATTGGGAGTGTTATAGCACTGTATTGACATTTGCTATTGTTCTTGATCCTCGATATAAGCTTGAGTTTGTTGAATTTTGTTATAAAAAGCTTGACGTCTCTATATCATATGAGAAAGTTAACGACTTAAGGGAGCAAATGCGGGTGTTGTTTGAGGAGTACTTGCATGCAGTTCCTTCAAGATGTGAACAATCTTCAGTTGTTGACACTATTAGTGGGTGTGATGATGATATGGATATTATGATGGATGAAAGCATATTTTCTTATTTCAATTTTGTATCCTTTACTTTTTTATGCTAACAAATATCTAAATGTGTTCCACATCTTATAGGAGTTTGACTCTTATAGAAGTCAATGTGCCGATGCTAGGAGCCAATCCCAATTAGATTTATAGCTTGGTGAGACTTTAATTGATATGAAACAATTTCCTGATCTGGATGTGCTAGATTATTGGAGAGGAAGCAGTGCTAGATACCCTGAACCTGCTCTGATGGCTCGTGATGTTTTGAGTATTCCTATCATCACAGTTGCCTCTGAATCTGCATTTAGCCATGGAGGAAGAATTATTGGGAAGTTCCGCAGTTCAATTCTACCAACAAATGCAGAAGCAATTTTGTGTGGTCGCGATTGGCTTGAAGGTCCAAGTTTTTAATATTATTCTCTTTATTTTAAATTAATTAGTCATTTACTTTATATTCTTATATGATTTTGTCATTTCATATTACAGCTTATGATTCTGAAGATGATGAAGATGAAAATTGCCTCTCAACAAATATAGAGAATTTGGTTGCACAGCTTGGTGTTCATTGAAGATGAGCATTCAAAATTTATGAATTATTTTGATAAATGTAGTATTTTGTTAGATGCTTATTAGATTTTTTTACTTTATGATGTAGCAAATGAATCTTAAGGTACATGGTTATTAATCAGACATGATATGTAATACAAGTTTAGTCGTATTATATTACAAATTGGAACTATCTTTTTTTTAGTTAAGATATTGTCCTTTTCTCTTTTCATTGTGTGAAAATTTTAATCTTTTTAGTTAATTTAATAATATGGTTTATACTAATCCGTCCCAACCCATTTGCAACCCAACCCGTTTTGGACCCGTTCACTTGAACCCATATTGGACCCAACCCATATTAGACCTGACCCATATGGACCCGACCCAAATCCGACCCGAACGGCCCATTTGCCACCTCTAATTAACAACCATATGTCATAAGTATATATTAAATATTATGTGCAACAATTTTAGAGGTAAAATGGTAAATAAATGTTTAAACTTGATGGTGTTAATAGTCAGCTTCATTGCATGTTAACTCAAGACAATAAGTGATGATTTTTTAACATGTACGGAAGTATTACTATATTAATACAGGAAAGCAAAATACCCTAATTAATTGAAAACAAAAAGGAATTAAGAAAAAATTAAGAATAAATATATGCCTTTGCTCTCTCCTGCCTTCTAGTCAATTTTAGAATTTGAAAAAAGAAATGAAGGAAAAAATTAAAAGAAAAATATTAGACATGTAAATCAATGAAGTAATAAATTCTTGAGAGTGAAAATAGAAAAGGCCAAAATCAAATGATTGGTTGTGTAATTTTGAACACGTTGTGTAGGAATATAAATAAGATAAAATTATGTCATATGGTTATCAACTTAAATTTTACAATATGATTTATATTATATATGGTCATGGAGCTTAATTATGAAAATTTAGTATTTTCAAATTGATTGATGCATAACAAAATTATATGTTACTACGAACTATAAGTGAGGATGCATGTTGCCACAATGTCATTTTTGTCCTAATACTTTGATTTATTATTTTCTTTTTAAGGCGTGCGCTTGAAACAATGAGGTTTTTAGGCTCGCTCATTTGAAGCACGGTCGATTTGGTTGTTTCAGCTTTGTGGCGATGCTTGTTATGTACAATATTACATTTGGTTGAGTGCATTAAAATTTTCACCTGTGCATGAAACGACCATGTTTTGAGGCTCGTTGTTCTAAAGCACGGTCATTTTGGATGTTCCACCCTAGTGTCGATGCTTCATTCCTACAATAACATTTTATGTCCGGTTCCATGTACATACAAAATGACATCATTTTACTCTTTGGGTCCCTTGTGTCAGGGTTACTCTGGTGCAGTGCGTTGCTTTTTGTTCTATATTATGAAACGGTGCAGTTTGGTGCAGCTATAAAAGCATAGTTGGTGGTGGTTGTGCATCAGGTTTATGAATTTCAATTCGGTTGGTACTATTTCTACTTTTGCTTTAGTGGATTTACTCTCGGTTGATCTTCGACGGGGAAAGAGATTTGTGTGGGTGTGTTTGGTCTAAATTGAATAGGCATCGGTTGATTCGGTTCTAATGTGAAAAATTTTTGGTGTTTGCTTTGTTTGTTGTCATTGTATGTTGGGCATCGCCGTGGTTCCAAGGAATCTTGCCGCTAGACTTGGTTTTCACATGCGGTTGAAGGTTGCCTTGTATTCTTTTAGGTAAGAGTTGTTTGTAGGGATTCGTGTACGGCGATTATAGGTGTTGTATTGGTTGTGTTGTGTACTTGCTGATGGGGTGGGTTTTCATGTGCCCAGGGTGTGGTTGTCGTGAACTCCATGCTCTCTGGTGCCATGGCTAACGACAAAAGTGTTGATGTATTCAGTTTTCATGAGGCGTGTTTGTGTTTATTAGTCGTTTTCATGTCTTTGTTTACCCAAATTCACTTGTATAATACACAACTGAGAACTGATTTACAGAACCAAAAAAAGCAATGAATGTGGATCAAGCAGCGGGCATGAGACGTACATTAGAGCCATGTGAAATACAATGTATGTGTAGTCAACTGAAGCTGAATTTTATAATTGTATTGTAATATTGTAAGCCATCGTCACCAATTTAGTTGGTACTATCTCTACTTATGCGTTAGTGGTTTTACTATCAGTTTATCTTCAACGAAGAGAAAGATTGCCCATGGTGTGGTCTGTGTGGATGTGTTGTCCTCGGTTTACTTCCGTTGTTTTGCCTAGTGGATGGATTAGTGCAAGTGTACTTGGTGTAGATTGATAGGTATTTGTGGTTTGGGTCTCCTATGAAAAATATTGTGGCCTTTGCATCATTTGTCGTTGTGGATTGTTGTGCATCGCCATTGTGGTGAGGAATTCGTGTAGAGCCCCCGTGTTTATTGTATTTTTATTGTTGTTTGCCTACAGCTGTCTTTGGTTTTCATGCATGGTTAAATTTTGCCTTGTGATCTTTTAAGTGTGACTTGTTGTGAGGGATCAGAGTACGCTGGCAGGCAATGTTGTATTTTGGTTTTTTGTGTACTTGCAACCGAGCTGTGCTTTCATGCACCGGGGCTACACCACGGTCGTTGGTCCCATGGCTAATAGCAAAAGTCTTGATGTATTCGATTTTCACCCCGCTGGTTCTAAGTGAATGCTCATTTCAATAAGATCGAAAATTTCTTGTATTTTTCGGGCTGGTTGTTTCTAATGACTTGGCAAGCTCGTTCGCTATTGGTTGGTTGTTGTGTTGGGTATTCGGGCCCAATGTGTCTTTATCGATGTGTCATGACGTGTTGTATTGGATGATTTAGTTGATGTGGATGGGGTATTAGTGCGGCCCAAAATTTGGTCCGGTGATTTGAGTTTTTAATCATTATTCTTGCTAGCCTGCGTACCAAGCAACTATGTTCTGAGCATTCGTAGCTTGCTCCTGAGTTTGAAGAATTTGGTCCTGCTTTCACTTTTGTTGCATTCTTTTAGATTATTATTGTTGTGGGTGTTAGATAAAATTATTTTTTCTCGTGTTACTTAGAATTGGGGATGATGGATATTTTCGCAGCCGTGTGATGAAGAGGTTCATATACTGCGAGGTATGTTGTGGCGCTTTCAGATTTCGTATCTATTCGAGGCCAGTTGTGTGTCAAACTATGCTTTCACCGTTGGTAGTTTGGTCTGGCGTTGGCAATTTGGTTTGGCATCCATTTTTGTTATCGTCTCTGGGATTCTTTGTCAATGTGGTTGTTAGATAGAATTACCTTTTTTGTATTGCTTAGATATAATCGGTGTTTGTTGTTTGTGTCATGTTATACCTGACTTACTTGTATAATACACATTCCAAAATTGATTCACAAAATTGAGCAAAGCGATGAATGTGGAGCAAGCAACGGGGTGTGAGACGTGTGTTGGGGCCATGTGAAATACGATGTATGTTCGACCAACTGAACCTATATTTTCTAACATAATTAATATTATACTATTATATATTGTAAAATATATTATATATTGTATTATATGTTATATTTTATTTATTTATTAATAGTAACAATAATGATAAGATGTAAAGTACCAGATCGTGTCCCCAAAAAATACTTGCCATGCCATTGGCCACTTTCTTTCAACCATGCACTAATCATACAACGAGTGTATTGCATTACACTTAGGTCCTGTTTATTTTCTGAGAATGGAACATTATGCTCGGAATTAAATTCCAGGAAATTCGATCGCTGGAAATTTTATTCGAGTGCAGATGTTTGGATAAAACAAGGTATTTAAGAGGAAAATCAATAAAAGTCCTTACAAAATATTTTTTTTGCTACGTTTTGCAAAGGGATGAGAAACATATATAAAAAGTTACATTGTGGACATAATTAGTTTCCGAATTTCAAAACTCTATCTTCCTAAGAAAGATTTTAAAAAGATGGATGAGACTAAGAAATCCCGTGTAATAAGCTAGAACAAAAATTCATAAACAAATATTAATATTATAAATTCAATTCATTAATCATGAGGACAAAATTTCTAAGTTTAAGAAATAGAGTCAAATAAAGATATGATGAGGTGAGAAGAAAGGCTTAATAATACCAATAATAGTTTTATTGGCATATTCCCAAGGCAATACAAAAAAATCCCGTCATAATTTGAGGATTTTAGATTCCTATATATTCTATACATATTCCCAATCTTTGAAATTTTGTTTCCTTTCCCGTTTCCTAAAAACTATCTAACCAAATGGAAATATATGATAGTATGTCTCTTTTTCGAATTTTTGTTAATAATTCAAGTAACTTCGGTGTTGGAAGTGTTACACCCAAAAATCTATGGACTTTTTGAGTAAATATATATAATATTAAAAAAATATAATATAATATAAAAATACCTCTTTTTGCCTGCTCCACCACCCTACACGATTTTTCTAAGCATTGTGTCTGTGAACCAGTCTAGGGTGAACTTCTAGAAATTCTAGTATTAGGATATTATAAATGAATATTAGAAATGACTTGTGTTTGCTTCATCTACATTAGCTTTGAGTGAACCAAATGTTCGTACTTCACATCAGTTCAGTCAATTTTCTAAAACTGATTGCATCCACTCCGCCAGGTTTGCAGTTCATGCCACTTGTCAACGACCCGTTGGGGATTCCCCTACACACATTTGAAGCTTCCTTTTCCCATTGAATCTTGTTGAACCTTCGCACCCGACCCAAGACACCAGGGCGCTTACTATAGTTTGGTGAAAATGTATTGTAAATTTCGCTAAGGATGACCTTTCACGTGCTGGTAATATACACCAATGCTAGCATATGTTGGCGATGAGATCGTGAAACATTTCTATCTCACAACACATTTTTCTAGGACTTAGATTTCAATCATAGGTGGTAGCGACGTTCTTGGTTGGTTGTTGTGTTGGCCATTCGTGGTTGTCCTGTTTGTGCTGGTGTTTTGTGGTGTATTGCACTGGATGATGTAGTTGTTGTGGATGGCCTGTTGGTGCAGCACAGAGTTTGCTCAGGTGTTTTAGGTTTTTAATGATAATTTTTCCTTCCAGACTACGTATCAAGCGACTGTGTTTTGAGCGTTGATAGTTTGGTCCTACATTGGGAGCGACTGTGCATCGATTGCAGCGTCGATTAACCGATTTTTACGGCAGTGTGACTACAAGATGCATACTATTTTATTATTTATTAATTGGCGATGATATTAGGAAAAAAGTGTGGTTATTGATTACATTTTTGCTTATTTGTAATGGTACGCCATGATTTTCTGTTATCCAGAATTTGTTGCTCGATTTTTCTTCGCTATTTGCAATTTATTTGTTGTCCTTGCAATAGAGAGTTTGTTGTGTTTTTAGAGACAATGGGGTTCTAGTTTGCGCAGAAAAATAAATTATAAATATAAACACCCGCGGTATCAACAACAAACCCTAGACACACAAGCACATGCTACTGATGGATGGAAAACTTTATAGTACACATCAAGTGTGGCTACTGATTATTGTCTTCTTGGTGTTTTTGCATTAACTCATTCTAGTGTAGACCAAGTTGACATCCCAAAAAGAAAAATATAAAAATAATGTCTCCATAGTTTTTATTTAGTTATTTTTATTTATTGCATGTTTTTTGGGTAACATAGCATGTTGTAGTTGTTTCATTTTGATCTGTAAATTCATAAATTCAATGATGTGTTGTTTCTGGAATGATGTGTGCTTGGATAGAAATGGTAATTTGTTGTGGGTACACTTGTATTCTTTTAGGCACGTTTTAATGGTAAAAGGATGTGTTGTTTAAGTATCCACTCAGTATCCTACATGGTTGCTTATGGTTTATCAGTACGCATGTGAACGTATGTATTGCTAAGTGAATCGCAACAACAGGAGAAGTAGAGTAATGATATGAGAATTGAAGAAGTTTAACATCAAATTTCTGTCGTTCGTATTTTTTTAATTAATTAATCAACCTGTTTCAGTGCACGCAGATGTCACATACCGAAATAAAATTCCAAAACTAGGTGGATAATGTTTGGACTTCAACTTAAATAAGAAGACGTACTATTCTCGTGGTTGTAACTATTAGAATAGGTGACCGTGAAGCTAATCTAATTAGGCTAATGTAACCTATGTCTGAACAGTTTCAGTGTCCTAATAAATTGTAATGAATAAAAAAGTGATATTCATTTGGCTTAATACTTTATTTGTGTTCACTTACTGCTCTACATTAACTGTTCACTGCACAAGCAAAGCCCACAGACTGAAAACACATTCTGGGAAACTGGAACTACGCAATAGATGGTGGTTCATGAAATCAATTTCTCCGAATCGGTATGAAATACTCCAAGTCAAGGAATCTCGAGATAGGGTATCGAGAATCCATGTGAGACTTGCACTAAGCAATTGCAGTCGCGTTTCATCGATAAGTGACGAAGATCGTCCATGCAGTGTTAGTGGCTTAGCCAGCTAGGTGGCTGCTGACTAAGGTGACTCATGGGAACCGTCATATGGAAGACCTTGAGTAGGGTCAGTCGGTAGGACTTGTATTCCCGGTTCCAACAGTACAAATTGATCCTTAGACTTGAGGGATTACTGAGATCACCTACACATTGTTCCTGTATCTTAGATATGGCAAAAGGCTACCAAGTCGAGTAACTCGATTATCATAAGCCCTATCTAGTGCAATCAAGATGTGTAGTGTGACAGTAGGTCCTGAGAGAGGATCCATCTCCTGTCAGAAGGTTGACGGTAATATCTCACTTTACTCTGAGACTCGTCCCTGATAAATCTGTGGCCACAGTAACTAAAAATGGGTAGGATCCCTATGACGTTTAGTATGGACGAGGCAAGGCTTAAGTCAAGAATGGATACCTACAGATCCATGCCATAGACTCTAAGCAGTGAGATTGTAGATGGAAGGATAAATGTATTAAAGAGCCTAAATGTTCACACCATAAACATTCACCTAGTCTCTAGTGCCTGGACCGTTGCTAGACGGCCACCCATGGTGACGGACGAATTCCTGTCATGAGATGATTGGGAATTCGGCCAAATCTAGCTGAGGGTGAACCTAAAGAGTCACACATAATCCTCCCACAACAGGGTATTTAATTTAGAATTAAATTAGAGAGGTTGAGCAATTTACATTAGATTTAATCGGTTCCCTTTCCTTTCTTGGGATGTTGATTCCTTTAATTAGATTAAATGGAATTAACTAATAAATAAATTAGATTTATTAAAATAAATTAAGTGGGCTTAAAATAAATATTATTATTATTATTTATTTAAAAGCCCTATGGTTTCTTTAAATAGATTTAAATATTCCATAATTAAATCCATCAAATTGATGGACGGATGAGATTAAACAGAGAGATCAAGGGCCTAGATTAGTTCAACTAATCCAAGCATAATTTGACTAGGACTTTGACTAGGTCAAAATCCTAGTCAAACCACACTTCTAAAGTTGGAGTTTGAAGAGGAATAGGATTCCCCTTCTATAAATACTCTTAGGAAGAGATCTTAGGATGATGATCAACAAATGCACACACACACAAGGCACGGCCAACTCTCTTCCTCTCTCGTCCCATCCCCCCTTCTCCAAAGAAAGGTTTTGGTTCCTTGTATTCATACAAGTGAACTTAGGAGGATTGATCACGTTAACTAATAACGCTTGGTCGATCCATCCTCTCTAAAAATATACACTTGGTTTTTCGCTAGGACGAGGATCAAGATACGTGGGCGGATTGCATGTACGATTTAGAGGGTCTCTTGTTCGAGATCTTGGTGCAAAATGAAGAACAACGCGAGTAGCGGTTTGAAGACAAAACTACAACCGGGTAGGTTCCTTTTATTTGTCTTCGGATTTCTTACCCTATGGCCTCCATGATTTGCATGTTTTATTTATTCATGTGATACACCGAATGCCCAGGAGGGTTCAAGGGAACACCCTTGAACGTGTTATTTACAATTATGTACGAGCATGTTTTAAATTCATGTTTTTATTTTATATTGCGCTTCCGCATTAGCGCTCCTCCCGGGACAATCTACACGCAATCTATTTGCTTTCAGTGGTATCAGAGCCTGATTCGGTGTATAGGCCTAGGGCTTTATTCGTGTAAAAGCATGATTTGCATTGTTCTTGATTTATGTTTCAAGCATGTCGTTTTTCAAGAGATTTATTGTATTGGTCATACATGAAATCTTGGTGTTCTCGGTGTTTCTTGATTTTTGGGAAAACGCAGCAGAAAAATAAAACGAAGCAAGAAATGGAGCACGCGGCAGCCATAGGCTGACCGTGCGCGCAGCGTGCACGGCCAGGCGTGGGCGCGTACACAGGTGGAGAGGCGTGCGCCCGGCTAGCGCATCTGCCGCGCGCGATGGGCAGACGTGCGGCCAAATCAGGCCGCGCGCGCGCCTGGCGTTCGTGCACGATGCGCGTGCGCGTGCAGGCCGCCCGACAGGGCAGCGCGCACAGCAAGGGCAGCCAGGCGCGCGCCCTAGCCGGCGCGCTCAGCGTGCGCAAGCGGCAGGTAGGGCCTGCCGGCCTGTCTGTCCCGATAAGGTGCCACCAGCAGCGGCGGCCTTAGGCTGTTCCCGGTGGTGTTCTTATTTTTTTAGTTTTAGAATTAATTTTTAAAAAATAGCTTTTTTTATTTTGCATGTTTTCTTGAAGACAATATTTGGAAATATTTTATTTTGTTTGGTTTGGAACCTCAAAATTTCAATATTTTATGAATAATGAGGAAATGTTTTCCTAACAAGAAAAGGATTACCATTGTTACACCAAGTTTGAATGTAGACCTTGTTTTTAATTCTTTTATGAATTACTGATGATTGGATATCATGGATTATGTGATTGGATATCATGGATTATGTGCATTATTGATGATTGGATATCATGAATTATGTGCGTTGAATGAGAACGGAATCACAAGTCCTAGAACGAATGTATGGTTTTAATTTTATGTTGGGCCTGTGTGCCTCATTTATTTTTCCCTCTCTCTCTTTTCTGGTTGCCTTGGAATAATAAGGCTTTTTATCTCCCTCCAAATGTACTCCCCCCGGGTGTTCGCCAGGGTTTTTTTTTTTTAAATTGTAATAAGAGTAGTATAGTGGTGATGATGTATTTGATTTTCATGAAGAAGATGAAGCATGGCTCAGAAAGGAGAATCTAAGGAGTTCCATGGAGGCCCGGTGGAAAAGGAGGCAAGGCCCATCAGTGTGTTGATGGTTACTATCATTAAATGTAAAAGTATAGGACCAATCATAGATTGACCATAGATCCACTGCGGGCTCACTGGGTCGCATAGGATTCGAGCTTGTGATCATCCAATAGGGGCGTGCTAGGCTTTCATTTTGCATGTGGCTTTTATGATGGATGAATGGGTTATTTGTCGTATTACTGTTGTGGCATGCAAATGGTTTTTTAATGCATAATGGATGTATGTATGAATGTGCTATAATGAGATCTTGATCATCAAACTCTCACTTGGTTGGACAAAGTTGAATATTAGACCCTTAATAAATGGAGTAGCACTCTAGGAGTTCGTCCAAGCCTTCCATCCATGACAAAGTGAGGAAGCTAGTTTCAGTCGATAGCATGGTCTTACGAGTCGTGGCACGTCTATCGTGCTGAAAAGAAGTTGCATTTTATTGTGAACAAAGTGAATACACTCCTATTGCCTGTCTCACGAGTCGTGGGGGTAGCAGTGAGTGCTATGATTCGGTTGATTGGCTTGGGTCTAACGCCCGAATAATGTGATTCGCTTGGAGTCATCGGGATCATGTAAAAGGGTAAGGCAAGATATCTTGGGAATCTCGTAGGACGAGAATGGTATGGAATACCTCCCACAGGTTGTTTTTCATGCGAATCATAAAAACGGGGCATGGAAGATATCATTGTGGATCCCAAGCCCACTAGGAAAGGGTTTCCCAAAAATAACGTTTGAGAGTGTCGTGTTTTCGTAGAAATAGTGGGAGAATTAAATGACTGAAGTCCAAGTCTTTAATCTTTATTAAAACCTTTCTTTTTAATTATGCTGATTATATTCTACTTTTAAATGTAGATTTAAAACAATGTCTAAGAACCCATTATCAATCGTACTTGAGACAAACAAGTTTAATGGAACCAATTACAACGATTGGTTGCACAATCTGAGGATAGTCCTCGATTATGAGAACCAAGGCTATGTCATGGACAAGCCGTTTTCTCGGACTTTGCCGAAAGGATCCACGCCCCAAGAACGTGAGACGTTCGAGACTTGGCATTAGGATAACTGGAAAGTCCGTAGCATTATACTTGCATCTATGACCAATGAAATACAGAAGCAATATGAGAGGCTAGACGACTTTCCTTCCATAATGGCTCGCCTGAAGGATTGCTATGCAGTCCCGGACCGCCATACTAGGTATGTCGCAACGAATGTGTTCTTTGAAACTAAAATGACCAAAGGGTCCTCTGTACATGAGCATGGGGTCAAAATGCTTACCTTGGTGGAAAAGCTCGAAGACCTCAAAGTAGGGCTCGATAACGAGACGTACATTGATATGATCCTTCAGTCATTCCCACCTTCCTTCGACCAATTCATTGTTAACTACAACATGAATGTTCTTGAGAAGGGTACCCATGAGTAGATCAATATGTTGGTGCAATACGAGGCAACGACCAAAAAGTTTGCGCCATCGGTATTGTTTGGAGAGGCTTCAACATCCAAAATGAAAGGCAAGGGTGCTGGACGTTGGAAAAGGAGAAGGAAAAGGGAAAGACCGTCAAAGCCGCTGCCAACACTAAGAGTGTTCCCATTGCCAAGATGGGAAAAGGCAAAGGAAAAAGGAATGTTGACTCAAAGCAACAGTCGAGGGCAAGTGACAGATGTATTCATTGCCGTGAGAAAGGGTATTGGAAGAGGGATTGCCCCAAACTCCTCTCCATGCAAGGTATATTTGTGATTGAGGTTAATATGGTTACTAACTCTGCCTCTTAGGTATTAGATACCGGCTGTGGAGCTCACATTTGCAATGACTTGCAGGTGCTGAAAAGAAGGAGAAAGCTGAGTAGCGGCGAAATAGTTCTAAAGCTTGGCAATGGCAAAGCCATTTCTGCAGAAGCCATAGGATCCGCCACCTTAGTAGTTAGTGATCGTATTAGTATAGATTTAGAGCATGTTTATTATGTACCTAACATGATCAAAAACATCATTTCCATTCCATTGTTAGATAATAGTGGTTATGAGTTTTCGATCGATAAAAATTGCTTTTATTTGATGAAGAGTGGATTTGCTCATCTGCTTGGTACACGTAATAACGGTCTCTATATCTTAAAACAATTAAATTTTGTTATGAATGCTCAACACAAACGTAAAATAGATAATAGCGGGAACGCACAACTATGGCATGCAAGGCTAGGTCATATCTCTCAAGAAAGGATGAAGAAATTGGTAGACTCCTGCTTTAGAGGGAAAATGACCAAGAAGCCCTTTGTAGGACAAAGCAGGCTTGCCACGGGTCTATTGGACTTGGTCCATACAGACGTGTGTGGACCACTAAAGACGCAAGCCAGAGGTGGGTTCTCCTACTTCATAACCTTCACCGATGATCATTCACGATACGGTTATGTTTACCTGATGAGGTACAAGTTTGAAACTCTTGAGAGGTTTAAAGAATTCAGACTTGAAGTTGAGAACCAAATTTGGTGCAAAATTAAAGTCCTGCAGTCAGACCGAGGCGGCGAATACCTTAGTAATGAATTCCTCGATTATCTTAAAGAAAACGGTATAATCTCTGAATAGACATCTCCTGCGACACCGTAATTAAACGGCGTCTCTGAAAGGAGGAATTGAACCTTGTTAGACATGGTCCAATCCATGATGAGTTTTACTGAATTGCCCTTGTCTTTTGAGGGCTACGCCAATAGCTAAGTTGTTAAACTTAGCGCCGACCAGTGTGGTGACCCGAACACCATATGAGATATGGCACGACAAGCCTGCATCCTACAAATACTTGAAAGTGTGGGGTAGCCCTGCATACGTCAAGAGGATAGTGGAAGACAAGTTAGAATCAAGATATAGCTTGTGCAGGTTCATTGGATACCCTAAAGAAACTGCAAGTTATTATTTCTATGACCCCTCGGAACAAAAAGTATTTATTTCAAAGAATGCAGTGTTCTTGGAAAAAGATTTTCCAATGGGTGTCCAACGTGATTATCTGATCCTTGAGGAGTCAAGTGAGACGAATCAGTCATCAGTACCAGAAGCTACAGATACCTCACTTAGAGGTTTCAGGGTAAATGCCCAACGAGTTGAGCCACCTCGCGAGGATCAGCATGGCAGGCATGTCGAACAACCTCATGAAGAACCAACCACTGTACCTGAACCGCCAGCTCCTGTCATGTCTGTGCCCACAGTCACCACTGACGTTCCCGTCCTCTGTAGGTCAGCTAGAGTGCCTCGTCCTCCTGTGAGGTATGGCTTTCTAAGCATGACTAGTCAATTGGACAAAGATCCCAAGATATACGGGGACGCGATGTCTGACATCGACTCGAGAAAATGGCTTGAGGCCATGAAAGCCGAAATGGACTCCATGAACACAAACCAAGTATGGACACTTGAAGACCCACCCAAGGCGTTAAACCAGTTGGGTGTAAATGGGTCTATAAGCGTAAACATGGTATTGATGGAGAATTACCACCTTCAAAGCTAGGCTAGTGGCAAAAGGATACACTCCATGATCGGGGCTAAGTCCATTCGTATCCTGCTTGCCATAGTAGCATGGTATGACTATGAAATATGGCGGATGGAGTCATTGAGGAAGAGATCTACATGGATCAGCCGGAGGGATTGGAGAAGAGCAGAAGGTCTACCGTCTCCAAAAGTCCATATATGGCCTCAAACAAGCATCCTGTAGTTGGAACATTCGCTTTGATGAAGTCATACAAGGATATGATTTTATCAAAAATGAATCCGACCCTTGTGTATACAAAAAGGTCACTGGGAGCTCTGTAGTTTTCCTAGTGTTTTACGTGGACGACATTCTACTCATAGGGAATGATGTTAGAATGTTAAGTGACATAAAAAGCATGGTTATCCACGCAATTTTTCATGAAGGATTTGGGTGAAATCTCCTACATTCTAGGCATCTAGATAGTCAGGGACAGATCGAAGAGAATGTTAGGATTAACCCAAAACTCGTATGTGGAGAAAGTCCCAAAAAGTTTTCACATGGATAACTCCAAACGAGGTATCCTTCCCATGAGGCATGGGATCAAGTTATCCACGAAACAGTCTCCCAAGACTGATGAGTAACTAGAAAGGATGAAGAGCATCCCCTGTACTTCTACCGTAGGCAGCATCCAATACGTCGTCCACTACACAAGGCCTGACATTACTTACGCCTTAAGTGTAACAAGTAGATATCAGTCCTATGTAGGCGAGGCACATTGGAATGCGGTCAAGAACATCCTTAAGTACCTGAGGAGGACTAAGGAAATGTTCTTGGCTATGGCAATGGAGAGTTAATTCTGAAAGGTTTTAGTGATGCTAGCTTCTAGGCGGATGACGATGATGCCAAGTCTCAGTCGGGTTATGTATTCAGACTCAATGGTGGTGTGGTGGCATGGAAAAGTTCTAAGCAAGAAACCACAGCTGATTCCACCACACTTCAAAAGTTGGAGTTTGAAGAGGAATAAGATTCCCCTTCTATAAATACTCCTAGGAAGAGACTTTAGGATGATGATCAACAAATGAACACACACACACAAGGCAGGACCGACTCTCTCCCTCTTTCGTCCCATTCCCCCTTTTCCCAAGAAAGGTTTTGTTTCTTTGTTTTCATACAAGTGAACTTAGGAGGATTGACCACGTTAGCTAATAACGCTTGGTCGATCCGCCCTCTCTAAAAATATGCACATGGTTTTTTGCTAGCACGAGAATCAAGATATGTTGGCGGATTGCGTGTACGATTTAGAGGGTCTCTTGTTCGAGATCTTGGTGCAAAATGAGGAACAACGCGAAGGTTTAGTGTTGTGCCTTGTTGATTGCTTGGTGTATTTTTTGGATGGTTCACATTGGGAAATCAAATATAATGATAGAAGAATCCTAGCAACCACTTTGAACAGAAGAAGGGATAAATCGTTGTCTTCTGATGAAAATTTCGACGAAGATCCATGGTTGTAGTGTTTAGCATACGAGCAGAAAAATATAGAGCTTGGCTGCTGACGTTGGGCATAACACACTGTTGTCCTTATTGTTACGTGGCCCAGTTTCTAGCGGTTGTTTGCTTATTTATTTTTTCTTTATTATTAGTTAGTATATATATATATATATATAATTGAATTTTTTGTTGATCAGGGTTCATTGTTGTACCCCAATTGTGTCTAGTCGGCTACTTTTTGACAGTCCATTTTTGCGAAATTAATCGCCGCGATCAAAGAAGCATGATAACAATTTAGGAATGGAAGAACCGAATAATTTATTGTGGTCTCATGAAATTAGCAAGGAAGATTTGTGGTCATTGAAGTTTAGAAAGAAAACAAAATACAAGGCGTTGGTTTTGACACAAAATATTTTTGTTGTTGCTTGTGATTGAAGAAAATAATATTTTATGAGGTTAAATAATAATTTATTTTTCTTATAAAATATAATATAATATAATAAATAAAGATTTACTTATTATTTAGGTTACCCAAAATTCAGTGTTGTGCGTTGTTGTTGTGTAGTCGATTAACTTTTGACGGTCCGCATTGCAAAATCGAGTGTAGGGATAGAAGAAGTATGTAATCGTTTGTCAACATGAGGTCATTGAAAATTCGTGCTTGTAGTAGTTAGCAGAAGAGCAAAAAAACATGAAGCACCGTCGCTGGCGTCGAGCAAAATGCGCTAATGTCGTGGTTCTAATGCGTGCCAGTTTTGTGGTGTTTGTTCGTTTCTTTATATATTTATTATCATTAGTTATTATATATTTTTTTAATCATATTTTTTGTTAACCGAGGTTCACTGTTGTGCCCTGTTGGTGTTTGTCGGTACATATACTTTTTTATGGTCATGTTGCAAAATCAATTACGACGACCAAAGAAGTGTGATAATTTTTTGGGAACAAAAGAAGCAGAAATTTAATTTGGTCTCATGAAAATGACAAGAAAGATTTGTAGTCATAGAAGTCCAGAGAAGAATAAGATAATATAGAGCTCCGGTGCTGACGTCAAGCTTTTTTGTTACCATGTGTTTGGAGAAAATAATATCTAATAATATATAAAATAATAATATGTTTATGTAAAATTAATAATATAATATAATATACTAAAATATACAGAAATATAATATAATATAAACATAATATAATGTGTTGTGGAATGTGGACGTCAAATGTGTTGCTAAAATTAATGATGTAGCGGTTGGGGCCGTGTTGGTTTGTCTTCATTCTTTATGGATGGGTGTGTTCAACATGTAACCCGTTGATGAATTTGTTGCAGACAAGGACATGTGTGTTTTGCAAACGCTGGGTGTCTGTACTCGTGTCGTTCTTTTGATGTTTATTGCCATGGTGACTTGTGCTTTTTATTTTGATTTCTTTTCTAACTATATGTGTATTGCGTTTATTTGCATGACGAAATAATTCAGTCTGGTTTATAGTGTAAATATATGTAAGTTTTTATTGGTAAGCTTTGTATGGCCAACTATCTGCGTCTCATTCTTATGAATGATGTTACTTCATCCGTCTGAAATTGGAGTGTAAAGATTCATGTTGATGGTCATTTTCTCGGACTAGACATATTGTTCATAAGCGGTATCAAAGGATTTTTCTGGTGGATGGCCAAGTATATTTGTTTTTCTGTAATTTTCGTTGTGTGGTGTCTTTTGGATGTGTTTTTGGCATTGGAAACTCAAGTAATGACTATGTTGTTTGACAATGACAATGAATTCTATAGCAATTCTCTAAAAGTATTCAAAATCCATATTATAACAAAAGCAAGAGTTGTGAGAGTGGATGATAGATATCGAGTGGGAAATTATAAATATCAATGGGTTCTTAGTGCGAAAATAGCAATTGTGCATGTGGTGACATGATGTAATTCCTCAAAATTTTCTAGCGCCGACATTTACATTATTTGCTGATTTTTAGAATGTAGTGGGGACTAAGAATATGATTGGTTCGTTGTGTGCTTCTATTTCGGGATTTTGTTTTGAATACCTTTTGTTATGTTTGTTTTTATTCTATTTCTTTCTTCTAATGCATATTTGTTTAGATGTGCTAGTTGTTTGTGATTGAGAAAGTACCTTAAAGAATGATGATGGTGGAGGGGTGTATTGTTGTGGTGTAGGATTTGATTGTTATTGACAAAGAATGTGTTATTTCAGTGTATTTATGTATAGTTGTTAGTGGTGTCCTTATTATTAAGATGACGGTGCACGAGCGTTATATTTTGTAGTTGTAGTTGTTGTTTCTTTTGATTCTGTTTTGGACATGTGTGTCTTTTGTAAGCTTAAACCCTGTGTGCTTTCTTTGTGGAATAAATTGACAGTAGACAAGGGATCCACCATTGTTGCTGGTACAAGTCAATTTTCTATTATTCAAGTATAAAGAGTTGTTTCTACTTTTTATTGTAATTAATAATGAAATGATTGGTTAAAAGATATTTTCTCAATAAAATATGGTGCTCGTTGAGTAATAGTATCAAATTGTTAAGTCTGATTGGCCATTTGTATCGGTGGTGTTGTTGATGTTTGTTCAAGATTGTCGGTGAACCGACGGTCTTTACGAGCTTACACGGTTGATATGTTGCATGCAAGTGTCTCACAGAGCTTTAGGGTGTCTTCATATTTGGTTGTGGATCCTGATCTTGATTTCGGAGGGATTTGAGTCACTTGTTTGAATATATTCGTTATGTCTATTTATATCGTGATCTATGTAATTATTTTATTTTTAATTTTCTATTGCCCATTTTTTTAGGCATGATCAGATAAAATCGTTGTTGCTGGATGCTGCTCAGAATCACAATTGTATGTCGTGGAAGCTACAATGGAGCAAGAGCAAGGCAATAGAAATTGTGAAACTTGATACTACAATTCAAAATGAGAATGTGAGTATTTGCTTGTGTTTTGGTGGATTATTGACATGTTAGTGTGGATGCACTTTGTATTGAGATGTGAATTCTTTCATTTGAATTTAGTGTTGTTTGTGGAACAATCGAGAGTGTTTATAGTTAAAAGTGTTATCGTGTTTGTAATACGTTACAAGGTTTAGAGCTTTGGTACCCGCAAAAATTATTATTTTGAGGTAGGATTTTTTTATATGGCATGTGCGAATTGCAACTCATACACTACCACTAAATTGGAGTTGGAGTATGAATGCGTTCGGTGTTGCAAAATAACGTCTGCTAAACTAAGGTATGGTGTTGTGTGCTATATAGTAATTGGTTACATATGTTTGTCAATTTTAGTTGGAAAGACATTTTTGTTTACTTTTGGGTGCTATTTTGATTGGTTGTAATTGAGGGCTTGATAAAATTTATCAGCATTCGATTCCACAATTATGCCTATTGATGTCAGATGATACCGGTGAAGTTGATGTTCTTGCTTTTAGTGATGTTGTGGAGGAAATAATGGGTTTCAATGTAGTTCGTTGCATGGAAAAGTGTGACAAGGTGTGCTTGAGAGTTTATTGTTTTGCACATTTTCGATCTTGTCAAAGTCACGTTGTGTAAACATGTTTATGTAAATATATTTTATTATTATACGTTGGATTTGGCAGTTTCAGAAAGGAAAGCATTACGTTGCCGACGAAGTGAATACTATACTCAAGGGACTCCAGTTATTAGTTGATTTGAGAATGAGAAGTTACTCTTGAATTGGTCAGTTGCAAGTGCAATTTATGTTTAATGTTGTTGAGGATGGGTTTACCAGATGATCAAGATGTTGCCCAAGATGTACTTGGTTGTGGGGCGACGGTGAGGCTTGCTCAGGAATGAACGAGTAGTAAGTTGGTGTCACGCCTAAAAATAGGACCCCTATAGGCCCTATTCTCGGAACGAGACCTAACCAAAATCATCTCAACAATAGGTTCAACAAACTAATAACCCGATAACCAGAGCAATTACAAATCCTAACCATTTTGACCATCATTCCCAAGCACCTTGATCGCTTTCTTAGATCAGCTAGCTTGACTTGTCACGTTATCACTTGTATCTAAAAGAAGAAATTTAAAGTACGTAAGCAAAAGTTTAGTGAGGCCATGAGTGGGTTGCACATGGAAGAAAATAATCATATAAGAAAACTCGATGAAATTACTTAAAACATATCATATAAACTAGCATTAATAATGATCAAACCTGTGAAGACCGTATCAAGTGAAGACCGAAACACATGGTTACCACCTTATCTCTTCCAAAAGACTATTTACTACCTTATCCTCCATGTAGAGAGCGATCCTACGACCGCATTGATCTGGCCATGCCTAGGTACATGCCGGTGCCAATTACACGCCGACAACCTCCAGCCTGCCCGTTTAAGGACACCTAGGTGGGACTGAACGACGAAGCCTCAACTGGCAGCCCAATGCTACACCAGCGTGCCCCGTGAACCGTCCAGCCCCGGGCCCATTGACCGCTTAGCAAGAACCACGAGTCCAGAAAACTAAACGGACAATCATATAGAAAATAGACCATTGAAAGACTACATGCATATTGAATATTACGACGAACTAAGCAATATCAAGATAAATGGGACCTCTTGGATACTCATATGGACTCTAGAGGTGGCTCCCAACGGAGTTCATAACGAGTGCAAGAAAATCCACATGATGAACGTAATAATCACGTTGTAGCACTTAGCTCCATAGAGTTCCGAAGGCCCATTCAAATCCAAATAGATAACCAAATATCATACCATTTTCGTTTATAACAATGAACGAGTTCAAGAAAACATTTTACTGAGGTTCGTCGTAAGGGAAGATCATTTGCATACATATAAAGTAGCCATGCACGATGTACATATAATATTCCTCTAGTTTTAAAAATACGTATATGTTAGTAGGAAACACACCTCCAGAGGGATCACCAAGATCTTCAAATAAATGATTACAGCGGGGGATGGGTATAAGTAACCCTTTATTACAAACCAAGGGGAGAACAATATAAATTGAAGAATATCAACAGAATGGTTAACCATTGGTTGAGGAAAAATCAGAATAGAGTAATCAGAAGGAACAGATTCTTCCACGAATAGGCTCTGGTAGCCCAAAAACCAAAGTGACCAGTCACGACCACAATAGGTCGACACTCATCAACCGTTACACCAAAAGCTAACAATAGAGGGACAAAACCCAGTAAGCTACTCAGTCACACCACCACAATCTTCCCACCAAGGGATAATCAAGGGATAGCACACAAAGGCCTTTTAAGAGAGAGTAGATGGCAGATCTAGTCGTGTTTCGGAAGAGAGAAAAGGGGGCCATTTATACTGACATGCAGTCGGAGCACAGAAGGAAGGAGTTGGTTGTTAATGGTAGTGAAGACAATGGAGAAATAGAAAGAGTATCAGACCATTACCAGGGATGAGGGAAAGGAGATAGAGATAAGGAAGGTCAAAGAAGAGGCGCAAGGTAAGTCCGATTAGGGTTAGGGTTCATAGGGTAGATATACATAGTCAACTGGGCCGGATCAAGTCGGATGGTGTGGATAGTAGATTGGGCCTCCGGGACTGTTAGCTTGTGGGCCTTTCAGGTTACTGGGCCAACTTCTATTTTGGGTTATGGACCAATCTTTGCTCAACATTCTCTACCTTGGACCGAGACCCAAAAGAGTAGCTTGGCCAAAGTACGATTTTGGCTTTCATCATGGCCTTTTATCTTCCTTAGGGTATCTGCAAAAAATAACACAACACTTGCAGATACAAAAGGTTAGTAAACTAAGTCATGTGAGTTTCAAAATCTTTAGGCAATTATTGAATTTATCAAATGGTAAACACTTAGTCCCCATATCAGAGGGATTTGAATCAGAATCAATTTTCTCAAAATTTATAAGATCTTTGCCCACAATGTCTCTAATGAAATGATACCGAACATCTATATGTTCTGTTCTATCATCAAAAACAGGGTTTCTGCAAAGTTGTATTGCAGACTAACTGTCGGAATAAATAGTGATTTTTTGTTTAAGAAAAACCGATTTCTTTTACGAGCCCTTCTGACCACAGGGCTTCTTTAAAAGCTTCTGTAGCCACTATATACTCGGCCTCAGTAGTTGACAAAGCTACAATATGTTGAAGTTCGGATTTCCAACTTATGGATGACCCACACAAAGTGAAAACATATGATGTTGTGGATTTATGACTATCTCTATCATTAGCATAATTAGAATCGACATATCCAACAAGATTAACATCATTTTGGCATTTAGAAAACAGAATACCACGATTAGTTGTACCTTTCAAATACCTCGAAAGCCACTTAAGGGTCTCCCAATGGGGAGGTCCAGCATTAGACATGTACCTGTTGAGACAACTAATGGCATAAGCAATATCAGGTCTAGTACATACCATTAAGAACATGATGGATCCAATAGCATTAGAATATGGGACCTTTTTCATTTTTTCTTTTTCTTTTTCAATTTTAGCACACTGCTCCTTACTAAGTTGGTAGTGAGAGGATAAGGGAACAGAGCAAGGTTTCGAGTTTGACATAGAGAATTTTTGTAACATAGACCAGATATAAGCACTTTGGTTCAAGAAAATGGTGGATTCTTTTCAGTTTCTTTCAATAGTCATCTCAAGAATTTTCTTGGCATTCCCTAAGTCTTTCATATCAAAGTTTTTGCATAGGTAGTTCTGCAACATTTTAACATGCTTTGAACTAGGGCTAGCAATTAACATATCATCCACATATAAGACAAAAAACACAGGAATATTCTCATCATACTTGAAATAGAGGCAATGATTATAATTACTCCTAGTATAACTTCGCATAAACATGTCAAACTTTTTGTTCCATTGTCTTGGAGACTGTTTTATACCATACAAAGATTTTTTCAGTAGACATACGTGATCATGTTTCATTTTATCTATAAAGCCAATTGGCTGATACATGTAAATGTTTTTCTCCAAATCACCATGTAAAAAAGTAGTTTTTACATCCATCTGTTTGAGTTCCCAATCAAAGTGAGCTGAAAGCGCAAGCAAAATACGAATGGTGGTGTATTTAATAAATGGAGAAAAACACTTCGGTATAATCTATTCCTTCTTTCTGTGTGAATCCTTTTACAACTAATATAGCTTTAAAATGTTTAGACCTTTCTTCCTGTTTGATCTTGTATACCCATTTACATCCTATGATGGAACAATTTAAGGGTTTCGGCACTAGTATCCAGGTTGTGTTGTTCTTTAGGGATTTCATTTCTTCTTTCATAGCACTAAGCCATTTATTGAATTATCAGTTTTCCGAGCCTCTTCAAACGTGCTAGGTTCATTTGATTCAGTATTTAAAGCCATATGATAGTCTGTGAGCCTAGCAAGAATTCTAGGTTCTCACTTATTTCTATCTCTAGCTAGTTAGTAGTTGTCTAGACTTGTTTCAGACCTAGTATCTGTTGGAACTTCTCCAGTGATTTCCTTTACCTATTCGTTTTCTTTTAAGGTTCCCTCTACCTGATTAAAGAAAGGTTCTAAGGGAGCTGGTTTGTTTTCTTTATGAGAATCAGATAGACATGGCATTTCTTCTTCATCAAAAACAACCCCTCTGTTTGGTTTTGTTTTCTATTCATCTCCGAGATGGGACGAAAACAAAACCAAACATAACATTACTCAAAACACCTTTACTAGATGTTTTTTGATAATTTTCACATTCTCCCATACAATAATATATTATATAATTTAATTCACCTACAAACAAATAAATATTATTCTATATATATATATTTATAAAAATATATAAAAGAGACATGATTTGACAATAAACAGTATTTTTTGTCTCCCAATACACAACACAATACATATAATAAACAAATATTACTATATACATTTATAAATATATATATATATATAAGTGACATGATTTGACAATGAACAACGTTTTTTGTCTCCCAATATACAACACAATACATACAATACATTTTTAACACTATTTAAAATTAACTCCAAAAACATATCCAAACATACACATATCTCTAACACACACACATTTATCTTTATTTTTCTCTCTCTATCTCCACAAAACAAAACAAAACACTCCAAAAATAAAACCAAACACAATGAACGTTTTTACTAATGAGCACCTTAAAACCAGGTTGGCTTCTAACCCACAATCTATATCCCTTAACCCCTTCCGGGTATCCAATGAAAACACATTTAATGGATCTAGGCTCTAGTTTATCAGTGTTTGATGCACAAAAGCAGAACAACCGAAAACACGTAGATATGAAATATCAACATTCTTATCAAGTCAAGCCAAACATATTCAAGAATTTTGCCACATAATGGAACAAATGGAGATCTATTTATCACATGCACAACAGTTAAAACAGCTTCACCCCGAAAGGACTTAGACAAGCCTGAACCCACAAGCATACACCTAACTTTGTCTAAGAGAGTTCTATTCATGCGTTCAATGACACCATTTTGTTGGGGGGTGTAAAGGTTTGTTTTATGACGTTTAATACCACATTGATCACACAGATCAGAAAAACTTTGGTTGCAAAATTCTAGACCATTATCAGTTCGTAAGGCTTTTAACCTCTTTCCAGTTTGGTTTTCAACAAACGTTTTCCATCTTTTAAAAGCATCAAACACATCAGATTTGTTTTTCAATAAGAAAATGAACACTTTTCTGAAAAAATTATCAATAATGGACAAAAATACCTATTACCACCATGAGTGGGTATATTAGAGGGACCCCATACATTGGCATGAACATATCAAGAATGCAAGTGGATGATGAGGGGGCAAGGTAAGGTAAAGTAAAGCAGGAAAGTGCACTTTGTGTTGTTTACCCATGACATATTCATCACAAAATTTAAGCTTTTCAATCTTATCATGCAAAATACCTTCCTTATCAAGAATTTCTAGGCCTTTTAAACTTATATGCCCAAGTCTTTTATGCCACAAAGACGTTTTATCAGTAACAGTAACAGTAACAAAAGCAGCAAGTATATCATAAGAGACATGACAGATATAGAGATTTCGTTTCTTTTCGGCTTTAAAAGCAGTTAAAGACCCTTTCATGATTTTCATTACCCCCTTTTCCCATCTACCTTGAAAACCTTCTTCTTCTAAAACAGCACATGATATCAAGTTATGGCTTAAATCGGGAATAAACCGAACATTTTTCAAAGTGAGTTTATAGCCATTTTCAAAAGATAAGCATACATCACCAAGACCCTTGATTTCACATCGTTTCTCATTAGCCATTGAGACATACCCAAAATTACCAGATTCAAAGTTTGAGAAAATATTTTTAAACGGGCTCATATGGAAAGTACAACCAGAATCAATCAACCATTCATGCATGCCCAGATCATTCACATTGTTGATGTCACATACCATAAACACATCATCAGAATTATCAATAGTAACAGAGTTTGCATTTTCTTTGTTGTAGTTATTATTATTATTATCTCTGTTATTATCCCTGTTATCCATCCTAGGTTTCCTGCAATCTTTTATATTGTGTCCCTTTATTCCATAATTATAACACCGTCTTTCTTTTACCTTATTATCGTGATTATTATCTCTAGGTCGGGATGTACTCCTACTCCTGCTCATGCCTCTGCTATGTCTTCTATACTTATAGTCTGAGTTACGATTAGTGGTTCTACCTCTTACAGAATTGACTTCATTATTAGGCTTATTAGTCTTATTAGTCCTAAGATCCATTTTCTTGCTTTTGAAACCATTAATCACTGTGTCAAGGTTCACATTATCTCTACCGTATTATATTGCAGCTTTTACATCACTATAGTTATCAGGAATGGCATTTAGTAAGACAATAGGTGTGTAATCATCTATGTTTTTATCACTGGTGAGTTTTATGTCTTGTACCAGTTTAGTGAAATCATATATGTTCTCATCTATGTTTTTAGAGATATCTAAGTTATATCTAAAGAACTTTTCAGTATAGAGTTCCTCTAGTCTATCCCATAATTCTTTAGCAGTATCATGTTTTCCTACGTTTCTAATTACAAAATCAGAGAGGTTCAATATAATGGAGGAATATGCAAATTCATCATCTTCTAGTTTCTTATCCTTAGTAACAGTATCAGGGTATCTACCATTTATAGCTTTATATACCTTTTGTTGTATTAAAATGCCTTTTCATTTTCTGTTGCCATATAGAAAAATCAGATTTACCATCAAACGAAAGCAAGTTATATCCAGCCATATGAACAAATCACAGGAACAAAACAGAAGATAGGACCCAAGATCACATATATAGCACAGCTATTAACGGCTCTTCTGAACCTCAACCAGATACCCGACGGTCTCACGAGACCTAGCCAAGTGAGGGATCAGAGAGTAAATACGTGTAAAGATAGTTCCAACAAGGAAAAATACGCACTAGGTTCAAGAGATACCAACAACTGGTCCCAACAGCAAACAACAATAGATAGTAACAGATCAGAGAGATATTACCAAAAAATTTTGCCTGAAACAGGACCAGTATATAACCGGCTCTGATACCACTGTTAGGAGGAAACACACCTCCAGAGGGATCACCAAGATCTTCAAATAAATGATTACAGCGGGGGATGGGTATAAGTAACCCTTAATCACAAACCAATGGGAGAACAATATAAATTGAATAATATCAACAGAATGATTAACCAATGGTTGAGGAAAAATCAGAACAGAGTAATCAGAAATTGAAGGAACAGATCCTTCCACGAATAGGCTCAGGTAGCCCAAAAACCGGAGTGAGCAGTCACGACCACAACAAGTCGGCACCCAGCAACCCATTACACCAAAAGCTAACAACGGAGGGACACAAAACCCAGTAAGCTACTCAGTCACACCACCATAGTCTTCCCACCGAGGGATTTCAAGGGATAGCACACGGAGACCTTTTAAGAGAGAGTGGATGGCAGATCTAGTCGTGTTTCGGAAGAGAGAAAAGGGGGCCATTTATATTGACGTGCAATCGGAGCACAAAAGAAAGGAGTTGGTTGTTTATGGTAGGGAAGACGATGGAGAAAGGGAAAGAGTATCAGACCATTACCAGGGATGAGGGAGAGGAGATAGAGATAAGGAAGGTCAAAGAAGAGGCGCAAGATAAGTCTGATTAGTGTTAGGGTTCATAGGGTAGATATACATAGTCAACTGAGCCGGATCGAGTTGGGTGGTGTGGATAGTAGATTTAGCCTTCGGGACTGTTAGCTCGTGGGCCTTTCAGGTTGTTGGGCCAACTTCTGTTTTGGGTCATGGACCAATCTTTGCTCAACAATATATAATTTTAAATGGCACTCATAGTATGAGCAGTACTAGCATCGAGGATCACAAAAAAACTGAGTGTATAATTCAGTTGCAAGCCCATCGGTGAAGGCTTGAAGTAAGATGTTCCTCTTTTTTTTCTTATCTAAGAACAAGCTGAGAATCTTCTATCAAATCTCAAAACGATTACGTTAATAAAAGGGGCTAATCAACCCTCTACTTTATCTCCGAGTCCTAGAATAAATTATAATATATATAATCAATATATCAAGAATATCATTAATGCTAAATAAAATATTAATAATATTCTTATATTTTTCACAAGTCTTTTAATATTTTCTTTAAATTGAAATTCAAATCTCCATTCCATTTTTTTTTCTAAATAACTAGACATTTTAAACTTTTCAGATATATATCTAATTCATCAATAAACTCATAAAAGTTTATTTTATCAAACCCCTCATATTTTAGTAAGTATTGTTCTTGATAACATCCCTAAATTAATGTATCACAAAGATATAATAAACCTCACAAAGATATAATAAACCTTTTTAATAAATATAATATTTTTCAATATACTTTTCTAATATTTTTAAAATATAATCTTCTAATATTTCTTTTAATTTTCGTCAATTCCTCACTATTATAATACTTAATTAAACAGTAGTACATATAATTAAGTATTTGGTTAATAAACGTGATTAAATTGAGTAAATCAATTATAATAATGACTACATCTAACAAATCCAAGTAATTTATGTAATCACTTATAACATTAAGCAAATGTGATATTTTATCAATCCCCAATTTATAACTAGTCAAATTCATAAAATTTCCCAGGTAACATTAAATCTGATAGTAGATATTACATCTAATAAATCTCCCCCAATAAATCATACTAATAAACTAATTAATTAATAATTAAACCATAACAACTCACCTATTTTAGACAGAGGTTGTGTCAAGCAGAAGAAAAAGCACGATCAAGTTTGCTACCAAATGAAATGAGGAAACGCTTCTAGTTATCTATATATATATATATATAGATAGATAGATATATCATTTTATGTTTTTCTCTTGTTTTACATTATATGTATTCAAGTGGTGCAAAGAGCACCACTTTCCCCTCTCATTTTCAATCTTAGTGGCAGCCTACGTGCTGACACTTAGATTTTGATGCTATTTTCCCTTTTTTATTTGGGTAAAATACAATTTACCCCCCTGTGTTATTGGAAAAATTCAATTTACCCCCTATGAAAAAATAAAGTGCAAAAAACCCCCCTATACTTTTAGAAATGATGCAATTTACCCCCTCGACGCGACTGATTTAGGGGGGTTAATTGCACCATTTCTAAAAGTATAGGGGGGTTAATTGCACCATTTCTAAAAGTATAGGGGGGTTTTTTGCACTTTATTTTTTCACAGGGGGTAAATTGAACTTTTCCAATAACACAGGGGGGTAAATTGTCTTTAACCCTTTTTATTTTGATAATTTCTATAAAACAAAAATTTGATCCCCTAACCTTATAAATTTTTATAATTGACCCTGGAATTCTATAAAATTTTGAATCAAATCCCTTAAAATTCTAATATATTCAAATTTTATTCTATAACTATTTTCCAGTCAGATTAGATTTCTTTAATACTTAGCAGTTAATCTCTCAATTATACGTAAAATTCATGGATGTTACAGTTGGTGGAGAAGGTGTTGGATGGTTGTATATGCAATGAAGATATTGGTTGCGCAGGCTAGGAAGGTAGTCCTATTTTGTTCTTTGGGGTCCAGAGATAGAGTGAGGAGTATAGTTGAAACACAAGGCACGACGCTTGGCAATGATATGTTAGATGATTAGGTTAAAACGCGGGTTGGGGTGGGACTAATTTCCAAAGGTACAATTTAGTTAGAGAAATTATATATTCTCTATGGTTGTTGTGTTCGATTGAGAAAAAGATTTTGATTTGAGTTTTCATTTCCTTGTCATTGTAGTGGAGAAGGTTTGATGTAAACTGTCCATCTTTGCCTAGATGTGTGGGTTGTTCGGGTGGCGAACGCTTTTTTGTTGGTTGAATTGTGGAATGATGGATGTATTATTTCTTGCCATAGAGACTGTTGATCTCAGGTTTGTTCTATTGTAACGGAAAAATGCTGCGAGTTTTGTATGTTTTTAAGATGTAGATTTGCGTTGTTTTGATCCCTTTTGGCCTTTGTTTTTCGTTGCTTTTGGCTCTGAATTTGGCCATGTGGAATTCGCACATTAAATCAAAAGAGAATGTTTGATGTGAAATATATAGT
This sequence comes from Sesamum alatum, assembly GCA_034509735.1. Lineage (NCBI taxonomy): Eukaryota > Viridiplantae > Streptophyta > Magnoliopsida > Lamiales > Pedaliaceae > Sesamum > Sesamum alatum. The sequence continues at coordinate 6,893,462 of JACGWO010000005.1, forward strand.
TATCGGAGGGATAAAAGGGCGTTCAGCTAATCTTCTTTATAGTGAGTTGGTTTATATTATATTTTTTTATTATTCGAATTTTCTAAATGGTGAAAAATGAGTTGGACTGTCAGAGTGGAGTGGCATAATGAGGCGTATGCCGTGTTCCTAACTAAATATTTTTATGGTGATGGGTGTCAATACTACTTTGTTCATGGAAGTATTGATAATATGAATTGAATATATGGTGGCTAGTAGATTCCAAAGCCCTATTGTTAGGTCATCCCAATTTTGCATCGTACATACCAGTCGTATGTTTCATCATACCCTGCATCTGTGCATATTAAAATGTGAAAGGTCATTTTTATTGGAAAAAGGAAGAATAATTTATGCTTTATCTGCTGGGAAACAGTAACAAGTTCATGATACTCTTGAATGCAGAAATGTATTTACTGAAGCTTTCTGTAGAAATGAGTGTACAAGATTTGTGAATACTCGTAGATGATGACACTGTACATCCAAACCCTCATTTACAGACAAGAGAGGAGAGAGAAATACTTAAAACAAATTAGCTGTGAAATAACGACCTAACCTAACCTAACCACTATTCTGTTAGCTTTAAATAACAGATTACAAACAAAAACCATACAACTAATAAAGAAGCATTGTATGAAATAAAACGCTACTAGCACAAGTGCGACTTTACGCAGCCTTAGCCATTTTGAGCTTCTGGCTTTCATTCTTCACATAGTGCTAACCTTTGCATCTTATCAGCCGCCCCGCAAGTTGAACTTGGGAGAAATGCAACCAAATTCAACTTGGAGCACAAATTCCTGAAGGTTGTCCCTGACAATGGTTTGGTAAAAACATCAGCAACCTGTGAGCAAGAAGCAATGTGAGAAGGCAGTATGAGTCCTTCTTTATATTTATCCCGTACTATGTGACAGTCTATCTCCAAATGTTTAGTACGCTCATGGAAGACGGGGTTTGCTGTTATGTGGAGTGCTGCCTTGTTGTCACAGAAGAATAGAATTGGTAGCTGAACTTCAATCCTAAGGTCCTTCAAGATGTACGTGATCCAGGTGAGTTCACAAACTGCCGAGGCCATACTTCGATATTCTACTTCTGCAGTTGATTAGGTTCGGCAAATTGTGTATGTGTTTGTAGCCAATAATAAAAGACTCGAATATGTATTGTGTACGGGGTCAAGCTATACATGTCGTTGAACTAAAACACGTGCATTGCTTGTAGGTTGTGGCCAATGTATGTGTTGTATTGTTCGGTGGAGTAATTTGTTATTAGCAACCCGTTTGGTAGAAAATAAAATTATATTATCATGTGTTTATTTATTTAATTTATCATGATTGTTAGAGAGCGTCTTGGTTGTTGCAGGACTATGAACTTCCATATAGTCTTAAAGACCATCCATTTTTCAGCTATGTTTGGTGTTCTACGTGTGTCGGGGTAGTTTAAAGACTTTAAATGTAAGGGGTTTAGTAAGAAGCGAGGTGGAAATCATTGTACTTGGCTATTTACTATGATTTGCTAGAATTATGTGAAATTAAATGATTCTGTGACACAATGGCCATTAAATCAATGATGGAAAATTTTGGTTCTCAAACCGAATGCGGAATACAGTGAATTATACTGTATATATATATTTATTATATGTCACTACAAGAAAATAGAAGATTAGCGACAAAAAAATCAAGTGATAATTTTTAATATTTTTATTAATTATATATATTTAGTGAAAAGAATATTTATTTTGTCACAATAATGAATTTTATGATTTGTTAATAATTACTATTATTTTGTAAAAATTGTTATTAGTGACAAAAAAAAAATGTACACAAAATTATCACTAAATACAATTAGTAACTCATATGTAGTAACAACCTACTGATAAATAATTGTTATCACTATATTGTATTGTCAATATAGGTGTGTCACTAATTGTATTTAGTGACAATTTTTTTACACAATTTTTGTCACTAATAATTATATAGTGACAAGATGAAAAATATTGTCACTTAATACATATTTTTAGTGACAACTTTTAAATTATTATTTGGATATTTTGTCTCTAATATCATATTTTCTTGTTGTGTGTATACATGCTGTGAGATAAGATTACAAATAAAATGTTTTAACTAATTAATAAAATGAAAATGAAAATACAACTTTGTTGAGGAGGTGAGAAGATTGGAGGTTTAGCAAGAAGATAGAAGAATAAAATAAGTGGTGAAATTGTATTGTAAACAAAATTTTATAAGAAAAAACACAATGAAACCAATGATGAAACAAAAATTTAAGACACCAAAAGGGTGTCTAAATAAATAAAATGTGAAATATAGGTAAACTATCAATGCAGGTAGGTTAATAGATGTATAGATGGATAATAATAAGGTATTTAGTTATTTTTATAGAAATATATGTAGTTAGATAAAAGCAAATATTGTTCCATCTATACATTTATATCAGTTTTTTATTGTGATACTAAAAGGGAAATGCAATTTTTATAAGAAACGAGCAAAAAAAAATAATTAGTAAATTATCTTCTGTGATCTTAAAATGAAGTAAATTATCCTCCTGTGTTTTCTTTTGATAGGGGTAATTTGTTTCATTTCTCATAATATAGGAAGATAATTTGCTAATTATTTTTTCATAAGGGAATTTTTGCTGATTCCTTATATTATAGGGGGTAAATTGCAATTATCCCTCGTCTAAAATTGAATGACCCGAGACACGATAGACATGAAATGAATGATGAAAAAAGCCGATTCACAAATCCGAACAGAATCTAGTGTAATGTACCATATATATGTATAGTATACTATGTATATATATCAAGAACTATGTATTACAAGTAAATGTTTTGTTATATTTATATATTTTTTTCATTGATAAGAGGAAAAAAACGAGGTTGCGTGAACGGCGTGCGTGTCCAACACGAGGATGGGATACCTTTGTCATTAATTAATTAATGATTGTTATAATAATAATTAAAATTAATTCTATGCATAGTAATATTTTTTTAGTATGAATTTATTTATTTATTTAGTGAGATTAACTATGGTTGTGCCACTACAAAAAAAAATTTATTTAACCATTGCTAATTGTTATAGTTAATACTAAATAATCGTAGTTACACAACGATTATCGATCGTGATTTTTGTGAGGATGGCTAAAAGTCATCGCGAATGTTTTTACCACTGCTATTTTCATACCACAAATGTGTGTCGAATGGGGCTTAAGTTATGATTTTTTTTGGACTTGAACCCGAATTGAACCCAATATATTTAATATTTGTATATTTCTTCAATCATATATATATAATATATATTTAACACAAATACAGTGACAAATTATTTGTATTAGTGCACTAATTGTTTTTATTTTTTAGTCGTTTATTATTGCTAATGGAATTGTATTACAAAAATAGTATGAAAAATTGTATTAAAATTTTGAAATTTATTAGTATGAAAAAATAAAAACTCCTACTATTATATATGTAATTAGTGATAATATTTAAATCATCACTTTATTATTATTTTTTTATGTTACATGAGTAATCTTTTTAAGATAAATTGTGGATGTTGGAAAGTCAGTGTGAATTGCGTGGACGATGAACAACTTAGGAGCAAATTTACCTGATGTTTGAAACGGAATACATTTCTAAAAGTTACCAGCCATATGTCATAAGTATTAAAGATTATATATGTGCCGTAATTATAGAGGTAAAATGGTAATAATTTTAACATTTTGTGGTTAAGCACTATTACAATGGGTAAACTATAGGAAGAAAAATATCCTAATTAAGATTTAGGGTAAATAACAATTATCTCTAGTGAGGTTTGACATAATTATGATTACTTTCTTATTGTTTGGAGAATTACAAATACCTCTTAATTTCTAAAATAATTGTGAAGTCCACGGGTAGTAAGGGTGAAATTACTACATTACCCTTGATTGTATTTTTTTTTTCCTTTTTAATAAAAACTTTAAAAATATGTTAAAAATTTGAGGGTGGTAAAATTGCATTTACCCCTTTATGTTATGCAGATTATTTCCCTCTCTCCTGCCTCTTTTCCTCGTCTAACACTTAAGCCGATGATGACTCTTGGAGAGGGACTTCTCTCTCTTAAGTCAAACCCGAAAAGACCTTTGCAAATTCGATCTCCTTAATCCCTAAGCACAGTACGGAAATGAGTTTAATATAATTTACATTTATGTGATATTACAAATGAGTAAATTATTTTTTTATAAAAAATTAGCAATTTACTTCCCTGTATTCTTTGAAATTGAGCAATTCCATTTTCAAAACATGATAAGATAAATTGATTTATTTTAAATAATACAATGAGATAAATTACTATTTTATTTTTCATAGTATGATAATTTGCTCGTTTGTAATATTTCAATAGAATTGCTTGCATTTTTCCTATAAGAAATGAGGATGCATATGATAATCGTAAAGAGTAGCTTCGGGAAAATTGTATTTCTGGTCTCATATCTTAAAATCTTTTTTTATTTGGTCTCATTTATTGCATTTGCCTCACATTTAGTCCCATTTGTTCAATTTTTTTATCAAATTTGGTCCCAAACAACATTTTTCGCCAAATTATTAACGGAGCCATCAACAGTGACAGAGTCTTGCCCCAATAATAGACTTGAACAATTTGACGAAAAATGCTATTTGGAACCAAATTTGAGAAAAAAAATTGAATAAATGAGACTAAATATGAGACAAATGCAATAAATATGACCAAATAAAAAAAAATCCTAAGATATGAGAATAAAAAAACAATTTTTCCAGTAGCTTCCTATCCATGCACAACGTTCGGAGGTTCCATATGGCATAGTAAAGTGTATGTGGAGAGTCTTTCAAAAGATTGATAAAGGGTCCCTTTTAGAATATTTGTAAATATGTTTTTCAAAGTTTCTGTGATTTTGTAAAAATCGAAATTTGAAAACATTTTTTTTTAAAAATAAATTGAAGCCAATAATGGAGGCGACGGAGCTGGCGGCGGCAATTATACTGGTTTTTCTTTATGCTAATGGGAACAACCAGCCTCCTACTGCTGATGATTTCGATAAATCTCTCCTGATGGATCTTTCAAATGTTTTTTAGTTAATTTTGTGGTCCAAAAAAGTTGACATTTTTAGTATTTTTATATCATTGAAATAGTTTTTCATGTTTCAACAATTAAAATGTAGATTATTTTGCAGTTTAAAATCGAACCCCGATGTGTATTTTAGGAAAAAAATTTATAATATTTGGAATTTGTGAAATTCATGTTTGGAATTGTTTCCCGTTACTATTGTTGATGCTGAATCAGAATGTGGGGGGAGTTATGGGGATTCTTCTTTTTAATATTTCTGGATGTCTGTAGGTTATGTTTGGATTTCGTAGGGACGAAATGTAAAAAATTTGTATTTTGTTGGCATGTAATGTTAGATTTATATATTCTCATTGATGTATTTGTAAAATTTTTGTATGTTTGCATTAAATGTGAAGTGGTTGATGGAAACCATAAATGAGGTTGTATATACGCAAGGCATATCTTTACCAATTTCATAGGCCATCCCTATGAAGCCTCCAAACACAATGATTGTTTTTTGAACTACCGAGGAATTAATGTTTTGAAACTGATTATAGTATATAAAAGTTAATGTGTTTGAATAATAATGTATTTTGAATAAGTAGCCGTCGTGGGGTGTCGTTCCGACGTGCATATAATAAATAATTTTTTATATTTTAAAATAAATTATAAATAAGAGTAAAATATATAAACTAACAATATTAAAAAAAACGGAGAGAAAGAAAAAGCTAATTCACTACAAAAAAAAAATGCGAGAATTGCAACGGAAATAGGAACGATTTTTTTTTGTTTGGAACGATAATTAGATCACTGGATTCTTTTGAGCCGCTATTAAGAACGGTTATGGAACGGGAAGCCATCCGTTGAAACGAGCTGCGTTCCTAATAATTAGGAACGGACGTATGCTGACCGTTCCTAACTTGGAACTGTTTTTGGCATACAATGTGAATACCGTTCCTAATTACCTTGGTGTGTATGAATATATAATTTGTGTATTTGAACACCTTGTTAATGGTTGGAACGGTCACATCAAACGTAAATCGCGTAATTTGGAACGATGGTTGGAACACTTTTTGGACTAGACCGCATATACTGGAGATACATTTTTGTACTGTTTCTGGAATAAAAATTGGAAGGGTTCACTATAAGTTTGGGGATAGATTTAGGAACAGTCTTCGGAACACAATTAGACCTTCTTTGCTAAGGAACTTAGGAATGAATTTGTGATCTATTTTTAGAATACACCATTGGACCGGTTTTAGGTATCCTATTTAGAACGCAAACCATACCTCCAAATCATTGAATTTGGAATAATTTTAGGAACGGTCGTGTCCTAACTGGAATTCGTTTTTATACTCTTTTAGGAACGGTTATCACCTAATTTGAAATTTTTTTATACGGTCATAGGAACGGTTGGCTCATTAGACCGGTAACAAGTTGGAAAGGTTACCTCGATTTTTATGTGCTCCATGACCGTCTAAATGATCGTTCCTAAATAAATAAATTATTAATTTTTTTATAATAAATAATTATTATTAAAATATATATTAAATTATTAATAATATTTTGAATTTAGTTATATAATTATTATTCAAATACCAAAAAATGCATAATTTGGAAATAAAATTATATTAAATAAATATATTATCCAATTTAATTACAAAAATATAAAAAGAAAATCCTAAATCTACACCCCCTCCCCCGAGTCCTGCTCCATATCGTCATCGTCTGAAGGGGGGTTTGTAGGAGGCCGTGACGGGCCGGCAGCGGAGTTGTTGGTCTACAAGGTCTTCATCATACCCATCATATCCACCATCATCTCCTCCAATCGAACATGTGATCCTCCAAGTTCGACGTCGGCGGTGGCGGTGGCGGTGGCGGTGGTGATGGTTAGGTAAACGTCTAGCTAAGGCCGTGGGCCTCAAAACCAAGACCGAATATTCTGCCCTTGTTCTTGCCACCGATTGCAGTCAGCCATGAACTTCTTGCGGAGGAACTTTCCCGCAAACATGTGGAAGATCTTGAGCATGGACCCGTCGTCGCAGTCCCACCAGTACGTCATCTGTAAAAAACAAAAATAGTAAATTGTTAAAATATTTAATATAAAATTTTAATTGATACCGTTTAACTGAAATTAATATTACCTTCAAGCTTTCGAACCAGAAATGCTAGTGCTCTGGCGGCACCTGGCGCAAGCAGCCCCAAAGGTGGGGATAGTGTCCTCGCACCACCGCGTACATGCGCTCGTGTATCTTCTGCTCGGCCTTGAAATTATATAATAATTAGTGTGACATAAAAATAATAATTTTAATTATAGAAATATTTTAAAAAATATGTATATACCTGGCGTCGGCGAGTGTGATATACTGGCGCACGGATGGTGTAGGGAGTGGTGGGGGTGGGGCACCCCATGAACGGGCGGGATCTACCGCCGGTGCGGGAGTAGATGGTCCGGCAGCCTCCTCGACGGGTGCAGTATTGACGGATCGGGCTGCTGATCCGGCCGGGGTGCTACAGGTGTCTGCTCTGCCGGTGGTGGTGGTGGGGGTGGCCGGAGTACTACTTCCCCACCCTGGGAAGCAACACCCGCCGACGGTGTGGCCGTTGACCCACGACCACGGCCGCGACCACGTCCACCTCCTCGAGGTGGGAAATCCTAACCAAACATGATCTACAATTTAAAAAATAAATGTAAGTATCAATTTATTTTGAATAATGAAAATTTTCTAATTTTTTAAAATAATTATGTAAACTAAATCCTAAAATTGTATACTAAGTCCTACAATGTATAGTAAATCCTAAAATTTATACTAAATCCTACGTTTCTTTCCTAAATATATACTAAAACCCAAAAATTGTTCCCATATTACATTAAATCCTTCTATTTTCCTATATGCTTATACTAAATCCCAAAAATATTCACGAAAATATGATTATATTATAAATTACAACATATATTTTCCTATATATATATACAAAATATTATATCTAATTTCACATGAATTTCAAAAAAAAAAATCAAAGAAAATACAGAAAATTTTAAAAATACAAAATGTACAGATTTTTATTTCAGGAAAATATAGCAAAATTTTCAGAAAAATACAAAAAAAATTCATTTTTTTGCAGTTTTTTTCAGAAAAATAAAAAAAATAAAGTTTTTTGCAGTTTTTTTCCAGAAAAATTCTCAGGTTTTTATTTTTTAGAAAAATACAAAAAAATTAAAGGAAATTATAGAAAAATTTCAAAAAAATACAGAAAATTGACAGAAAGTTTTTAAAAATTTACAGAATTTTCAGTTTTATTTTCAGAAATATACAGAAAATTTTGAGATTTTTATTTTTTGAGAAAATTACAGGAAATTACAGAAAATTGCCAAAAAAAAACATAAAAAGTTTCAGAAAATTTTTAAAAATTTCAAAATTAAAAATTTCAGAATTTTTTAAAATTACAAAAACTGTACAGAATTTTCAGAAAATTTTGTAAAATTACAAAATTTTACAGAACTTACACAAAATTATCCTATAATACAGGAATTACACAAAAATTACCTAAAATTATAGAAAATACATAAATTACATTACAATTTATATAAATTACAAAAAATGAAATAATTTACATAAATTACACAATTACATAAATTACAGAAATTTATACATAGTTCAACCATTTACACATAAATTACAATGTAAATGAAACAACCATTTACACATAATTACAGAAATTATTACATAGTTCAACCATTTACATAACCATTTACAGAAATTATTCATATTTACACACATGAATTACAGATAATTCAACCATTTACATAATTACAGAAAAATGAAACAATTTATAGTAATTAACAAAACATAAATTTACATCACAAAAAAATGTAAATGCATTTTCAAAAATACAAAACCGAAAAAAAAAAAAAGAAAAAAAATAGGGTTTATAAAAACCCTACTTGGTAGTGGTGCTGGCGGCGATGGCTGAGGGCGGTTACAGAGGTTGAGGTGGCGGGAGTGAGAGAGAGACAACGACGGATGGCGACGGATGGAGGCGGCAGATGGCGACCGCAGATGGAGGCGGCGACCGATGATGGGGAATGGAGGCGGCGGACGGCGACGAGCAGTGAGAGAGGGAGGCGGAGTGAGAGAGAGAGATAGAGAGAGAAAGAGAGAGAGCAAACTAGTTAGATCATCGTTCCGACCGAGTCTGCTTCGCTTGCAGAGAATGTGCGGTTCGAAGTAGTAAGAGGAGAATAGCCCAATTTCTTCGACAATATAAGCCTCTACAATTGACGCCTCGACGTGTGCTTTGTTTTTCACTTTCTTCTTCAAATCGCGTAGGAATCTATATATTCGTACGAGTATTTATTAAAATGCAAATTAATTGCCACTTAAAAATTAATATATTTACCAGTAATTAATTACCTCTCAAATTGGTACATCCACCTGTATTGCACGGGCCCCCCAACGCGCGCCTCATATGGAAGGTGAACAATTAGGTGCTCCATTGAGTCGAAAAAAGAAGGAGGAAATATTTTCTCGACGTTGCATAGGATGACGGCTACACTATCTTCCAATTCTTTTACCTTGGCCACATCTAGTGTTGTTGAACATAGGATCTGGAATAGAAGACTCACTTTTGTCAAGGCCCCCCACACGTGCTATAGAAGCATTTAACGGAAGGCAATCGGAATCAACTTTTGCATGAATACATGACAATCATGGCTCTTCATGCCGTGCATCCTTAACTCCTTCATGTCGACGCAACGGGCCAAGTTAGAGGCATACCCATCAGAAAATCTAAGACAACGAATCCACTCATATATTTTCTTCTTTTGATCCTTCGTCAGTGTATATACCGCTTTGGGCATCACGTTCGGTCTCCTTTCGTCCACCTCAAGCTCCGGTCGATTACATATGATCTTGAGATCCTTCCGTGTATTCAGATTGTTCTTCGTTTTTCCCTTGATGTGCATCACAGTATTGAATATATTATCGAACACATTCTTCTCAATGTGCATGACTTCAAGATTGTGTCGTATCAGATGCGCCCCCTAGTATTCAAGCTCCCAAAAGATGCTTTTCTTCGTCCACTTATGGTCGACACCGTAGCCTTCCAGTTCACTCAACAGTTGTTCGACTACAACACTAAACGCATTGACACGGGTTCATATCTGTTCTCCAGTCAGCCTCGGACGTGCAACCTTCCTCTCCATTCGATTTTTAGTGAAGGCTTTCTTGTTCCTACAATAAGGATGATCCGGTGGAAGGAACTGCTTGTGGCAGTCAAAATAGCATGCCTTCCGACCGTATTGTAAATATAATGCCCGTGTGCAAACTGGACACCCTATAACACTGGTGGTACTCCATCCAGACACCATCTCATAAGCGGGAAGGTCGTTCACTGTCCACATCAATGCGACCCACATCATGAATGCTTGGTTTATCGCAGTGTGGTGCGTACGTACACCCACATACCATAAATTCTACAACTCCTCGATCAATGGCTCCAAGTCGACATCGATAAGACGTTTGGGATTCGATGTGCCAGGATCACCATCATTAGGAACATATACTCAGACTTCATGCACATTCCCGGTGGGAGATTGTACGGTGTAAGTATCACGGGCCAACATGAGTAAGTCTCCCATCCGTGCACAACCAAAGTCTAACATTACGGGGCTCAGCTGCAAAATCAGGATACGTCCGGTCAAAATGCTTCTAAGCCTCTGCATCGGATGGATGACACATGGATCCTTCCTCTGTCTGATGGCTCGCATGCCAAGTTATATGCTCTGCCGTGGCCTCCGACGCATACAACCTCTGCAGCCGAGGGGTAAGCGGTAGATACCTAAGAATGGCATACAGGGACTTCTTGCGTCTAGGATTTCTGTCCCTGGTGGGCTTGTACCTAGCGTCTCCACAAAATTGCAATATTCCAAATCAATATCGTCCTTCCAGTACAACATGCAACTGTTTTTGCAAGCATCAATCTTCTAAATTAGTACACCAATTCTCTTATCAATTTCTTTGTATTGTAATAATCGGTGGGGAAAGTGTGATCGCAGGGCATTACAGTATCAGCCCACTGGCATAAGCAATCATAGGTATACTAAAAAAAAAACCCTTCGACCTTGATATTCACCAAAGAAGCAATTGACGCCAACTGAGAGGTGGTGCAGCCGTTCCATAATGGTTGGTCCGCAGCATGAACAACATCAAAAAATGGTCTGACAAGCCAGACACATAATCATCTGGCCCCGAATCGTAATATGAACTAGGACCCACATCAGATGGACAATATCGAGTACCATTATCAATCGGTCCCTCCTGGTTATACGAAGACTAGAAAGACGGCCTCACGACATCGAATACCATCATCTGCGCCCAGTCCATCTGAGCCGCATCACCCCAATGCGAACTACCCTCCTCCTGAACGGGTGGCGTTTGTTGTTGTTGCACAGGGGGCGCTGTCAATGCTTCAAAGTATACCTGCACCCTCTCCTCACCATGCGAAGCCCAATTATAAGACTCCGGCATAAACCCTTTCATACACAAGTCAAAATTTACCTCGTCTGGTGTTTTGAATTGTTCGTTTTTGCACTTTCGGTAGGGACACCTAATCTTCTCCCCGTCCATATATACACGCGGAGACTGGCCCATTCTAGAATTTTTGTAACACCATCCTCAAACTCCGGCGTCACACCCAACACGTCTCGATTATACATCTATCTCCTCAACTGTCTTAACATGATTGGTCCTACATACACAAACAATTCACAACAGTAATTAAATGATCAAAACAAATTATATATATGACTAACCATTAAAGAATTTCAACTTCTTACCTAAGCAAAACACCTTTCAAGATCAATGCAAAATTCGCGCAAATAATTGATATTTTCGATTTTACGTATAAAGAATCAAGAGGGGGAGTACAAATGAGTTGGAGAGTAATTATAAGAACAATTAAAATGAAGGGGGACATATATATAGAAAAAAATTGAAACGGGCATTGGAATATTATTTGGCACACTAAACTAGCCATTGCTCCAACATTAGGAACGGTCTCTGAAATGGACATAATAACGGTAAAGTTATCGTTGTAATATAGCCGTTCGTGCATATTTGGAACAGGCTTCGGCACACATAATCGTTTATGTAAAGGGCCCGTTCCAAATAGTAGCACATTTGGGAACAATTTTGTTAATAACACTAGATTTTCTAAAAGCCCACGATTTGGAACGGTCATTGCATTACATTGTTCGCTCATGGCGTAAAAGGGTCTCATTTAGCACTACATGTTGTAACGGTCGAGCAAGTGGTCCAAATACACCCGAGTTTTGGAACACGTCTAGGAACGGTCCGTTCTCCTAGTCAAATAACTGTTCCAATTTCCACAGATGTGTTCCAAATGGAATATCAAAATATAACCAGTCCCTTTTTGGAACGGTATTGGATTTACATATTGGCACACAAATAGGAACGGTTTGGCCGTTCCTACATGTTCTGATTCTCATTAATGTGAAAGTGACGTCAGCAACGATTTCCCGTTCCACAACAGTTCCATTTACCGTTCATAATAGGAACGGTAGTTGAAACGGTCATATAAATCCATTCCAATTCCCGCATTTTTTTGTAGTGATTTATCAATTAATATAAAATTTGAAATGTTGAATAAATTAGTTATCATATTATTTGAGAATTATTTTTGTATTACAAAAAAGTGGTGCGGCGGTGTCATTAACCGCCATTTGTGAGTAAAAAATGAGTTTCTTTTATATAATAGTATAGATTTATTTATGGTTGTTGGAATATTTATCATGGAATGAACATATCATCATTTTGTATTTACTATGAATTACTCTATTTTGTGATGTTCATTTAGTTGTTTTACTTATGCATATTCAATAAGAATTTGTACATTTTCAATAACATTTTGTTTTAAATTAATCGTAACATATTACAGTTTCATTCAAAAGTATAAATATCAACATAACAATTACACATCATCTAACAATGAAAATAAATGAAGTAATAAATTTTTTTTATATTTGATTCAAATGAAACTTAATACTAATACCGAACTGTATACCAAAATTTTCAAAAAAAAATATACTGACTAACTAACTGAATGTTCGGTTACTGAATTTTCAAATTGATAATTTGGTATGTTGAATCCTTTTGCTTCGATGATCAGTATATTAAATTTTGCTGAGCCTGTAAATAGTAGAATATTAATCATGGTTAATTATAGGGTAAATTACAGCCACCTCCCCTAAAGTTTGGCATAATTACAAATATTTTCTTGTTGTTTGAAAAAATTACAAATACCCCTATGAAGTTTGTAGTTTTTAACCAAAAGACTGAAATTGACCATTTTCTCCTTTATGCATGTTTTATTAAAATTGTAGGAATATCAGTCGAGATAAATTGCATTATTGTTCCTCTGTGTGAAAAACTTAAGAAACCTCTCCCTGCGATTGTAGTCCAAAAACATCAAAAAAATTTTAAGAACTAAATAAGAAATAATTCAATTTGCATAAGGGCATTTTGGTCAATTCACCCATAAAATAGATGAAAATGGGTTATTTGTTATACGGTTACAAACCTCAGGGGGATATTTGTAATTTTTTTTTTCAAACAACAAGAAGTATTTGTAATTATGCTAAACCTCAGGAGAGGTAGTTGTAATTTACCCTTAATTATATCAAATGTTGTCCCACCATTAAAAATTCGTTAAAACTAAGTAATTGCAAAAAAAAAAAAAAATCCTGATATGCGCCTAAGGAAATTTGAACCGATATTTCTGTTAGGGGAAAATGGTGTAATACCATTACATCAAATGCATTTCCTTGTATTTCTGTTTATCGGAATCATGGAATAATACCGTTCACAATAACTAAAAGCAATCTCAAATCTTCCATAAGAAGTGCATTAAGATCTTTTCAAACAAAATTTCCTAGAAAGAAAATCAAATTAAAAAATAATAAAACGAGGTCAAAATGATCTCAAATACAAATAATTATAATTATAATTATAATTATATTTTAGACTGATCTGTTATTTACATAAATTACTGAAGTTTATCTAATTTTTTATTTTAAAAAATTACATTTTATTCATTATACTTTGTGGTCAAAGTCTATTAAATATTTTCAAATTATATAATAATTCAAATTAATTAAATAAATAAAAAAAGAGGTTAAAACTTATATACAATACTTATAATTCAAATCATAATTTATTACTTATATAAAAATAAAGTTTCTCTATTTTTTTCGGTTTTAAAACATTAAAACAGCTTTGTTGCCTTGGAGTGAAAGTTGGTGCCAATTTTTGGTTGCCCTCATCTATAAAAACACCCAAAAGTGGACACTTAAAGCACAAAAAAAAAAAAAAAAAAAAAAAAAACTCTGTTGCTGAAAATTTGAGAAATGTTATTTTTACCAAAAAATAAATTAATTTTAAAATATAACTTTTTTCATTTGAGATAATTTTAACCTCTTTTTATTATTTTTTGAACTTGAATTATTATTTGGTTTGAAATTATTTTTAAAAACTTTGACCACAAATTATAATAAATAAAATTTAATTTTGTAAACCAATAAAAATTAAGGAAATTTTCTTTTTATATAAATAATAAGTTCTTATTTAAATTGTACCTATTTGTATATAAGTTTAATCTCTCTTCTTATTTATTGAATTTGAATTATTATTTGATTTAAAAATAGTTTAATAGATTTTGACCACAATTATAATGAATAAAATATAATATTTTAAAATAAAAACTAGATAAATTTTAAATAATAGATTAGTCTTAAAATATAATTACAATTATAACTATTTCTATTTGAGATCATTTTAACCTCTTTTTGTTATTATTTTTTTAATTTAACTTATTATTTGATTTGAATATATTCTAATAAACTTCGTATGAGAGATTTGATATTGTCTTTTTGTTCCAATCAATGATTTTTATTTACTTTTTAAATACTAATTCTGGTACGTAAAAAGCAAAACAATGGTATCTCCTCAAATCACATGGGATTTCCTTTTTCCAATTTCTTTTGCAATCCGTTACTTTTAATGGATTCTTAATAGCGAAAATCATATTTGATGAAATATTTAAATGTGGGAACTAAATATGACCATGAGTCCAAAACTTAAGGGATCAAAAGTGATATTTACCCTTTAGAAAATTTAGTCATAACATTTTATTTTTTTATAGCTTATGAAAAAAAAGTTACTATTTTAAGTTAAACAATACGTTATTATTATGTTTACAAGAAGTTAAAATTTTTATTAATCACATAAGATAATTATATAAAGTTACTTTTTCCGCCTAAAAGTTGAATAATTTTATAATTTTACCATAATTTTACTAAAGTGAGAAAAATAAATTGAAATTGACCATTTTACCTTCAAAATGTCAAAATCCAGCCACATTTTCACCGAAAAATGGTCAAAGAGGCCAAATTAAGACAATAACAAAAGTTTAGGAACGCTAAATTCAATAAATGAACTTAAGGGAGTAAATTGATTCTAAATACAAATTTAAGGGACCAAACCAACTTAGGTCACATTTCAAGATGTCCAGTGGGAAGAGCTGGACCAACCCAGCCCAGGACCGGAATAACCCAATTAAAAGATGGGTTGGTTGGGACCGGCCCAGTCCAATGGCCCAGGACCATCCAGTCCTGGTTTGGGCTTGGGGTGGGCCTACCGAGCTGGGTTAGTGGTCCAACCAAATTGGGCTAATTATTTTTTTAATAATTCATGGTAATTTTTATTTTATTCTTCTCAGTTTATATGACTAGGTTTTTTAAACTTTTCAAACTTTAAAACTTCTATTTTTAGTGTTCTACTTCTATATTTTTCCTACATTAATTCATTAATACATTTTATTTTTTCAAAGTTTATTTTAAGCGTTTTATTGGGCTTGTTATTATTTAAATTTCTCATTGTAACTTACTTTTTCATTGTAAATTTCTCAAGTTTTCATTTAAGTTCTTTGTGTATTTTTACTTTTTTTTTCTAGTTATAAGTTCTATTATAATTTTTTGTTAGATTTAATTTACTATGTATCTATTCATAAGACAATCATAAATTTAAATAATTGTTCAAAATAATACCTCCCAAAGTTATTAAATTGAATATAGAAATTTACATGTGGAATTGAAAAAAAAATAGAAAATTAACTATAAATATTAAAGAACTTATAATGCATATTGCAAAAACTTATTCGGGAATCATTTTTCACTCATAAATATTTGACGATCCTTCTCCATATTGATATTGTCCGCGTGGACAATAGAATCCTTCAAAATCGATGTTTGAGGTAATGGTGTTGTAAAAGTTTACAGTGGTCTATTTAAATATTTTGTTCTTCAGTATTAAAAACACGTTTTGATTTTGTAGTAGTCATAAAAGAAGGGTCGGGGAAGGAGTAGAACTAATATTAGAGGAAGAAGAACTTTTTCTAAAATGTCCGAATCTACTCATGTTTAAAAAACTAATATAACAATATAAAAATAATAATAACAAATAATATAACAAACATGTACAATAAGGGGGAAAAAATAATTAAATAAGCCAAACGGTCCTGGGCTGGGCCTAAAACGGACTGTTTCATAGGCCATGCCTGAGTTTATAAATGAACCTTAAAGGCACAGGACCACTCCAGGACCGGTCATGAACAGTAGTGGGTTGGTCCTGAGCCAGGCTTTTTTGAGCTGGCCCGTGCCGGTCCTA
This sequence comes from Sesamum alatum, assembly GCA_034509735.1. Lineage (NCBI taxonomy): Eukaryota > Viridiplantae > Streptophyta > Magnoliopsida > Lamiales > Pedaliaceae > Sesamum > Sesamum alatum. Next base: position 6,910,290 of record JACGWO010000005.1, read on the forward strand.
GGCCGATCCCACCCACTGTGCACCTTGAGAGTCACATTCTTGAAATATATACAGTGCCACTCTATCGCTCTGAGCGCGAACTGACGATTTCAGAGCGGAAACGCGGCTCTAAAGGGGCTTAAATTTTGCTAATTCGCGACTTAAACTTTAACAATGCATGAACTTATTTTATTTAGTTAGGGACTTAAAAATATAAATTCCCAATCTAAAACTTTTAAGTTCGCGCTCTAGAGTTGGATATTCACGCTTTATACACTTTTTTTTTTTTTTTAATTGGAAGCGATGAATTTTATTAATCGAAAGTAAAGTGATTACATTTAGTTCTGTCGACTATCAATATCAAACAGAAACAATTACAAACAATCAGATCAATAATCTATATTATATTATTATTGGAGATGGCCTCTTTGGTGTCCAAATTAATTTGGTCTGCCATTTTTTTTTAAAAAAATTAATTATTTTTTTTAACTTCCCCATCATCTTTCATAAGTTCATAACTACCTTTGGTAGTTTTTCCTCATGCATTTTATCTTATTTTAAGTAATTTCCAACTTTACAAAAAGTAAATAATATAATTTATGAAAATATTTTATATTAAATATTTTTTAAAAATTATGCACATGCATAGGATGTGCCACACTTACTAGTATCATATAAACAAATCTCTAAGGTTGAATTTGATAACGAGAAAATTGCAAGTTTGGTCCCAAAATGTAGGGTGGTTTGCAATATTAGTCCCATATTTTTTGAAATAGCCAACATTAGTCCCATACTTTAGGAAAAACGTTGCAAAGTTAGTCCCACCATAACAATATTTAGTCCCACACTTTATAAAAGTGTTGCAAAATTAGTCCCATATTTTAGTAAAATGTTGCAAATTTAGTCCCAAATGTTGCAAAGGTAATCCCAAAAGTTGCAATTTTTTTACGGTGGGACTAACTTTGCAATATTTTCCTAAAATTTGGGACTAATATTGGTTATTCCAAAAAATATGGGACTAATATTGCAAACCACCGTAAACTTTGGGACCAAAATTGTAATTCTTCCTTAATAACAAATCCATTGAATTTGTTTGGATAATTTCAAATTTAAAGGATTTCTAATTTTCCATTTCTAATTTTAAATTATGTTTTGATGAATATGAATGAATTTTAAATTCCTTTCAAATAGAGTCATTTAAAATTCTTTCTTCAAATCATTTTCTCAAATCCGAATCCTCCAATCTAAATGCACCCTAAAAGCTTTCAACTGTGTTCCTCCCAACAAAACCCTAAAAGTGCAACTTTCTCTTGCTCCCAGTTTCCCCGTGACTCCTCACTTTCCATTAAACTAAATCATAAACTACACAAATAACAAACTCTCTTTACTCCAAGCTCCACTTCCATCTATACTCATACAAGTTTTTGCAGAATTTCAATGGAATAGGTTAAAAAAAAAAAAAAAAAAAAAGTCTTTTCACCCTTGCTATTCTATTATTTCTTTTTTTTTCTAGAATATTTGAATGCTAGTAGAAAAAACATGATTGGAAGATAAATCAATTTTTACACAATAGAAAAGCTAATAAGTGAGAGTCAATGTCTAAGCTACTAACCAAAAATGTCCTAACTAAATATACGCAATAATTTTGGTTAGAAATTATTGCGTATATTTAGTTAGAACATTTTTGTTTAGTAGTTTAGATATAGACTTTCACTTATTAACTTTTGGGGAAAATGCAATTTTAATCGCGTAAGTAAAGGAGGATGGCAATTTTGGTCTTATTCAAATTGAAATTGTAATTTGGTCATGTAATTTTAAAAGTTGTGGCAATTAGTCCCTTTTGACCGATTTGGCCAGAAAATTTCACATCATCAGCCATGTCAGCATCTAAATTGGGGCTTCCGGTGAATTTGATGACGTGATAGTCTAAGTTGTCATTTTTAAGTGTAATTTTGGTCTTCAAACTTTGAATGTAGCAATTTTAGTTCTTTATCTTTCAAAGGAGTAGCAATTTTGGTATTTAAGTAAGCCCAATTAGTGACCATTTTGACTTTTTATGATAAAACCTCAATAATCTTATCAAATGCTCTTAATCAGACCCAACATGCTTTCGAAATAAAATTAAACCTCCATAAACTTTATACCTTGATTTGACCGCCTTGCCACCGGTTCCAAGCCCTCGATTGTATAGACTTCTTTCAACTACACTATCACAACAGATGGTCCGCAAGTACTTGACTAATTCAACAACAAATGCAGTGAGATATCTACAATACACTAAGATCCGAGATAAAATACCAGTAATGAGAAATTGATCGGGTAAATTTTTAAAACGCTACAGTTCTTAATATTAGGACAAAAGGAACTGATTACGGAGAACTCAAGCCGGATATCTCAAAGTTTTCTCAAAATTTAAAAGAGATACAAAAGACTATTCAAGATTATGGACGAGGTTAATCCATATACCTATGAAAATAGAACTCTTGAACTAAGTGATGGACAAGATCTGTTCGTGTTTGACCTGGATCTTGATGGATTGAGATGTCTCACCGCATTTGTTGTTGTTTGTTGTTGAAGGAATCAAGTACCTATAAATCATATAGTGCGGTAGTGTGGTTGGACGAAGTTCGTAAAATCAAGGACTTGGAATACCTAATTAAGTATCAAGGCAGTCAAATCAAGGTATAAAGTTTATCGAGGTTTAATTTTATTTCGAAAGCATGTTGGGTCTGATTAAAAGCATGTGATATAACTGTTAAGTTTTTATCATAAAACATCAAAATGGTCACTAATTGGGATTAAGGAGCAAAATCGCAATTATTTTGAAAGATAGAGGACTAAAATCACAGCATCCAAAATTAATGGACCAAAATTGTCAACCCCTTAAAGATATAGGGCCAAAATTGCAATTAAAAATTACAACTTGAACTGCATGTCATCAAATTCACCGAAGTCCCAATTTATGTGCTGACATGGCTGATGATTTTTAAAGTTACAGGACAGGACCAAAATTGCTAACTCCCCTAATTTATAGGACTAAAATTGTATTTTTCCCTTAACTTTTCTTTTGTGTATAATTAATCTATCTACCCTGCAAAGCAACACAAGGAAGAAAGAAAAGGATTTCTCTTTCAAACATGTTGTTGTCATGGCATCATAGCCAATTCCTCCTTTGATTAATTTGCTAGCAAAAAGTCACCATGGCTACAGATGATAAGGCTATTTCTGGGGGTTCTACCACTGATCTCAGAAATTGAAAATGGATATTGTGACTCCAGTTTCACCATTTTATTTGTGGGATAAATGCAATTTACCCCATGTGATATAAGAAATGAGCAAAAACTCTCATATGAAAAAATAATTCGCAAATTACCTCCCTGTGTTTTGAGAAATGAAGCAAATTACCCCCTATCAAGGAAAAACACAGGGGGATAATTTACTTCATTTTAATATCATATGGGATAATTTGCTAATTATTTTTTCACAGGGGGATTTTTGCTCATTTCTTATATATCGCAGGGGGTAAATTATATTTATCCCTTTCATTTGCACCCATCCGATCATCGTGATATGAATATATGGTCAATGATTTTGAAAGGTGACAATTATCAAGAATGATAGAAAAGTATGCGTAACGCAATGCGCCAAGAAAAATCCTAATCTTTCTTTCTTGTCTTGCTTTGCTGGGTAGACATCAATTTATACACAAAAGAAAAGCTAATAATTGAAAGTCTATGTCTAAGCTACTAACCCAAAAATGTATGCAATAATCTTTACTAACATAAAAATATCATAACTAACTATATGCAATAATCTTTGCTAGCCAAAAATACCCAACTAATTATCTACAAAATATGATAGCTAATAAAGGGCAACTAATGTTATCCCATTTTGTTTTTTATTTTTTATTTTTTTTTGGTTAAAGCCATTTGTGTCTGAGCGAGGGGTCTGGCAGGGCTCCTACTCGTTAATTAATTTTCTAAAAATTGAATGTCTGCATAAAGCTATAAACAATAAACGAGGAGTACTTACTCTCTTTACAATTGTAGAAGCAAAGGAATTCTTTACAAAATCTAGTGAAAGCGAAAATTCGAGTACAAAATGTCCGATGGAATGAGCGAGACCAAAGTACGTTGTCCTCCCCATATCACGTCCGTCGCCCTAGCCATGCAGGCTAGATTAGCAAGATAGTCGGCAGGCTCGTTGCCCTCTCTGTACACGTGAGTGAATTTGAGGCTCATTTGCCGTCATAGGACGCGGAGTCTTGTGAGCAAGGTTTGAAGGTTCCAATTACCCTCATTCTACAACTAATTTTATCCCAATACTAGTTTATATATGTCGAATTGGGGTTTGCTTAAAATTAAAATGTCGAATTCATGTTTTTTTTTATTATTATTTTTGGCCTTGATTTTGAATGTAATTTAAATTTAATTAGATTGGGGGGAATGTATTCTCTTGTCACATGAGGGGGAAGAGGTCTGAAACTTTTTAAATTTTTTTACTCGTTGGTTTCTTGTGAAATTAGTGCCTTGTGAATAAAATGTGTCTGAAATTATGAGTATGTGTAATTAAACCTTATCAAATTAGGGTTTAATGTAATTTACCTCTATGTAATATTGCAAATGAGCAAATTATCGCCCTATGAAAAGAAAATTTGTAATTTACCTCCCTGTGTTCTTTAAAATGGAGCAATTTACCCCATTGTCTAGGGAGGTAAATTGCTCCATTTTAAAAAATATGGGAAGATAAATTGATTCATTTTTAAAAATACAAGAAGGTAAATTGTTATATTATTTTTCATAAGGGGGTAATTTGTACATTTGCAATATCGAGGGGGGTTGCTTGCACTTTTTCCTATCAAATTATGAGAAAGATTTTTAGAGTTAAATTTTAGATAATCATGGAATTTGATTGCTGATTTAAAATATGCTATTTGTATTTTTCAGATGGACGAAGAGCGCAACGTTGCACTAAAATAAAGATACAAGGTTAAAGAAGTGGTGAATTACATAAAAAGTCATAGCTCTGTGCTACATATATATAGGAAATTCTCTTCATTGGAGGTGATACAAGTTGAGAAAACAAGGTCTGGTCATCATTATGTTGTATTGGGAAAAATACAAGCAGCCCCTTGAAATTGTAAATGAGTAAATTATCCCTCTATAAAAAATAAAATAATAATTTATCTTTCTCTGTGTTTTTTTAAAATGAATCAATGTACCTCCCCTTGTTTTTTAAAATGGAGCAATTTACTTCCATGGACAGGGAGGTAAATTGCTCAATTTTAAAGAACACATGGAGGTAAATTGCTATTATTTTTTCATAGGATAATAATTTGTTCATTTGCAATATCACAGAAAGATAAATTGTATTAACCCCTATGTTGTATTAGATAAACTTCATAGAGTCAAAAATTCTTTAATTAGAACGGTTTTGATTAATGAATGGGAATCACTTAGAAGAGGAACAGCAGGTCAAAGTTAGCACATGATGAGGTAAAAAGAGTAATATTAGATGAATCTTTCCGGAACGATATAAAATTTAGGTTTAAATGCATTTTTGGTCTCGTAACTTAGGTCGTTTGGTATTTTCGTTCTTTAACTTTCTAAAATAGCATTTTGGTCCTGTATCTTTTTTTTATTTCTGTGATTTTATTCCTTTTTTCGCTGGAGTTCACCATTTTCGCAGGAAAATACATGTGTCTCTCACATTACATTTTTAAAGGAAAAAATACAAGCTACCCCCCTGTGATATTAGAAATGAGTAAATTACCCCAATGTAAAAAAATAAATACTAAATTACTCCCCTGTATTTATAAAAATAGAGCAATTACCCCCTTAGAGGGGAGAGTGTATTGCACTCGCTCCTCTTGAGACTAGGCAAGATATTTTTAAGATAAAATATTATTTTTATATAATGATATATATAATATTTATTAATAACTATAATATTTATTAAAAAGTATTTATACTATTTTTATATATATAAAATATATAATTTTTTAAAAAAATATATTTTTATTTAGAACAAAAAATAGAAAAAAAAAACCTAACCCCCTCACCCCGCCAGCAGCTGCCCGATCCCTTCCCCCCATCCATCCACCGTCGTCGCCGCCCTCCACCCGCCAACGTCGCCGTCGCAGTCCGAGCCCCCTCTCGCCACCCCTCTTCGTCGCACCCCTCCTACCCGTCCCAGCACCCGCCTCGACGCCGCCCTCCAACAAAACCAGGCGCCGCCCACCCACCCCCAACAAAACCAGGTGCCCCCCCCAACCCGGCCACCGCAGGCCACCGCCGCCCCCCTCCCCCAAACCAGTCACCACCGCATCGCCTTCCCCCCTCCAGTCTGCCGCGCCCCTGCTCCACCAGCCGCTGCGCCCCACCCCTCTTCAGAACGAGTCGCCGCCCTAACTCCCCGTCGCAGCTCCTCCCTTCCCCCGCCCCTTTCGCCCTTGCCACGCCCAAACCACCACTCTCCCTCGCCGCGTCGCCCTTCCCCCGTTCCGATCACCGCGCCTCCTTCCCTCGTCGTTCTCTCTTCCTCTCTATATATATATGTATATATATTTATATATATAATTACATATATATAAATATATTACATATACTATATTTTAAATTAATATTTGAATAAACATGTATTGGGTAAACTTACAAATTTAAATCTAGACTGTTGATTTGAATTAAGTAAGATCTGAGTCATTTATCTAATAGTTAAGTTTGGACCTTAGATTTAAATCAAATCCAACGATTCTAAAAAAATATTGTAAATATAAATTAAAAAAAAATCATGTAAAAGGTACGTGTACCGCACGAAACTTGTGAGGGGGGTAAATTGCTCTATTTTCATAAACACATGGGGGTAATCTGGTATTTATTTTTTCATAGGGTGGTACTTTACTCATTTCCAATATCACAGGGGGGTAATTTGCTTTAAACCCCATTTTTAAAGTTGGGTTCCTATTGAGCCACTTCTTTCAGCATTTTTGTCCTTTAACTTTCTAGAGTAGCATTTTGGTTCTATAACTTTTTAATTTTTGCGATTCTAGTCCTTTTTTCTGTCGGAGTTAACCCTTTTCGCCGGTAGAGGTGAACTCCAGCGAACAAAAGGAATGAAAATCGCGAAAATTAAAAAGATGCAGGACAAAAATGCTACCCTAGAAAGTTAAAAGACGAACAAAACAAATGAACTAAGTTACGGGACCAAAAATGCATTTAATCCTAAAATTTATTATATTAGCTTTTACAAAACCAATTTGGAGAATGATTCGCTTTTGTCATTCTTATACAACTGTTATTGGTGAGGTATATCAAAAAATGGAAGACATATCGGGTTATGTATTGAGGTATTGTCTGAGCATTTGGAGATCTCTCAAGAAATTGAATCTTTGAACATGAGATGGTGGAAAAGAATGAGCATGTCATTGCATACACTTGCTTATGTATTAAATCCATCTTATTAGTCTGAATCATGGCTGCAAAGCTTGGGAAGAAAACGTACTAAGCTTCACGTAGACCTAGATGTTGTTCGTAAGCTTGCAAGCAATGTGGATGTTCTCGAAAAATTCTAGCTCGGATCAAGTTTGGTCGAATCAAACCAATCATATAACAAGTGTGATTGGTCATTTTTCCTGAATTGTACACCAATCATATGACAAGTGCAATGCACTTTCCATATTATTGGTTTAGATTTGGCCGAATTAGATCTTGGTTAGAATTTCCCGATGTTCTCATAATTAAAAGACAAATTAGTGATTTCACTTGTGATGGAGGAGTTTTGCTAAGCCTGAAGCTATTGAAGACAGAAAAAACATGAGCTCAATGGGTTTCGGCTATCACAACCAGAACATGGAGCATGTAATGCCACCACAACCACTTTCTCAAATGCCTTACAATCTACCGTATCAAGGTGTATTTTCACAAGGCCCTTTATGTAATACCAACTCAACTAATGATGTACTTTCCATATGAAATACCTTCTCACCTGGCAGGTGTTACCAATGTTGGTTCTTACACCACATCTTTCGATTATAATTACCCACCTACTTCACATGATTATTATAGGAGGTGTGATGATGATGATGATGATGATGATGATGATGATGATGATGCCGATCACTTTGAGCCCCACCAGCGATCCACTTTCTTTTGATCATGCCTGTATATCTTAAGTATTTTTGTAATTTATCAATGCTTGATATTATAAAACTTTTGGTTTGTAATATTGTATAGTAATTTGTAGTGCTTGATTGTTTTTCTAATTTTATTGATTTTGTTTGAATTTTTTAAACATTGTATAATATATTTGGTTGATACGTAGCCCAATAATATCTCAATACGCCACGATCAACGTGGAACTATACCCGTCAATACTATCGTTGATATCTTGAACCATGCATTTCATAGTGTCAAGAGGAACAAATTAAATGTTGGTCATTCTGAAATATTAGTGTATGTGCATTGCAACAACCGAATTTTGACAACATTGAAAGCTAACTTTTTTGTTTGACGGTGGTGGGCTGCACACGTACAGAGTTTGTTTTTGATAGAATATGAAAATTATGTTGCCTCGCCACATGATTGTAAATGTTGACTAAAGTTTTAGTACGAATTTCATGCAGTCGTCTTTTTGCATTTCTTATTTATTGCTAAATTTTATTAAAAAAAATATAAATATTTGACATATATTTAGAATATTTATTATTATTTTTATTGGATGCTCTAAGGCGCTTGCACACTAAAGTTATGTTTTATTTTACCGCTCTCACTTTCGTTCTGGCCCTCGCACCCGTTTTATGTGACTTAAGGGACCAACAATACTATTTACCCAAAAAATTGAAAGAAAATTAATGAACATGAAAATAAATGATGTAACAAATTTTTCGATAATAGTTAACTAAAACTTAATACCAATACCAAATTGAATGCTTGAACTTTCAAAACTTTGTACTTAATACCTAACTGAATTTTTTGAGAAAATTGCAATTTTGATCCCAAAGTATATGATGATTTGCAATATTAGTCTCATACTTTTTGAATTAATCAATATTAGTCCCACGCTTGATGAAAACATTGCAAAGTTCGTCCCACCGTAAAAAAAATGCAACTTTTGGGACTAACTATGCCACATTTGAAACAAACTTTGGGACTAATTTTGCAACTTTTTTGCGAAAATATAGGACTAATTTTGCAATATTTCCTAAAGTATGGGACTAATATTGCTATGGTGGGACTAACTTTGCAGCGTTTTCCTAAAATATATTACTAATATTGACTATTTCAAAAAAATATGGAATTAATATTGAAAATTCCCCTACATTTTGGGGCCAAAATTATAATTTTCTCAAATTTTTTATTACTATATTTTTAAACAGATATTCGGTGTACCGAATTCTCTATCTTGATATAGATCATTCAATATGTCAAATTATGTTCACTCTATAAGGAATAGAATATCTATCATGATTGATTACTAGAAATTGACATCAGAAAAGTCCAAAATCAAATTATTGGTTGTCTAATTTTATATAATTGTGTGTGGAAATTAATAAATAAAAATAATAAAAAATCGTGTCGTATGCATTGTTATCGGCTTAAATTTAATGATTTATATTATATATGGACATGCAGCTTAATTTTGAAAATTTAATATTTTCACGGCGATTAATGCAAAAAAAAATCTATATATAATATTACTTATAATTTACAAAATTTTATACATGATACAACTTGACTAGCTAGACCTAGAAATGTGAAGTTGACTGATCACAAAGGCTCACAAGCACGATGGTTGGCCGTAAAATCTTTCATCAATCACATCCCACTGATACCGATTCCATAGGTTATTTCAGAAAATTTTCAAAAATCTTCAATAGGTTATTTCAGAAAATTTTAGCTCATCTCAAATGATTGATGAAGATTGCATCATATTAGCAGTAGAACTCAGCTCATATTGAAGCAATACGGTTAATATCATGATTTGACATTCTATAATAATCTGTTAACTAGTAGAAATACTCTAATCTAACAAAGCGTTTTACGAGGGTTGATTGGGATATTCATGTTTCAGTAACTATGTTAGGTGCTCATATTTTTGTTAATTATACGGTAGAAAAATAAATTAAGGACTGCTTACACTCCATAATTGTATTTTGGAAATATATGTGGTATTTATAGTTGTCAAGAGACCTTATCGCATTCATATATTTAATAACCCAAAAAGCAGATAGGTAGGTCAATGTTAGACTAATTATTAAATACCCCTTTTCATGCATGTGCTTATAGTTTGCACTTAGTTTCTATATAAACCATATGCAGATTGCATAACAGAGCTCATTCCAGAAGCGGCAAAGGGGGAACACATATGGAGAACAATATTACTGGTGAAGTGAGGAAAGGTACTTGGACCCCTGTAGAAGATGCTCTCTTGAAGAAATGCATTGACGATTATGGAGAAGAGAAGTGGCATCTCGTCCCTATAAGAGCAGGTAATTATAGTTTTATTCGTTAATTAAATACTGGTTTTTTCTGCATGCCAAACTATAGGGTATATTGCATTTTGCCCTCCGAACTATAGTTGTTTTTAAGTTTACCATCTAAATCTTTTTGGTTGCAACTTACTTTACGAATTAAGTGAGTTATGTAACTTACCATCTAACTCTATTTTTTGGTGGAATTTCATGCCAGAACAAGCTCACACGCACGACACATGTGAAATTTAAGGATAAATGCTTCTATTTAGATTGTTCTCTCTCAAAACACAGTTGCTCTTGTTACAGACAACAATGAGTTTGTTCACAAGTCAATTGTTTACATAAAAGGTTATGAAAGAACGAAAATCTGCTAATTATTGTTGGAAAAGTTGGAGAACAGGGTAAATGGTATTTAAATGAAAGAAAATTACACAAAAACTTCTTTCAGCATGGCAAAATTTACCTCTAATCAAATAGCAATTTTAGCATAATACTGATTAATATAGTTCTTTTAAATTTTTGGAAATAAAAGAAGACATGGAAAATTAAAAATAAATCGAGATAGGCTCAAATATGGGAACAACAGGTATGATATGGAGGTGTTGCCATGGCTATAAAATCCGATTGCATATAAGACCCAAAGAGAGGGAGAAAGATGCCATTTTGGTTTGCCTAGTCAAGATAAGGGTTCGATTTCTTCCGTGCCTAACCTAACTCAGATAAATTAATCATCATAGCCCTCACACGGTGAAAAAGAAAAGGAAAATTCATGGGTGAAGGGAGTAGAGTGAGAAGATGCATAAAATTGAAGCAGACAAAAAAGCAATTCCCTATTTCAATTCGAATTTGGATTTTCTATTTCATAGTGCTGGAATACTTTCCAAAAGTATACTATCCTTGCCACATGCAACCTAGATCTAAAACAAATAGATGCAAGGGTTTGCGGGATTAGGGGTTTACAAATGCAAGGGCTAAGAGATTTAGCAGTTTAGTGATTTAGGATTTTATCGCATTTGGGGAGGAACAAATTAGGTTTGTTTTTTTCTTTTAGACGAAGCCCTAATTACCAAATCCTTAAACAAATCGCATGTTTTATTTTTGTTGTTACAATCTATTTTAAGTTGTTTACTTCAAATTGCGTTTTGAGAGAGAAAAATTTAAACAGATGCATTTGCCCTTAAATTTCACATGTGTCATGCATGTGAGTTTTTTCTAGCATTCCATCGAAAAATGAAGTTAGATGGTAAGTTGTAAAATTTGCATAGTTCGTTTGGTAAGTTGAAAAAAAAAATGGCAAAATGAAAAAATGACCATACCTTGGGGGGGCGGGGGGGGGGGGGGGGGGGCAAAATGTAATATGGGGAGGAACAGATTAGGTTTGTTTTTTTCTTTTAGACGAAGCCCTAATTACCAAATCCTTAAACAAATTGCATGTTTTCTTTTTGTTGTTACAATTTATTTTAAGTTGTTTACTTCAAGTTGCATTTTGATAGAAAAAAATTTAAACAGATGCATTTGCCCTTAAATTTCATATGTGTCATGCATGTGAGCTTTTTCTAGCATTCCATTGAAAAATGAAGTTAGATGGTAAGTTGTAAATTTTGCATAGTTCGTTTGGTAAGTTGAAAAAAAAAATGGCAAAATGAAAAAAATGACCATAGCTTTGGGGGGGGGGGGGGGGGGGGGGGCAAAATGTAATATGCCCTAAAATATATATTTGTTTTGCGTGGAAACAAAAATTGCTATTTTGGGTTTAATTTGCAGGGCTGAAAAGATGTAGGAAAAGTTGCAGATTGAGATGGTTGAATTATCTCAAGCCTGATATTAAAAGAAGTCAATTTACTACAGATGAAGTTGACCTCATTAGCAGGCTTCACAAGTTGTTAGGAAACCGGTAAGTTCAGAATAATATACTTATATATGGTTTCATTTCTGCTATGTTGATCCTATTTAAAATTTTTTAAAATCTGGGCTGATTTTATATTTCGACCCGAAAAATGTCAAAAGAAACAAGAAAATTAGTATCTAAAGCAGATAATTACATAAATGATTAAAATGAGAAAACCTCATTTTTGATTTTTTTAAAATTAGAAAAAGGAATTCTTTTAAAGTGATTTTTCTTAAAAACTCACGATTGTTTTTATCTGCGCCTGACTATTTTTTACTAATACACTTATGATTCTATTAATGTTGGGAAAATGCCAGGACAATGAAGTTTAGCCATTCCTCAATGAGTCCGGTAGGATTGTTCCTCTATAAACAAAGGCCAAATATTTATCCTCTTGTGTTATTCAAAAATAGCATTTTATTCCCTTGTGAAAAATAAAATCTCGATTTACCCCCTTGTGTTTTAAAGAAATAAGCAAAATACCCCCTCATGTGAGTTGTGTGATACATGTGCTCATTTCTCTTATTTTTTAATTTTTTTATTTGTATTTTTATTTTGCAACCGTTAGATTTTATCCGATACAAATCAACAGTCTAGATTTAATTATATATAATTTATATAACAAAATTTAAAATATATTTTTAAAAATATATGTATATATATACGATATATAATATATATTTATTATATATATAATATATGTATCTATTGCCTTCCTTCTCCAGACGGCCGCAGCCGCTGCCGACGGCACCCCTCCCCTCCCCACTGCCATCGCCCCCCTCCCCTTTGCAGCCGCGCCCCTTCCCCTCCTCCTATCCAACCATCGTCGCCCCTCCATCGTCGCAGCCGCACCCATCATCCTCCTCCTCTTCGCCGCCGTGACCGTCGCCCTCTTCCATCTTCTCAGCCGCGCCTGTCGCCTCCCTCCCCTTCCACGGCCGCATCGCCCCATCTCCCCCTACCTAGATCCCATTACCCCGCCTGCCCTACCCCTTCTCAGACAACGGCGCGGATACCCCCGCCCCTCCTTCCCTCAAAATTTGTTTTTTGTTTTTATATTTATTATATTATATATATTTTTATATATATTTATTACAAAATAATTTTTTATAGTTTTTAAATTCATTTTTATAACTTGTATAAATTTGAGCCGTCGATTTATTGTATACATCAACATGAACCATTGATCTAAATAAAAAAAATCTTGACCATTGATTTGTTTATTAAATCTCAATCGTTGATATATATATATATATATATATATATATATATATATAACATAAGAATTGAAGCAAAATCGTACCCCCGGCGCGTGAAGGACAACCCACGATATAAGGGGGTATCTTGCTTCTTTTCTAAAACACGGACAGGTAAATTGAAATTTTTTTTAACATAAGAGGGTAAATTGCTATTTTCGCATAACACAGGGGGGCTGGATGCATTTTTGCCATTATAATTTTCAACTTTCCGCATAATAAGCACTTTTTCAAAAGTAGAAGCCCCTCACAAACCCTCCCCAAAAACACACACAACACTCTTTTTTTTTTTTTTTTTCTTCTTCATCAATTATAGTAAAATAATATTAAAGTGCACAAGCATTGCGCTTGGATAATTACAATTTTTTTATTTTTCAAATATATTATACTTGAAAAAGATAGTTATAAAAGTTATAAACATATTGCAAAATTTGAAATGTTCATAAAAATATAATTCATAATAATCACTTATTACTTATTAATATAATAATCATTATTATATATGGTAACTGCAGTTATAAAGTTTATTTACGAAATGTCCTTAACTATTACTTTAATTGCAATGTTTGTGAGTTTTGTCAGTCCTAATTCAGTTTCTTTCTCTCAAATTTTCTGTCATTATATATTATTAAATCAATTATTTTTATACAATTATTGAGATATGTTGTTCTAGTTTGTTTCTTCTATGAAAAGTTTGAGAAACAAATTTTTTACTTTTTAGGTTGTAATTAATTATATGCATTTTGTTGTCAAACTTATTTTATGTTCTTTTTGTATTTGATATATGTTGTGTATTTGTTTCTCTTTTAACAGTTAGATTCATTATGTATATTTGTAGTCGATTTAATAACTTAGTATAAATCAAGTTCAAAGTATCCAATGATATTTTATTAATTTCAACCATCTATTCAAATAATTATCATTAAAATAAATACATAATTGTTTGTTTCAAAAGTCTTCTACTCGATAGTACTTCGAGTTTGACTCAATCAAACTCATCTATGGAGGTTCACTCACAATTAAACAAAATTATTTTATAAGTTTAAAGTGAAATAATTAGAGGGATCAAACTGAAAAAAAAACTAAAGTTCAGGAATGCTAAAATCAAAAAAATATATATATATATATATATATATCATAATGAAAAAACTTCTCTTGAAATGCATAAATTTCGTAAGCTACATAAAAAAGGAATATAAAATCGAAGCATTTATTAAAATATACATTTGCAGATTAATTCTTAGATATTTCATTTGAATGCAGAAATTTTAAAATATTATCATTTTTTACAGAATACAATTCAAATTTAAATTATTAGGTTGAAAAGTATATAAAACACATATTACAGCTTATATATAAAAATAAATAAAATAAAATAACTCATTTTTTTAGTTTTTATAAAATAAATAAACGTTATAATACTAAAGATGAATATCCATTTAATTTAGAATAATTTCTTATTTCCTTTTGAAAATTATGCATTTCAAAAATTTTGGACTAGTTTTAATTATATATTTATGATTATATTTATAGAATAGAAATTAACATATATCTTTTTATAGCTTATATACATATTAGGGGTCTTAGTCTTTAAAAAAAATTTATAGAATATTTGATAAAACACTATAAATAGGGAGGTCATTGGCAAAATTAAAAAACATCAGGGATTCAGGGGAGGCGGATGTCAAAGATTAAAACTCAAGGGAGGTGGATGCAAATAACTCTCTATCTTGGGACCTTAACAACTTTTACTATTGTCAACTATTTTCTTCCATTTAGGTTAATTCTTTAATGTTTTTTCCTATTCCCATTATTTTTTATTTTTGGTAAAACTTTCACTCCTACCTATATATCAAGTGGATTGATCTGTATAAATTCAATTTGAACTTGACTAATTAAATATTGATTATTCTCAAGTTTGAGCTTCGAGGATAGACCTCATTTTATCACTGTTCTTAATTTATAAATTATTCTTCAAATTCTTATAACTCTATTAATAATTTATTCAATGAACTAATTAATATCGATTTTTATATTACCTAATACAATCCCATTAGTACCTATATTAATAAGGTTATAATATGTAATGCAAAAATTTCAATAAGTCTTTTGAACCATTATAGATTTTATAGTAGTATGTTTATATATGGTTGTGTGTCTCTTTTCCCTTTATTTTCAAAGTTTTAAACATTGAATTTGACATGTGTATAATTGTATTTACATTTGTCTTTGAACCTATTTTGTTCTTCAAAGTATTTGCTTTACATGAAAATTGAGTTTAATTTATATTTTTTTTTGTCTATTTTAACATGACAGTGATATAATTGCTTTTCACTATGTACTACATGATTTCAATTGATCATGAGTTTTTCTAGTAATTTCGCCTTAAATTATAAGGGTGTTTTTCTAGTTAGTGTAATAACGATATAAGAATAATGTAAAAAGCAATGGATAAATGAGCATAATTTAAATAGTAATTAACATGAACAAATAAGTATAATGTGAAAAGTAATATAAAAGGCTTAATGAGTATAATGTGAAAATTAATTAATTATATAAACTTTTACATCAATTATTCAAACAAATACATTTGATACTCTATTACACATAAATTTGAAAAATATACTATAACACTTAAACTCATTAAAACTTTTTGTTACATAATATTTGATAGATGGTCTCTAATAGCCGGTAGACTTCCGGGTAGAACAGCAAATGACGTGAAGAACTTCTGGAACAGCCATATTGAGAAAACAAGGAGGGCCAAAGTCAAGAAAATCATTTCCCATAGCAACATTTTAAGACCCCGACCTCGAATTCCCTCCAACTTGAAAGTACGTTGGCTGAGGGAAAGAAGAGAAACAGTACCTCGATCCAATCTTGTCCCTATAAATAATGAAGGTCCTGAAAATTACAAACAACATTCATCTTCTGAAGCTAAGGAATGCATAAGGTGGTGGAACAATTTGCTTGAAACGGCCAATATGGAAAATGTGATGGTTGATGAACTAGAGAAACAGATAGGGGAAACGTCAACGGATTTGCATGACCAGGACAATGCCATCTTGGAAGGTGATGGAGATGAGTTCATTGATTTGGACATTGATGTGGATTTTGGGGAACTTATGCGCTTTGGTGATGAAGGGTAATTCATGTTGCATGTTTGGCGTTGGATTGAATTATAATACATCGTGTTTAGGCTTTATAGTACACGGATTGTTGGGTGGCATAACCTATCTAACAAATTATTATCTTTTGTTTTTTTTTTGGTATAAGTACAAGGCTTACTTAAAAATTGAAAATAATGTAAGAATAACTTCTCCTTATGTGAGATGATACGAAGACAAATATATATTTTCATTTAGTACGTGTAGTTTTATTTCTATATTAATGAAACATGTAATTTTATAAATATAAATGTGTATTTTATTTAAATTATATTTTTGTGAGCATGCTTTGAGGTAACAATGTTAAAACAATTGAGAAAGTGAATCTATGAGGAAAACCTATTTGGAAATTTACAAATTAGACCTAAGTTAATTAGGGTTGGTGTTTATAACTTTATAAATTGGGTTAAAAATTAGCATGCACTGCGACTGATGAGAAGATTAGATGCTCCTGCGGTAAATGCAAGAACAGTAAGTTCAAAACCACATAATGAAGTTACGTCCGACTTGTTTAGGAAGGATTTTCTTGGATGATTATTACAATTGACATCACATGGTGAGGTACAATAGTAGAAGTTTGATGATTTTCAAGCACCCTAGAATGAACCAACTCCAATTGCATTGGAGATAATCTGATGGGGTAATTACTAGAAGACGTGTTTTAATGTTGGCCATTGGTGAAGCAGGTCCCAGCTACTACTATAAGTGAGCATATGACGACGATCTATCAGGGTTGATTTTTTGACGGTGTACATGTTGCGGGCCAATCGTAATAGAATTAGATAAGGACCACCCGCTCCAATAGCGACACATGAAGCCTTCCCCCTGAAGTAACTTTCGAACCCTAAACTCCTGGGATTTCTACTGAGGGAAGGTATCTCCCAATCACTTGGCCCAAAATCCAAGAAGACATCCTTATCCCCAAAAGATATCCTTATCCAGGGAAGACATCTCTATCACGGGACTGCAACAGCCAGGAGATAACTGTTAGAATAGGTGACCGGAAAGCCAATTAGATTGGCCTTGATGTAATCTATTTCTGACAATGTCATTGTCATTGTAATATCATTATATGAATAAAGTGAATACTTTGACAGTTTCATTTTTTGTGCTCGGTATTTATGTTTATTCTATTAACATCACAACAAAGCCCACAGGCCAAACGTACAACCCATGTAGTTGGGTTGCGCATTGGATGGCAGCTATGAAACTAACTTCTAAGGGTTAGGTTTGAAACGTTCTAAGTCGAGAACCTCGAGACAGGGCATTGAGAGTCCTATACAGACTTGCACTAAGGATTGCATTCATTGGATGAGTGCCGTGTTTCATCGGCGACAGACGTTGGACGTCTATGCAATATTAGTGGGTTAGTTGATAAGGGTGTCAGCTGACTGAACTGACTCGCGGGAATCGTCATATGGAAGTCTTGGAGACTTGGTCGGTATGACTGGCATTCCCGACTCCGATAGCACGAGATCAGTTGGAAGCCTTTCATTTTTTTATTTTTTTATTTTTCGGTATAAGTACAAGGCTTACTTAAAGATTGAAAATAATGTAAGAATAACTTCTCCTTATGTGAGATGATAAGAAGACAAACATATATTTTCATTTAGTACGTGTAGTTTTATTTCTATATTAATGAAACATGTAATTTTATAAATATAAATGTGTATTTTATTTAAATTATATTTTCTGTGAGCATGCGTTGAGGTAACAATGTGAAAACAATTGAGAAAGTGAATCTATGAGGAAAACCTATTTGGAAATTTACAAATTAGACCTAAGTTAATTAGGGTTGGTGTTTATAATTTTATAAATTGGGTTAAAAATTAGCACCCACTGCGACTGATGAGAAGTTTAGATGCTCCTGCGGTAAATGCAAGAACGGTAAGTTCAAAACCACATAATGAGGTTACGTCCGACTTGTTTAGGAAGGATTTTTTGGATAATTATTACAATTGACATCACATGGTGAGGTACAATTTTAGAAGTTTGATGATTTTCAAGCACCTTAGAATGAACCAACTCCAATTGCATTGGAGATAATGCGATGGGTTAATTACTAGAAGATGTGTTTTAATGTTGGCTTCTGGTGAAGCAAGTCCCAGCTACTACTATAAGTGAGCATATGATGAGGATCTATCAGGGTTGTCCGGCAGATTTTTTGACAGTGTACATGTTGCGGGCCAACCGTAATAGATTTAGATAAGGACCACCCGCTCCAATGGGGACACATGACGCCTTCACCCTGAAGTAACCTTCGAACCCTAAACTCTTGGGATTTCTATTGAGAAAGGTATCTCCCAATCACTTGGCCCAAAATCCAAGAAGATATCCTTGTCCTCAAAAGATATCCTTATCCAGGGAAGACATCTCTATCACGGGACGACAACAGCCAGGAGATAACTGTCAGAATAGGGGATTGGAAACCCAATTAGATTGGCCTTGATGTAATCTATTTCTGACAATGTCATTGTCATTGTAATATTGTTATATGAATAAAGTGAGTATTCATGTTTGACAATTTCATTTGTTGTGCTCGCTATTTATGTTTGTTCTATTAACATCACAACAAATCCCACAGGACAAACGTACAACCCATGTAGTTGGGCTACGCATTGGATGGCAGCTATGAAACTAACTTCTAAGGGTTAGATCTTAAATGTTCCAGGTTGAGGACCTCGAGACAGGGCATCGAGAGTCCTATAAGACTTGCACTAAGGATTGCATTCATTGGATGAGTGTTGTGGTGTTTCATCGGCGACAGACGTTGGACATCTATGCAATATTAGTGGGTTAGTTGACAAGGGTGTCAGCTGACTGAACTGACTCGCAGGGATTGTTATATGGAAGCCTTGGAGGCTTGGTCGGTATAACTGGCATTCCCGGCTCCAATAGTACGAGATTAGTCCTCGAACTCGAGGAATCATGGAAGTTACATGCATATGATGGTTGTATCTAGCATTTGGCAAGAGATGTCCGTATCTGGGATACGTTCATCATAAGCCTTATACAGTGCTGTCGGGATATGTATTGAGGACGGTGGATTTCAAGATAGGATCTGTCACCTGTCCGTATATGACAGTCGAGTCTCCTATGCACTCTGAGACAGTTTAAACTCTCATAAGTCTGTGGCGACAGCGATTGGGCGAGTAAGAAATGGTTTCCTACATCGATCGATAGAATAAACGTGTCTCGAGTTACTGAGCATAGTTGTCTAGTCCAGGATGGAAACCGACGCCCAATTCCATGCCCTAGACTTAGACCAGGAGACGGATGATGGAAGGACCCTACTCGTATAGAACTCAGGAGCTTAAATGTTCACGCCAATATTCACCTAGTCTCTAGTGCCATGGACCGTTGCTAGACAACCACCCATGGTGACGAGCGTTTTATCGATTAATGGTTAATTGAAAAACAGTTAATTGAATTGAATTTAATTGACCAATTGTGTTGGACACAAGCCCAAGTCTAGCTGAGGGTGAACCTAATAAGTCAACACACAAATCACTTTCGATTTGGCGGAATTAATTTGGAATTAATTCTAGAAGAAGCGAATAAATTTAATCGGATTAAATTTATTCAAGGGAGAAAATAAATGATTGGATCATTTATTGAGAAATCTATTTGATGGATGATCCAAGAATTAATTAATTGAATTAGTTAAATTTTTGGACTAAGAACCTTTAAATTAATTAGATTAAGTTATCGGGTTTTGGCTAGAATAGTTGATTGGATCAATTATTCTTAATTTGGACTTATGTTTATTTAATTGGATTAAATAAATAATTGGGCTTCGATTGGATTGAAATTAATTAGATTAATTAATGCCCAATGGATACATGTTTGGACTTTAATTAATTTGATTAAATACAAGTCCAAAAACATAAAAATACAAGTCCATTTTTCATGCAAGTTGAAGCTAGTTAAAGAGGAGTTTCAACTCTTACACATGTGTACTTGATATGCACGAATTTTTGCTCTTTTGTGGGTGGTTTTTTCTTACTATCGTGTGTAGTGGATATGCTAGAAGTGTGTGCATGTGGAAGTTGCCTTATGTAGGTCGTTTTTTGAACACTACATTCTACATACACAAAACTACTTTTCTAGACATAATTCACTTTACTTGCTTCATATTTGCTGGAGCTTTTAGGCCAAAAACACTCTATAATTCTCTCTTTTAGTGTTCATACTTCTTAGAGAAGATTGAACAAAAACATTCCAAGGTACACTAAGTGATAGTGCTTTCTTTGGAATTGTTTCATCTTCTTTATTTCTATTTTCTATCTAGCAATAGAGTAAAAATAAATCCATAGTCTGGTGTGGAATGCATTAGAGGAGTTCTACATTGAGCTCTCAAGTGGACGAAGGAAGAAGGAAAAGAAAGGAACAACGCACGAACCAGTTCTACATAAACGAACAAAGGTTGGTTTCCTTTTACATTTTATGTACCTTGTTATTCTCCTTTTAAGCCACATGTCCAGCATGTTTTCTTTTGTTATTTATGCTTTGACAAACATCGAATGTCCGAAAACTTCAAAGGGAACACCCCTTTGAATCCGATTTAATTTATGTCTTAAATTTACGTTTTTACGCTTCCGTTTCATTCATCGAGGATTCGGTCTTATCCAACTGGCTAAGGAGCTACTAATAAATTGCAAGCTTCCCAGGCTTAAAACCAACTTTAATTTCAAACTTCAGTTTTAGCTAGAACGGAAACTTTAATTTCTTTCTTGAAGTTTCACACTTTGAACTTTAATTTCAATCTCTCGCATGTACATAAAAAATGAGGAATTTCACTCTTAATTTTAGTCATTTGTACTGTCATAATTTTTACCATTTTATTACATTACTTTCTACTCCAACGGAACCCTAGTATTATTTTTTGCCCGCATCAATGAAAAATAGGTAGCTATTTACATGTAGATTGAAGGGATATTTAATAAAACTATATTGAAACACAAAAAGGATCTTGTTGCTTTGCTAATAGTACAGATAATACAAGGATGCTAGTTTGATATTTAGAAAATTGTCAAAATCATTTTGTTTTTATCTTCATTCAAGTCATTACTAGATACTTTTTTCTAGAACAAACTATGGAGGTAAAAATCTACTTTAGTTTGAGGTGCATGGACTAACGAACAAATGCAGGGAGAAAATCACAATATGTTCCAACTAGAAGTCTAGAATGTATTGCTACTTCATCTAAAATAATGTTAAATAAGTATTGCGGGAAATGGCATCTTTCGTCTCGCGACTTAAGGTCTGTATACTTTTGGTCCCACTAGTACAAAATTCTCATTTTTAGTCCCATAAATTTAAAAAAGTCTTACTTGTGGTCCCCTGGTAGATTCTTATTAACTTTTGAAGGAATAAGGCACATGGTACGCATGTGGCTGTTAGCTTTTCGGGCTAGAGGGTAACGAACACGTGGTTAGCATGTGACCTTTCTCTATCAAATTACTAATGGAAGGCTAACAGAGACAAAAAAAAAAAAAAAAAAAGTGAGACTTTTTCAAACTTGTGGGGACAAAAAGTGAGATCTCGTAATTAATGGGACGGAAAGTATATTGACCCTAAGTTACAGGACAAAAAATATTATTTTTTCCTAACTATGAATTCACATGTCTTGTTTCGTTGCCAAAATCTTGTGACGGATTATGTTTTCCATCACAAAAAATAAAATTACTATGGGGTCTCTTGCGATCTTAATCAGGTTGTCCTGACATTCATCACAAATTTTAATTTGCATCAGATTTTGGTGAAGTTTCGTTGCAATAGTCCGTCGCAATTAAATATTTTTTTTAGTGTCACGTTGTTGTTTAAATCACTACTAAGTAATTTTTTCAAAATAGATTTTAGGTGTTCGAAACTCAATGTGAACCGTATGAACTACAATGAATCTAGGAGAAATTTTGAGTGCATGTTTTAACTGGAATATATTTTTCTTAATCTAAAATTTAACAATCATATGTCATAAGCATTAAATATTATGTGCAGTAATTTTAGAGGTAAAATACTTCTCAAAACAATATTACAATTCAATAATTGAAGAGGCCTTATCGGATCAAGTGTCAACATTATTATCTCGTATGAGAAGAGCGGTATCTCGTGTGAGAAGAGTTAAGCGTCTAAGGATTGATTGTTCAGGCTATCATGGGCTTTGCGGTATCGGACAGTGAGCTTTTTGGCGACGCTGGGGTGTAGTGTCGTAGAGTTTATCCTAGCCTGGAACTGTCGAGGTCTCGGGACAACCTCGACAGTTTGGAAGGTCGGAGGAGGTGCTCCGAGAAAAGGGTCCCACGGTGGTGTTCCTATCTGGAACTAAGTATGGACAGTGTCATTTTGAGGTGCTGAAGTAGCGGTTAAAAATGTTTGGGGTATGTGTTCTAGCTGAGGGAAGGGTAGGAGGTCTTGCATTACTCTGGCATAAAGAGATAGATGTTCAGTTATGATCCTTTTCACAGCTTCACATAGACGTGACGGTGTTGTAGGATGATAAGATACCAGGATGGAGGTTTATGGGTTTCTACGGGGCGTCCGGCACAACGCAAGTAGGCATGGGATACTTTGAGGACGCTGGGCTGTTAGTCAAATGGTCCTTGGTTGTGTGTCGGGGAGTATAATGAGATACTGTATGTGCACGAGGAAACCGGGGCTCCTAAGCCACTGTGGCAGATGTTGGATTTTCGGCAAGCTCTGGAACACGGTGGGCTGGTTGATCTGGGGCGCTCAGGGTCACAGTACACGTGGTGTAATCGGCATCATGCTCCAGAGACAATTAGGGCAAGGCTTGATCAGGCATCTGCGAACTCGTCTTGGGTAAGCATATTTTTCGAATTATCGGTAACACAGTTCACGGTATGGCAGTCCGATCACAAGATGGTTTTCGTGGATATGATGGTGCAGGTTGAGTGCCAGAAAGAGGGTCGAAAGCCTCAGTTTCACTTCGAAGCTCGGTGGCTGCAATTGGAAGGGTGCTTGCGGGTCATAGAGGATACATGGGCCGAACGGTTTGAGGGGATGCTCACACGGTTTTGTGGAGGAAGATGCAATCATGCAGAGTTGGCTTGCTTAAATGGAACATGATGGAGTTTGAGCAGCCTCGACACAAGATTAAGAGGTTGGTGGAGCGATACATTCAACTTTAGGACAGCCAACTCTCGGCAGACATGTATCAGGAATTGCAGATGATCCGGGCTTAGTTGGCTGAACATGAGGCTAGGGAGTTGCTTAGGTGGCAACAGCGGAGTAAGGAATATTGGCTCGCCAATGGGGATGGGAATACATAGTTCTTTCATTGTTGTGCCTCTGGGCGGAAACGTTACAACATGATCCACCGGCTTAAAGATAGTGAAGGTGTGTGGAGGGATCAGGAGGAAGACGTCCAGGAGATCCTTTTGCAGCACTTTAGCTTGGTCTTTATGTCCAGTCGGTTGTCTGAGGCGTGCATTGATGAGGTGGTGTTCACTGTCCGGTCTCGAGCAACCCCTGATATGAACTCTCTATTAATGCAATCATTCACGGCACATGAAGTAAAACAAACCACTTTCAGTATGTTCCCCTTTAAATGCCCAGACCCCGATGGTATGCCCCCTTTATTTTTTTAGAAATTCTGGAACATAGTAGGGTTTGATGTTACTAGTTCTGTGCTTAGAATCTTGAATGATCATATCTTGTTGAATAAGATGAACTATACACACATCGTTCTCATTCCCAAAGGGAGTAACCCGGAAGTCGTTTCTCAACTTAGTCCCGTTAGTTTATGTAACATGGTGGTCAAAATTGCCTCTAAATGTATTTCTAACCGGTTAAATGGCATGATGGATTCCTTTGTTTCTCCTACTCAATCTGCCTTTATCCCTGGCGTCTAATCACTGACAATGTGCTTCTTGCGTTTGAACTAAATCACTTCCTTAAGGTCTCATATCGGGTCAAATAAGGTTTGTTGCTATCAAGCTCAATATGAGAAAAACCTATGATAGAATAGAATGGTCTTTCCTTAGATATGTTCTTGTTAGATTAGGCTTTGAGAGTAGGTTTGCCAATTTGATTATGTTATTGGTTACTTCTGTCTCATATTCTCTAACCCTAAATGGTGGTCAGTTTGGCTATTTTTGTCTGGGGCGAGGGATCCAACAGGGGGACCCCTTTTGCCCATATCTCTTTATATTTTGTGCAGAGGCTTTCTCCTGTCTGATTCAAGAACAGGAACGATGAGGGAGACTGCAGGGAGTGAGGATCAGTTCGTCGGCCCCGAGTATCTCTCACATGCTATTCGCTGTCGATACCTTGCTCTTTTGTGCGGCAAGGGAGGATCAAATTGAGGTGATACGGCGAATTTTGGGGGTCCTTGGACGAGCTTCAGGCCAAGAGGTTAATTTCTCAAAGTCTAGCATGGTTGTTAGCAGGGGTCTCCAGGACGAGGTTAAGCGGGCGTTAGCACGATAGTTGGGAGTGAGATTGGTGGGTGCTCATGATAGCTACATGGGATTACTGGTGGCAGGATGGTCCAAAAGTTCTCTTTTTCATAACATCCGAGATCGATTTTGGGGACGAATTACGGGTTGGGATAAGCTTCTGTCACAAGCACGGAAGGGTGTGCTAGTTAAGGCCGTGCTTCAATCCCTGCCCACTTATGCCATGTCCTACTTTCGACTGCCAGACCACTTGCTGAGGGAGTTGGAGACGGCGATAAGGGACTTTTGGTGGCATAGTAGAGGTGAGAAGAGGATGCATTAGGTGGCGTGGCGAAAGATGTGTCGGCCGTTGCACTCCAGGTGGGCTGGGGTTCCAGGACTTGAAGGCTTTTAACCTGGCACTATTAACGAAGCAAGGTGGCGGATTATTACACATCTAGAGTCTCTTCTGAGTCGAGTACTGAAGGTATGGTATTTCCCTTAGTGCTCATTTTGGGAGGCTACGGTTGAAACCCGACCATCGCTCACATGGAAGAGTGTGTTGTTAACTAGGGAGGTATTGGTAGTAGGGTGTGAAGGGCAAGCGGATCAGCGGTCCACGGGGGTTGTTCGAGTTGTGTGGAGGCCCAGAAAGAAGGGGTTGTTCTCGGTTCGAAGTGCGTATGAGGTAGTGTTGGAGATGGAGGCTCGTCGTCGGCATCGTCATCTCGACCTTTCCCATCGCCAGTAGAGGGGTGTGACGACTTTTGGAGGCGTTTATGGGTGATGGTTGTGCCTCCCCGGGTTCGACTTCAAAACCTGGCGGTTTTGTTACGAAGCAGTGCCTACGATGGAGAACTTGACCAAGCGGCTACCGGGGGTGGAGACGCAGTGTGTACTGTGCGAGGCTGAAATGGAAACGTTAAAGCATGTATTATTGGACTGCCCTTTTGCTCGGGTGGCTTGGGTTGTGTCTAATCTTCTTTGGCAGCACATTCAGAGTTGGACGGGGAGCTAGCAACCTAGTTCTCGTCCACGCTTCAGTAGCTGGGCAAAGATAATGGGCCGTGCTTCCTTATGATTTGTTGGGCACTGTGGCAGAATAGAAGCCATAGGCGCATGGAAGGCATCATGCAGGATCCGCAGGGGGTAGTCCGATGTGCGCTAAGTCTGCTACAATAGTACGTTGATGCTCGCACTAAGGTGAAGGTTGGTCTGCTTCGTTGAGTCATGTTTTTGGTTTATTTGTAGCCTGTTTCGGCGTTGGTATAGGTTGGTTGTGCTCTTTTTCAATCTGTGTCTGTGTCTTTAGCTGAGTTTAGTTGTTGCTCCTTGTGCATTGGGTGTTCAAGGCTTGGGTAGGAGTGTGCTAGTGTTTTCTTTGTTTGTTGAGGGTCGATGCTGGATGAGTCGTCCTAAACGGTGTATGGTGGTTGTTCTTAGTTTATATAAAATTTTCATCGCTTTGAGTTCAAAAAAAAAAAGGGTTAATTACACTTACACCCCCTCTGAGAATGTATAATTACACTTTCCCCCAAAAAAGTTTTGAAATTACACTTACACCCCTCCGAAAATTCTCTGTTTACACCTGACCCCCATCCGTTAGAGTTTGGACGAAAAATATTCACGTCAACAAAAATAATTACACAAATTTTCAATTTTTCCCATCATTTAACATTCTCTTGTATATTTTTGTACTTATAAGAGGATAAGTGTAACGTATATGTATGGAGTGAGGCCAATATTATTATATTTTTCCTTATAAGTACAAAATTATTGCACGAGAATGTTAAATGAGAGGTAAAATTGAAAATTTATGTAATTATTTTTGTTGAAATGAACATTTTCCGCCCAAACTTTAATGAATGGAGGTCAGGTGTAAACAAAGAATTTTTAGAGGGGGTGTAAATGTAATTTCAAAACTTCTTTGGGGGAAAGTGTAATTATGCATTTCAGAGGGGGTCTAAATGTAATTAACCCAAAAAAAAATAGAGGTAAAATGATAGTTAAACTTTCCAACTTGGTGGTGTTAATAGTCAATTGCATTGTCAGTTAACTGATCAAGGTGGTAAATGATTTGTTTTAACATTTTGGGGGTAAGTACATATTACAATAGGTAAAATACAGGAAGTAAAATACCCTAATTGAAAACTAAAAGGAATTAAGAAATAAATTAAGAATAATTGTGTATGTCTTTGTTCGCTCCTTCCTCTTTGTCATTTTATAGAATTTGAAAAAAAAATGAAGAAAAAATTAAAAGAATAATAATAGACATGAAAAATAAATAAAGTAATAAGATTTCGACATTTGATTTGAATAGTTAAATTGAATTTTAATACCAGTATGTACTCAAAGGAATATCGAAATTTTCAAAAATTTTGTATTGAATATCTAATTCAATTTTCAGTTACTGAATTTGTTAGGTTGATATCCGATATATCAGATGAATCTTGTGCATTGATACAATTCGATCAGTATATTAAATTGTGGTTAGAGTAAAATATCTATCATGGTTAATTACACGAAAGTGACAATAGAAAAACAACTTGAGCGCTAGGCCAAAATCAAATGATTGGTTAGCAACAAAAATCAGGTACATATTATTAGCTAGCAGCAAATTGGGAAAATTATTTTTTTGGTCTCATATTTTAGGGCCTGCTTTGATTTGGTCGTTGGCCCCTCCCCCATCGACCTGGATCTTCTTGAGGAACTAAGGAGCAGCGCAAATATCAGAACTGAAGCATACAGAACGTTGATGGCAAGAGCCTACAATGAGAGAGTTAGACACCGAGGCTTCCAAATGGGCGACCTCGCGTTGAGGACGGTTTGATGCCACAGATAACATTGGAAAGCTTGATGCCAAACGGGTTAGGCCATTTCAAGTGATTGAGATTGTGGGGAAAGGAACGTACCACATGAAAAAATTGGATGGAAAAGGAAGTACCGCGTACATGGAACGTGGTCAATCTGAAAAAGGTATATTGTATAATTTTTTCTCGGTGTAAATTATATGAAGTTTTATAATACTTTCTCGTACCTCAAATAGTGGTAATAAAATTTTCTTTTTGACAAATTCCTATCGCCTATATGTTTTAATTTGTTTCAAAAAAAAAAAAAAGAGAGAGGGACTGCCTCTCACCGGGGGATTGCCCCGAGACAATAAAGAGAGGGATTGCCTCTCACCGGGGGACTGCCCCGAGATAACAAAGAGAGGGACTGCCTCTCATAGGGGGACCGCCCCTAATACTTAAGCATAATTCAAAAAGAGGGGGATTGCCCCTCGCAGTATTTAGTTTAATATTTTTGCTTGTAAGAGAGGGATGACCCCTTACATTTGTATTTTACCTGAAAGAGGGGATGACCCCTCACCTTAGCATCTTGTTTTAAAGAGGGGGATTGCCCCTCACAGTATTTAGTTTAATATTTTTTGCTTGTAAGAGGGGGATGACCCCTTACATTTGTATTTTACCTGAAAGAGGGGATGACCCCTCACCTTAGCATCTTGTTTGAAAGAGGGGGATTGCCCCTCACAGTATTTAGTTTAATATTTTTGCTTGTAAGAGGGGGATGACCCCTTACATTTGTATTTTACCTGAAAGAGGGGATGACCCCTTACATTTGTATTTTACCTGAAAGAGGGGATGACCCCTCACCTTAGCATCTTGTTTGAAAGAGGGGGATTGCCCTCACAGTATTTAGTTTAATATTTTTGCTTGTAAGAGGGGGATGACCCCTTACATTTGTATTTCACCTGAAAGAGGGGATAACCCCTCACCTTAGCATCTTGTTTGAAAGAGGGGGACTGCCCCTCACAGTATTTAGTTTAATATTTTTGCTTGTAAGAGGGGGATGACCCCTTACATTTGTATTTTACCTAAAAGAGGGGATGACCCCTCACCTTATCATCTTGTTTGAAAGAGGGAGATTGCCCCTCACAGTATTTAGTTTAATATTTTTGCTTGTAAGAGGGGGATGACCCCTTACATTTGTATTTTACCTAAAAGAGGGGATGGCCCCTCACCTTAATGTTTTTGTTTGAAAGAGGGGGATTGCCCCTTACAGTATTGAGGTTAATATTTTTGCTTGTAAGAAGGGGATTGCCCCTTTCATTTGAAAGTTAATTCGAGAAAAAACAACTTAACACAATAAGCAATAGAGAAATAAAATTTGATAGCATAGTAAAAAAGAACCTTTGCGAAATTCCAAACGTATTTTGATAAAAAGAACTCTTAAGAAGTTTCTCAAATGACAAAGAACTCCCGCAGAGTTACAAAGTGTCCCAACCAAGGGAACTCCTACAGAGCTCTCGAAGAGATCAATATGATGCGCCGCGACGCAAGGTGATCTAAATGCAACGCAACGCAACGCCACCTCCAGGTCAAGGCAGACGCCTCGGCCACGGCCAGGCCGAGGCGCATGCCTCGACCACTTCCAGGCCGGGGCTTGCTCCTCGGTCGGGCCATTATCTACCATCGATGGATCAGCCATTGACGGACCCTTGACGACGCATCCTTGGACATTTTCTTGAAGTGCATAACATCCTAAAAAAACTTTCGAACTGGCGAATTATTTCTATTTCTTCCAGATTGACGAACGATGACTTTTGGGAGTGGGGACTACAAAAGACTACTGCAAGAAAAGAGATGAAAAGCCATATAATTGAGCCAACTCGGTTCGACGTCGTTTTGGAATGTGGCTGAGACCAAGTAGGCAGGCCAAACAAAGCAAGAGGAAGAAATTCAGAGTATCCCACCAAGTGCATATATAGAAGATAAGAAATCCCAACAAGGGAAGGAATTGAACCAAAGGTAGAATCGAAATAGAAAGAGCCAACATGAAGAAGGGTCCCAAGAAGGAAGAAACCCGTGGCAGAAGTAGAGAGCCAAGGGAAAAGAGCCCTAGTAGAAGAAGGAGCAAGAAGGAAAGAGAGCTCTAGTGGAAGGAGGATTCCCAGAAGAAGAAAACCCTACGTCAAAGGGGAACATTATCAAGAAGAGGAAGACGAATCAAAGTCAGATTATTACTTGGAACTTTCAGGTTTCCAAGGAAATTCCTGAAAGTCGGGGGGCTACTGATGAGGAGAAAAATACTATTCACAAAAAGGCCCTCCAACTTGTGGTAAATTGCGCAACTACCCCAAAGGGAGGTTAAAGGAGGAGTTGAGGGGAGTTAAGAGATGGAAGTTAAGAAGGGAGTGGGCACGCAAAATGACCGTCATACCCTCAGCAGATCAATTCTAGGCCGTAGGATCAAAGGGCAAAATTGTAACTTCACCCCCAAAAAATTACTATAAATAGGGGGTGAATTCATTTGTAAAGGGATCTCCTTTGAGATATATGGAATTTACACTTTACACATTTCTTTACTTTTTCTAGCTTTTTGTGTTGGTTTGGTGCAAACATGCGTAGGCTACGACTTCCCAAATTTTATACCATCAGCTTGGCGCCGTCTGTGGGAAACAGTCTAGGCATCGAAGATGAACACGAGATCAAGGGCAAGAAGCGTGAAGGGAGGCAGGAAGAGGCCGAGGCTCACGCCTCAAAGAATCCTCCAGCGCGGAGCCATGAGGGAGAGAGGAAGGAAGAGGCCGAGGCCCACGCCTCGAAGAGTCCTCCAGCACGGAGCCAGGAGGGAGAGAGGAAGGAAGAGGCCGAGGCCCACGCCTCGAAGAGTCCAGCGGCGCACCGCCAGGAGGAAGTCGAAGAGTCCTCCAGCGCGGAGCCAGGAGGAAGAGAGGAAGGAAGAGGCCGAGGCCCACGCCTCGAAGAATCCTCCAGCGTGGAGCCAAGAGGGAGAGAGGAAGGAAGAGGTCGAGGCCCACGCCTCGAAAAGTCCACCGGCGCACCGCCAGGAGGAAGGGAGGAAGGAAGAGGTCGAGGCTCACGCCTCAGAGAATCCTCCAGCGCGGAGCCAGGAGGGAGAGAGGAAGGAAGAGGTTGAGGCCCACGCCTCGGAGAATCCTCCAACGCGGATCCAAGAGGAAGAGAGGAAGGCAGAAGCAAAGCTCCTCCCCAGCAGGAGGCAGGAAGAAGTCAAGGCTCCTCCCCAGCAGAGGAGGCAGGAAGAAGTCAAGGTTCCTCCCCAGTTCCTCCCCAGCAGAGGAGGCAGGAAGAAGTCAAGGCTCCTTCCCAGCAGGAGGCAGGAGAAGGTCGAGGCTCCTCCCCAGCAGGAGCAAGGCCGCGCCCCGCGCACCAAGGAGGAGGAGAGGTAGGAAGAAGTCAAGGCTCCTCCCCAACAGGAGGCAGGAAGAGGTCGAGGCTCAGCCTCCACCCCCAGTTGTTCAGGTAACTCCTGAGACCCTTCGCCAGTCGGTGAAAGATGCATACGTCCAAGCCGGCCGAAGGCTACAGAGGAAGAGAAAGGGTCCCCTTAGGGCAGAAGGAAGTAGGCGTGAACGTAGGCCTATGCCCCCGGAGAATTTAGCTCAAGCGCTCGATGCAGCCAAGCTACAAGGATTGGGATCGAGACCATAGCACGGAGAAATGCCACTACTTGGAGAAGGAGGTCGAGGAGCTGATCCGAAGAGATGACTTACGAGAATTTGTGGGACAAGGGAAATAAAAGTTCCAGGAAACCGCTTCTGGAGAAAGGCACGTGGTATATGGGAGCGAAGCAGGAAGCAGAATGAGCTAGCAGGGACAACCTCCCAACTACTTGAGTTATGAGGGTTACCTCGGGAGGCCCAATAAGAAGAGATACGAAGCAAGAGTCGCTCAGAGAGCGAGGCAAGATGAAGGAGTGGCATGAGGACAAAGCCAAAGTCGCTCAGAGAGCAAGGCAAGTTGAAGGAGTTGCAGAAAGAGCAATAGGACGTGATGCCAAACCATACCATCTTTGGCGAGAAGGCAGCAGCGTCGCCAGCGGATCCAAAAACGAGTTGGAGTGTGATGCATTGAGCAAGGGGAGAAAAGCTGACTAGCGTCATGAAAGCGACGTGTGCAGGGGGAGAAAGCAGGAGTGGCTTATGTGAGGGCGGATAGCGACGTCCAACCTGTGGTCCAGCAGTAAGAGGAAGGCTGCAAAGCTAGCGGAGCAGATGACCAAGTACTCACCAAACATCCAAGAAGGAAGCCGTCATCCCAGTGGAGATTGGAGAAGAGACACTCTGAGTGAAGTGCTATAAGCCGACTACCAACGAAAGTGAAAGGAGAGTCGACCTGGATCTTCTGGAGGAACTAAGGAGCAGCGCAAATATCAGAACTGAAGCATACAGAACGTTGATGGCAAGAGCCTACAATGAGAGAGTTAGACATCGAGGCTTCCAAATGGGCGACCTCGTGTTAAGGACGGCTGATGCCACAGATAACATTGGAAAGCTTGACGCCAAATGGGTTAGGCCATTTCAAGTCATTGAGATTGTGGGGAAAGGAACGTACCACATGAAAAAATTGGATGGAAAGGAAGTACCGCGTACATGGAACGTGGTCAATCTGAAAAGGTATATTGTATAAATTTTTCTCGGTGTAAATTATATGAAGTTTTATAATACTTTCTCGTACCTCAAATAGTGGTAATGAAATTTTCTTTTTGACAAATTCCTATCGCCTATATGTTTTAATTTGTTGCAAAAAAAAAAAAAAAGAGAGAGAGAGAGGGACTGCCTCTCACCGGGGGACTGCCCCGAGACAATAAAGAGAGGGACTGCCTCTCACTGGGGGACTGCCCCGAGATAATAAAGAGAGGGACTGCCTCTCATAGGGGGACTGCCCCTAATACTTAAGCATAATTCAAAAAGAGGGGGATTGCCCCTCGGAGTATTTAGTTTAATATTTTTACTTGTAAGAGGGGGATGACCCCTTACATTTGTATTTTACTTGAAAGAGGGGATGACCCCTCACCTTAGCATCTTGTTTGAAAGAGGGGGATTGCCCCTCACAGTATTTAGTTTAATATTTTTGCTTGTAAGAGGGGGATGACCCCTTACATTTGTATTTTACCTGAAAGAGGGGATGACCCCTCACCTTAATGTTTTTGTTTGAAAGAGGGGGATTGCCCCTTACAGTATTGAGGTTAATATTTTTGCTTGTAAGAAGGGGATTGCCCCTTTCATTTGAAAGTTAATTCGAGAAAAAACAACTTAACATAATAAGCAATAGAGAAATAAAATTTGATAGCATAGTAAAAAAGAACCTTTGCGAAATTCCAAACGTATTTTGATAAAAAGAACTCTTAAGAAGTTCCTCAAATGACAAAGAACTCCCGCAGAGTTACAAAGTGTCCCAACCAAGGGAACTCCTACAGAGCTCTCGAAGAGATCAATATGATGTGCTGCGACGCAAGGTGATCTAAATGCAACACAACGCCACACAATTACAACAACCATTAAAGGGGCAAGGCCCCCCTCGCCACCACGGCGGCATACGAGATTGCGGAGGATGAGGGAGCGAGCAACAACATCTCCCTTCCATGACGAAAAGCAAAGCACACCAAACCTCTACGAAGAAATGTGTTACAACTGTGGAGAGGAAGGGATAGAGGAGCGAGTCCTTAACAACTCTCCCAAGGATGAACCAGATATCGAAAAGCCGCAAGAGAGGAGGCGGCGCCGAGATCTTGCAAACACCGGAGGAAACTCTTCGAAGTACGCAAAAGAATTAGGAGAGAAGTGGCTGACGCGCGACCTCGAGGTTTGAAGCGGGGGGCTTGCGCTATCAAATGAAATCGAGGAAGTTTCCAATTCCGGGAAAATCTAGCAAGTCAAATGAATGTTCCTAGTGCCACAAACCGAAATCACCTCATGATCGAAATCAAACACTTTAGCAAGCGAGAGAAGAGGAAGGAGGGGCAATAAGACACCTTCAACTGAAATCCGACCGAGGCGGGGGGCCTCAGCCACATCCAGGCCGAGGCGCATGCCTCGGCCACCTCCAGGTCGAGGCAGACGCCTCAGCCACGGCCAGGCCGAGGCGCATGCCTCGGCCACTTCTAGGCCGGGGCTTGTGCCTCGGTCGGGCCATTATCTACCATCGATGGATCCGCCATTGATGGACCCTTGACGACGCATCCTTGGACATTTTCTTGAAGTGCATAACATCCTAAAAAAACTTTCGAACTGGCGAATTATTCTGTTTCTTCCAGATTGACGAACGATGACTTTTGGGAGTCGGACTACAAAAGACTACTGCAAGGAAAGAGATGAAAAGCCATATAATTGAGCCAACTCGCTTCGACGTATTTTTGGAATGTGGCTGAGACCAAGCAGGCAGGCCAAACAAAGCAAGAGGAAGAAATTCAAAGTATCCCACCAAGTGCATATATAGAAGATAAGAAATCCCAGCAAGGGAAGGAATTGAACCAAAGGTAGAATCGAAAGAGAAAGAGCCAACATGAAGAAGGGTCCCAAGAAGGAAGAAACCCGTGGCAGAAGTAGAGAGCCAAGGGAAAAGAGCCCTAGTAGAAGAAGGAGCAAGAAGGAAAGAGAGCTCTAGTGGAAGGAGGATTCCCAGAAGAAGAAAACCCTACGTCAAAGGGGAACATTATCAAGAAGAGGAAGACGAATCAAAGTCAGATTATTACTTGGAACTTTCAGGTTTCCAAGGAAATTCCTGAAAGCGGGGGGCTACTGATGAGGAGAAAAATACTATTCACAAAAAGGCCCTCCAACTTGTGGTAAATTACGCAAATACCCCAAAGGGAGGTTAAAGGAGGAGTTGAGGGGAGTTAAGAGATGGAAGTTAAGAAGGGAGTGGACACGCAAAATGACCGTCATACCCTCAGCAGATCAATTCTAGGTCGTAGGATCAAAGGGCAAAATTGTAACTTCACCCCCAAAAAATTACTGTAAATAGGGGGTGAATTAATTTGTAAAGGGATCTCCTTTGAGATATATGGAATTTACACTTTACACATTTCTTTACTTTTTCTAGCTTTTTGTGTTGGTTTGGTGCAAACATGCGTAGGCTACGACTTCCCAAATTTTACACCATCAGAGGTGTAAAATTGATTTTACACCACCCATCCACCCCCCGCATTAATTGCTTGGATTAGTATAAATACCCCTCAAACAATGTAAAAGGGGGGAACTTTTGGCAAATCAAATTAAGAAGAGAAAATTTATAGTTCGTGGTTTTCTTGTGTTCCTAATGAGTTGGTTACAAGCTTTCAATTTATTCCCTATCAACTATGCGTCGTCTATGGGAAGTTTGATCTGAGAATTGAAAATGAACACCAGATCTTGAGCTAGAAATGGAGATGTTGGACACGAAAAGCTCGACGAAATAGGCGAAAACCACTTTCAATGGCAACCACCCAGAGAAATCTCCTGCTCACAACTCCCAAAATGAATAAATGGATGTTCAGGAGGAGCAAGATCGAGAGGACTTCAACACTTCGCCTCCACCACCGTCAATCCAAACGACTCAGAAGCACATCACCAACCGGTGAAGGATGCTTCTACTGAAGCTACAAACAGAATAGTGGCCTAATACATTGTTGAGCACGCGTTACCCCCATGACCCCCTCACCATCCGAGCAGAGGCTCCTGAGGATCATGAGTAAAGGCCCAAGAACGCCCAAGAAGATAGGAACCACAAAAACGAGGTTAACATTATGGTGTCTCAACCTAAAGACAATCATCTTCTTCCTCCATCCCTTAGGGGTTTGATTTGAGGAGGGGAGGTCAAGCACCTGCCCTTATAGGAGGAATGTCCTCTCGAGGAGGAGAGCACCTCCTCTTTCTGCAAGCGTATCATCTAGAGAAGGAGTGCCTCAAGGGAAGAGGTGAGGCCAAGGGCCACCCCCTCCTAGAAGAGTGTCGTCTCGAAAAGGAGAACGCCAAAGAGAGATGAGAGGTCAAGCACCTCTTCCGCACAGATTCGTTTGTCCTGCGAGATCGAGGGAATTCCCCACTTACCTATTAGCGGTTGTACCACTAAGGTGCAGTCTTTTTGCAACCCATATACTGGTCGAAGCCAAGGAAAAAGAAAACCTAAAAATGGTTTCCGTTATGCGTCATAATGCGACAGCCCGAAGCCAAGAAAACAAAACAAAGAAAGATGGTTGTCTCGAGGCGCCATAATGCGATACCCCGAAGCCAAGGAAATAAAAAAAGAAAAAAAAGAATGACTTCATCAATATGTCATATGTCGACACCCTAAAATGAAAAGAAAAAATGACTTCTTTGAGGTGTCATATGCAACAGCCGAAAGTCATAAAAAGTGCAAAAAATAGCTACCTTGAATTATCGTATGCAACACCCCAAAGTCAAAAGAAAAAAATGGGTTACAAGAGGTATCATATGCTACACCTCAAGTCAAAGAAAACAAAAGCAAAATGGCTTCCTCGAGGTGTCATATGCAACACTCCAAAGTTTAAAAAAAAAAAGAAAAAAAAAAAAGTTTCCCAAGGTGTCATACGCTACACCCTGGAATCAAAAGAAAAAAAATGGCTTTCTCAGGTGTCATACGCGACACCCAGAAATCCAAGAAAATAAAAGCAAAATGACTTCCTCGAGATGTAATATGCGACAACCTGAAGTCAAAAGAAAAAATGACTTCCTCGAGGTGTCATGCGCAACACCCTAAAGTCATAGAAAGCACAAAAAATGGCTTCATTGACGTATCATACGCAAAACCCCGAAACCAAAAAAAAAAAAATGGCTTTCTCGATGTGTCATATGCGAGATCCCAAAGTAAAAGAAAATAAAAGCAAAATGGCTTCCTCAAGGTTTCATATGTGACAACCCGAAGTCAAAATAAAACTAAAAATTACTTCGTCGAGTTGTCATACGCAACCCCCCGAAGTTAGAGAAAGTACAAACAATAGCTTCGTCCATGTGTCATATGTAACATCCCGTAGTCAAAGGAAACAAAAATATTAAAAATAAATAAAGCAAAATACCTTCCAACTCAATTACTTAAAGTCATTAGTTTGAGTGAGTACGGAGTTTGGAACAATCTTTTTAAAGAAGAACCAAACTCGAAAAAAAAATTCTAAAAATTCAAATTGACTCTCAAATAATTTGTGTGGGACTTCAATGACTTCATTCCAAAAATCATCCTCTGAATTAATAAAAATCATGAACCCCAGCAAAAAGTAAAATCAAGTAAGCGGGACACAAGCGTAGCAAAGGAAAAAATCTCAAACGCGGAACCAAAATTCTAGGCGAGGCGAGATGCCTTGACCATGATGATTTGAGACTATGCGATGGGGTGATTACTAGTAGATGAATTAGGACTAAGGGATGTTTTTTTATACTGTCTTCTAATGAGGCAGGTCCTAGTTACTACTACAATGGAGCACATGACGATCTATCGGGGTTGTCTAATAGATTTTTTGTTATTGTATGTGTTGTAGACCTACTATTGTACAGTGGTTGCAAGAACCACTCCCAGTATCGGTGGTTGCAAGCCTAGTGAACATTAAGGTCGAATACAACATGCCCTAAAGATGCTATAATGAGGTGTCGTAATTTGTTGGTAAGTTGTTGCCCCACGATCACACACTTTACATCGATTACTGTAGCACAAAGGAGTTGATAAGGGAATTGTATCTATCGATTATAAAATTGATGCATGCAAAAATAGTTGCATGATCTATTAGGGGGCGACATTGAGTTAGGGTCGTGCAGTTTTTTAGAGATTCGAGATACAAATCGATGAGGGTTCGCAACCCCCCAAGCAAGAAGTTCTCTTTGCAGAGGTTCTATCTTTCACCAGTAATAGTTGAGCACATGACATGGTTGCTAGACATCATACAGTGGGGCCTAATGGTCATCCTTCATATGCCTAGACCTGGAAATACTTTGGTCAGGAATACTCAGATTTCGTAATGAATCCTTGGAATGCTTAATTAGGTCTGTGGGCCAAGGGATTTGTACCACAAAATAGTACTGCAAGACTTACTCCTATTGTCTAGTGATTGTAATACAGTACAATCTTCCTCCAAGAATGTGTATAGTTTGAGTACATGTTCTTGACACTGACTATTGCTGGCTTGTCCAACCCGAAACGTCTCATTAATGTGTATATGCAACCAGTAAGATAGGAGTTTTTACAACCGTGGTGTGTTGGTAATTTATCAGATGCACGACCAACAACAAATCAATCATTCATTATGTCTGCGATGTTGATGTGGATTGTGAACGACCTCCCTGCCTATGGGATGGTATAACCGATTTTATGTGGTTTCAATATCTATGGATGATATATGGGGTTTCCATTTACAATACATTAGCATGCTATTTTGACTGTCACAAATAGTTCCTATTGCATGACCATCTGCACCAGAGGAATAAAAGATCATTCAGCGAAAGTCGATATGAGAGAAAGATTGCAAGACAGAGGCCTAATGGCGATGAAACCCGTTGTCGTGTGGGGCGATGGGGTAGTTAAAGATCCATTGACACGCCACCAAGGTACAGAGTCAATCATAAGTGGATTAGAATAAGCATCTTTTGAAATTTTTTATACCGGGCAACTAATTTGATATGTCACTACCTTATTGTCATGCATATTGTCATGGGTAGGGTATTGGGTTTCACGGCTAGGGTTTAGGGCCCTAGAGTGGGGAATTAGGTTTTTAATCCCAATATTTAGGGTTAAATTTTTGCATAAAAAGATATTAAGAACTCTTAAATTCCACTACAAAAGTAGGGAACATGATTTTAGGCGGGGCACCACTTACTTGAGCAACCGTCAAGGTGTGATGGGACCCTAGAGGGTCGGGGTCAATTAGCTTGGTAGATATATTAATTATAATCACTATAATATAATTTAAGATTAGCAAAAAAAACCAAAAAATCAATTAACAATGTCAATATTGTCACAAATTATTTATATAATAACAAGAATTTTTATGTCTTTCACAATAATGAACTTTTATGTTTTAATAGCGATTATTATTTTATAAAAAAAATTATTGAAGAAGAATTAATGACAAAAAAATTATTGTCACTAAAGATAATTAGTGATACATAAATATTGACGGTTTAATGATGATAAATCATTGTTGTCATTGTATTGTATTGTCACTAATTGTTTATGATGACAATTTTATGCACAATTTTTTCACTAATTTTTAAAAAAATTTAGAATTGTCATATGACATTTTGTGACTAGTATTATATTTTATTTGGGAAAAATACAAGCAATCCCCCTATGATATGGGGTATGCCAAAAAGACCCTCCCCCCCCCCCCCCCCCCCCATAGCAATAATTTACCCTCTTAGATAGGAAAGTAAATTGCTTTATATATTTTGAAGAACAACAAGATAAACTGTTATTTTTTGTAGAGAGATAATTTATTTATTTACAATATCACATGGGGTAAATTGCCTTAAACCCTAATTATTTTATTGTGGTGAATTGGTTAAGAAGAAGATAAATAATTATATTAATATATAATACTAGAAATCCTTCTTTTTTTGTGGGTAGTGTTTGTGGATTTTTGCCTTTAATTCCCACAACCAAGAGGTCGTGTAATGGAGGGAGTTGTTTAGTTTATAAGATCATGTTTGTATTATTCTTTTGATTGTTTTAGTGTTGGTACTGATAATTTCTATTATATCTTCAAATTAATAGTTCATTATTTATTATTTAAAAAAAAACATTTGCACATATTTGCCTTTAATTTCCACGTGGCCTCGGGTTTGGTATGGTTGGACCATTGTACCTTTAACATAAGAAATGTTTCTTGTCCGCGGTACAGATTCCTTGTAATCCACTATTATTTGGGGGAAACTCTTCCTAACTTAAGTTCTACACCACAAGCATTTATAGTTGAATTTTATGATGCACTCGATTAGGTTTAAAGTGATTTTTTAATCCAATGAGTTAATGGGCCCAGAGTGTGATGAATGGTATTAAAATCGATCATCAAGCAAAATCAGGAATTGAGTATTATGTCTGACAAAGTGTTATGCGGGTAAAGCTAATCACCTCTTGAACTTGTGTGATACTGTGCTACATGTGTGGGAGCCGCTTTTTGAAATATAGGAGCCACCTCTAGAATTCCGATGTATGGCAATCAATCATGGGTTATGTCAAGCCGCAACGAGAATGTCGTGTTCTGAAAGAGAGGTGATTGTGATACCTTTGTGATACCCCATCTCACATGGATTATGAACTCATAATATAACTATCATATAAGCTTTAGCCAAAGAATTCTAATGTATTCATTGAATATTCATCTTTTATGTATAGTTCATAAGGTAAATTACAACGAGCTCCCCTGACGATTTAGCATAATAACAAATATTCCCTTATTATTTAAAAAATTACAAGTACCCCTAATATTTGATGAAATTATGTAATCTTTGTAAAGAGGTTCAGATTATTAATTTTGTCCTTGTTTTATTTTTTTAAAAAAAATTAAAAAAAATTAGACAAGTGGAACGGAAAAATTTGAAGAATTATAAAAAGATTATCCACTTAATCCAAAAACAATTAATTTTTTTTTAAAAATAAATAAAATTATAATTCATAATTTACAGTACCAACAATCAATTAATTGAATTGAGATCACTCCTCTCGACAAAGGATGCGGTTCAAACTCAGGTTGTCCTTGAGGGCCCGACCATCCCATTGTAATAAAAATATATATATATATATATATATATATATATATATAGTTTAGAAAGATATTTTAAATAGCGGAGATAGTTTACGAAGGTGTTTCCAATGAGCTTGACTTGATGTATTGGGTCAAATTAAAATAATTTTCAGAAACTGAATAAATTACTGAAGTTGCAATGAAGTAGTACTGGACCCACTTGAAAAACATTAGATTTATTATAGTTTTCAATTGAATTAGTTGCAATCATTTTTCACAAGAATTGGTGAGGTAAAAGAAAATAAAACTTAAGCAGTATGAAATATAACATTTAATTCTAACTAATAAATATAATACCTAAGTATTGACTACGACCACACAATATTTTATTGGCCGTAATTTTTTTGAGTGTGGTAAAAATATTTGATATGACTAAGAGACATAGCAAATGTTTTGCCATGGTGAATAAGCTAGATTTTAACCATAATTAATAATAGTCATTTATTATAAGACTTAAATGCATTTTTTTTCCTGTATCTTTTTTATTTTGGCGTTTTAGTCCTTTATCTTTCTAGGTTAGCAAATAGGTCTTGTAACTTTTACATTTTTTCGCGATTTTGGTGCTTCAATCACCGGAGTTTGCAAATGTTACTGGAAAATTTTTCTACTTTGGGGCTTTTGTACCCATTGGTCAAATTACTGCCATGGAACTGAATTTTCGTCCTATATCTTTTATATTTTGGTATTTTAGTCATTTATCTTTTTAGTGTAGTGAATATGTCCTGTACTTATAATTTTTCGCAATTTTGGTCCATTAAATTGACCAATGAGAACAAATATCCCAAATAAAAAAAAATTAAAAAATCCAACAATATTTGCAAACTCCGACGATTGAAGGACCAAAATCGCAAAAAATTAAAAAATTACAAGACCTATTTGTTATCCTAGAAAGATAAAAGACTAAAATGCCAAAATGCAAAAGATTCTGGACAAAAATTATATTTACTCCTTTATTATAATTTTTAGTCCATGATCATTAAAATGCAGACAATATTAAATTTTCTTCTAGTATTAGTCGATAATAAGATATTATAATATCACTCTTACCCCTTGATATATATAAACAAATATCAATAATCAAGTCAATCTAACAACATTATGTTACAAGGGGCTGAAGAAGACCAATAGTATCATAACCTAATCACGAAGCAACAAAAGCATAGACATTAATTATTCCCTGTTGTAATAATCTTGTTGTTTTAATTAATTTATACAACAAATTAAGTTAAATATATGAAATATTTCTTATATATAATAGACTTGATAATGCATACAACTTACAACACAGTTGACTTCACGAATAAATACAATATAAATTATAAAATTATAAAAATAAAATCCAATTTAAGTTTTTTATTCTACCACGAATATTTGCTGCCCAAGAATCAACATCATATATCAATACAATTTTTTAATATTTCATACAACATATTGTTCCAAATTAAATGGTCAGAACTACATCATATGACAATATTAAATTATACAATATCATAATTAATTTTAAACACACACACACGTACTATATGATAAGCAAGAATTTTCCAAGACAATACAAAAACCAATAGGATTAAACCTTAACAAGCTAAACTAGAAACCTGCTATTAATTAAGGAAAAATTCATATTTAGTCCCATTAAATAGGGATTATTGCACCCACTCTAAGTAACAATTTTAATCCAAAATTTGAAAAATAACACTTTTAGTCCTCTGGTAAATGGACGTTAAAAAATGAACGAAAAAGCTGACATCCTATGTAATCATCAACAATCATGTGCGACTCATGCTCAACTTGTCCATTCATATCTTTAACGTCTGTATGTCAAGAAGATCAAAAGTGTCATATTCTTTATATTACACTACAAGAAAATAGAATATTAGCGATAAAAAAATCGAGTAACAATTTTAATATTATCACTAATTATGTATGTTTAGTGACAAGAATGTTTATTTTGTCACAATAATAAATTTTATGATTTTAATAATTACTGTTATTTTATAAAAATTGTTATTAGTGATAAAAAGAGGTGCAAAAAGTTGTCACTAAATACAATTAGTGACTTATGTATAGTGACAACCTAGTGACAACTTGTCACTAAGTTGTCACTATTAATGTGTCACTAATTATATTTAG
Organism: Sesamum alatum; assembly: GCA_034509735.1. Lineage (NCBI taxonomy): Eukaryota > Viridiplantae > Streptophyta > Magnoliopsida > Lamiales > Pedaliaceae > Sesamum > Sesamum alatum. Next base: position 6,953,129 of record JACGWO010000005.1, read on the forward strand.
TGATAATTTTATACATAATTTTTATCACTAATAATTATATAATGATAAGATAAAAAATATTGTCACTTAATACATATTTTTAGTGACAACTTTTAAATTATCACTTGATATTTTGTCACTAATATCTTATTTTTTTGTAGTGTTAGGGACTTAAGTTGTTAACCTCGTAGAATAGGAGGCCACGTATCCAACAATCCCTATCTAATGTGACAAAGTATGCTATTTTCCCTACTATTTAAGTTCAGTTCAGTTAAATATAAAAGAATCCAAATAACAAAACTATATATATAAAACGTTTTTCCTTCAATTCTAGAAAAATGGGCTTCGTGATTCCTTAATATAAATGTAGGTTTACCTTCATGCTTTTAATCACATATTATTGTGTCACTTCATACGTGTTCTTTTTTAAATAAAAAAAATCCTCGATACTTGTTCTTTTTCAAATTAAAAGAAAAAATATACAATTAAATTAAGGGTAAATTACAACTATTTTTCCTTAAAATTTGACATAATTACAAATACCTCCTCTCGTTGTTTGAAAAATTATAAATACCCCTTGAGGTATGTAACCGTATAACAAATAATTCATTTCTATCCATTTTTATGGGTGCACTGACCATAATGCCCTTATACAAATTGAGTTGTTCTTAAAAAATTTTGAAATTTTTTTACTACAATACGCAGGAAGAGGTTTCTTAAGTTTTTTTTTATACAAATGAGCAAATAATGCAATTTGCGTCGGTTGATTTTTCTACAATTTTAACTAAAAATTCAAAAGCGAAATGGTCAATTTCAAACTTTTAATTGGTTAAATAAAGTTACAAACCTCACGAGGGTATTTGTAATTTTTAAAACAATGAGGAGTATTTATAATTATGTCAAATCTCATGAAAATTGGTTGTAATTTTAACCTTAAATTAAATTATAATTTAAAATTAAAAGTACATAGAATATACGAGTAAGCGTGATATAAACCAATAACATAAGTGTGATATAAGATCCTTTACACTTCTGGGGCAATAAACTGCTTTTTCTTTTTATGGAGATTTCATGCAATTAATTAACCTAACCTCAGTTTCAAGAATTTAAACATGACGAAATTAAGAGCAAAAGGATGTGATGAGTACAGAAGAGAATTATGCCCTAGTCATCATCTTCTTGAACTCCTCGAAATTAATGCAACCGTCGCCGTCGACGTCGAAGGAGCTGATCATTCCTTCGCAGTCCTTGACGGAGCACTTCTCCCCCAGACTCCGGAGTACCCCGTGCAGCTCGCTCGCCGAGATCCTCCCGTTCTTGTCCTTGTCGTACAAGTCAAACGCCTCCTTCAGCTCCTTGCTCTCGTCTCCTCCGCCGTAGTGGAAGGCCTTGAACTCATTCAGGTCGATGAATCCGTCGCCGTCGGTGTCCAGCTCCGACATCACCCTCGCCACCTCATCGTCGGAGATTGCGGAGCCCAGGCCGCTAAGCACGGCGCCGAGTTCGGCCGACGAGATCTTTCCGTCCCCGTTGGCGTCGAACTTGCTGAAAACTTTCTCAACTTCTTCGTGTTGTTGACTGGAGTTTGAATTTGTCTCCATTGTGCTGATGGGTATGGGGTGGGGTTGGTTGCGGGTGGGCATTTGAAGGCGAGGACTACACGGCTTCTACGCGTGGAGTGAGAATTCAGTTTTCTACTTTACTTTTTTTATTCTCTTTTAACTTTTTGGGATAATTATAATCTTCTTTCCTGATATTGACGTAATTACACGTAGATTTATTGTAGTTTAAAAAATTACATTTAATAACTCTGAGGTTTAATTCTGTCTAATAAATGGTTCCCTCCGTTAGTTAAAATTCATCGAATTTGTTGATATTAACAAAAAAAGCTGAATGAAAATCAATATTTACCCTCAATTGACTTATTAATGACTTAATGCAGGCCAAACAAATTTTTTAAGACTAAATTATCGTTATAATGGTGAAGATATTCCTACTCTCATACATTAACGTGTGACGGTATATAAAAATAGTTTGATTATAAAAAGATTCTTTTGACCTACAATAAGTCAGTAATAAGTCAATCGACGGCAAATATCACCTTTAATTCAATTTTTTTTTTTTTTTGCTAATATCAACAAATTCGGTGAATAATGACTAACGGATGGACCTATTTGTTAGACATAAGCAAACCTCGGGAGTAGTAAATAAAATTTTTCAAATCACAGGGGGTCTAAGTGTAACTACACTAAACGTTAAGGGAGGGGGGGTGTAATTATCCCTAACTTTTTTTTCTCAAAGTAGTAACTATATTATTATATCAATTTTTCAATAAATTATTCGATTAATACAACAGTTTAAATTACAATAAACCCACATTGAGTGAAATAAATACCCACACGTATATTGAGAATCGAACCTATGATCTCAAACTTGTTCATGGGGCATTAATCTTTTATTTTTTTTTGAAGCGAAAGTGATGAACTATTATTATTTAAAATAAATTGATTGCAATCATTCATGTCGAATGTCGATATTTAATAAAGAAAATTATAACAATCATATGCTGATCAACAATGTCAGATAAATTACATTTAAACAACACCTACTCTTACAGTAAAAATACCACACGTACTATCCAATAGAACAACATCCCACGCATTCGTAGAGTTCGAACTATGATATTGGAGACTTCAACTTCAATAATTGAATTAGATTTCATTGGCTCATGGGATATTAATTTTAACAATAGAACTAAGACATCACGAGTCTTTTCTTAACTTTTTCGAACAAGGAAAAACCAAAATTTAAGTAGGTAGGTTTCTAAGCAACTAGTCAATAACAAAACGTGAGACAAGTCCCTTTCGAACAGCCAGGCAGCGGTTTAGTACTCAAATCTCATGTCGGAGATCATGGGTCCGAATATTGGTCGACAAAATTTAATTTAGCTAGCGAAGTTGATGGCTGATGTTCAAAAGGCCATGTGCTTGATCCCATTAATATATGGATATTAATTTATTTTAACAATAATTGTTGATTTATTGTAATAATAATTATTGATTATTCATATATATTTGATATTAGTTATTTGCACATACATTGATATATAATAATTAAAATTTATTATGTAATTATAACCAACTCACTGGAAAAAAAATAAAAAAGTTTCGAATATTGATTGAGTTGAATGGATGTGTGTGTAAAAATACAAAATATGATACAAGTACAAGCAGTGAATTTTAATCTGAATTTGATTCGAGTAGTTCAAATTAATTATATGATAAATATATTTTTTTATTATATGTTTGATTTATAGTTTAAGAGAAATCATATTTTAAGTATATAAAAAATATAATAAATTTATAAAATGTTTGATTTAAATTAATGGAGAAAATTGCTATTTTGGTCCTCCCAAAATGTAGGGTAATTTTTAATATTAGTCTCATACTTTTTGAAATAGTCAACATTACTCTCATACTTTAGAAAAATGTTGCAAAGTCAATATTAATCCCACATTTTAGAAAAATATTATAAAATTAGTCCCATATTTTAGCAAAATATTGCAAAATTAGTCACAAAGTTTGTCCCAAATGTTGCAAAGTTAGTCCCAAAAGTTATAATTTTTTTAAAGTGGGACTAACTTTGCAATATTTTCCTAAAGTGTTGGACTAATATCGATTATTTAAAAAAATATGGGATTATATTGTAAATTACATATACTTTGGGACCAAAATTATAATTTTCACAAATTAATATGATCAAATTATATGTGGAAGAATCAGGAAGTTTCACTTGTGAATTTTTAGCTAATTAAATTAATTGACCGTTCTAATTGGTTGTCGGAGTGTATTCGATAGTGGTAGGAGTGTATCACGTATGCTGTCAGGTCTGGACGACTTTTAAAAGAAATTTTACCGATTAGATAAGTTCCGGTTTAAACTATTTAATTATCAACACATTTTGCATCAAAAAAAATAAATTATCAACACATAAAAAAGACCCGTAATTAGATAAGTACTACGAATGTATAGGATGTTTGTATTGTTTCTTTGATTGGTGTTGGTAGATGTGCATATGATATTATACTGTGGACTAGATAGATGTTGTTATACTCTGGAATGAATATTGTAATAGCAATTGATCGCTTTAGAAACATTGTTGTATTTTTAAATTAATAGTTCATCGCTCATTATCCAAAAAAAAAAAAAGACCTGTAATTAGATGAGTAAAATTCATACAAGACACCCGAGTTTTGTCATTAATATCACGTTGGTACATGAGTAATTACAAATGACTCAATTAGTACATGAGTTTTGTTATTAATATTACTTTGATACATGAGTAATTACAAATCACTTAATTAGTACCCGAGTTTCACCATTAATATCATTTTGATACCCAATTGGTTTTTTTATATTTATTAATATCGCTAAGACATCACGGGTCTTTTTATATAATGACCATTTTAACCTTAGATAATAAATATGAAAAAATAAATTGAATAATATTTAATCAATATACTTTCTGATTTTCATTTCATTTTAGTATTAAACTTGATAATAATATTTCATTAATTTATTTTTTCTATTCACTTTATTTATCAATATTTATTAAATAATGCGTTATTATTTAGTAATTAATTATATTAAAGGTAAAATAAAAAATGCATTGCAACTATAGAGAAGTTGAATTTGCATTCTAAATTTTGAAAATTTATAATCTATAACTGAAACTTTTGAATCTATATCTAAGTTCCGCAATCAAATTTATATATCTCGATAAAATGAGAAAAAATATCTTTGATGATGAAAATTTTGATTCTCGGGACTTGATTATTAACATAAGTAATTTAATAATAGATTTTTTGATATATAGTGATAGAGATAATGATAGTAAAAAGTAACAAACTAAAAATATAATAATTTTGATAACTAAATATGAAAATGAAAGTCAATTGGTTCAAATAAAAATAAAATATATTGATAGAAATTTTTGCAATTTTTTCTTTGTGATATTTATTAATTTTTATTTCGATATCTAAGGGTAACATGGCCTTTATATAAAAATAAGCGGAAAAATAAATTAAAAAATATTAATTAAGTATCAAAGTGATATTAATTGTCAAACTCGGGTACTAATTAAGTTATTTATAATTACTCGTATACCAAAGTGATATTAATGATGAAACTCGGATATTAATTGAGTCATTTTTAATTACTCATGTACCAAAATAACATTAATGACTAAAATTCGAGTGCCAAAACAAACTCCTAATTAGATATTTATATCCCTACATTTACAAACGACAGATAATGATACTACTGCACTAATTTTTAAATATGATATTATATCCCTGATTAAATATTTATACCTTATTATAATTGAAGAGCGCCTATTTGGTGTCTCAATTTTTTTGGTCTACTATTTTTTTATTTTTTAAATTATTTCAATAAATTATTTTTTCTCAACCTCCAATTCTCTCTTTCTTTCCCCACTCTTCTCTCAATAACTTCCCACAACTTCTATTTTTTTTTACTGTTTTTTTATTTATTTAACTATGATATCTATTTTGAAAAAGTAATAATTATATCTATTTTGTCAATAAATATTCACACTGCCCCCTAATCAACTTGTAAGTATTTTTTAGAAACAATGGCTAAAATACCCCTCATATATACCTATAATTACCTATAATATAGTTATTATTATATTATCATTATATTTATACTTATAAGAATTATTAAAAATATAATAATTAACACCCAACCCCCACCCCCCTTGCCGCCCTCAGCAGAGGGGGCGGCGACGTCGGCGCCCCGTCGCCCTCGAGGCGAGGGCGACCTCAACCTCCGCCTCTGGGCGACACCGGCGTCGCCCAGAGGCGGAGGAGGTCTGGGCGATGGGCGTTGCCCAGAGGTGAGAAGGGGGCATCACCGCACCCTCTTCTGTAGCAGCGACGGCTATTTTTTTTTTTAAAAAAATTAATTTTAATTAATTACTTATGTAATTTGAATTATATTTTAGTATATGGGGTTACTATAATATATATAATATTTATATATGAAATAATATTTTATTATAAATAAATATTTCTTTACTATTTTAAGACTTATTAAATTAAATATTATGTATATATATTAGATTGGTCATGCAGTAGAAGAGAGGAGGGCAAAAATGTCAAGAAAAGTCACTTTTCAGATCACCAGTCACGGTCAAAATGCGTGTGACACCAACTCTCGTCTCAGGGGTTTTTTTTAATTTTGTTTCACATCACAGAGGTTGTAATTGATACTTTAACTTTCATAGGGGTTTTTTGAATATTTCCAATATCACAGGGGGGTCCTTGTATTTTTCCCTTTATGCTTATATATGTGTTCTTTTACTTCTTTTTTTGTTACAAATATGGGAATGCTAGGGTGACACCCTACAGACCTGCTAGGGAGGATTGCATCTGTTGTAATTGACATTTTAATGTTAATTTATAACAACAAATTGTTCTAAAATATGGATTTAATTACATGTGAATCCATAGATTAGATGGTGAGAGAAATAGAGGAATTACACTTGTCTCACATAGGAATATGATGGGAAATTGTGGAGCTTTGATAAGGGTATAAGGTGTATGTGGGGGTGAGTGTTTTACACTCAAAGTTGTCCCACATTGAAAGTTTAAGGATAACATAAACTCGTTATAATAAGTTCAATGTTCAATTTGTGTTTGAAGTGTTATGGAGACTAGAGTGAACATGGGGTTGCCCCACACGCGTACCACCATCGCCGCCCGACCCGGCTCCGGCACGAGCACGGGCTCAGTATCTATCTTTTTGTAGCAAAAATATTTGGATTTATCTGATAAAACCGGTGCATTATGACAGTCAAATGGTTTTAAATTTGTTTTAATTCCTCTAAAACTGGTTTGAATGGTGCTTTAATACCAATTTTAAATCTGGTTTTAATGCTGCTTTATTACAAATTTGAAACTCCTGCATTTATGTTGCGGTTTTAGTTGGTTTTAATGTCTGATTTTAATTGTGTTTAATAGCTTTTAAACTTGTATTTAAAACTATTTTAATGTTGTTAATGGCTATTTATTTCAGCCTTAATGGTGGTTAAATGCTGCACTAATGATAGTAATTAATGCGGATGTTGTAACCGCTAAAAGCCTTGCCTATAAAAGGTTGCATAGGCTCACTTCAAAGAATATACGAAATATGAACGAACAAGTTACACTTCTCTCTCTCTCAGTCTCGGATTCTTCATCTTCAAGATCCGAGTTCTTGCCCTGCAATTTCGAGCTTTTGAGCTTAAGTTTTTCGAAAGGCTACTGAGTGTTATTTCGAGGTGTTCTTCGGTAAAGTGCATACCGTTAGAACTGAAACCGTCTTATCCTGGAAGAAGTTGTGTAGTAGCCGTGTGCATATTCAGAATGGGACGTATAATTTCTTCAAGGCAAGCAGATTAAATCTGTGATTCGGTTTGGTGAAATTATTGGACCGAGAATTGTTACAATACAATTCTCATTGTAAGTTTTATTTTATCGTTAAAACAACATTTCTAACTGTTTCTTTATCAATTGGTTCCAACGTGTTTCTTGTGTTTTGGTTTCAAAACTGTTTATAAAATCTGATTGACATTTGAAACGGATACTACAATTGTCTATTTGACAACTTTTTCCAACAATCTTGAAGAAATTATAGGTTTTGAAAAATCGGATTTCGTTGGAATGGTCACAGTTGTTGTTTTGCTATAAAATTTGGATTTTGTTTTTTTTTTAAATCTGTGGTTTACTTTTTGCTTCTTAATTATTAAAATGGACAATGCAATTTTCGTCGCTATTCCGATCACCCCAAAAGTCGACTTATCTGGGATGCCGAAAACATTTTCGGGCGAGTTTTTCAAACGTTGGCAACAACGAATGAAAATATGGCTTACGACGAAGGGACTTTTGTCAGTAATTCAGGTGACTAGACCTGAACTGATTGAAAGCGATCCTAAGACAGCTGAGATTGCGCAGTGGATTGAGCATGATCAAATAAGCCGAGGAGCTATTTTGTCAGCAATGTCAGATACGCTCTCCGATATCTATTGTTCCGACTCTTACACTGCAAAATCGTTGTGGGATGAGTTGGACAGGAAATATAATACTGAAGAGCAAGGGCTCGAAAAGTATTCTGTTTTCAAGTTCATGAGGCATCAAATGGTCGGGGCATGATCTGTAACTGAACAGACGCATGTTCTCGAGAAGTTTCTGGTCATGGCCATAGTGGATAAACTTCCCAAGTCTTGGAAAATTTTTGGCATGACACTCAAGCATCAGAAAGGGAAATTACCTCTGGATGATCTTATGGTCACGATAAGCATTGAGGAAGAGCACAGGAATCAGAACCATAAGATGTCTGTTGAGCATCAACCAAGGGCCAATTTAATAAACGAGAAAAAGAAAGTGAAAACAATATAATATTGTTGCTTCTGATTCTATTGTTTTGAATGTTAAATCTACTTTTCTATGGCATAGTAGATTAGGTCATTTAAATTTGGGTTCAATCAAACGAATGATGAATCTTGATTTAATACCTAGTCATGAAATTAAACATGGTTACAAATGCGAAATTTGTGTAGAAGCTAAACAAGTTAGGAAACCCTATCAATCAATTGAAAGGGATTCAGAAATACTTGATTTAGTTCACAATGATATTTGTGAGTTCAATGGGATTTTGACTAGGGACCATAAACGAACACAAGAGAAAGAAATTGGGCCCTAAGACTGTTGATGTTGTGTTTCACTTGATGATTCACTTGCCTCCAATTCTATTCCTGAACATGTAGAAAAGATGACAAATGTGGGGGTTAATCCTAGTAGTACTAGTCTGACTCATGAAGAGTCAGATGAACCTAGACGGAGTAAGAGAGCTAGGATCGTTAAGAATTTTGGAAGTAACTTTGTCACTTACAATATCGAGAACGAGCCTGTAACCTTCAAAGATGCTATGGCTTCTTCTGAAGTCAAGCATTGGAAGGAAACTGTCAAAAGCGAGATGGACTCCATTGTCTCCAACAGGACATGGGTGTTAGTCGATCTCTCTCCGAGGTGTACTACAATTGGGTGTAAGTGGATCTTTAAGAAGAAACTGAAACCTGATGGGACCATTGATAAGATTAAGACCAAATTGATGGCTAAGGGCTTTAAACAAAAAGAGGGAATAGACTATTTCGATACCTATTATCCGATAGCTCGATTGACTACAATTTGGGTGCTTATAGCACTGGCTTCAGTGTATAATCTTTCGGTTCACCAGATGGATGTGAAACCTTCCAAGTGGAGATCCCACAAAGAAGATTCAATGTGATATAAACAAGTAGTAGGGTATGTCAGAGCACCAAAAATAGACTGATACTTTGTATCTGGAGTTTGTCCCCTGTAATTTTGGAAGGTGCTGATACTGGAAGTATAGTAAGAGTTTTTAACTCTGAAAGGGTTCAAGTCTTTATAGACGAGATGTTAAGCAGTGCATTCCTGGAGACGCCCAACTAAGTGAATGTAGTTGTTTGGCAGCAACTAAGGAATTGGGTTATTCCGGAAAGCATTCAATGAACAGGATCAGGACGCATGGCCTAACGTGTCAACCCTAAAGATCATCAAGTCGGTGGCTTGTTGTTACTGACAGACGTTGTCACAACCACCGGCTCAAATTCAAGGCTTAGTTCCATTTGACCCGGTGACAGCTAACGTTAGATAACTTAGGTAGTAGTTCAAACCGAGAGGTACCATTGCTGAAAGCAAGACACAGAAGCTTGAGTTCAAATCTATGGATTTGTGAGGGATTGTTGTAATTGATATTTTAATGTTAATTTGTAACAACAAATTATTCTAAAATATGGGTTCAATTACATGTGAATCCATAAATTAGATGGTGAGAGAAATAGAGGGATTATACTTGTCCCACATAGGAATATGATGGGAAAGTGTGGAGCTTTGATAAGGATATAAGGTGTATGTGGGGTGAGTATTTTACACTCAAAGTTGTCCCACATTGAAAGTTTAAGGATAACCTAAACTCCTTATATTAAGTTCAATGTTCAATTTGTGTTTGAAGTGTTATGGAGACTAGAGTGAATGTGGGGTTGCCCCACACGCGAGCTGCCACCGCCCGCCCCGCCCGACTCCGGCACGGGCGTGAGCGTTAGCTCAGTCTCAGTATCTATCTTTTTGCAGCAAAACATTTGAATTTATCTGATAAAATCCAGTGTATTTATGACAGTCAAATGGTTTTACATTTGTTTTAATTCCTTTAAAACTCGTTTAAATGGTACTTTAATACCAGATTTTAAACCTGGTTTTAATGTTGCTTTATTACAAACCGGAAACTCCTGCATTTATGTGGCGGTTTCAGCTGGTTTTAATGTCTGGTTTTAATTGTGTTTAATAGCTTTTAAACCTATATTTAAAACCATTTTAATGTTGTTAATGGCTATTTATTTCAGCCTTAATGGTGATTAAATGTTGCACTAATGATGGTAATTAATGCATATGTTGTAATTGCAAGCCTTGCCTATAAAAGGCTGCATCGACTCACTTCAAAGAAAATACGAAATACGAACAAACAATTTACACTTCTCTCTCTCTCTCACTCTCAGATTCTTCATCTTCACGATCCGAGTTCTTGCCCTGCAATTTCAAGCTTTTGAGCTTAAGTTTCCGAAAGGCTACTGAGTGTTGTTTCGAGGTGTTCTTCAATAAACTACATATCGTTAGAATTGCGTAGTACCCATGTGCATATTCAGAATGGGACGTATAATTTCTTCAAGGCAAGAAGATTAAATCTGTGATTCAGTTTGGTGAAATTATTGGACCGAGAATTATTACGATACAGTTCTCATTGTAAGTTTTATTTTATCGTTAAAACAACATTTCTAACTGTTTCTTTATCAATTGGTTCCAACGTATTTCTTGTGTTTTGATTTCAAAACTGTTTATAAAATCTTATTGATATTTCAAACGAATACTACGATTGTCTATTTGACAACTTTTTCCAACAGCGTCTGCACCATGTGTGTCAACCAGAGTCCCTATAACTGATCTATTATCGCCAAAACAAGGTATAGTTACATGTGTATTGACACACACGTCAGAACGTATATTTTGCCTACCAAACACCTTAAAAATTATTCAAACCCACATCATGGGTAGGGATGAAAACTAAATTAAATTACTCAATACTCGATTGAAATCGATCGATAAAAACTCGTTTGAAATTCGATTTGTTAAACTTAACAAACTACTTGAACAAATTTTTGTGTTCATTAAGCTTTCAAGCTCGACTCGAGCTCGATTCCGTTAGTGCAAAAATAATAAAACATACTTAAAGATATCAAATTACTCGAACTCGATTCATGTTTGAATCAACTAAAGCTTGTTTGAGCTTGATTAAAGCAATATTCACACGCAATTTTTCGAACTCTATATTAATTCAAATAAGTTAATTAAAACAATGATGTGTTCGATACAACTTGGATCAGCTACAACCCTAATCAAGAGTATATCGACATTCCATTTTAACTACTAGATCATAACGATAGCGGATCTTCTATATGTATACTTAAGGAGATGTGGTGACGTATTTTGAAGGGTTGGGTAACTTTAGGGAAAAAAAGAATTTGGTCCTTTAATTTTGTCCCCAATTCATTTTGGTCCTCGTCTATAAGTATTACCATTATCATAGTTTTACCATTAATTTGCAAAAAAAGTGTAAAATGTAGTCCGGTTTAGGGTTTTTAGATAATTTTTCGGCAATTTTTGTTGGAATTCGCCACATGTCTGCCAAAATTGCCACATAAGCAAGGAAATTGATGATGTGGCATTGATGTGGCACACAATTAAATGATTGAAAAATATTGTTCATGGGATTTGAACCTTGTTCAAGTAAAACTAAAACCACCTTCATCACCACTTGGACTACAACATGCTTAAACTTTAGTAGCCCAACAATGCTTTATGACATGTATATCTAGAAGTACTTTAATATAGAATGATTTTAATATTAGAATGTATTAAATAATTATAAACAACTAATATATTATATTGGTTTTCTTATAGAAAATTTATACATAAAAACATCGATATTTAATTAATATTTTTTCAGGAAAATATTATTAATATTAAGTTTTATCTTAAAAATATAATATTAACAAGAAAATATATTTTTTAAATATCTAAATATATATATTTATTGAAATATATAAATATATTGTTAAGATTTCAGCATTATTTGTATATATCCTTTCCTATCTATTAGGATAAGTAGTTAGGTTGATTTGTAGCTATCTCTAAATTTCCCATCTTATATATATTGAGATTCAGACGTTCAATAATACACACAATATTTCTTCCTTTCTACATGGTATCACAGCAGGTTTCCTAGCAGAGAGAGAGAGAAAGAGAGACCCACATGAGAGACCCTTCTCGCTTACAACCCCTTTCCCGGAACCCTAGTTCCGCCGTCACCACCCGCGCTCGGAACCCTAGCCTCGTCGACGCTCGAAACCCTACCGCCACCATCGCCGCTCAGAGCCCTAGCGCCGGCGCTGCCCATTGTTCTGCTCGCCTGAACTCTTGTTGTGCACTAAAAACCTTAATGCGTGCCTGAACCGTCTACTGCCTTTGCTGCCTCTGCCGCCCTCATCGGACCGCCCTTCGTCCGGCGAATGACCGGCTCTTCTCTGACCAGTCTCTTCTTGATGTGCCAAGTCCCTTCTACTGCTGCTTTTCTGCCTTCTGTCTGTTTAGTTGCTCTGTTTGTTTTGTTTTGCAATATGGCATATGCTGACTCTAATGTTACTCTTGGAACTACTGTCAAATTGAATGGGACAAATTATACTTTGTGGTCCCGAGCATTTAAGCTCTTTCTTGGTTCCCAAAACAAGCTGAAACATATTTTGTCCGATCCGCCAGCCTCTCAAAGTTCTGACTATACTACTTAGGTTCAAGCTGATTGTTCTGTGATGACTTGGTTAGTAAATAGTATGGACGATGTTGTTAGTGGCAATGGTATATTTGTAACCTCTGCCAAAGAAATGTGGGATGCCTTATATGAAATGTATTCCCATACTAAGAATGTCTCTCAGGTCTTTGCCCTGTATGAGAAACTTTTTTCTTTGGAGCAAGATGGTCGTTCTGTCACTGACTACTGTGCTTCTCTTAAAGGCACACCCGACGAAATCCTATTACATCACCATTTGAGTTGTGACACCTTCATTCGAAAATCTCAGTGGGAGGTATTTTATGATGGTGAAGTTTTTGTCTGGTCTTGATACTAGTCTCCGACCCATTCGTGATCAACTGCTAGCAGCGAAACTGTCCCCAGCTTGTCTAATGCCCTTTCCCGTGTTCTAAGAGTCACTGTTGGGACTGTTGAACCTTCCCCTGATGTGGCCACTGACTCTTTTGCTATGGCAGTTCGTGGTTGCGGTCGTGGTTTCTCCAGAGGTCGTGGAAGAGGACCTAATCCTGGATCCAATTATTGTACTCATTGTGGCCGCACCAACCATGTCTCAGAAAAATGTTGGGTTAAATATGGTAAACCCGATTGGGCGAATGCAATAACGAGTGATGAACAGCCTCCTCCATCAGACTCTGATGTTGTTACTCTCAGCTGCACCGAATATGAGAACCTTCTCCAGCCTCCTACAGCTAATACGGCAGCTCCCGCCGTCTCTTCCTCTCCCGGTGCCTTTGTTGTGTCTCATGGTGAGTGTTGGATGTTAGATTCTGGGGGCACTACACATATTACTTGTATAAACTCTCATTTCTCTTCCTATTCACATTCTAATACCTCATCTTCTGTGCGTCTCGCCGACGGCTCTTACTCACCCATTTTTTGTACAGGTACAGTTCATCCAACTACAAATATCACTCTTCATAATGTCCTTTTTGCCCCTAAAACGACCCTGCATCTTTTTTATCTCCCGCATTTTTTTTAGAATATTTCACATTCTTGATCAAAATATTGACCCGCTACTTTTATTCTGTACAAAGGAGTCCTGCCTCATTCACTAATTCGTGAGAAGATACTGAACTTTTATATTTGAAAAAGGTTTCAGTAGGGATCTCTGAAGTAGATGGCGGTTGATAGAGGAATCTTTGATCATAATTTCCAGTATATTTCCTATTAGTCTGCTCTCTATTAGTCAACTTACCAAATTACAAAATTGTTTTGTGACCTTTTTCCCTTCCCACTGTGTTTTTTCAAGATCTGCAGATGAAGAGGATGATTTGTGGCGGTCGTGTGCGTGGTGGTTTATATTATCTGGACTCAACCTCACCTAGGGATCCTCATGCTCTCTCTGTGTCAGTCTCACCCCTTCAATGGCATTGTCGTCTCGGTCATCCCTCTTTACCTACTTTAAAGAAAATTTTACCTTTATCGCTTTCTATTTCTGTCTTAGAATGTGAGTCATGTGAGTTAGGAAAGCATCATCGTGCTTCCTTTCCACATCGTGTCGAAAAACGTAGTTCATTTTCTTTTGCTTTGGTTCATTCTGATGTTCGGGTTCTTGTCGAGTTACGTCTACTGCTGGGTTTCGTTATTTTCTTACATTTGTTGATGATTACTCTAGAATGACCTGGGTCTATTTGCTTAGGGATAGATCTCAAGCCCCTACTATAATCACTTCTTTTTATCATGAAATAAAAAATCAGTTTTCTGCTAATGTTCGTATTCTTCATACTGATAATGCACTTGAATTTATTTAGAAAGACGTTGTTTTTTTCTGAGTCTCATGGAATTTTACATTAGACCTCTTGTCCCCATACCTCCCAACAAAATGGTGTAGCCGAAAGAAACATCAACAAATTCTTGATATTGCTCGTACTATTATGGCTCATATGCATGTTCCAAAATCTTATTGGGGGGATGTCGTTCTGAGTGCATGTTATTTGATTAACCGTATACCTTCTGGTGTTCTTCATGGGGATATTCCTTTTAAAATTCTCTACCCTACCAGGCCACGCTTTAGTGTTACTCCTCGAGTGTTTGGTTGTGTGTGTTTTTGTCCATATCTCCTCCATAGGGCCAGATAAGCTTTCACCGCGGTCTGTCAAGTGCATCTTTCTTGGGTATTCTCGCACACAAAAAGGGTATTGATGTTACGATCCTATCTCTCGGTGGTCTTTCACCTCTGCCGACATAACATTCTTTGAGTCCACCCCATACTACAACACGAGTTCCTCTTCTACTGACCCTTTTCCAGCCTTTCTACTGCCAGTCCCCTCGTCTCACGGGGCGCCTTCCGCAATGCGGGGAAAGGGGCACCGTATGGCTAGTAGTCCACAGCCAACGACTACTTCCGCCAACCGACAGCAACACCAACCAAATTCCCACCGACGCCTCGCACAGGCCGTCAACAAGAACAGCACAATATCCAACAATCAACAATATAATGCAGTGGAATCAGTAAATCAATCACACGTCTTGCAGGGAATGCGTTTTGTATTGATAGCAGAAATATTGAAGATTATAGCAAGCTAGCCACGGGGATCGTCGTGAGGAGGATACTAGCAATGCACATCAAGTTTCGAGTGGTCATTCCCCCCCATAGTAGGCTTAAAAAGAAATTTCCTATTGACAGAACTAGATACTAGAAAAGCTGAAAATTGCATCTCATGGGGCATAAAGGGCCACATGAGCAAAAAGTAAATATTACATCAGTGACTCACGCCTAAGACTCTAAAACCTGCGGAGGCCTAGTGCCTGTCGGCGGAAGTGTTGGTCGGCCGGATGGAACATGGCCGAAATTAGGTCAAGGGGGCCGAGAGTGCGAGCGGCCCTTGACATTCTCCTGCACTTGAGATGGCGACGTCCTCGGCAGCATGGAAGCATGGTACGCGTCAATTAGAGGTAGGAAGGTCTTAAGGTCCGTCACCCGTTCCCAAGTATTCTCCTCGCTGCTACATCCCCTCCACTTCACCAGGTACTCAGTGACATCTTTCTTTGCAGTGCGTGTGGCTCGGTGGTTCAGGATAGCTTCGACCACCCTCTTCTGAGTCTTCTTCAATTCAAGTTGTGGGCGGCTCGGCTGATTGCGGGTGTCATCCTCCTTGTCTGCTACATACTTCTTCAACTAGCCACATGGAGGACATTGTGGATCTTCCACCAGGAAGGCAACTCTACCTTGTAGGCTACCGTTCCAATACGCTTGATGATTGGTAAAGGCCAATGTACTTCTGCATAAGGCGAGGGTCTCTCCTCCTGGCCGACTTTGATAATCTTGGGTCCGGAACCTTCACCATCACAAGGTCTCCCGCAGTAAACTCGACGAAGCGGCGATTCTTATCTGCATACTTCTTCATCCGCTTTTGTGCTTTCTCGAGGCAACTTCTGGCTATATCAACATTTCTTTTCCATTCCTCAGAGAAGCTTCGAGCAAGTGGGGATCTCACACTCTGTGGGGAGTCAATATTGTGAGGGAGGAGCGGTTGCTGCCCAGTAACAATTACAAAAGCGCTCTTGTTGGTGGAAGAGCTCTTTTGGGCGTTGAAACACAGCTGAGCGACATCCAAAAGCTTCACCCAATCCTTCTGAGTACCACGTACATAATGTCGGAGATATTCCTCCAACATAGAATTAAAGCGCTCCGTCTGGCCGTCAGATTATGGATGATAGGTGGAGCTCATATTCAGTTTGGACCCGAGAAGTTTGAACAACTCGGTCCAGAAGACGATATGCTTGAAGATATGCTTGAAGAAGAGATGAGCCGTCCCTTCCGCCATAACATGTTTTGGGGTTGCGATAAATGTGGCGTATTTGGACAATCGGTCTAAGACCACGACGATAATGCTCCCTAAGTCTCCCACCTTAGGCAAGCCAGAAAACGTGTCCATGGAAACACTTTTCCACGGTCTCTTTGGGATGGGCAACGGCTGCAGCAAACCAGCCTTCTTCTGATGGTCTGCCTTGTCCTGCTGACAGTTGCGTTCTCCTCCTGGATGTCCCACCCAAAGAGTGTCATGGCATTCCAAAATAAGTGATTTCCGCAGGTCCCCGCCTTTCGGTACATATACGTGGTTTCCCTTGGTCATCAGAAGTCCGTCTTCTAACCAGAACCGTCGAGCTTTGCCCTGCTCGACCAAGTAAACCAGGCCCTGCGCAGCTGGATCTTTCGGTAATAGCTCACGCGCCCGGTCCTTCACCGAGGTGGCAACAACACTCGAGGAAAGTGCCGCTACCGACCCCAAAGTAGCCAAATCCACCCTGCAGCTCAGCGCATCTGCCGCAAGGTTGCTAGAGTTGGCCCGGTACTCTAGCACAAAGTGAAATTCTGACAGCATCTCCTGCCAGCGTGCCTGCCTACTGGTCAACTTCGGCTGCGACATGAAATGACTCACTGCAGTGTTGTCCGTCTTGACCACGAAGGGAGAGCCCAATAAATAATGCCGCCATAGTCTAAGGCAATGAACTACGGCCAACAACTCTTTCTCGTGCACTGAATAGCGCCTCTCAACATCTTTAAGCTTCCTGCTCTCGTAGGCAACTGGGTGGCCATCTTGCATTAGGACGCTTCATAAGGCAAAGTCTGAAGCATCGGTCTCCACCACAAAAGGTTTCGACATATCTGGTAAGGCCAACACAGGATCTGTCACCATCGCCTCCTTAAGGCTGTCGAAGGCCACTTGGCATTGGGATGTCCAACTCCAAGTCTCCGTCTTCTTCGTCAAGTCTGTCATGGGCCGTGCTATCTCAGAGTAGCCCTTCACAAAGCACCGATAATAATTAGCCAGGCCGAGAAATGACCGCAACTCATGTACATTACTCGGTGGCTGCCACTCTTTGATAGCCTGCACCTTCTTGGGATCCATTCGTATCTGCCCGGTCTCCACAATATGTCCCAAGAAGCTAATAGTCTCCTGAGCAAACGAGCATTTCGACACCTTCGCATATAACTCGTGCTCCCGGAGTCTCGCAAAGACCTGCCGCAAGTGCCGAACGTGCTGAGCCAAGGTCTTGCTGTAGATAACAATGTCGTCCAAGTACACCACTACGAACTCATCAAGAAAACCATGGAGTACTTGGTTCATCAAAAGTGCAGAAGGTAGCTGGAGCATTCGTCAAGCCGAAAGGCATGGCAAGGAACTCAAAAGCTCCATACCTCGTGACCACTGTCGTCTTTGCCTCATCACCCTCCTTGATTCGAACCTGCCAATAGCCCCGACCTCAAGTCAATCTTCGTAAAGTATTTCGCCTGGCTTAGACGGTCAAAGCAGTCCGCCACGAGCGGTATAGGATACTTGTTCTTCACAGTAATTTTGTTTAGGGCCTGGTAGTCACAACACATCCGTAGAGAGCCGTCGGCCTTCTTCTGAAACAGGACCGGCGCTCCATACGGCGACTTCGCGGGCTTAATAATGCCACTCTCCAACATATCCTTCAGCTGCGTCCTAAGCTCCACAAGCTCAGGCTGCATCATTCTGTAAGGTACCCTGGCAGGAGGCTTCGTGCCAGGCACCAACTCAATCTCGTGATCCACTGCCCTCTTCGGCGGTAGCTTCCGAGGCAGCTCATCAGGCATCACGTCTTCAAACTCCTTCAAGAGCTTCTTCACCACGCTGGGTATGGGGCTCGACGCCTTCTCAATATCATCAAAGGCGAAGAGTGCACAAGTAGGATGGTTCATTCCGCTTGCGCCCCTTCTCAAACTGCATAGCCGACAAATTTCTCCCACCGATCTGCCTGGCCAGCACTGGGATAATGCAAGGTTTGGCGCCCAACATCATCATAGAATCCGCATAGGGTAACACCGCCGTCCGTATTTCCCGCAAAAACTCAAGCCCGAGGATGAGCTTGAAGTCGTCCATCACGACCACAGAAAGATTGGTCTTGCCTTCGAACGGACCAACCTTAATCAGCACAGATTTCGCCACACCAGCAATGGGCTGCACGGCCGAATTGATTGCCTTCACTCGACCAACTCCTTTCTCCAGCACAAGCCCTAGTCTCTCTACTTCGGCGCTCGCTAGGTAGTTGTGAGAAGCACCAGTGTCGATCATAGCACGAACCGGCTTGCCATGAATCTTCACATCCACATACATCAACCCTTTCTTCCGAAAAGACCTGGATTGTGTCTCGTCTTCAGTCTGGCTCCCTTCAAGAGCCGGGGCAGTCTTTCTTGCCCGGGGAGGCACCGCCTTCTTTGCGGCCACATGGGACAACGTGTTGCACCATTTTGATATTGCACCCAAGTTGTCCTCATCCTCCTTAAAATCATTCCCGCCACTCGTCGTCTCGGGTGGCTCTGCTGACTTTGCGGGTGGCACCTTCTCAGTATAGGTCGTCAGCGCATTCAACAACTGTTTCTTTGGGCAATCCCGATATCGATGCGGGCCAATGCACAGAAAGCACCCACTACTTCTCTGTGACGCCCCTTACCTGTTGTCCAAGGGCTTCCCCCTGCTGGAGTTCCCTTGCGAACTGGAGGGAGTGTGGGGCTTCCGCTCTCCCCCACTCCTGTTAGAGTTACTCTTAAAAGGTCTCGACCTTTCCGGCCTATTTTGTGCGGGACTAGGCGTCGTCTGTCTATCCCTCCGAGACTCTGGGTTGAAATCTGCTAAGAGTTCGGCCGTAGCCATCGCTGATCCCAAATCAGCCACCCGTTGACGTTGTAACTCAAGTCGCGCCCATGGTTTCAGGCCCTGCACAAAAGTAAAGAGCTTGTCCTTCTCCGACATATCCCTGATGTCCAACACCAGTGCCGAAAAGGCCTTCACATAATCCCACACGGAGCCGGTGTGTTCTAGCTTCCGCAGCGCCCGTCGGGCATTATATTCAACATTCTCCGAGGAGAACTGCTCGTGAATGGCTTCCCGCAGAAGGTCCCAAATATCCAAGCGCAGATGGTTTGCCTGAATCTCGGCATACTTGGTACGCCACCATAGCTTGGCATCACCAGTTAGGTACATGGTTGCAGTAGACACCTTCCTTACCTCATCGGCCACATTCGCCACAAGGAAGTACTGTTTCATGTCAAACAGGAAGTTCTCGACCTCCTTCACATCTCGAGCACCACCGTAGGCCTTCAGTTCAGGAATCCGAAGCCTAGCACCATTATCAGGAGCAACATGAGCGTTGCTCACCGCCCGTTGGAGAACTCCAATCTGTAGGGCCATCTCCTCCATCTTGCGTTGCATATCAACAACATCGCCCTGGCCATAAGTATCCCGGACCACATGCTAGCACTCCCTCAGATCGGAACGCAGCTCCGAGATCTCATGCTCTAGTGTGGCAACATGATTTTCCAAATTCTCGACCACCTCAATCAACCGGGAGATTTCGGCCTCCAGGTCTGTGATCCTTTCGTGGGGCACCTCGGCCCCTCTCAGACTCTCAGGGTCCTAGTCCGACATTCTGGCAGAACTGGCTCTCGTAACCCGCCTCGGCCCCATCAGGAAACCGAGGCTCTGATATCACCTCTCACGGGGCGCCTTCCGCAATGCGGGGAAAGGGGCACCGTGTGACTAGTAGTCTACAGCCAACGACTACTTCCGCCAACCGACAGCAACACCAACCAAATTTCCACCGACGCCTCGCACAGGCTGTCAACAAGAACAGCACAATATCCAACAATCAACAATATAATGCAGCGGAATCAGTAAATCAATCACACGTCTTGCAGCGAATGCGTTTTTGTATTGATAGCAGAAATATTGAAGATTGCAGCAAGCTAGCCACGGGGATCGCCGTGAGGGGGATACTAGCAATGCATATCAAGCTTCGAGTGGTCATTCCCCCCTATAGTAGGCTTAAAAAGAAATTTCCTATTGACAAAACTAGATACTAGAAAAGTTGAAAATTGCATCTCATGGGACATTAAGGGCCACATGAGCAAAAAGTAAATATTACATCAGTGACTCATGCCTAAGACTCTAAAACCTGCGGAGGCCTAGTGCCTGTAGGCGGAAGTGTTGGTCTGCCGTATGGAACATGGCCGAAATTGGGTCAAGGGGGCCGAGAGTGCGGGCGGCCCTTGACACCTCGTCTACCGTTCCTCCAACCTACGAAGAACCTCAACGCCCTCTACCGATGTACTCTTGTCATCCACGTACAAACCCCGCCACGGTCACTACTCCACCTGATCCCTCTCCTACTGTGGTTCCTGCGTCATCTGGACCACCTACTCTTGAGGATACTCTACCGATTGCTCTACGCAAAGGTAAACGCTCATGTACAGCACACCCTGTCTCTAATTTTCTTTCCCTTACTCACCTTAGCCCTACATATCGTACGTTTGTTGTATCTCTTTCATCTGTTAAGATTCCTAGATCATTTCATGAGGCTCTTCAGCATCCGGATTGGAAGTTGGCTATAGACGAGGAGATGTCCGCTCTTATTTCTTAGGGAAGTTGGGAGCTCGTCCAACCCCCCTGGGATGTCGATGTGGTTTCTTGTCGATGGGTATTCACTGTGAAATATCGAGCTGATGGCACTGTCGACTGATATAAGGCTCGGTTGGTTGCAAAGGGGTTTACCCAGATTGAAACTTTTTCCCCGGTTGCCCGTCTTAATTCTATTCACATCATTTTTTCTTTGGCAGTTAACCAGAGTTGGCCAATGTATCAGCTGGATGTCAAAAATGTCTTCTTATACGGTGATTTGCAAGAAACTGTTTTTATGAACCTCTTGGGTATGTTGCTCAGAGGGAGACACACCTCGTCTGCAAATTGAAGAAGACAATTTATGGCCTTAAACAAAGTCCTAGAGCTTGGTTCGAAAAATTCAGTCGAGTTATTAATGGGTTTGGTTTTTCTCAATGCGAGGCAGATCATTCAGTTTTTGTACGAAAAAGGCAGCCAGGCATGGTTATTCTAGCAATGTATGTCGATGATATTCTGATTAGTGGAAGTGATGTTGGAAGCATAGAAGACACCAAAGCATACTTACGAACACAGTTTGTCATTAAAGATTTGGGACAACCACGTTACTTCTTGGGCATTGAAATTGCTCGTAGCAAGCATGGGATATCTTTGTCCCAAAGGAAGTATGCTTGTGTTCTCCTTCAGGAAGCTGGTTTGTTGGGCACTAAGCCTATGGACACACCTATGGATTTCAACCTTGATTTGTGGAAATATGACATCGACTATTTGGAAGATAGGACCAAGTATAGATGACTTGTGGAAAAGTTGATCTACTTAACTGTGACTGGACCTGACATCTAGTTTGATTAGTCAGTTTATGGATAAGCCACGACTTATTCATTGGGAAACGGCTCTTAGGATTTTGAAATATATAAAAGGTGTTCAAGGCTTGCTGTTAGAACGACATGGACATGTCAAGATTGAAGCCTATTCTAATGCACACTATGCTGGGTCTAAAGATGACAGAAAATCTATTCCCGAATATTGCACCTATGTTGGGGAAATCTTGTAACGTGGCACAGCAAAAAGCAAACTACAGTAGTTAGGTCGAGTGCAGAAGCTGAATATAGGGCCATAGCTCACACGATCAGTGAAATTTTATGGTTGAAAAATTTATTGGAAGGATTAGGTTTCACGAATAAGTACTATGTACCTATGTATTGTGACAATCAAGCAACCATCTACATTGCAAGTAATCCGATTTTTCATGAGACAACAAAGCACATTGAAGTCTATTGTCACTTCGTTCGTGAGGCAGTTATAAGTCAGAAAATTTGCACTCCATACACTCATTCTTCAGAGCAGAGAGCATATCTTTTTACTAAAGCTCTTGGAGCAAAGCAGTTCAAAACCTTGTGTGACAAGTTGGGCATGATTGATATCTATGCTCCAACTTGAGGGGGAGAGCTAAGATTTTTGCATTATTTGTATATATCCTTTCCTATCTATTAGGATAAGTAGTTAGGTTGATTTGTAGCTATCTCTAAAATTCCCATCCTATACATATTGAGGTTGGGACATTCAATAATACACACAATATTTCTTCCTTTCTACATATATATTTGGAAATATATTTAAAAATATTTAAAATATATATGATTGGAAATATAATTAAAAATCTTTATATATTTTAAATATTTTTAAAATATACAAATATATATTTTAAAAATATATGTATTTAAAAATTATATATGTTTTATTATTTATTAAAACATTTATGTATATTCATTGATATATTTAAAATTAATATAAAAATATATATGTATTTTAAGATATATTTTTAAAATAAACATACTTTTAAATAAAGTATTTTTAAATAAATATATTTTAAAAAAATAAGTATTTTTAAAATATATTCATATATTTTAAAATATTAAGTTACAAGTGTAAAGTATTTAAAATATATTCAAATATATTTTTAAATTATAAATATATTTATTTAGAAATTTAAAATATATAAATATTTTAATAGTTGATATTCTATTTAAGATAAATATCAATATTAATTATATTTTTTAATAAAAATATATTTAATTAAATATTAATATTTTTATGTATAAAGTTTTTATAATAAAACCAATATAATATAGTGGTTGTTTAAAAAGTATTTAATACATTGTAATTTTAATATCAATCTACATTAAAATTCTTCTAGATATACATGTTATAAAGAACGGTTGGGCAAAAATAGCATAAGTGTGTTATAGGCCAAGTTATGAAGAAGGTTGATGGATATATTCATAATATCGAATTATTATTAGGGGTATGAGAGTAATTTTTGTACATAAGACACATCACTAAAAATATACACTTTATCACGCCCTAAAACCCCCAATTCCACTATAAATATCAAAAATATAATTTTGTAACAGAAGTTCACTATTCATTGATTTGACAATACATACATAAAAAATTCTCTCACTAGACTTGGAAAGTATTATTGTGTCGAGATGATTTTCCTGTTCACTCCTTCACTAAAAAGCACTACCACATCAAAGGTGTTTTACTTTTGCTTGACCAAGGTTCAAATTCCATGACCAATAAAATTTTCAATCATTTAAGTGTATGTCATATTAACGCCACATCATAAATTTGCTTGCTTTTGTATTAATAATAAAAATTTGATAATGATAATACTTAGGCCTTGTTTACTTGTGATGATTGGGTTGGATATCCAACTCAATCTCTTGTTTACTTAAATTTAAGTAAATAGATGATTAATCATGATAAATAGATAATTTAAATGAAAATATCAGTAATACAATTTAATATCATCCTACATTTTATTCATTATTAATCTATCACGATTTAATTTCATCCCTCAAAGTAAACGAGACAAAAATGAAAGCTTTTTCCCCGGTAACTTTATCATGTGAGAGTGGAGTGTAAGAAAGGAAAAAGAGCTAGGAGCTATGATCCTATATGCCTAACCCTAGTGCAGGCTTGTACCTAGGCCTGTAAATGGGCCCATCATACCCAGACCCAGACCCATTTTAATGGGTCTAGACCCAGGCCCAGGCCCAATATTTAAAATTAGGCCCAGACCCAGACCCAAACCCATTAAATTAAAAGAATTGGGTCTGGGTCGGGTATATACCCACCTCTACCCGATGAAATTTTACCCAGACTTGAGACCCTGTTCTTCTTCTTCAGAAACTTCTTCAATTTCATATCCCCAAATCACACTCCTCTCTCGACCAAGCTCCATCTCCAAAGCTGCCGTGCCACCAACTCCGCCGTTGCCACCACCACCTCCGCCGCTACCACAACCATCTCCGCCTACCACCGCCATCTCTGCAGCCCGCAGCTGCCCACCACACGCAGCTCATTGTCACTCTCTCAAATCTTCATAGTCCACATACAGATTTTGTAACTATTATTCCTTCTTCTTCACCAAAACATGGCTCTTTGACTTCCAAGAAACATATATGTAAGTTCTTGTTCATCAATTTCTTGGAATAATTTCTACCCTTGTTTATTTTTGGTGGGTTTTGGTCTATTTCTAGGATTTGGGTGTCGGCCTTTTGAGTTGAAATTCAACGTGGGTTTTTGAGATTTTGGAGTAAATACATCAATTCGTTCTTGCTTTATCTTGGGTTTCGATTGATGAGTTTTACCTGTTATATCTTAGTTTGATACCTTGTTTTCGGATTGTAGTAAGGTTTCATCTGGTCGGTTACTGTTAGTATAATTTTGGTAATTCTCTTCTCTCTTCCAAGACTAACTGATAGTATGAAGGTTTCTTGTATTTGGGATTATCACTGCCTGGCCCTGCATCAACTGTGTTCTTCAGTATTTTGAGGTTCTTAACTTAAGTATTAAATAAAGTTTGTATCTTTTGGGGTTGTTGGTGGATGAGCTGATTTTGAGAGGTGGGTTTTATGTTTTCTTGGAGTTTTATTTAGTGTTAGTATTGAGATTAAGTGAGAAAGATTTGTGGGTTGTTGAATAATTTAAGAAATCTCATGTGGGTTTCTTTTCTAATGATTGAATTTGGATAAACAAGACTTCATTTTTGACTTAAACAAGCTCAATTTGCTGGTTTTTTATAAGTATTTCTGTTCTTAAGTATTAAATAAATGGGTTTTGACTGCAAATCTAAATTATTTTTACTCCTGTTATGGAGACAGATTTATATATTTTCACTGATTAAGACATAACTAGGTGAAACTATACATGCTTACACAAATAGAATATATCTGCACTTATTGGTGTTCTTTACCACTAATTACCACAGAAACGGTGCTGGTCAGATGTATATTGATGGGCTAGAATGTGAAAACAAAAATCTCCTAAATCATATACCTTTTTGGTATTTTTATGCCAACACAGAGAAGCCCTCAAAAAGAGAAACGTTCTCTCTGTGTTGACACACATTTTCTGCTGTATTTCTGTGCTTAATTCTATTTTTGTATAGAAAGACACACTGTTGAGTAGGTTGTGTCTAACTATCTATCATTATCTTGACATGATTTAATTTTTTTTTTGCTAGTTTTTTTTAATGTCGGCATCTCATAGTGAATCTAGCCAACCAACGTCAATTCATAGCTCTGGCGGTAGTGGTGGCAATGATGATGTAACCGATCAATCAAGAGGCAACAAACGAAAGCAGTCAGTTGTGTGGGAACATTTCACAAAGGTTAGAGGTGTAAACGATGTTGTGCATGCTAAATGTAATCACAATTTCGTCAGGAGAATGGTTAGTCCCATGAAAGAGAAGTTTGATAAATATTGGGAAGAGTGTTGCTTGGTTCTAGCTGTTGCGGTTGTCTTTGATCCTAGGTTTAAGATGGATTTGGTACAGTATTTTTACACTAGGATTTATGGTGCAAATGCTCACTCGTATATCCAGAGGGTCCGAAATACTTTATATATCAGTTGTTTATTGGTTATGGAGGTAGTTTGACCCCTTCAATGAATGAATTCGCCACGGTGAGTAGCTCTGGAGGTGAAACACGTGAGTCTCTACGTGATTTTGATAGATGGTGTTATGAATCACGTATTTCAATAAATCAAAAATCAGAGTTGGAGAGTTATTTAGAGGAGGCAAGATTTCCAAGGGCAGAAACATTTAGCATCTTAGATTGGTGGAAAACCAATGGCCCTAAGTTACCCATATTGTCCAAGATAGCACGTGATATTCTTGCAGTGCCTGCCACTACCGTTGCATCAGAGGCAGCATTTAGCGTCGAGGCCGTGTCATTGATGAGTCACGTGCGTGTTTGCTTCCGGATGTTGTAGAAGCATTAGTGGTAGCTGATGATTGGATTGGATCAATTCCCGAAAAGGGTAAGTAAAAAATAATTTGTATTATGATTAGTCTTATTATTTTTGTATTTGTTAATAATATATTTTCTATTATTTGGAATTTATGCAGTTGTTTGATGATTCGACATCATCTTAAACTCAAGTGTTGAGTACCTTAAATAATACACTCTGATTGTTCTTCATGAGGTATGGATAATGAATCTATCATTAGTTTAAACTTACAATAATCTTAATACTTTTGGTTTGAGTTTATCTCATTTTTTTATTAATCTTATCTTACTAATTTTTTGCAGAAAGCTTGGTTTGTGCAAACATCAATGATGCACCATCGTCACTCGCATTTTGGAAGAAGTTATTGTAATCTTTTCTTGTTCTTGGTATTTTGGGTCTTAGATTGAATTTGCAAGAATTTGAAATGATTTGTAAAGTAATTTGAAGCATTGAATTGAATTTTTAATATACTTTTTTATGAAATAGGCGATTGTAATTTTGTTATAATCAGAATAGTTTTGGGGGGAATGAAAAAAACGGAGAGAGAGAGAGAGAGAGAGAGAGAGAGAGAGAGAGAGAGAGAGAGAGAGGAAAAAAAAAAATGGGTCTGGGTCCGACCCGACCCGGAAAATCGGGTCTGGCCGGGTCTTAGGACCCATGGGTCTTGAGACCCATGGGTCTTGAGTTGAATTTAATGGGATGGGTAGGGTCTGGGTAGAAACAATTTTAATAGGGTCTTGTTTGGGCCTGGGCCTGGGTAGGGTAAGACCCTACCCATTGCCAGGCCTACTTGTACCGGTTGCTCCTGTTAGAAACCGATTGGGCTGGTGAAAGTAGGGATTCAACAACCCGTGGGCCAGCCCAGAGTTCACTTGAAAAATGGACTCGAAACTAAATTAAATTAGTTGATATTTAATTAAAATCAATCAATAAAAGCTCATTTGAATTCAATTTGTTAAACTTAACAAACTAAATTTGAACCAATACTTTTGTCCGATAACCTTTGAAACTCGACTCGAGCTCGATTCGATAAGTGCAAAAGTAATAAAAAAATATTTAAAAATCTCAAATCACTTGAGTTTAGCTCATGTTTGATCCAATTAAAGCTCATTTGAACTCGATTAGAGCAATAATCAAACCAAATTCAAATGCAAAATTCAAGCTCGGTTTAATTCAAAAAAGCTTGAACAATGATGCATTCGCTTCGATTCGAATAATTTATAGTCCTATTTGAAAATGAGTCCATTTGATCTCTACTATTATTATTTTTTGGGTAAATGCTACATTTGGTCCCTTAATTTTTCGTTAAAAATCACTTTAGTCCCTCAAATTCAGTTCTTAGTTTTAGCATCACTAAATTTTAGGTTTTGTCTCAGTTTGGTCCCTCTAATCATTTTCCAAAAAAATGTCGCCGAATTTTGATTTTCTGGAGAGTTAAATGGTCAATTTAAGCTTGACTTTCTCACTTTAATCCCTTAGGTTTGTAAATTATTTTAAATTTGTCCTTCTTTTTTAGGTAAGAAACCATTATTTTTGTAAGAAACCATTATTTTTGTATGTGTGATTAAAAGGTCAAAATCGGATCACATTTTCGCCAGAAAATGGTCAGATGGGCCAAACTGACACAAAAATTAAAATTTAGGAATACTAAAGTCAATAAATGAATTTGAGAGACTAAAGTGATTTTAAGCGAAAACTTAAGAGACCAAATGTAGCATTTATCCTTATTTTTTTTTCGTATATCACCTAATATATTTGGAGATGGCAATGGGGTGTCTGCCCGAACCCAAGACCCACCCCGAATAGTTGAACCCCGCCCGATACCCCGCTCCGCCCCATCATTCCCGTGGCCCCACCCCTCCCCGCTTTCACACACTTTATATCAAATTATGTATTAAAAATAACATCATTTTAGATGTAGATAATTTTAGCAAAAATTATTTGAATAAGTAGCATCTTTTTAAATATAGATAATTTAACACTGATACAAAAACAAAAGTTTAAGGATACTAAAGTCAATAAATGAACTTGAGAGACTAAAGTGATTTTAAGCGAAAACTTAAGAGACCAAATGTAGCATTTATCCTTATTTTTTTTTTTTTTTTGTATATCACCTAATATATTTAGAGATGGCAATGGGGTGTCTGCCCGAACCCAAGACCCGCCCCGAATAGTTGAACCCCGCCCAATACCCCGCTCCGCCCCATCATTCCCGTGGCCCCACCCCTCCCCGCTTTCACACACTTTATATCAAATTATGTATTAAAAATAACATCATTTTAAATGTAGATAATTTTAACAAAAATTATTTGAATAAGTAACATCTTTTTAAATATAGATAATTTAACATAGTTTTCAATCTAAAATGAAAATAACACAAAGAATACATTCATCTAATTTTTTAATTTTTATCATGAATAATACGATCTACAATGAATTATATAATACAAAAAATACATTCAACTTATGTTTTATTGTTTTAATAAGTAATATCAGTTTAAAATTAAATACTTTAACATAATTTTCAATCTAAAATAAATTGTATAAGACAAAGTATATACTCAACTAAATTGTTACTTTTTTTTTTTTGTTAAATAATGAGATTTTAAATTTAGGTACTTTAACGTAGGTTTTGATCTAAAAATGAATCATATAAAATAAATAATACATTTAACTAATTTTTTCTATAAGTAATACTAAAGTCTAAATATCAATGTAAATTTAGGTTAATTTAACATAGTTTTTTGTTTTATCTAAAATGAACTATAGAATTCAAATAATACATTCAAATAATTTTATTTTTTTTTGTATTTTTTTATATAGAGTTGGATATATGCAAAAAAAATTTAAGAATTTACATATACCATAACTGTTTATTAACAATGTATTATATATAAATAATAATAAATATTTGAAAAAGTAAGACACCCGTAACCCACCCCGGACCAGGCCTGGTCCTAACTTAATGTACCCGGCCCCGCCAAAGTATCTACTAATATATATTTAAAAAAAAAAAAAAAAAAGGCCCTTCATACTCACAAACAACTGTTTATGACACTACTGCACCATATTTTTGTGAACCCAAAAATGTCATTCAACCGATAATGTAACTAACTTATTTAACTTCCAAATTTTACATTAATTGATAAATTAGTCTCTTTTCATACTTTCTTTCTTTTTCTTTTTAATATTGTATATTGGTTTATATTTGCTCTTATTTGTAATACATAGCGGGAAGAATATTTATTATATATATATATATGCACGTGGGATGGCTTGCCACAATGGCTAATAGATAATATAAAGGAATTTTTCACCCACACACGGTGATTTTGTGACACTGAGACACTAACTTTTATGTTGTTCGCTAATACCCCTAAGTTAATTTTCTTTTCTTTTATTTCTGGTTTTCTTTTACTGTAAAATGTGATGTTAGTTTGTATATTTTATTCTTATTTAAGATATATTTTAAATTATAAAAGATTATCTATTAAATGCACGTAGGACTGCATGGTACGATGACCAATACAAATATAAAAAAAAAATGCAATTTCACTCACAAATGGCATTTTCTGACACTATTAGACCAAACTTCTTTTTTTTTTTTGTGATAATACGTTTAAGGAAGGGCGAAGCTAAGCCCTGTCGAGCCTGTCAGCCGACATAGTTTAGCTTCAGGTGTCATGAAGCACTAGTTGATGTTGAGGAGACAATTGCAGTCACTAAGTAACCCAATTTGAATGTCTCCTTTGTGGCTTCTTGAAATAATATGGGAAATAGTTCCAAGAAATTAGAATTCCTACTATGTAAACAACTTTGGATAATATTGATGTAACCACAACTGTCAGTATAGAGAACTTTGTAGTCTTTTGATTCAAAGTAATAGTTGTAAGAATTAATTATATTTTACACAATTTGATTCCACGGTTGCATAATTAATTATAAATTTTTTATTACAATAGAATTAATTTGAAATAATTAATTCTAGAAGAAGTAATTGTAGTGTTTAGGTTCACAATTTTATAATTGACTATACACATGCAGTTGCCACTAAATTCCAAAACTAACCTTATTTTTTAGGTAAATAAAAAACTTAAAAATTATATATTTGGATAATGAGTAATTAGATGAGAAATAATGGCAATGAGATTAAAAACTATAAATTCTAGTTTTTTTTTTTATCAAAATATGATTTGGACCAAATTTAATCTCAAAAGTGATTATCGAAAATGGGGCCGAACGGCACAAGAAAAGGTATTTATACTTCAGAATATAGGTTTAATTTGCTCAATCACAGTACCAAACGGACACTTTATATCATTGTATTTTGTATTTAATTTGTAATGCAATTGTGTACTAACTTAACATTTTGTTGAATTTAATATTTTTATTTAAATTAATTAATTAATTTTGTAATTTTGATAGGCTAAGCTAACTTTCTGGCTTCACCACCGCCTTTAAGTTAGTTTTTTCAATTTCTTTCTTTTTTTTCTTTTTAATTTTTGAATGTGATGTATTAGTATATATTTAATTCTTATTTATAATATATTTTAAGGCATGAAAAAATTATTTATTATATGCATGCACAGAAACAGTGTGTCACGATGACTAATATATATATATATATATATATAATTAGAGAATTGAAATTGTATTTGAAATGTATTTCGAAAGTTTGCTCATAAATGAATATATTTTTCGGAAATAAAAAATTTCACGAGATGAGACAAAATATGTATTTGATGTTGATATTACATGGACTATAATGTCTAAGAACGTAAATGTGTTTTTTTTTTTTTTTTTTAACAGAAGAACGTAAATGTGTTTGATATTGATATTACATGTGGATTGCGTCTGTGTCGGCAATAGTCCTTTTTGGATTTCTTTTCATTTAGATTGAATTTCAAGCTATTAAATAGGGTAAATTTTGTTTTCGATGACACTTCACGAGGTTAGGTTAAAATACGCAAACACTATTTATCTTTCATAAAATTACAATTACACATTTTAAGAGGTGTTAATGTAATATTTATCTGCAAGTAGTTGTGTAATATTTATCCCTAAATAAGGAGTGTAGTTATAATTACAACTATAATCTCGATGGAAGTATGTAATTTCACAAAAAACAAAAGTGTTTATGTATCTTAGTCTAATCTCATACTGTCAATATAATTTATCCTATTAAATAATATGAAGCATATCATATTCAATGTCACTACACTATAAATTCCATTTATTGGTATAATTGGATCCCAACATTCGATTTATGTAAGTCAAATTAGATCTTTATTTATTTGGTACCTGATGGTGCAAGAATTTAACCAAGGGACCAAGATATAATTTTTAAAAGGGGTATTGTGTAATTACCGAATTTCTCATGGCAGTTGTATCCAATGAGTTAGTGGGGTTAGATAATTTACTGAGTACCCCTGGCGGTTACACGATTAGTTAGTAGACGGTTGGGGGACAAAATTATCTTTACGCCGCCCCAAATTTTAGTATAAATAGAAGAAAGTTTATCGTAATGGGGGGAGGGGGGTTATTTTCTAGGAGAAAAGAATGACATACGGGAGATGCAGGGAATTTTTGGGGAGGAAGATGGATGGATATTGAAGAAGAGGGATTGATATTGTATTTTGAGAGCTGAATTAGGTTGCACAGACTTAATTGTATTATAATTTGATGAAATATTATTTTTGGTATCATCAAGTTGACGCCGTTTGTGGAAACTTAGGCCATGTGCCCGTCCCAAGCCCCTCGTCTGGGGGGGCTAATGATGTAGCAAGCGTTGCACATCGGTTGCAGACGAGGAGCTTGAGTGACTTATAAGCCCCAATACCTCCTCTCCCTAGCGAGGCGCCTTTTCAGGACAAAACCGTGAAGCTCATACAGAGTCAAAACGAACAATACCTCGCGCAATGAACCACCAATCAAGTCGCAAGTCGCATCAGTACCAAAAATAGAAAACATTGTAGAAATATAAAGAGTATGAAATATTATTTTTTTCCTAATAGTTTAACTGTTTTCAAAATTGTTTTCTTTTACAGCCACATTTGATGCATATGCAAAATATCTCAAAATTACAAAATAATTATTTTTTTTAATAGGTTGGTTATCAGTAATGAGACAGTAGCCTCAAAACATTAATTGCGCCAAAAGTTAAGATATGTGCAAGTTTTAAGGGTATTTTGATAAATTCATTAAAATACATTTAAATTACTATTATGTCTAAATTTTATTGAAAGGATAAATTGAATTAAGGGAATATTCAAAAGTTGGTACGACAATACAGGTCTCTTTTAGAATAGTACTAGCGGTACACAACACAGTCGATGTGCGTGTAAAAATATTTAAAAATTTCAAAATAATTAAGTTTTGTATTAGTGGATTGATTATGAGTCATCGGATAGCGACTTGAAAACATAAAATGTGCCAACAAATTGAGGTGTATGCAAGTTTGAAGGATAATTTAGTAAATTCATTAAAAATATTGAAATACTATTATAACTCAATTGTATTAAAAAGATAGAATTAATTAAAGAATAAATCTCAATATTTTAAAAATTGAAATGACATCAAAGTACTCTTTTATAATAGTACAGATGACGATATATATATATATATATATACTAGCCGTCATAGCACGTAGTCTCTGCGTGCATATAAAATAATATTATACGCTTTAATGTTATTGAATATAAGAAATATATATATATATAAATCAAAAAATATATATATAAATCAACACATTATATTTTTAAAAAAAAAGAAAAAGGAAAGAAAATAAAAGAAACTAACTTTAGGTGTATTATCGGCAAAACCAAAAAAAATAGTGTCGCGGTGTCATAAACCGCCAGTTGTGAATGTGGAGGGGGTGTTCTTTATATATTAGTATAGATGACGATACATATATATATACTAACCGTCGTAGCACGCCGTCTCTGCGTGCATATAAAATAATATTACACGCTTTAAAGTTATTGAATATAAGAAATATATATATAAAAAAAATATATAAATCAACACATTACATTTAAAAAAAAAAAAAGAAGGAAAGAAAATAAAAGAAACTAATTTTAGGGGTATTATCGACAAAATCAAAAAAATAATGTCACAATATCATAAACATTTGTGAATGTGAAGAGGGTTTTCTTCATATATTAGTATATATATTAGTATATATATATATATATATATTTGGTTTCCTTTTTCTATTGCGTAGCTGAGAACGCAAATTGAAGTCGACTATAGAAGAGAGAGTGACTTCCCTAGAATTTTCAAACCAAATGAGAGCTTCTTATTATGTGTGTACTACTGAGCATTGTCCTGTATCGTTTTTGTATGCACATAATAAATAATTTTTTATATTTTAAAATATATTATAAATAAGAATAAAATAAGTAAATTAAAACATCACATCTTACGAAAAGAAGAAACCAACTTAAATTATTATCGATATGAAAAATATAGTGTAATAGTATTACAAATCGCGGTTGTAAGTGAAAAGTGTTTTTCTTTTTTATATTAGTATGGATAAACTAATGTTTAATTTTTTTAATGATAAATTACAGCCACCTCCCCTGAGGTTTAGCATAATTATAAATACCCCCTCATTATTTGAAAAATTACAAATACTCCCCTGAAATTTGTAATTTTTAACCAAATGCATGAATTGACCATTTTGCCTTGAATTTTTAGTTAAAATTGTAGACTAATCAACCGACGCAAATTGCATTATTGCTCATCTGTGTAAAGAACTTAAAAAACCTCTCTCTGTGCATTGTAGTTCAAAAAAATTAAAAAAAATTTAAGAATAATTCAGTTTGCATAAGGGCATTTTGGTCAGTCCACTCATAAAAATGAAGAAAAATGAATTATTTGTTAGACAATTACAAATCTCAGGGGAATATTTATAATTTTTCAAACAACGGAAAAATATTTATAATTATATCAAACTTCAATGGAAGTAGATGTAATTTACCCTTCTTTTAATAATTAACTTGTCTACGAAAGATTGTTAATAATTAATGCCCACGTTATCTTGCATTATATGCACATGACAGCATTGTATTATTTCCAAGAACATGGATCACTGCACATGCCCACTAAATACATAGATCAAACAAACACAGACAAATACAGTCTACTAATATTCATCCAGATTACAAAAACAAAGCTCAATCTACACTTCTTTAAATTATTCCTCTGCACTCTTTGAACTTGGCAAAAATAATCCATGCCGTTCTTCTCTGTTATGGAAAAAATGCAGAGCTATACAATCACAACAGCTATCAGTTCTATACAAAAATCAAACACTGTTATAATCTAAGGTTAATGTTTCATTTCTTGGGAAAAAAAAGACCTACAACAAAGAGCTCGACCGGAAAAACAACCGAAATCTATGTGAAATGCCTAATGAAAAAGCTCGATGGATAAACAATAACCGAGGCAGAAGGTTTCAAGAGTTACAGGGGTATCACCGGGAGTAAAGGTGATCGTCGTCGTCAAACTCGACGCCCAGCATGGCCAAAGCAAAGTGGCTCTTCATCTCGCTCTTCGTTCGTTGCAAGTGAGGGTAACATTCGATCATGGTGCTGTTTGCTGGCAAGACAACCTTCTTTCTGCTTAAGCCTCTGGGCTCGTCTCCTCTCAGTATCCTGATGATCTCGCTCATCCCGGGCCTGCGGGACTCCTCATTGTTTATGCATGCAGTTGCTGCTCGAACCATACGGGTTATCTGAGTTGAGTTTCTTTGGGTGAATTTTAGACGTGGGTCGAGGAGTTTCTCTAGACCTCCTTGCTGTAGCAGCGGCTTCGCCTGGAAAGATAAAGAAGGAAAGTTAGTGTTTAGGACACGATTTTGTCCAAAGTAGATAGTATTAACACGAAATCTAGCTCCAACCAAGTTCAGCAAACGCCTAGTGAATCACACGTCGTATAAGGACATTAACATCGATGCAGAAGTCCTCGTGATCGATGTGTTAAAGAACGGCCTAGTTAACCAAGCTCCCTATTTCTAACTGGCTTCTTAAGACATCTACGTTGTCATGAAATTTAAATGATCCAGAGAAAAAAGAGTCAATGATTTAGATTATCAGCGAAATTACCCGCTGCTCGATGACTTAACCTATACAATTCGAAATTATTGATTATCGGTTGGAACTTGAACAGACTAAGTAGTGTATATATCAGCTAAATGGGAGCTTAATATACCACGGAACGTGAAATCAGGACGAAATGAGCTACAGAAGAACAGATTCAGAAGCAAATGAGGCAGAAACCAAAGCAGTGACCTACCCACAAAACCAAATTTTCTTCTCCTGGTCCTCTTTTCGACTCAATTGGCTTCCTGCCGGTTATTAGTTCCAAGAGCACGACCCCGAAGGCGTAAACATCAGTCTTATCGGATACTTTACCGTGCTGGAAATATTCAGGAGCCAAGTACCTGTAAGATTCAAAGAAACCAGAAAAGACCGATCTTGGTTAACTCTCGAACAAAAAACACATAGTATACTATGTGATTCTTGCACATAAAAGTTATAGAGATCATACCCAAATGTGCCTTTAACAGTCTTGCAAAGGAATGGAATTGATGGTGCAGGAGTCCATGATGCTAAGCCAAAGTCACATAACTGTACAGATAACCAAGAAAATGAATACTGCATATAGCCAATGCATCGGTAGCGAAATTTTGTCGAAATTACACAAGAAAATCAGGTTCATTTTACTCACCTTGGGTGTCTTCTTGGAAGAAAGAAGGATGTTTGAGGGCTTAATGTCCCTATGAACAACGCATCTTTCCGTTCCGTTATGCAGATACTCAATTGCCTCGCCAATTCCCAAGGCGACCTTATACCGGGCCGACCAAGGAAGTGCAGGGCCACCCTTCACTCCCCTCTTCTTCCCTGCACATGAACATTCATCTTAGATCACTAAAAACTTCATAAATACACTGAATCATGCTTCTACGATAGATATCGACAATAAAATGGACTAATACCGTGCAAGAATCGCTCTAAGCTTCCACCAGAAACATACTTGTACACCAAAAATAAACCCTCCTCAGCATCAATACAAAATCCCACGAGCGGAACGACGTGCCGATTATGCAGAGAACTAGCAATCATCAATTCCCTACAAAAAGCCTTTGATGATTCCTTGTCTTCTTTATCCAACCTCTTGATTGCCACTGCAGTTCTTAGAAATCCCACTCTTCCTCTAAACACACAGCTCAATGCTCCTCTCCCCAAAACTCTACCTACTCATTGCAACAAAATCATACACACAGAAAATCAAAACCAAAGATCAAAACACACACAACACAACACACACACCCAAAGACTCAAATTTCAGGCAAAATTTCAGAAGAATTTAAAGAACCCGATATGATAAAGAGTACCTTTAGAGAAATTTCTTGTGGCAGAGAGAATTTCTGAGTAGCTGAACCGAATCAAAGAGTGTGCAACAGGAGAAATACTCCTCTCCAGTGATTCAATTCTCCTCCATTTCAGCTCATTAGACTTAGAATCAGTCAAGAAACCATTGTCCAAATTCACCATCAAGACAGTGGCAGAAGAACAGCTGCTTTTCACAGCCATCGACTCGAGCTCGACTTGAGAGCAAAAACTGAACCTGAAGGAAGAGTGAACCGAGTGTGGCTCCTCCGCGCCGCAGCCACCAGACTCAGCCAGCAGCCAGGCCTTATTATGCTCCAAATTTGTGGCCACCGCAGTTGCCTCTTTTCTCCTCATTCTTGCCGGAGCTCCGGCGCCGGCGGGGGGGAATGACGCAACTCAAACCAAAATCCCAGATCATTTTGTGCAGTAAAGACTTGAACTTTACTTCGAAATCATCAAATTCGTAGCTCTCACAGTACTCGTGATCATCAGTAGGGCCTAGAGCTGGCGCCATTGAGTTGGGGCAACTATTTCTCGAAAACCCCATTCTTGATATGATTATGGATCACCAAAAGCAAACACACAGAAACCCAGATACCAAAAGGCAAGAAAGCATAAAGAAAAGGTGAAAAAAGAGAACAAAGACGAAGCAACTTTGCTTGAAAGGAGAGGAGAGAATTTACTCCTCAAGAGTGAGAAAGAAAAAAGAGGACAGAGAGAGAGAGAGAGTGTGTGTCTTGGGAAAATGGATGCCGATTTGCATAAACAAATACTTATACGCACGAAATCGGAAAACCCGTCTGGAAATGAGTGATTATAGTAATGGGAGAAGGTGAGAAGATGGTCCCAAGAATCAAAACAAGACCCACCCGGATAAATAAATTAGATAACATGTAGGAGTTAATGACATTATACTAAGAGCAAGAAAAGTGTGAAATGATGATGAAGAGAGTTGGAAATGGGGGTTTGGGGTGGGGTGGGGTAGGGGGAGGGGGGGGGTTGAGATTGTTGGTGGACAAAGACGACAAGATCCCACAAGAATAGTGCAATTCTTGCATAGAAAATGAGAAGCAGACAATAAAAAAGGTGGGGGAGTAGGAGGGAGGAGATGCTTGTGGCTCACTGATTGCTTGAAATTAATGGAGTTCACATTATCTGGACAAGATTATAGGTTGATGGAAAAGGGGATTTCTGGGGTTTTTAATGAGGATTTTGGTATGATTAAAGAATAATTGAATGCAGCAAGAAGCAGAACAAAGATGATGTAATGATGCTGGTTTGGTGACCATCCAATTCCATTACTTGCCAATTTCTCATCCCCTAACCACCATTCTTGACAGAAGAGATGGCCTCTCCTTGCCATTTGTTCGCTTCATTTCTTGCCCCTGTTCTTCAGCCTAATGAGTTGGCAGGCAGGCTCACTGCTTCATATTTCAAATTTTATTACATTTTCTATTTTGTTTAATGTATATATTATTTGTATAAAATATTTATTTAAATAAAACAAATAAATTAATATATATACACATATCGTGTATATATGAAATAAAGTAAAAGATGTTAAGTCTTTCTTCATAAATAAGTTCTTATTGGGTTAGCTCTTTCCTGCCTGCCAACTAGACAGACGCTGAATACCATTCATAGCCCTTGTTCAGTAAATGAATATGTCGGGTGAAAAATGTGGCTCCATACGGGAAGAAATGAAGACCTTGCTCACTGCAAAAATCTAAATCATATGAAAATAAAACAAAAATAACTAATGAGTAGGAGAGGGTTTTAGGCATAACAACATGATTCATCCGCGCACGCGAAGCAGCCTCGCTTTGCTTTAGCAACAACTACAAAAGAAAGAGGACAAATAAAACTATAAAGCTTCTGAGATGTTAGTAACGACAATTTTGCAATTAATACTTACAATTTTTTAAGTGTATTAAAATATTAAAAATAAATTAAGAACTCCTTACTTTTTTCTAAAAATTATTATGAACCCCCGCCATCTTATAAGCTCTTTCTTTAAAAAAAAAATTACAAAATATTTTTGTAATATCTTAGAAATTCTAGGACTTCTTATAAAATATGTCGAAAAGTTTATAAGTTCGTCCAAACACCTCTTAATTAGGTGAAACTTGCTAGTTTCTTGAACATTATTTCCTCCAATCACATTTATGATGATCCATTATTGGTGTGGAGGGATGAAACTAAGATTATGTGGATGCAATTGAAGCCAAATTGTGACTAAAAATTGTAGTATGAGAGACAAAAGACAAAGCTAAGGATCACTCCACCTACTGAATCTTAGTTATCCCTTAATTTGTAGGAGATATGAAATTTTATGGTAAGGCATGAAACTAGTTTTGTCTAGATTCTTGTGCAACATTTGATATTTATAATAGTATCATGATTAGGAAATTCATTCTATCACGATGAAATTATACTTTTAATTCCACAATATAAGAGTTCAACACTTTTAATCCTTTGTTTTACATGATTTTTAAAAATAGTTCTAAAATTAAAAAAATATCGACATATTTAGTCACATAAATCCCATAAAGCAGAGGATTAAATGTATCGGGTTTTCTCAATTTCGGGATCATTCTGAAAATCCCTTAAAGTAGATGGTTAAATGTGCTGAATTTTCCCAAATTTATAACTATTTTTAAAATTCCATAAAGTAGAGGACTAAATGTGTTGAATCTCCTCCTATGAGACTAAAAGTGTAATTTTCCCCATTTTTGCATACAATAAATTATCATAAAAAACCGCGCTTGTTCTTACAATTATTATTGCAAATAACACAAAAAAAAAAAAAATGGAGTTTTACTATCAAAACGTTTACTACAAGAAGAATATCGTAGTAAATGGCAATTATAAATTAACCAAAATAAAATCTGTAGCAAAAATTAATGAAATTAAATTTTGTTAATTTTTGCCACTTTTTTCCGCTTCGAAATTGTAGAGGCGGGAGTTAAATTTCAGTAGCAAATACCCTTTGCTAGTAAGCATTGTGTAACTCGTATTTTCTACCAACAAATTCGTAGTGCATTCGTAACAAAATGATTTTTGCTACAAAATTCGGTATTTGTTACAAATTCTCCGGGTAATTTAAAGTCTTTTTTCTTCTGGTAAAAACATCTTTCGTACAAAAAAAATCATAGAATATTGTAATTAAATATATTTTAATTTTATCACATCTTCGGTACAAAAATACTATTATTAGAAATATTAATAATGATGATTTTTTTCCATACAAAACCCATATGAAAAACTCATACGGGAAAAAACTATCCCAACAAAGATCAATTCAAACATACTTTTATTTTCTCACATAAAACCCCATATGAAAAACAAAAACTCATTTGAAAATACTGAAAATTAAAAATCGAGACTGAAAATAAAACCAATCGAGATTTTTAAGTTTTTAGACTGACCTAATTGTAATGTAAATAGTATTTACATTTACTTCTTTTTTTTTTATAATGAGCGATGAATTATTAATTTAAAAGTACAATAATGTTTCTAAAGGATATTACAATATTCATTGTAGAGTATAACAGCATCTATTCAATTTACGGTATAATATCATATCTAAGTATATACATTTACTGAAAATCGACAAAAATGTGGTCCAATCTTATTTTCTTTTTTATCCTAAAGAATAAAGTGCGAGTCCTTCAAACTTCTTTACCATTGTGACAAAGCAAAAGAAGAGTTGTGAAACTAATTATGAATATTCTAAAATAAAGGGATAATTATATTTACACTTCTTATTTATGGTGTATTTATACAAATCATTCTTATTTTTTTTATATATTACAGAGATCACTCCTAACAGCAAAAAGAAATAGGAATCGTTTGTGTAATGATATTGATATTTTTTTAGGATATATGTAATTTTTCAAAAAGTAAGAATGATTTGTGTAATGTTAACATTTCTGATGAGTTTATATGTAATTATTAAAAAAATATGAATAGTTTATATAAATAAATCATAAATTAGAGGGTGTAAATATAATTATTTGTTAAATAAAATAGTATATCCTCAGAATTTAATGATCCACCACCTAAATAAATACTTATAAATAACATGACATGCATGAACCAACAAACTACTTACAAATGTGGTGCTAATAGGAACCACGGTGTGAATTGGGTTAGGTTTTTTTTTTTTTTTTCCTTTTAAAAAATAAAATTTATACGATATTCTATTTTAATCACCACCATGAATCAAAGCATACTCCAAAACTATAGGTCGCCCGTAGGAAAGATTTTCAAATTACCCATCAACACATCCTTCATATTGTTCAAAAAAGTCGAAATCACGACAATGTAAATAAAGGGTGAATTACAATAATCTCTCCTAAGGTTTGGCATAATTACAAATATCCTCTCGTTGTTTCAAAAATTACAAATACTCCTCTAAAGTTTGTACCCGTCTACAAATAACCCATTTTCATTCATTTTTATGGGTGAACCGACATAAATATCTTCATGCAAATTGAATTATTTTTTAAAATTTTCTGGACAAAAAGGCGCAGGCATGAAGATGTTTCTTACGTTTTTTTTACACAGAGGAGCAATAATGTAATTTACCTCGGGTGATTTTTTTACAATTTAAAAATGAAAATTAAGGGCAAAATAGATTATTTTAGGCCCTTGGTTAAAAATTACAAATTTTAGGAGGATATTCATAATTTTTTAAACAACGAGTGAATATTCATAATTATGTCAAACTTTGAAAGAGGTCATTGTAATTCTTCCTTAAATAAAAGTGACTCGTCCTTACCAATTCCGGGCGAACCAGTATTGGGCTGGTTGGGTAGGAGGAATGTGGGTGTGTGACAAGTTACTTAATTATGCAAAAATTATAGGAATTATTTGGATAAAATGATAGAATGTAGCCTTTGCACGTCTGATATGTGTCGGTTCCTAAATTGGGACCTCTGCTTATAGGTGACGAATAATTCAAATTAAGTAT
The DNA here is from genome assembly GCA_034509735.1 of Sesamum alatum. Taxonomy (NCBI): domain Eukaryota; kingdom Viridiplantae; phylum Streptophyta; class Magnoliopsida; order Lamiales; family Pedaliaceae; genus Sesamum; species Sesamum alatum. The sequence continues at coordinate 6,995,139 of JACGWO010000005.1, forward strand.
GCCAATATTTATATAATTCTTTTTTTTATATTTTTTTCGTGACGTTGACATTTAAATATGATTAGAGAAATGTCAGTTGCGAAGGACCAAATGTTCCGAGTGGTTTAAGTTCATGCAAATTGGTGACTTGTCGTATCATTCAAAGTTGTGATATGTCGGGGAAGTTATTGCCTTTCATAATTATCATATTATAGTTGTGTTTTTTTTTAAAAAAAAAATAAAAATTATATATATTATTAATTGAACTAAAATAATTACAATCAATTCTGTTAAATATAGACAATTACATCATACCCCTTAATTGAAGTAAATCAATTACAATAAGTCTTGTCGAATATTATTACAATATGCAAACGATACCTACTATACAGTAACTATGTACCCACGCATTGGTGGGGTTCGAATCCATAACTCTAAGATCATGGGACCTTTCTTTTTTTACTATATTATATAAGAGTTGCACCAACGACGTCCTTCTTCCCTCAGAAATGTCATCGTTGGACCAACTATTTATCCGGAGGTTGAATCAGAGGGAGAGAAGGCCCTCGTCGAGCGGCAGACCCGACGCGACTGCAGATAATCCGACCTCCTCCTTGAGAAGCGGAAGAAGGGAAGTCAGCCTGATCCGCTTGCCCCGAAATGACCTGGACCAATAGGAAAATCCCACTAGGCTAAGAGATCATTGATCATATTATAGTTATGTTGGTGACTAATTTTGTAATATCCTCATGACTCATTAATCCCCAATTTCTTATTCAATTTAATTTAGAGAAATAAAAATAAGTGCAAAGGAAAAAGACATTATTTTTCTCTAAATCATCAATTAAAGTAATAATGTAATATCAAAAAATTTCAACCCCTCATCGAAGAAAGAATATTTCATGCATTTTATGTGATTATATATACACATAATTATGATAGCGCAATTTCATGCATTTTTCTGATGTGATTGTTGTAAGCTAATAATGTAAAATATATATATATATATAGTATACACGTTTTATATCAATTATAAATGAGAAGTTTGAGCGGCTTCTATATTTCAATTTTTTTTATTTTAAGCAAAATACCTTTTTAGAACAAAATCATAACACTTATACGAAGTTAGAACGAATAACACTTCATGTGTCGAAATACTGATTATGTCACACAATGCATCGATTCATATTTAAAATATTGATTCATCGTCATTATATGTGATGTAAATATTCACAAATTTATTTAAATATTACACAAAAACAGACTCTCACGAGGCCATTTTCCTAGAACAAGAGCCCCACGTGGAACGACGACCAGAACAGGCAGTTATTGCATGATTTGCCAGCCATGCACCTAATTCATAATTAATTAATATTAATCAAATTAGGTTGGGGCAGGACATATATTTTTATAAATAATTCATGAATTGTTATATTTTTTATTAATTAATATGTGTGATTGTCTGGTTTAGAACAGCCATCCCCTTTTGTCAATTGTTGTCTTGGTTAAGTGCTAGGTCACCTAATGACATAATAACAGTTGGCTAACGACATCTACTTGAGACGATCCACGTCACCTTCTCATATTTCAGATATTAACCACAAAATTCTTGAATTGGAATATTTTAATATTGATTTTTTTATTTTATTTTTGTGGGTGCGGATTAATTTGTACGTTTGTTAATCATGAGACTTGAAGTTGACTCCAACCTCATCTCTCCACTTCAAATTATTTAATCTAATTAAACTCATGATTTGTGTAATTGTTTACTTTTTATAGTAAATTATGTCGGCATCCTTTGAGATTAGATTCAATTACATAAATATATTATGTCATTTATATTACTAGATTAAGGAAAATATGAATAGTTGTGACTTTAAGAATTTCCTAATTATGAAGGTTATGTATTTTGATCTACATATTTAATGAATAAATATTAAATAATTTAATTTTTGGATGAAGCTCGAAATAATTTGAGGATACCCCTTCAACATTTTTTCATATCAACCCGAAACATAGAGGTGGGACCCCATCAATCAGTCCAACCGGTCATGACTTGTTGGCCCATGAGTTGAGAGGTAAGACTCATAAAGTTATTTCTTATTTTATTAACCTGGCAGATCCAAGGAACAAACCCATTTCAGTCGGGCACGCCATCATACAACAATGCAGACAAATCATAAAGATTGCTGACATATTGAGACACATCATACTAAAATATCTCCAACAAACCATAGTAATTTGGTGGCAACGGGCTGTTAACCAGCAAGTAATTGATTTTCTCAGAATTTCAGGCTGACTAGGCAAGACTTAGTTTAAAGTCATACCTCGATCAATTCAACTCCAAATCAGGAATGGATTCTATGGTTGGATAGCTGACCTGAGTAACTTTCAAACAGTATAGGACTCTCCATAACTAACCTCCGAATCCTAGTCTACGGATGCCTATAAACTGAGGTATTGTGCAGTTATTTTGTAACATCTTTTTCATCTTGCAAGTTCTACTATCATTTACACTCTCTATTGGCTCTAAGGTATCTATTGAGAAACAAACATTAAATATCATAAGGATAAAGGCACAAGGATTTAACGAGTTTCGACAATGTGCCTACGTCATTGGGAGCGGTGAGCGAGTGTTTTATTATATTTCAGATTGTAGAATCTCAATTAGGTTACAAATACAATATATATATATATATATGTAACCGTAGGTACATTTACAAAATTACATTGTGCCATACTGTGGGGCGTTGCCCCCATACCCCCAACCCATAATCGTAGCCCGCCAAGTACCTATGAAACTCCACTCGCTCACTCCGCTTCGCTCACACATCTGTCATTTTTCTAGTATATGGGTCATACCTAACAAATCTTAACCTTGACGAATATCGAGCCCCTTAGGAGACAAAAACCATGAAGTTTCTCACACACCAAAGTGGGTTAGGTCGCCATGCTTGTCTAACAACTGTAAGCATTCAACAAGTCGAAGCAATGTATATATGAACTTGCTAATAGGATTGGCTTAGTCAACATATTAGTTGCATTTTCACTTGTATGAACCTTCTGCAACAGTATCTCACCAGATGCAACCAACTCTTTAATCTTGTGATGCCCCACATCAATATGTTTTGTTCTAGTAGTATACACATGGTTCTTAGCAAAATAAATAGCATTTTGACTGTCACAGTGCAACTGAACTCCACCTTGTTCAACACCCAGTTTCCTTTACTAGCGCAGTAAGCCATAAACACTACAAAAAAATGCGGGAATTGAAACGGTAACAGGAACGATTTTTTTAATTTTTGGAACAGTAAATAGTTCACTGGAACCTTTTGGACTGAAATTATGAACGGTTGATGAACGGGAGGCAATCCGTGGCAATAAGAGGCGATCCTAACAATTAGGAACGGTAACCGTTCCTATTTGGGAACGGTTTTTGGCATACATTAGGTGTACAGTTCCTAATTACTTTTGTACGTATAAATTTATAATTTTTGCATTTGGAACACCTTATAAACTTTAGGAACAGTAGCATCAAAATTAAATCACGCAATTAGGAACGGTAGTTAGAACACCTTTTGAAATAGTCCCCTTATGTTGTAGATAAAATTTAGCATGGTGTCTGGAATACATGTAGGAACGATTAGTTGTAGAGATTAGGATCGACAACTGGAATATATTTTATCGTGACCCGTAGGAACGGTTTTAGCACTCTAATTTTGGAATACCATTTTAGACCGATTTTTGGTATTGTCTTTAGAACGAAAGCCTAACCACGAAAGAATTGATTTTGGAATATATGTAGGCACGGTAAATCCCGCCTTAGGAACGGTTGACTTGTATAGTTGGATGGTTATTTCATCGGCATTGGGAACGGTAAGTTTGTAAAACAGTCATATATAGGAACGGTACTTTGCGCTGATTAACCGTCTAAAGTATCGTTCCTAACTAATGAATTATTATTATTTTTATATTAATAATTTTTATCATTTAAATATAAATTAAATTATGAATAATATTTTTGATTATATAATTAATATTTAATATAAAAAATGCATAATTTAGAAACAAAAATTATATTAAATACGAGTATTATCCGATTTAATTACAAAAAATCAAAATAAAAAAATACATAATCTACTCCTCGTCCCCATCGGCCTCGTCCATCTCGTCAATGTCTGGAAGGGTGGGGTCTCTAGGAGGCCGTGACGGGCCGGCGCTGGAGCGATTGGTCTGCATGTCCTTCATTATGCCCATCAGGTCCGCCATCATCTCCTCAAGGCGGACCAACCGACCCTCCATGTTTGAGGAAGGCGCTGGCTCTGGTGCGGACGCTGGCGCTGGCGGTGGCAAGTGGCGTGGTGATGGCGATGGGGTAACGGTCTGGCTGAGACCAGGGCCTCAAAACTAAGACCAAATACTCAGCCCTATTCTTGCCCCCGCGCAAGTCAGCCACATCTGCTGCTCGGTCTGCGCCACCGAGCCCTCTGATTCGAAAGCAGGATCCCCAGGATTGCACGGGGCCTGAGACTGATGATCTCCATCATCTTCTGGGACATCTCCTGCAAAAATAATAGAATAAATCAGAAAATTTTCAAACATTTAAAAAAATAAACTAGAGTGTTTTAATTACAACTTACCGCCACCTCCGCTGCCTCGCCCACTCCAGCCGCCGTTGGCCTTCTTCTTGTAGCATCTGGAGAATAACTCCATTTGCTTCATTGGTCGGCCGAGCTGCTCCTCCTGTAAAAAGAAATGGGAAACAGTTATTACCATTTTAATTTAATAGTAATAAATAATTGAAATAACATTAGATATCTTACCAATTTCCGCTTATGCATACCGACGGAGAGAGATCCCTCGCGGTACACAGTAGCGGATGCGGCTGGGTTGGCGTTCCGGTTCGTCTTGTTCTTCTTGCACTCCTGCTTGAACTCGGGGACTCCCAGTACAGGAGGAGCTGCCGCCACACCTCGTTCGCCAGCCATAGCGGCTTCTGCAGGGACTGTCTGGTGAGGACGAACTTCTTCCTGAGGAACTTCCCTATCCAAACGTGGAAGATCTTGAACATCGACTCGTCGTCGGCGTCCCATCAGTACGTCATCTGTATTAATATATATATATATATATATATAAATATATCATAACTTAGATTGTTAAAATATTTAAAAACAAAAATTAATTGTCGTTACCTTCAAACTCTCAAACCAGAAAAGCTGGTTGCTCTGGCGGCACCTTGCGCAAATTGCCCCAAGGATGGGGATAGTGTCCTCGCACGACCGCGTACATGCGCTCGTGGATCTTCCGATTAGAACTGAAATTATAAAATAACTAGTATGATCATTAAAATATTAATTTAAATTACAAAAAAATAATATATATATAAATATACTTCGCATAGGCGAGTGTAAATGTACTGGCACGCAGATGGTGGTGGGTTGGTGGGGCGGTGGGTAGTGGTGGTGGGGCAGCCCATGGACGGGCTGGATCGACTGCGGTGCAGTAGTGGATGGTCCGGGCTGCTGATCCGGCGCAAGCGTAGACGCCCGGGCTGTTGATCCAGCGCAGGTGGTGCGGGTGCCTGCTCTGCCGGTGGTGGTGTGGTCGGACACCTGCTTCCCCATCTTGGAAGCAACACGTCCACCTCCTCAGGTGGAAATCCGACAGACATTTATCTAGAATTTTTTTTAAAATATTAGTGGTATGAAGTTAAAAAATACATGTAAGTATCAATTTTATTTCATAATGATAATTTTCTAATTTTTAAAATAATTATGCAAACTAAATCCAAAATTGTATACTAAGTCCCAAAATTAATCTAATAAATCGATAATGAATCCCATTTTGTTTTTGAAATTTTCCTACAATTTTTAGTAAATCCTAAAAGTATTTTCCTAAAATAATATACTAAAAACCCAAAACTGAACGCTTAATTACACTAAATTCTTCTATTCCTATATTATTATACTAAATCCCAAAAAATTTCCCTAAAATTGCACTTAAAATCCTTCTATTTTTCTATATATTTATACTAATACATATTTACCCTAAAATGGCACTAATCCTTCTATTTTCCTATATATTTATACTAAATATCAATATTTGCCTAATCCGTACAAATATTATAGAAGATTACCCAAATTTTCTTAAATTTCAGAAATAACAATTTCGTAATTATGAGTAAATTTTTTTTTAAAAATTACAGAAAATATAAAGAAATTTCAGAAATTTTGTTAAAAGACATATTTTTAAAATTTTTAGAAAAATCTGAACGTATTTTTGAAATTTATAGAAAATGACATAAATTTTTTTAAAATTTCAGAATATTATCAGAAAAATCACAAAAATTTAATATACAAAATTTTTTTGAAATTTCATAATTTCAAAAATTTATAGAAAAACTCAGAAATTTTTAACTTACAGAAAATGATAAAAAATTACAAAATTTTTTGAATTTACAGAATTTTACATAACATTATTTTCTGAATTTTTCTAATAATTATATTAAATTTCTAATTATTGAAAATATCCTATATTATTCTAATTATTGACATCAAATTCTGAATTTAACGTAAAAAATCACAGAGATTATAGAAAATTCACAAAAATTACAGAAAATTCACAAATCAACAAGGGCGGCTGGCGATGAGAGACTAAGGGCGACGAATGAGAGACTGAGAGCGGCGAAGCGGCGGACGAGAGACCGATTGTGGCGAGCGGGGACGGCGATTTACAGAGAGGAACGAGAGCACGAGAGAGAAGAGAGAGAGAGACGAGAGAGAGAGAGAGAGCAGATTTTTAGCTGAGAGGGAGAGAGGAAAAAGTGAGAAAAATCGGCGGGAAAGTGTGATAGCGGAGGCATACGTATCAGCCCACTGCATACCGATCATATGTATGCTCGAAAAAAACCCCCTCGGCATTGATATTTTACCAAGAGGCAATTGACGCCAACCTGAAGGTGGTGCCAGCCATTCCACAAAGGGTTGGTCTACAGCATTGAACTACATAAAAAAAACGGTCTGACAAGCCAGACACATAATCATAGGGCCCCGAATTGTAATATGAACTAGGACCCAAATCAGATGAACAATTACCGACTACCATTATCAGTCGGTCCCTCTGGTTGTATGAAGACCAGAAATGACGGCCCGGCGACATCGAATACCATCCTTTGCGCCCAATCATCTGAGCGCATCACCCCAATGCGAACTACCCTCCTCCTGAACGGGTTGGCGTTTTCTGCTGCTGCACAGGGGCGCTGTCAATGCTTCAAAGTATTCCTGCACCCTCTCCTCACCATGCGCAATCCAATTGTAATACTCTGGCATAACCCTTTCATATACAAATTCAAAATTTACCTCGTCTGGATGTTTTGAACCGTTCATTTGCACTTCCGCAGGGACACTTATTTGTCCCTGTCCATATATGCACGCTGAGATTGGGCCCATTCTAAAAATATTGTAACACCATCCTCAAACTTCTGCGTCGCACCCAGGACGTCTCGATCATACATCCATTTCCTCAACTGTCTTAACATGATTGGTCCTACGTATAATTCCAAACAGTTACGCAATTAAATGACGAGGAGTATATTATATATATATATATATACATGCAAATAATAGAATTTTGCATACTTACATGAGCAAAAACCTATCAATATCAATGCAAAATTCGCGCTCGGTAATTGATATATTCGATTTTCTGTATATAAGAATCAAGGGGGGGAGTTACAAACAAAATGAGTTAGAGAAGTAAGTATAAGAACAATGACAAAAAAGGGGACATATATATATAAAAAATTGGAACGGCATTGGACTATTATTTTTGAAAACAAAACTAGCGTTGAAATATTGCCGTTTGTTCCAGCTGTAGAACGGTCCTCAGGGAGAGAAACAGGAATGGTAATATTACCGTTGTAATATAGCTGTTAGTGCATATTAGAACGGATATGAGGCACACACAACAAAAGGACCATTCCTGCCGGTTGTGACCGTTCCACCATGTAATTTTATTTTGGGAACGGTACTTTGTAAACAATATTGCATGCTTTACCCATACTCCCACAGTGTGGATACGTAAGTAACAGTAATTGCATATATTTTTCTCCCATGGAGCTTTAATAATATCATCACCTTCTTAAAGGACTACACATGTTGGAGACAGGATCAAGCCCATTATGAGCATCCAAATAGACCCATCCATTGGAACCACATATAGTAACATGGAAGTGTTCCCCGTTTAGGTCGGCTGGCCGTGTTCCCAAAAATTGTACACAAGGTCCTAGTGTTAGAACCGCTGGCTGTAGTGCGTTCGAATTACAGAATTTCCCATGTGTTCAGCACTCTAATGGACATCTCCCACGCCGCGTACTATACAAAAGTCCTTTTAGAAACGCGTTGTAGTGTGTACACAATGGCTCACCATTGTTGGCCTCTAATAGGAACGGCCGTCCTATTAATTTGTATTACAATTAGCACGATGTGACGTCATCAACGGTTTTACCGTTCCACAACTGTTCTAGAAACCGTTCTAATTTTGGAACGGTAACTGGAAACGGCCGTCTCTATCCGTTTCCTATATTCCCGCATTTTTTGTAGTGAAAGCTTCTTTTAGCAGCTTCAGCTACTGACGTGTACTCAGCTTCAGGTGTAGATAATGTCATAATAAACTGAATTGTTGATTTCAAACACATTGGCCCTCCACCTAGAGTAAAAGCATACCCATTTGTAGGCCTTCTATCATCTAAATCACCAGCATAGTCTGAATCCACATACCCAACAACTAAAGGATCACTCTGCTGACTGCCAAATATAATTTCATGCCCAACAATACCCTTCAGATACCTGAAAATCCACTTGACTGCTTTCCAATGTTGCCTACCTAGTTTAGACATGTATTTACAAACTTGACTAACAACATGAGCCAAGTTAGGGGGAGTACATACCATTGCATACATCAAGCAACCAATTGCACTGTCATATGAAACCTTTGCCATGTCTTGAGTATCTGTTTTAGGACACTGTTCTGAAAAGAGCTCATAGTAATTTGCCAATGGAGTGCTCACTGGCTTTGCTTTGCTCATCCCAAACCTGTCTAACACTGAATATTGCCTTGTTGAGAGAACCACCATTTCCTTGAGCCTCTACCTCTGTGAATCTCCATTCGAAGAATTTCTTTGCAGCACCTAAGTCTTTTATATCAAATTCCTGGCTCAACAAAGTTTTCAAACCAAGGACATCATGCATATTCTTTGCAGCAAGCGACATATCATCAACATACAATAACAAAAATATAAAAAACCCATCATCAAGGCTCTTAACAGTAACACAATAATTATACTCACATCATTTGTAGCCAACCTGAATCATGTAGGAGTCGACCCGCTTGTATCAATATCTTGGAGATTGTTTCAACCCATATAACGTTTTCTTTAACCTGCAAACCAGATGCTCATTTCTAGGTTGAGTGAACCTCTCTAGGTTTTCTATGTAAATATGCGCCTCTAGATCACCAGGCAAAAAAGCAGTTTTAACATCCATCTCCTCTAAATGCAAATCCAACTAGCTACTAGTGCAAGTACTACCTAATTGAAGTATGCCTGATCACAAGAGAAAAAATTTCATCATAATCTATCCCTTTTTGCTGCGAAAATTCCTTTGCTACCAACCGAGCCTTGAACTTTTCCCCTTCCTTTTGATATTGCTAGTTTTCTTCTGTACACCCACTTGCACCCAATAGCCTTCTTTCCGTCAGGAAGCTGAACTAGCTCCCAAGTATGATTTTTTTTGCAAAGACTCCATCTCTTAACCATTGCACCCATCCATTCCTTTTTCTCCTCGCTATAGCTCATTGGTAGGTGGTTGGATCATCATTACTAATGAGAAGTGCAAAGGAGACCATGTCTTGATAACCCAATCTGCTTGAAGCTTTACAATTAGTGCGTCTCTATCTATCTCTGGCTAGATTGTAATTTTGCAGATCGTCTATATTAGAACCACCAGATAATGGATTTGAACTTTCAACTCTCTCTCAGTTGCTACTGGACGCGGTTCCAAATTATCTACAATGTATCTGAACTGGAACTATATCTAGCATCTTGTATTGGTGCTTGCTGGAGCATGAACTGCTCATCAAAAAACCGCATCTTTATTGATCACCATTTTTTTTTTGCAATCGGGTCCCAAAACTGTATCCTATGACACCTTTCTTGTAGCCCAGAAAGATGCACTTCTTGGGCTTTGGATCAAGCTTTGATCTTTCATCACCAGTACATGCACATAACCAGGACAACAAAAAAATCCGGAAGTGATCATAAATCAATTGCATTACCTGTCCATAAGTCTTCACAACCTTGCCATGCAAAGATGCCCATGATGATCTATTGATGAGACAACACACCATACTCACAACCTCTCCCCAGAAGCTTTTAGGAAGCCCTGCATTCAGTCTCAAGCATCTTGCCCTTTCAGTCAAGGACATGTTCGTGCTTTATGTAACACCATTCTGTTGTGGTATATTGCGCACTAAAAAATGCCTCTAAATCCCATGCTCCATAGAAAATTTCTGAAACTATGAATAAGTGTACTCAGTGCCATTGACAAATCTCAAATACTTGATCTTTCTACCGATTTGGTTCTCCACCTTAGCTTTCCATAGCTTGAATTTGGCAAAAACTTCAGATCTCTGTTTCAAGAAATACACCCAAACTTTCCTAGAAAAATCATCAGTACGAAGATCCACCCAACGAAAATTCCCTAGTAGGGCCCCACACATCAGAATGAACATAATCAAGAATCCATTCAGTTTTGTGTTTTCCAGCGTGAAACTAACTCTAGTCTGTTTTACAAGAACATAAACTTTACAAAAATCGAGCTTGCAAGTTTTAACGCTATGCTACATATTTCTTTTATGCAATTCAATCATCCCACATTCACTAAGGTAACCAAAATGCATGTGCCATAATTTTGTATTGTCATAACATGACTCAACAGAATGAACTCCACCTACAACCGTACTCCTTAACAATTTATAGATATCCCTGCAATTTGTAGGTTTGCTAATCATGAGACCTGAAGTTGACTCCAATCTCATTTCTCCACGTCCATTTATTCATTCTAATGAAAGTCATGTACTTGTGTAATTGTTTACCTTTTAAGATAAATTACATCGATGCTCTATGAAATTAAGTTTAATTACATAAACAGACTCTATTATTTATATAACTAGATTTAGGAAAATATGAATAGTTGTGACTTGACGAATTTCCTAGTTAGGAAGGTTATTATATTTTGATCTACAATTTTAATGAATAAAATATTAAATAATTTTAATTTTGGAGAAAGCCCAATATATATATATATATATTATTGTGTCCTCGGTTTATCCGAATTCATTGCCATGCATATTTCTACGTACGTCACTGGTTTTAACACATTAGTGACAAATTCAAGATAGCATGCATGACCAAATTTTGAAATAATAACACAATAAATCTCAAGAGTCATGAATCAAATATAATGTTTTGAACTCTCTTTACAATACGAGAAGTGCAGAACCCGAAATTTTCCAACTATAAATACTTCCAATTAAAAATAATTATATTTTTTCAATTTATATGTAAGGAACCAAATTACAATTGAAAATAAAAAATGAGGATTTATAAGGGCAGTATAGGAAAATCTCCCATCAAACGGACTACTTGACGTGAATCGAAAAAACAAGGATTATTTTAAAACTGAACTCAAAGGTGGGGGACTGAATGAATTTTATCCTTGATAAATGCAAAAACTTGAAATAGAAGATATCATCATTTTGTTATAATATATTTTCATAATCATCTTATTTTATCTCAAAAAATATTTGTTATAATATTTATATATTATTATGATCAGTTTCTTATATATTTTAATTCAAAATAAAGAACTTTTTAACAATCTTATTGATAAAAAATAGGTAAGTTTTATTTATTTGTATTCTTCTATAAAAAATCTATAACCATGTATAAATATTTATTTTTACACGTTGTAATTGATATCTCATATCACTATAAAAAAATATTTTTTTGTTACACTATAAATGACCACGGCTAAAAAAAAAAACAATGGTAAATCAATATTATTAAACAAGGTCAAATAAAATCAATACGAAAGTTTGAATTTTTACCACAGTTAATCTATATTGCAATGGTTTTTAGCCATGGCCAAAATATTTCCCATAATTTTATGCGTTTAGCCATGGCTAATGTTTTTGCTTCACTTACGAAAACAACGACTAATGGTTGTTGCGGAGCTGTGGTTAGTTTGCATCAGCTAAGCTTTCTAAAAACCGCAATCGATGGGTTGTGCTAAAAATTACCTAAAATTGTCCAACCCGCACAACGTACTCCTAGGTGGAACCGTAGAACCTGCATAAGTATTGAGGGGTGTGTTTCCCTCAAAAGTGTTGTTGTCACCTCCATTATTGGAGCTAGCCATTTCTCACGTCTTTAGCTCAAATACTTCCCATAGGACGGCAACAATGATGCATAATGGGGTCCGATAATATCATAATTATCGAACTAAGGATTAACACTCTGATACTTAAATCAGTAACTGATTGACTGAACAAATAATTGAAAACTTGAAATAACATATGATGTGATAATTGAAGTCGAGTGATAAAATTGAGAGATACGAGTGAAAATATGCTAGTGGAGTGCAAAAAATCAACAGTGAACTCGCAGCCTTGTTGTTTACTGAGAGCAAAAAGTGTTGAGTTTGAATGGATGAAGTTACTGTTATGACTGAGTTTACAGGCTTGATATCTTGCTCACCAGCTAACAGGATTAGGCCTGCTGAGCTGATTAATAGGGTCCACTTTCTTTATTTTGAACTTTATAAAAATAATTGAGAGGTAGCAAATGACAAAAACTTGACTATAGACTTTGATCTGAACCCATTATAATGTAGGCTCCCCACTTTCATGCACTATTTTTCACCTTTTTTTCATTATTTACCACTTCAATAATGTATCGTTTCAAATAATTTAATTTAATTTTTCAAAATTTCACTCACTCAAAACTACTACTCTAAAAATCAAATACACTCTTTCATAATAGGACCAACATCAACGGTATGTTCTAATTTTCATCATTGATGTATTGGATTAATTTTTAAATTTAAATATATTGAATTATATAATAATCACATTAAAAAAAAATAAAAAAATCTCGAGATGCTCTCGCACATAGTAATGAGAGGATGTCATCGTTCATGACTCATAACATTTTGACTTATGAAATTGAAAGAATTTGTACATGTGAGGGGCAGGGCATGATGTGTGCAGGAGAATCTTAATTGGTTGGAAATTGAGTGCATGTGGTGTGTGATCATAATTGTGGTACTATATCAAATGTACCTTGGCTAGTACAATGTTGATGTGGGCTTTGGTTTTTTTACCTGGTTAAATGCAATTTGTTCTATGTGTTAATTAAAAAGAGCAATTACCCCATGTGAAAAAATAATTAGTAATTTATCTCCCTGTGATATTCAAAATGCAGCAAACAACCCTCTCACAGGGCGTTTATGCTCTATTTTTTAAAATACAGGGGATAAATTGCTATTTATTTTTGACAGGGGAGTTTTTTTATATATTTTGCATATCACAAGGGGTAATTGTATTTTTCCCTATAATTTTGTCTCCAAATAATGGTACATGAAATAGTAATTTAGATTCCAAATACACACACATTTGTAATAATTTAAATGCCTACGAACCTAAGTTCAACGTTGTGTTGGTTCCATAGTCTATTTTTGATGAATTATTGTTTTAGAACATCGAAAATATTTTATACTAAAGCTCTCAACTAGTTAACGTGGGAGTGGGCGTGCCGGAGTGGTTATCGGGCATGACTAGAAATCATGTGGGCTCTGCCCGCGCAGGTTCGAATCCTGCCGCTCACGATTTTTATTTCAAGCAAATTGGGCGCAGCAGCAGCAGCATCATTGCATTTAAATAACGAAGGATTCACTTTGAAAATGTGACATTAAATTTTTCTCTACAAAATTTTTAAAAAAATTATATGTGCACCCTTTCAAAAATTCTTTGTTTATGCATAGTCCATTTTCGTTAAGGTTTGAATAGAAAATATGGACACTTTTTTCAAAAACAAAATTAAAATTTCACTTACACATTTTCAAAAATTTTCTATTTGCAACCAACTCATTATCTTTAAGATTTAGATAAAAAGTGCCGTCGTTAACAAAAAAGTTACATAAATTTCTAATTTCATGCTTCATTTAACATTTCTCTGTGATATTTCTATCAAATGCTTATAATTTTGGAACAATATTTTATTACTATTATATTTTTTTGACTTTATAGATATTATATTTGTTATCTTATAAGTATAAAAATTATTATAGTCAATGAGGGATAAAATTAAAAATTTATATATGTTTTTTTCTAACTTCAGCATTTTTCGTTCAAATTCTAACAAAATGGAATAAGACGTAAATAGTTAATTTTCAAAAGGGTATAAATATAATTTTAAAGCTTCTTTAGGTGAAACTGTAATTTTATATTTTTTGGGAGTCTAAGTGCAATTAACGCTAAATAAAAAGGGAGAAAAAGTGTTAAACAACGCTAGAAGGAGGGCTTGAACCTCCGACCTTGTGGTTAACAGCCACACGCTCTAACCAACTGAGCTATTCCAGCTTTTGTTTTTAACTTAACTATGATTAAAGATAAACTAACCATTGAGTCCCCCCCGCCTTGTCCCTGACTCCTGAGTGACTGACTTCCTTAAACCTCAGAATTTTGCTTACAATTTCGGCAAACTGACAGAGGAAAGCAAAAAGCTGGTGGTATTCTTCCCCAATTCTACATCAAATTTACCATGTCTATTCCTCCTGACCCTCTGCGTTTGCCTCCTCCTGAATCTGGTACAAATTTCCCTGTTCTGCTTCTCCGTCTCTGTGCGTGCGTGTGGCTGTGTTGCGCCAAAAGGGTTCATCTCTTTTTTCTGCTTTTGTTGGATTCTTTCATCTGCATTTCTCACTTTGTTTCCCCTTTTATGCTGTTAGACAAGACGCCCAGCTGTTCTTCTTCCGCTGTTATCATCACGCTCTCTCTCTCTCTCTCGTTTCGAAAAGCTAAATTTACCGTATTTTGAGTTGTATTTTTTGTCTTGTGGGTATATGTTTTAGCATCTTTTTCTCCTCCATATATGTTTTTTTAATTTTTATTTGTTGGATCGACATCGACCCTCCTACAGTAACAGCACAGTGTATATGCTTGTTGCATGGTGTTTTTTTTTTTTTTTTTGGTTTTTTTCTTCCCTTGGTCTGATCTTTTAGAACCATTTGCTGTTACAATTTCCTAAGTTTAGCATTTCTGGGGTGTTAGTTAATTTATCTTTTCTAAATATTTGATGAAACGAGGAAGTTTATAAACAATGCTGGAATTAGATTGTGTACTGTGACTGAGCAGAAAAAATGTTTGGACTGAACTATATTCCTTATTTGCTTTATGTATCCTGTCAATTACTTGTTAAATTTTGTACGTACTTCTAATGTTAAAAGAACAATGTCTTTTGCCTCAGAGTTGTGATGCTTCAGATCTTAGCTTTTTGGGACCTAGAATTTGCTGAAATTAGTATGTTTTGTACGTGAGTTGTTGCTTAGGATGACATCTCTGTGAAAGAACTTTTAGCTTAATTCTTTATAACATGAGGGCAGGGAGCTATTTTACATTTGTTTTCTAGTAAATCCATAGTTATAAAAGGCGCGCCATGGCGCCCCCTCCTGGCTCCGAAATGGCGCGCCGTAGCGTGCCTTTTTGTGTGCCGCCCTGGCGCGCTATACACCCCGTTTTAAATGAGGGGTAGGCTTATTTTTTAAAGAAAGTAACAGTATAAAAAAGATAAGCAAAAAAGGAAGAGAAAAGCCCTACTAGTTATGTTATATATTTCTTTTATGGTATAATTATTAATATAGTTTCTAGTGTTTATAGTAATGTGTTCGCATAATATTGATGTTAAAAGATATTAATGTATGAATATATAATTTATTTATGCAAATATGCGCCATGATTTAAAAGGCGCGCACAGGGCGGTGCCATGGCTCCAGGGCACCTTTGCGCCATGCGCCTTTAAGTTAATTTTAGTTGGATTGTGTTATGGAATTTTTATCTAGATTTACAGAGTCCTGTTATTTCGAGAAGGTGGGCATGCGTGAAATGTCTTGTTGGAGATGGTCCAACATGGTAATTGGAGTCTCCATGCACTAAAATCTAATTTATGATTCGATTCCATGGAATCTTCATTTAAAACTTTTCGCACTTTAGTTAATATTCAGTAGCCACTTGCATTAATTTGTGTTCTTATATTGTTTAACGTAATACGGTGACACCAAGGGAGTTTACAACTTAACTAGCTATATCCGTTATTAGTAATACATTCTTCCATTATATTGCTCAGCGGATTTTTCTCCTGTTTCTTCGTTCCTGAAAATTTTTCTGCTAGTATCTTGCCTCTGTCCCTGTAGTTTTAGTTTAAGGTGTGCTGCTATAAGAATTCCTTTCGATTGAAATGTTTTTCTTTGTTGTTTATTCTTGCCTCATCGTTTTGTTGAAATGTCTTCTCAATTTCACTTGTACTTGATCGTGTTATAATATAAAGGTATCCCTGAAGATTTCTGGTTCAAGAACCGTCTTCAAGAATTCACACAAAAAGCCTCCATAGCACTTCCAGTATATCAAACTTCTAGTGAAGGAGTTCAACCTGCACTCGGGTTTAGATCTCGAGTATGGGTGGACGGAACATGCTTTGAATCCCCAATTACATTCCCAAATAGGAAGATGGCAGAACAAGCCGCTGCCAAGCATGCACTGATGGGCATACAAGAAAAAGTAAAGAGTGAGGGATCTGCACGTGTACTTCAGGTTGGTTGCATGTATGCAAATAATCTCAATTCCTATTGTTTAGCAATTCTAATATTCATTAACTAGCAAATCTTGGTATACATTGTAGAATCTATTGCAATTTCTAGATTGTTCTAAAGCCTTCTCCTTTATTTGCTTCACGTGTTGGTGATATCTATACTGACTTTTACTTATTTTGTTCCCTTGTTTGTTGTGGCGTGTAATGATCTGGTTGTATTAGTGCAACATCCATGAAGATTCACAGGATGGGATATTACTTTGATGGCTCTTCATCTTGTCTGATTATTTATTTCTTTTTTGTTTTAACCAATTAAGCTTTTGTAATACTTATAGAATGTGTTTTAACCTGCATTGTATCCTCCATCTCTTTGCTAACCAGTTCTCATGTGAACGATGCTCTTGATTGTGGGAGAATTTTGCAGTATATGTGCAAGCTCAAGTCTTTGAATTTTGATTATTCATTATTAGATCCTGCACGGTGGTCGTTTAGTGCTTGAGCTGGATACAAGTTAAACCTGGCTTTGACCTATTTCGACTCAATTTAGAAAAGCATTTCTAGACCAAACTGTTTTGCTCTGTTGTATCTCATTTTTCTTATTTTCTTTTATCTTTTCCCAAATACTTGTTTCCTAAGGCTATTGAAATTTCTGACTGATTTTACAATTATTGCTATTTCTTTCCCTTTTGATACTTCCATAGGATTCGATCTTTTGCAAGTCGATCATTTTTGAGTATGCCGTGAAGGCAAATTTCCAGCCACCTGCTTATGTGACAAATGAGTCAAAGGCAATGCTTCCCATATTTGTGTCGTCATTGTCTTTAAATGGTGTTACTTATTTTGGAGATGCTGGAAAAAATAAGAAAGAGGCCGAGCAATTTGCTGCACGTTCAGCTATTTTATCAATTTTAGGTGACTTCCACAATCTTGAACACTATTATTGGTATATCCTTGTAAGTAGAAGTTTGTCCTCTGTGCATAACTAGTTGGTTTTACTGACATGGCTATTGTTGCAGACTCTGAATCGAGCACTACGATGGCTGAGATAGTTAGGTCTAAATTTAAGTTATACGACGCACTGAAGCAAGTCAAGGATTCATCCAGTGTCCAGGTTGACAATGTGCCTGCTAGAGTGAACCCACTGGAGGATAGTGGTGCAATTTCCTTAGTTAATAAGAGGAAAGAAATTGATGTTGGTGGAGGCCCTTCTCCTGGTCCTTTTGCTACAGTTTTGAACTCTAGCCCATTAGCACCAGTTCCTGCTCTTCAGTTGACGCTTCCAGAGTCCACCCCTGAACAACTTACTAACAGCCAAGCTGCGCCCCAGTTCCTCCATGAGTTCAAAAAACCGAAAACCCAGGCTTCTTTACCTGCAGTAGTTCCTCCCATTGTATTTGTGCCTCCAGCTGCAGAACAAGCTGCTTTAAGCTCAACATCTGGGAAAAAGCGTAAGAACAAGAAGGCCAAAAAGAAAGCGCTAGATCAATTTCCGTAAGTGTTGTCGTGATACTGACTACTTATATTGGTTCAAATATCACTTTATGTCTACAATAATAAATATGTTCCATTAATTGATTCGACTCCTCCACTGTTAAAGATTTCATAAGAGACTGCATGCGTTCGAAGAAAAAGATCAGTTTAGTTTCTATAGAATTTGGTTTTTATTCTAAACTATGCTAGATTAGCTGCTTGCAAATAAGGCAGAACCAAGTTCTAATTTTAGATCCATGGAGCTTGTCTAAATACTAGAAGATAACATCAAATTTAGTACTGCTACATTCTTTTGTGACTTTCTGGAATAACTTGAAATTGCTACATCATAAAACTGTGCCAAACCCTCCAATAACAGAAACCGTGCTAATTGTTCAAAGCTTTGTGGCTGGAAGTCGGCTGCAGAACTTTTTAATTATGCCGTGCTGTATATTAATTTCTTGCACATTATCTGGGTGAAGTTCTTGCTTTTGGTAGTGCCAAATTACTGGTTGCAACATACGAATTCTGCTCTTCTTTCATCATAATTTCTCTGTACACTTTCCTTCCTCCAAATGCACACTTTATTTGTGGTTCATATAAATGAAAAGGGTTCCATTAGGGTAATCATATACTGGTCTGTTTCAAAATGTTTTCTGCAATTGTCTTACTTCCGTTCTCTCTCTTACATGACATAGAAAGTGAAAATTATTTCTAAATGATTGTCTTCACAAGTAGACCGAGCTAATTTGTTTAGAACTTTTGCTGTTCCTCTTTTAAAGTTCCCAAAAAAATGCAGGTCAACAATCCCCTCGATTCCTCAGAGCCTCCCTGCTCTCTCAGTGGACCCAATGAGCGGCTGACTCCTTTTCGGTACATTTGTTTTTACATTTATCAGTTGAACTTCAGTTATAACCTACGAAATCATTTATACAGATTGTTCACATATACAGTATGATGAATTATTTTCTTTGATACAGAGCTCTTTCGCCTCATTTAATACTGTGAATGTAATCATACTTTAATTTCCGAACACATGATGCAGACTTCACCGTGTTTATTGCCCAATACCAAGTACTTTATCGTTCTGGAGCCCGAAGCTAGATCAATGGTTTTCCAATTCGAGGCCTAGCTAAATTCCCTCAACGTCGTTGGGATCAGACTTGTCCCTCAAGAATTATGTGTTGCCTGTAGGTCTTTACCTTTATCTGGTTGCTCATCAAGCAATGACTTTGCTAATGGAAATTGTACTATATTGGTATTTCAAACTTGTAGAAGAACTAACGTAATCTTGTAGCAGGAAATTTGTACATCCTAGTTCATTTCTCTTTTTCTTATGAGCTGATGGTTGGAAGCAGGGGAGGACCAAGTTAAGCATTTAAGTTAAGGGTATATTACATCAATGGCCCAGAGGTTATGTTTAATTACATAAGCATCCCATAGTCTTTGCAAAATTATAACACCGTCTTTGAGTTTCTAGTTGTAATTACAAGTACATCAATATTCAGGGGCAATCTTTAACGAATACATCCCCCGAAATGGATATCCCTTTAGAAGATGTACTTGTATTTTGCAAAGAGCATGCTGTGTTCTGTGTAATTAGATCTAATTTCAGGAGTGTCAGAGCTTTAGATATGTGAAGAGAAACAAAAGGTGATGATTTATGTGGTTTGGCCATATGGTTTCCATCCACGAGACAAATGCCTAAGGGCTAAATCATATTATTCTCTCTTAGTTTAAAGATAAAACGTTCGCCTATTTATATAGGTGAATTACATATGTCGATAATGGAAAATGGAGGAAATTTGTTCAAAATCAAATTATACAGATATTACAAGAATTATTTAGGTATAATTGTGATTTTTTTGTAATTTTACAATTATTTAAAAAATCAATTCATGATTCTCAACAAAGAAATGCGCCATAATTTACCCTTGAAACGAAAGAAATGCTATGGAAATTTGATGAGCTGCGCAGTTGCTACTTATTGACAGATTCTATTAGCCAAGGCCGAGGCCAAGACCCCTTCCATGAGGACTTGATTGCGCATCCTCCATAATGCCCAGCAGACAACCAAAACCTATTCCCGTTGGCCACCCTCAAAGCTCCATATGTTTGTCAAATCCACTCCAACACACTTGTGGCTTCCGTGAATAGCTGAATAAGACTTTCGTTCATCTCCGTCGTGACCTTTGGTGTGATAGTGTTAAGTGCCGCTGCTAGATCCTCATTCGACGGATGGCTACTCATGAACATCGACCGGAAGTAGTCTACCAGCACATCCTGCATTTCAGACTCCTTACACTTCCATACCCCACTTGAGTCTTTTAGCCGGTGGATCACATTCCGCCTGCGCCTAGTACTCGCCAACAAGTGAAAAAAATTGGTATTGTTGTCCCGTTCCGTCTACCATTGTGCTCTACTCTACTGAAGCCACATTATCTCCTCCTTCATACTAAGATCTTCCAACTCCGGCTCTAGCTTTTGGGTCTCCCACTCATTCACGTCGTTGACTATGCCTTGGTTCAGATGCCTAAGATTCTTCTCGGTTTCATTGATTCCACGAGTCACCTGCCCAAAATCACACCTCTCCCATTGCAATAAAGCCACCCGACACCCCTTAATGTTTCCCACATCGGCATATTCGGGTCCGATAGCAGTCCCTTCTTCCACGCTGCACGCACGGTGTTCTCACAGCCCTCCGACCGCAGCCACATGACCTCAAACTTAAACAGTTGTTGCTTCCATCCACCCTCCAACTCCTTTGCTGGGACTGGCTCAAGTAACAATGAACAATGATACGAGTGAAGAAGAGGCAAGTGTGAGACTCGAGTGTTCGAAAAGAATCTTCTCCATGCTGGACTTTTGCATGCCCGATCCAGCCACTGGTATGGGGATGTTCCCACTTATTCCACCAAGTAAACTTCGGTCCTATCGTAACCAAGGTCTGACAAATTACTCCGCTGCAAAGCACTCCGAAAAGCTTGGATTTGCCACTGAGGCCGAGGCGTGCCAGTCTTCTTGTCTTGGGATAATATCTCGTTCAAATCCCCAAAACAAAGCCACAACATGGTGTCTGCCCGACTTAACTAAACCAGCCTCTCCCACGATTCACATCATTGTGTCGTCCCCGGGTTGCCATAGAACCTCGTAAACCTCCACGCTTAAGCTCGAGTCTTCCCACATATGTCTACATCAATGTGGCCGATAGAGCACGAACGCAACCGCGCATTAGTCTCTTTCGTCGTTAACAACATCAATTCATCCAACCGACCACGCAGAGGAACCTCAACCCCAAACATATCAAACTTATTTATGATAACCTGAACCTTCTTCTACTACACTTAGTCCCGCTGAGGAATACCATCGAGGGTTTATACAACTGAAGATATTCTCCGAGTTTCCGAACTATCTAAAGGCCCCCCAGCCTTTGGTAGTTCCATGGCAATGCGATCATAGTTGTGGTATTTAACTAAGAGTGGGCTAGAGGCCTGGTGTAGAGATCTTGGGCCTGGACTGCTATAATAGGTGGGCTATTCAGAGAGAACTGAATTTGGAGGCTGGTGTTTAGGTCTTGGGCCTGGTGTCACGGGCGGACTCTTTTGTCGCAGCGGAATATTTCTTTTTCGCCCGTGCGACCTCTCAGGTTAAACTCAACCTTCGACCGACCTTCGTCCATTCTAGTCCCAACGGTTTTTCCGTCGTGTGTCTTCGACACTCGTAGCTCACTAGTGCGACATTCGAACGCATCCCTGTGCGGCACCTCATGCCCATGCACTCGCCTATCTGACATGCCCATGTTCGCCGAGGGTCGCGGCTCACACGCCTTGCGTGTCTTCATGTCTAGCCCCAACTAGCTAGCTTTCCATCATGCATCTCGACCACAATCTCGGGTCCTTTTGATTTATCTCGCAATGTCTCGGAGCATCCCCTTGCTCCATCTCGGCACTATGGGCCGTACTCACCCCCACAATGCCCATCACACGCCCAACATTCAACCGGCGCATCACCGGCGCATTCTTACATGCCTCGCTCGAGTAGGACCACATCACAAGTCCGTGGCCCAATCCGTATGCCAACATCTCGCATCAATCTAACACGGCATGCCTGACATGCCTTCTCGCCTTCTGGCGTGGCTTCACAATTTGCCCACAGCGCGGCGTCGCTCCACAACTGTGTATCTTAGCCAACGGATCCCCGTGCATGCCTAGAACCCAATAGATCATGTCACGAGTTAGCTCACGAGGTCTTTGAGTACTTGCCTCGATCGCTCATTCAGCCTAGAGGTGTTGCTCTGATTTCAGACAACCCGCAGGCCAACTCTACAGTCACATGGAACCTCTCGGCCAGTTTCTTGCCCAACGTGTGCCATCCTGGCCCCATGCCGCTCGTCCGTTTCCCATACCATCCGGGGACTCTAGCCCTCCATTTGAGGTGCCTAGAGGCGGCCCTTGGAGCCCCCCACATTCCCCAAGGAATTGCTCATTTAATGCCTTGTTGCACGGGAAGGGCTGGCTGGAGCTCACCACTGCATGCCCCCTTATAATAGACTTAAAAAATATTTTTCCTTATTCCAACAGTAGACATATCAAATAGGTCGAGGAGCACACGTTTTTCGTGTCTCCCTTGTCCGACGTCTAAATAACGTGCCGCTTGAACCATTACGTACCCTACGACTTCTACATCACACCTCCAGCATTTTAGCCACATCCGATCATCTATCATAAGGGAATTGCCCTCACAATATTCTAAAATAGCTTTCTCGCCACTACACTGGCAGAGTGCGAACATCATCGTCGTTTCCTACTCAATCGGAACGGCCTAATTCTGAAACTTGGTGGAGATGTTCCCAACACTCCATGGAACACACCATTGGAACAATTTTACAAATATCAAAGTATAAAGCACTCTGCTTTGACATCAATATCCTACTCGCATAGGATGGCGCCCGGTAGTCGCCTTTATATCTCTGTGCCCAAACGTTCGTGGAATGACTTCATACCAGGCTGATAGCATCCCCACACATCAAGGAAGTTCTCACACGAACAGTCTTGCAATCCCAATCGGTAATAGTCTCTGATCACTTGCCATTTGTGCACTTGCGTGCTGGCCGACATCCCCTTGCCGACCGCATATCCTTCGCAAGTCACTGCCGACACTCTTGGCTAAGGGGCGGCAGGTGACACATGGGCTGATATTGAAGGTATACGGGTATTTGTAGAGGAGTTAGTTGGGAGACTGGTACATGAGTATTGGGCCATAGTCGGGTAATTAGACTTGAGAGGTAGGATAGCTGGCCTACCAACCTGGGCTGGGAAGTTTTGTTGCTGTTCGAGAGCTGATTGTGTTGATGTAACTGGCGTAGATAGATCCTCATCCCTCAAAGATCAGTAGCCGAGTTGCATGAGAGCACTAAGAGCGAAAATAACTTCCCCACTTTCCGCATGCACGTTCCTGCCACCTCAGCCCCTACCGCACCTCGTTGGCCGCTCAATAGTGAGACTGCCAACCCCCCCCCTTGACGGGACCGTCCACCAGAATGCCTTGCTGGGGCTTTGACCACCAGAGCATGCATCCACTCTCCATACTATGTTTCCACCCAGGATTCATGAACCTTTCTTCGCACCGTCGCTCACAGTAGCGGTCAATGTGCCCCAGTAATCCACAAACATATAGAAATTCGGCAACTTTTGATATGCAAAAGACACCAACGTACATTCCCCCGATGGGCCATGCAGCTTTAAGAATCGCTTCAATGGTTTACGAACATCCAACGCCACATGCAACAACAAAGTCGATCCCATAGTGAACTAAAATTGTTCCTCCGCCTCCACATACCGCCCAATCGGTTCCCTATCAATGCTGCCATCTCACTTGTCATTTGCCACAACGATAAGCTATGGACATGAACATGAACATGAAACGCACTCCAATTTAGCTCTACTTCCAGCGGATTCTCATCCACCGATAATTCATTCAACAGTAGCAAGTTCTTGTGGAACGCCCACGGCCTCCCCTCCAGCACACGGGACTTTGTCGAGAACATGATTATATTGAAATAACATCCACCCCTCTCCTATCTCCTTAATGTCAATACCCTTAACATATTTGAATGGACAATACAATAGAAGAAAAGCCAAACAAAGACAAAATGCTATTCCCAAAAATATATCATCAATACAGACAGGAATACTAATTCCCATCAAACACTGTCATTACAATCTATAACAATGACCCAACAACTATTGATGTCATCTTGTCAAATAAAATTCTGATGAACTAATTCAAGAATAGATCATTAGATTACAGTACCCTTTTCTTATCCCCGACGGCTGCGCCAGCCCAGTCAAGAGTGGAGCTTTTTTAATAAACAACGAGACTCACAAGAAAAATTGAAGATACAAAAGAAAACAAAAAAGGAGCAGTATTAATTTTGTGGAGAGTGGGATTTGAACCCACGCCCTTTCGGACCAGAACCTTAATCTGGCACCTTAGACCAACTCAGCCATCTCCACTTCATGCTGATTACCTTTTCTAATCACATTGAAACAGATTAGATTGGATAGGAACATCCACATTCCCCGAAAACTCTCCCCCTCCCTCCTTCACTCCGTTTCTTCTGCTCTAACCCTTTGTGTTTAATAAACTAGACATCGTGGCAAGCAGTACTTGCGCGCATATTTTTTAATAATATTTTTATTTTATTAAAACTCATAATTTATTCTTGTATATTAAAACTTTTTATTGTCTTACAATCTCACGTATAAAAACTATCCGATAACTTTTTCTAATACATTAATTATCAATAACTATTTTACTCAAATTAAATTAAAAATTAAAATTTTTCGCAATATCTGTTATTTCTATTTCAATCAACAATAAGTTTAAACAAAATGAGAGTAAATTTAATTTTTTTTAGTACATTAATTGCATGGAATTAATTTTTTTTTTTAAAAACTTGATTGAGTAATTCATTCAATATGAGTGGGGAAGTTGAAGGACATTTTTGGTATTATAATAATTTGGTGTAGTGGTATCAAAACGACCACTTTGAGTCTATAAACCCTCTTCCCTTATAATAGTATAGATAACTAGTAAATGTGGTACACTCAAATGTATGTGAAAATTAATTTAAATTTTTATAAATATTTATCTTTTAAAAAAATAAATTAATTAGACTTTAATATATTAAAAATATAAAAAAATAAGAAATTAATGAATGAAAATGAGAGAAAAAAAAGGGATGTGAAAATTGATAAGAGAAAAAATGGGAAGTTGAAAAGTGAGAGAAAAATAAGAGGTTGATAAAAGAGAAAAATACATAAAAATATTAAAATATTAAATAAATTAATAATTAAACAATAAATTGGCAGACTAAATTTGGGAGAGACACCAAAGAGGTGCTCTCCCTTAATATAATAGTATAGATAGTATAGGTACTATAAATTAGTAAAGTATATACCAAATAAATAAATTAATATTGGATTTATAAAGAAGGTGTGATGAAAAAAAAAGATAATGGTATAATATTAAAGAGAAAAAAAAGATGCATGAAAATTAAAAAGATGTGGTAGTATATATAATGTTTTTCAATTGAATTTTAATTCTTGGGCTTTGGACATTGAATTGAGCTCTCAGCAGCAAGGCCGAACCCTTTTCTTAGGTACTACATTCAAATTTATGAGGAAGTGAAATCAAACACAAGATCTAGTTATGGGTAATCAAATTTTTTAACCCAATTTGAACCAATAATTTCATAATTTATTGTAACATATTTGATTATGAGATAATTAATTTTTATAAAAGTTATTACAACGTTTGGATTTATAATTTATAATTGGAAAAGGCAAATGGTTTATTTAATATTTTAATATCAAAATAAAAAAACTAATAAAAATAATGTTGAAATAAATAGATTTATAAAATTGGTGCAAGTCAAACTCCTTGAGTTCGAATTTTTTTTAAAAATTTTAATAATATACATTTTTACGTTAATAATATATATATAATTAAACAATATAGTTTTAATTTTAACTAATAATTTAATAATTACACTAAAAAAATTGTATTTACACCAAAATATTTAATTCAAAAAAATAATTATAATAATTACAATTCCTAAAAATGACCACATGTTTCCCACAAGTGCATCGGTGCAACCTCATCAAGTCGGTTTTCTCACCCACATTTTGTGTTGGTTCATCTTGCAGATTATCATAATTTATATGCAACTGACTTGATGATATTGTAAAACTAGACCCCCCATAATCACGATATGCACCAAATGATGGAAATGATATAGGTGAAAAGTTATACTCTAGTGTATATGTTTGACTCATGCCAAAGCCAAGGTCAAGATCAACCTGTCCATAATAAGCTTGTTAGCTTGGCATGTATGAAGCTGAATCAACCAATCACTTTGTTGGGGCGGTTGAGGCGCGTAGCAATCTTGATATACATGTTGAGGTGTGTGCACTGTGGATGGACCAGCTAAATCTGCTACAACATTATCATCACCTCTAACTGAACTTGTGGACATTCCGCTACTGCTTCTCCTTTGTCTGTAGGACATAGTCGGAGCATTATCTTGTGGCGTTGCTTATTCTTTGGGCATATTCTTCGTCGAAGAATAAGTAAGCATATCATAAACATGATCTAATCCGATTTCGACCCGCTCATACATTTTGACAGCCTCTTCGACACTGTTTGGTAGATGTTGTGTACTTAATCATAGGGACCTCACCCCTTGTGCCTGAACCAATTTGAAAATAATGAATTTGAATGTAAGAGAAAATGTGTCTAACATGAATTATGTTTTATTGCATAACATACCACATATTATCTACTTGGTGCATGTCCCGGTTGGTAGCCACTTTCTACACGTCTATCAGTAGATGATGAGACGAATCGACAAGTTATTCTACCGTACCAATCCTAATATCCATCTATATCTCTTCCGTTGTAAATGGATGGTCGGCGCACAATCGTTTCATGTCGTCTACCCCATCTACTAACGTATAGTGTGTGATGAGTCTCCCAGTCTGTGCCCTGACGTGCTCTACAGGAGATGTTATGGAGGCTCATGTCTCGACTGTTTGAAATTTGTGTAATGTCTTGCCTCATTGTGAATTGGCGAAGTACCCGTTTGAGATTATGCATTTCCACAATAACATAAAAGATCAGAGGACATGTTGATGTCCACACTGGGGTTGAACTCATCTGAGTGGACTAAAATATTATCCGAGTTCGTGTCGTATGGCTGCCATAGAAACTGAAATAAAAACAAAAATGTAAATTAGTGCGTAATTAAAATTCATGAATAAATGTGCGTAATTATGGTTATTGTATACCTGACCAGTCCTCATGCTATCTAGCATATCTCTAAATACCCGAACAGTTCACCGTACAGTGCGGGTGAATGTGTGTTTTTTGTTCCATATTGCACCGTATAGTGGTATTGGGAGGAGTCAATTATTGTAAGTCTATATTGGCCCTATCGGTACACAATTATCACCAAGACTGAGTGTTATTAGAGTAATACGCAATCAAACCCAAATCTGTAAAATAATATAAACTTGTGTCAAAATAAAATATTGCAATAAGATAGTTAACGACAAATATAAATATTTAATGTTACCTGCAGCAACCACAATGGGCCACCAATTTGGACTTTGCCTTTGGTGCTGACATTGCACAATTCACGGTAAAAGAATGCAAGCACAACGCATTACCCCAGCTAAAGTTTCGGGTGGCCCCGATATCCTCTAATCTCTGTGCATATAGTAACGACACCAGATGCCCGAATGAACCAGGGAACATCATCCCACCGAAAAGTATCAATGCCATACAACATGTATTTGTAAAACATTTGAGAACTGTGTGGCATCATAAATCACAATCGACACAATGTGGTGCAAAATTGTGTTTAACGACACACGTGAATCCCTAAGTTCGCTATCGTCTGGCTGAACACCTAAATAAATTTGGCAACATTCCTGCCATTTTGAAGTAGATCTCTCACGATCCAATCCGGTCAAAGGAAGACCCTCTATTGGGAGTCCCCAAATTATTTGGACATCTTGTAGGGTTCCCCTACAGTAAAGTGAAATGTGTGTGTTTCGAGGTGCTTGCCTGTGACTGCAATAGTGGAAATAATGTTTGCTCATTCAGTCCACTATTTTCGTGAGAGGATGGCGAAGAATAGTGTCATGTTAAGCAACAACCAACTGTGGACAGACTATGCATACAAATTGTTCAAACGTTGGTTTGAAAAAAGTGTTGAACATGCTGTGACGAGATATAACCAGTATCAAAAGTCTGCCTCGGTCGTAACAAAGCGTCAACATGGACATGGATTCAACACCCACGTCGTCAAAATTTCCACCCGAGAATGTTCATGTGGCAAATGGAGTCAATTTGGCATCCGTGCTATCATGCTCAAAAGGTATGCGCCGCATATAGAATTAATGCATCCTCAATGGTTAAGGATCATCACGATTTAATGGCGTACATAAGGATATATTCTAAGTCTTTTCATCCTCTGATGACGGAGGATTATTGGGATGTTCCAAAATTTGAGTTGGTCCACGACATTACTCTTCGTGGCATCATTCATCCTGGTCGAAGTCAAATATCACGTATTAATAATGAGATAGATTGACCACAAACAGGGAATGACAATCCCAAGAAAGGAAGGGATATTCAACACAAGCTGATGCATCAGTGAGGGGCCGTAGAACATTATAATATTTGTAATAGTTGATTGTACTTTTTTTCAATAAATTAATATTTAATTTTTTTGGGTGTAAATATAAATTCTTTTGGGATAATTGTTAAATTATTAGTTAAAATTAAAATTGTATTGTTTAAATTATATATATTATTAACGTAAAATTTATATTATTAAAATTAAAAAAAATTCGAACTCAAGGAGAAATCTTTGTAAAAATAAAATTTATATTAAAAAAATTAAATTATAAAATTAAACACAATATTTTTAAGTTTAATGAATAAATAAAAATAATTATTTAATTGACACAATAGGTAGTTAGATAAAAATTTATTTCGGTGGGATTAAAAGCCACAACTTATAACTTTTATTGAAATATAATTTTGATAAAATTTAATTCTAAAAGTAATTATTAGTGAAAAGGCCAAATGGCATAAAAAAAATTAAATGACACCTAATATACTGATTTAGCATTCTCAATCGCAAAGCTAGACACTTAGATGGATATCCTAAAAAAGTCGGAGAAATCTTTGTAAAAATAGTTTAAAATCACACGTAACATAATTTCTTTTCCAACTCTGAGTTTTTGCTATATATATATATATATATATATATATACTAGCATGAACCCCGTGCTGTGTACGAAAACTTATAAATTCTATATATTTTCAGAAATTTTGAGTTATATAAAGTTGTGCTATATTTTAATGATTGTTTTACTATATGTAGTATTAGTACAATCTTTTTTTGTACAAACTCAATATTGAATTCGTCACTAAATTTATAAACTGAAGATTTTGAAAATAATCATAGAGTATTATCAAATTTTTAGATAATAAAGAAATTGCATAAGTTTCAAATACAATATATATGTTCATATTCAATTAATATAGTTTAAATACATTATAAAAAGATACTATCATATATATTTTAGGGATAATTATATTTACACCCCCTCACCTATTGTCCATTTATACAAACTATCCCTGCCTTTTGAAAAATTACAGAAATCACCCATGTCAGTCATTAAAATCCAAAAATACCCCTATTGACTTGGTCAAACTTTAATATAAATTTTGAAGGACAAAAATGCCCTTAGGGGTGTTTCTGTAATTACTAAAAGGTAGAGGGGGTGTTAATGTAATGTTTATGACGATGAGTAATATGATACATATATTTTTTTTATTATTTATATCAAACTTAAATTTAAATTTAAATTATTTTATTAACTTTTTTTAATTGAATCTATATAAAATTGTAGTTTTTAATAATTGAAATATTAAATTATTCAATTATTATATATTTATAAAATTAGTTACTAGATTATAAGTTTGGATTAAAAAATTATCATACTTGAATAAATTATTTAAAATTATTAAAATTGAAAAAATATTTATCCTCTATTTTTATTTATAACTAAATTTTATTAAAATTAATATATTGTAATTCAAAATAATTTATGAATTTTATATAAATCATATCAGAATTAGTAAAATAAATAATTTATTTATTAAAAAGATATTTTAAATTATTAATTTTTTTAAAATTATCCCTCACCCCCGCCACCCCGCCTGTGCCCGACCCCTCTTCCGTTTTCACCCGCCTTCGTTGTCGCCCTCCTCCACCTTCATCCACTATCTAAATATGTATGTACAAAAATATAGATATATATCATATATGTATAAATATATATATACATATATGTATAATTTATTAATTATAGTAAAATTTAAATACAAAAAAGCATAGTGGATAAATAATCTTTTAAAATAATTTATAAAAGTGTGATAATTATAATTTAAATATATAGCCTAGTAACTAACTTTTTGTAATATATTAATTGAATAATTTAATATTTCAATTATTAAAAGGTGTAATTTATGTAAATTAGATTCAATCATTTTATAACATTTTCACTTTACACAAAACGTAAGCTGTTCTAAAATATGGACAGAAGACAAGTGTATGGTCCACGCGACGAAACCGTGTTGTCATCACAATGACAACATAGGTCTGATGATGTGCTTGACGGCGATTTAGATGCACCCTTAAAGACACAACGTGTGGATGGTGCATTTTGGACACACTTTCAAGTGCATGCCCCACATCATAGGGTGTTGGCAGTACTACACCAAATGGAGTTTTATGGTGTGTACCGATGCGGCAGGATTGTGTACGATGCGCATCTCATCACAACACTAGTTGAGAGGTGGCGCATCGAAACACACACGTTTCACTTCACCGTAGGGGAAGCGACAATGACCCTACAAGACGTCCAAATAATTTGGGGACTCCCAATAGACGGACTTGCCGTGACCGGGGTGGATCGGGAGAGATCTTGGACATAATGGCAAGAATATTGTGCTCTTTATTTGGGTTTCCAGCCAGACGATGGGGAACTTAGGGGTTCGCGTGTGTCCATAAACGCAATTTTACGTCACATTACACCGATCAGAATTGATGATAACACACCGTTCCCCAATATTGTACAATATGCACGTTGTATGGCATTAATTTTTTCGGTGGGGTGATGTTCCCTGATTCATCCGGGCATCTGGTATCATTACTATATGTCCAGATTTTAGAGGATATCAACGTCGTCCGAAACTATAGTCGGGGCAGTGCTGTGCTCGCATTCTTGTACCGTGAATTGTGTAATGCCAGTACCAAAGGCAAAGCCCAAATTGGTGGCCCGTTGCAGTTACTGCAGGTAACATTAAATATTTATATTTCTCATTAACTAACTTATTGCAATATTTTATTTTTGACACAACCTTATTATTTTACAGATTTGGGCTTGATCGCGTATCACACCAATAACACCCGGTCTTGGTGATGAACGTGTAACGATGGGGCCAATACAAACTTATAATAATCGACTCCTTCCAATACCACCGTACGGTGCAACGTGGAACAAAAAACACAACTTCACCCGCACTGTACGGTGGACTGTCCGGGTATTTAGAGATATGCTAGATAGCATGACGGCTGATCAGGTAAACAAGACTCATCGTTATGCATATTTTTTTATGAATATTAATTACCCACTAATTTAACATATTTGCTTTTATTTCAGTTTCTTTGGCAGCCGTACGACATGAATTTGGAAAATATTCTAGCCCACTCAGATGAGTTCAACCCCCAGTTGTGGACATCAATATGTCCCCTAATATTTTATGCCATTGTGGAAATGCATCATCCCGAACGGGTACTTCGTCAATTCGGAATGAGGCAAGACATTCCGTAGGGTACAGACAGTCGGGAAATGAGCCTCCATAACATTTCCCGTAGAGCACGTGGGGGCACAGACTGGGAGACTCATCACGCGATATACGTTAGTAGATGGGGTAGACGAGATGAAACGATTGTGCGCCGACCACCCATTTCCAACGGAAGAGATACAAAAAATGGATATTGGAATTGGTACGGTAGAATAACTCGTCGATTCATCTCATCATCTACTGATAGACGTGTGGAGAGTGGCTATCAACCTGGACATGCACCAACAATACAATATGTGGTATGTTGTGCAATAAAACTTGATTCATGTTACACCCATTTTTCTCTTAGATTTAAATTTATTATTTTAAAATTGGTGCAGGAGCAATATGCAGAGGCCCTTCATCTAAGTGTTCAACCTCCACCAACCAATTTCGAAGAGGCTTTGCAAATGCATCAGCGGTTTATTATCGAAATGATTGAACTTCGTGAAATGCTTTCTCGTTTTTCGAGGGATAATTAGCCCAAACAACAAACAGCGCCACATGATAATGCTCCATCTACGTCCCACAGACAAAGGAGAAGCAGTAGTAGAATGTCTACAAGTTCACTTAGAGGTGATGATACTATTGGGGCAGATATAGCTGGTCCATTCACAGTGCATACACCTCTAAATGTATATAAAGATTGCTACGTGCCTCAACCGCCCCAACAAAGTGATTGGTTTGATTCTCCATACATGCCAAGCCAACAACCTTATTATGGACATGTTGATCTTGACCTTGGCCTTGGCACGAGTCAAATATATGCACCAGAATATAACATCTCACCAATTTCATTTCCAACATTTGGTGCATATCGTGATTATGGAGAGTCTAGTTCTACAACATCATCAAGTCGGTTGCATATGAATGCAGATAATGATGATAATGTTGAAGATGAACCAATACAAAATATGGGTGAAGAAATAAGAAGACCTCGGCGCCAATGGCACCGAAGCACTTGTGGGACGGGCGGTCATTTTTAAGAATTGTAATTATTATAATTAATTTTTTAAATTTTAAATTTTAATTTAAATATAATTTTTTGGATGTAATTATTTTTTTTACATTTATTTAAATATACGTAGCAGACTTAATAATAATAATAATAATAATAATAATAATAATAATAATAATAATAATAATAATAATAATAATAATAATAATAATAATAATAAAAAAAAAAGTTGAAGTCGAAATCTTGGAGTTCGACTTCAAGTCGAACTCCGAGAGTTCGACTTTACATGATTGAAGTCGAACTCCATGAGTTTGACTTTGAATTTTATAAAAAATAAAAATAAAAATTCGGTAAAGTCGAATTCCATGAGTTCGACTTTTACCATTCATGTTATATATATTATATTATATTTATTTTTATTATTTTTTATTTTTTTAATATTAAATAAATAAATTAACCCCAATTTTGGATCTTACCATTTGATGCTAAATTAGACTGGGGCGATTTAACAGATAATATTATCGATATAAAAAAAAACTATTAATACTATTAAAATTATAACTACTTATACAATTTATAGATAAAAGATTTTAATTTGCTATTAAACTAATTTTTATAGTTTCAACAATGATAAATTTGAATACAAATTGTCACCAGAAATAATTAGGGACAATTTGTATACGAAGTTGTCATAAGGAATATACGATTTGTATGCTTTAACTATATGATTAATTGCGTAATAGGATTGTCCTTAGCTAAAAAAATTATGTATTAATTATAAGGTTACATACATGTATTATTAAAACTGGATAAATTCTATCAAGTGTTTATTTTGATGTATACACATGTTTTTAATAAAAAACTACCTTTGAAGTTTGAACTATTTTAGTACAAAATATAGAAACAAAATTTTCTCCCGAATTCACTTGTATGCCCTAAATTCGACGAACAAGTTTGATTTCTGCAACTCCGACTCTTATAAGAACGAATTTGGCGAGCTAACACTCCAGCAAGCTATATATTTCTATTCTTTGTTGTAATTAAATGTGTATTAACGTTTCCTTAATTGAATTATAATGCAAATTTTTAATACTGTTTTGCTTTGGGTTTTGTTAGGAATTTGTTTTATACATTCAATAATTTTGAGATGATTTTTTCCATTACAAATCCAATATGACTTGGGAAAACGATTTAGAAAAAAATGGGTAAGCTTCAACATAAAAATTTGAAAAAATAATCGATAACAATACATGGATAAAACTTCTAGGTCATATTAAAAACTTCGAAAGGAGCCTTTTTAGTCTTAGGCGTCTGTTTATTTCAACCATTTCTATTCATAGAGGGCAATTTTGTATTTTTTGTTTTCAATTTTTCATGTTTCTTTTAAGTTTTTTTTAGCCACTTATTATGAGTACAAAGATAATTGATTACTTTTATTAAGTGGTTTTGACATTTTCTATAATCATGGGTACTAGATGTAATTTTTCAAATAATAGGAAATTTACGTGTAATTACACCAAACCTCAGGGGAGGGCAATGTAATTATCCCAATTTTTTTACGGAAATTTTATGAGATTGGAATTATAGGTTTTAGAAAGCCCATTATTCTTATAGTGAAATAAATATATACAATGTTAAAGTAATTCCTCAAAAGTTCCAAGAATTCAACTGGTGCGAGATGAATTATTTATCGCCCTAGGTAACTTTTAGTTGTTTCAAAGATCAGATTCTTTTCACCATATAATATTCCAAGCAAATCCACAGAATCCACCATAAAATACATGTTCCACATAAAATAATGGATATTTAGACATCTTATTTTAAAGCATCTTTTATTATATCTTTTCATAAATAAAATAAATGGCCTAATTTTATACACGTTATAATAAATATGATAAAATAAAGGATAAAGTACAACCATCTCCCCAGAAATTTGACATAATTACAAATATCCCCTGAAGTTTGTAATTTTAATTAAAGGCCTGAAATTGACCATTTTATCATTAAATTTTATTATTAAAATTGTAGAAAAATCAACCGAGGCAAATTGTATTATTGCTCCTCTGTGTAAAAAATTTAAGAAACCTCTCCCTACACATTGTAGTCAAGATTTTTTTTTAAAAATTAAATAAAAAATAATTCAGTGCGTAAGGACATTTTGGTCAGTTCATCCATAAAAAGAGATAGAAATAAACTATTTGTTAAACGATTATAAACCTCAAAGAAATATTTATAATTTTTTAAATAATAAATAAATATTTATAATTATACAAAATATCAAGATATATAGTTGTAATTTACCCAGTAAAAAAAAGTAATAAAACTAAAAATAGAAAAGTTGCATTCACATTGTATTCCTGTTAAAAAAAACCATAAATCTTTTTCAAAGAGTCAATTCCGTCGGCAGTCGGCCGCCCCACACCAGTCAGTCAAATTACCACCACTAACATTTTCGTACATCCTAGACGCCCCCGACAACTCCTGCTCTCTCTCTCTCTCTCTGTGTGCAAGAAATCAATCCTCTCTTACACTACCCAGACACTATGACTCTGCAAATCATCAAAGTCATCGAACACTGGGCTGAAGGAGAGATCACTAACTTCATCAAGGTATGGGCTCTGGTCTTCGCCTCTCTCTCCTACTCCTTCTTCGCAGCCAAACACGTCCCTATAGGCTTATCCAGATTCTTGGCACTTCTCCCCGTCGTAATTCTCAACCTCAGCCTTCCTCTCACCCTCCACACCATGCATCTCGGCGGCTCCACCGCTTTCTTCCTCGCTTGGCTCGCCAACTTTAAGCTCCTCATGTTTGCTTTCGGAAAGGGCCCTTTATCCGACCCTTCCGTTTCCCTTCCAAGATTCGCTGCCCTCGCTTGTCTCCCCATCAAATCTGCCGCGTCAATTGCGGACGAGAAGCTTGCTCGGTTGAAAAAGACTGACGAGGCACCACCGATAAAGCCACACGCTGCATCGAAAACGTCTAAAAAGGGCCTGAAATCCATGTGGAATTACGTCGCAAAAGGGTTGCTCATTTGCTTGTTCTTGAAGCTCTACGACTACACTGATAGAATTCATCCGAAATTGACATGGGTTCTCTACAGTTTTCACATTTACTTCGGGCTGGAAATCATCCTGGCGATTTTCGGGGGATTGGCTAAAGCCGCGGTCGGGATAGAGCTGGAGCCGCAGTTCGACGAGCCGTATCTCTCGGGGTCATTGCAAGAGTTCTGGGGTCGGAGATGGAACATCATGGTCACCCGTATTCTACGGCCGACGGTCTACGAGCCCGTACTGTATTTCTCGACGGTGATTATGGGCCGGAAATGGGCCCCACTACCTGCTGTGATCGGCTCGTTTCTGGTCTCGGCTTTGATGCACGAGCTGATATTTTTCTACTTGGGGCGGAGGCGGCCCAGTGGGGAGATCACCATGTTTTTCATGCTCCATGGAGTGTGTTTGGCGATAGAGGTGGCGATCAAGAAAGCAATCAACGGCAGGTGGGGGCTGCCTAGGTTGATCGCGGCCCCTCTGACCGTTGGATTTGTGATGGTGACGGCGTTCTGGTTGTTTTTCCCTGAGTTTTTGAGGTTTAATTCGATATCGAGAGCGTTGGATGAGTATGCTGCGATGGGTGCGTTCGTGAAGGATGTTAGTGAGGCTTTGGCGTTCGGATCTTTTAATAATGTTACGGTTGCTTGAGGATGTTTTGATTTGTACTAATGGTTCTTGCAATTTTCTTGGTGATATTGAGTTTTTTTGAGAAAATTGTAGTTTTGGTTTCAAAATGTAGGGTGATGTTTAATATTAGTCTCATATTTTTTGAAATAGTCAACATTAGTTTTATATTTTAGAAAAACGTTGCAAAGTTAGTCTCACCGTAGCGATATTAGTCCTACACTTTAAAAAAATATTGTAAATTAGTCTCACATTTTAGCAAAATATTGCAAATTAGTCCCGTATTTTAGCAAAATATTACAAAAATTAGTCCAAAATTTGGCCCAAATGTTGCAAAGTTAGTTCCAAAAGTTGTAATTTTTTTTTTACGGTGGGACTAACTTTGCAATATTATCCTAAAGTGTCGAACTAATATTGACTATTTCAAAAAGTATGAGACTAATATTACAAACCATCATATATATTGGGATCAAAATTATAATTCTTTTTCAGTTTTTGGGTGCTCGGAAATAGTTGGGTAAATTACAACTATCTCTAACAAAAATAATAGGGGGCACAAAATTAATTATGTGAAAGGAAAAATGGCTTCTGTTTCCTTCCCATCGTCCCATGGTAATAGAGGGTTTTCACCCCTGAACCTACCATGATCCTCCTCTTCTGACCTTCCATGGAAACCTCGTGACCTACCAGATATACACCCCTCTTTTATCCCTAGAATACCTTCTCATATTTCTCCCCAGTCTTTTTCATCAAAACATCCTGCCTCTGATAATATGCCTGGCGGTACAGAATATGTTAGAATAGGTGACCAGAAAGCTAATTAGATTGGCGGTTTTGGGAACTATTCATCAGTCTTTATTAATACAATATTATCCTGATGAATAGGGTAAGTATTCATCACTGGCACTGTGTTTGTTAAGCTTACTACTAACGTTGAACGACGTTTCAACGTCACAACAAATGCCCATAGGCCAATTGGATAACCCATGTAGTTGGGCTGCGCATTGGATGGCGGCTATGAAACCAACTTCTGATGATTGGTCTGAAACATTCCAAGTCGAGGACCTCAAGACTGGGCATCGAGTGTCCTATTGAGACTTGCACTAAGTATTGCATTCACTGAGTGAGTGCCGAGTTTCATCGGCGACAAACGAAGGTCGTCTATGCAATTTTAGTGGGTTAATTGACAAGGTGGTCGACTGACTGAAGTGACTCACGGGAATCGTCATATGGAAGCCTTGGAGGCTTGGTCGGTATGATTGAAATTCCCGGTTCCGATAGTACGGGATTAGTCCTCGGACTTGAGGAATCATGGCAGTCACGTGCATATGAAGACTGTATTTTGGATCTGCGCGAGAGGTGATCATTCTATAATATGGTCATTATAAGCCTTGTCCAGTGCAGTTGGAGTATGTAGCGAGGACGGTGGATTCCAAGATAGGATCTGTCCCCTGTCAGTACATGACGGTGATGTCTCTTATGCACTCTGAGATGGTTTAGACTCTGAAAGTCTATGGCCATAACAATTGATTGAGTAGGAAAGGGTTTCCTACGTCGATCGATAGAGTAAACGCATCTCGGGTATGAAGCATAGTTGCCTAGTCAAGGATGGGAACCGACGCCCAATTCCATACCCTAGACTAAGGCCGGGAGACGGTCGAGAGTAGGACCGCACCCGGACTGAATCGGCGCTTAAATGTTCACGCCAACATTCACCTAGTCTCTAGTGCAATGGACCGTTGCTAGACGGCCACCCATGGTGACGGACTCCTGTTGGACTTGAGCCCAAGTCTAGCTGAGGGTAAACCTAAAGGGTCACACACAAATCACCAAGGAGATGAAGGAATTGACTTGGAGTCAATTTCAGAGGATGATAAGTAATTGGATTACTTAAGGGATTGTTCATTGGATGGACGGGCCGATATTATATCGGGCCCTCGTTTAATCGGTAAATAGAATTTATCGATTAATATGAAAAGTTGAGATGTTGGATCTTTTAATTGGATTAAAAGATCAACGGGATTTATTTAAGTGGACATCATATTAAAATGGATTTAATTTTGAGTTCGTCGTAATTGGATTACGGTAGAACCCGGTTCGTTAAATTTTGACCCGAGAGGTGTGTTAATTCCATTTATGGAATAGGAAGAAGTTGGACTTCTTTCCTAAATAAGCATGGCTGAAAATTGCCACCTTGGATGGAGCAAAAATCGACCATGTTGGATGCTAGGTGTTAGTTGACTTGTCTCTTTTGGTAAGAGACAAATCAACTTCAATCAAGCCCTTCTCTTTTGGTATGATTTGATCATACCTTAAAAGATAGTAGGTTTGATTGAAAAATTGATGGTGATTGATTGAGATGTATCTAGACATCCTTGGATGAACCTAGACACATGCCAATAATCACATTAATTATGTATATATATGAGTATATACTAACACCTATAGATGATGAATTTCATTATTCACTCTCTATACACACACTCTCTCTCTATCTCTCTCTCTACTCTCTAAATCCTCTTTGTTGCTTCATTGATCTAGGATCAATTGAAGGACAAAGTAAGATCAAGAAGGAACACTAATTTGATAGTGTACTCTCTTCTTTAATTTCATCCTCTAGATCCGTTTTTTTCTGGCAAGAAAAACGAGATCTCTCCCGGTGTGGTGTGGACTACGTTAGAGGGTCTCTACGTTGGGACCTTGGGTGGACAAACGTCGGGGGAATCAATGCGTGTAGCCGATCAAAATACGAAATCGAGAAAGGTATTCCAATTTGTATTTATGCTCTCGGTTTCTTCTTTATTCTACAGCCACGAACGCTTATTTATTTTGTATATGTTTATATTCTGCGTTTATACACCAATAGCCCGGGAACGTTCAAGGGAACACCCCTTGAACACGATTTAAATTATTTTATTCCGCACGTTTTTATCTCCACCGCGCTTCCGCCGCGTTCTTGGGCCGATCCGCTTTCCTTCAGAATATCCTATTTCCTATAAGGATAAGCTTACCCAACAATTGCAGCACATATACTTCCCCACATGGTTAAATGCGTGGGAAAATGCTGAAATATCTGAACCCCCACCGTCGCCTTCTATCTCTACTGCACCACACCACTGCATAAGCTTTGGCCCAGTGGAAATTTCCAGATTAAGACAACCTTGGCAAAGAGCTCTTATTGTGCGCACCCTAAATTACTACAAACCTATTCCAAACCTTAGTTCAAGGTTGAGTAAACTATGGCAAACATCCAGTCCTATTGAAATTTCAGATTTGGGTGATGGGTGCTATGCGATTAAGGTTAGTTCTCTTGATGACTATTTTGTAGCATTAGCTGGTGGGCCTTGGTTTCTGTTTAACCATTATTTACATATACAACAATGGTCACCTCACTTTATCCCATCAAAAACGTTTCCTCCTACTCTTTTTTTATGGATTCAATTACCTAATTTGCCTATTGAATACTATGACTTGGATGCTTTATTCCATATAGCAAGATCCATAGGCAGACTTATCAAAATAGATTCTCATACTTTTCATCATACGAGATGTAAATTTGCTCGTATCTGTGTTGAAATTGATACCTCAGAATAGCGTCCATCTTTCTTGCGTATCCAAAACCACACTCAACAGATCAAATATGAAATTAGTACCCTTTTTTGCTATCGTTGTGGTTCTTTAGGGCATATCTTAAATGACTGTCCTTTTCAATCTCCTCCTCCTCCACCTTGCTCATCGAATGAAAATGTCCATCAAGACCCACCATCTTCACCTACACCCCCACAATCTCCTTCTCCACCAAACTCTGCAAATATTTCTTCTAATCATCTGATTCTTATCAATCAAACAAATTATGGGATATAGTTAGTCATAAGCCACGAAGGTTCAAGCCTAATCCCAAGTATCAGAATAATGTAAACCACAAAGCATTGGGAGATACACGGAGCCAAATAGAATCAGGAAGTTATCTACCAAAACCGAATAAACAAGCTTGGATTCCTAAAGAGACTCTTAACCAAAATTCTCCTTAGTCTAACATTTCCACTCCTAACCAATTTCAACTACTAGCTTCTGATACCAATGGTGAAATTCCTTCTATGCAACCTAAGGCGAGGGACCACACAAACACAAATCAACTTATTGAAGAACAATCAGGAAACAAAGCACAACTGTGTACACTAGAAAATCTGGTTGAAGGTAATATGGTGAGAAAAACGAAAATAGTTCGGACGATGAGCTGTATCATGAGTCGAACAAGTATGATGACATGGACACCACCATGGTGACAGGTAAGATCTCTAACTCTGGTACAAACTTAACTGTGTCTACACCTGAGTTTACTTTGGCACCGCCCTATTTGAGTCAAAAAACAATGGATCTACCCACTGGTTACTCCACAAACCAGATGCCTCAACATGCAGAATCTCCTAATGACACGTTCATGCTTGACACGCTTTACAAGGATGATGCATGTTCTCCTCATTGTATACAAGTTGCACAGGTTGGACCCACTTCTAATCATTTGCTTTCACTATCTCCCTCACAAAATTTCACCCACCTTCCTTCTTTCAACCATTCTATAAATACTGCTCAAGTAAAAAAATTTCACAGCAACACTTCCGAATTTCTTACCTCTTTCAGCCTTGATCAGTGTACTTTTTCACATGGATCAAATTCTCCACTCATCCCCACATCACGCCAAGGTCCACGAAGATCATATATCTTCAAACTCTCCTCCTACGGACCCACCTTCCGCCCTACACTCAATCCATTTCCAGGGCCCTCCTCATCCGTTTTCATCACGAAACTCACCAGCACTCCAATCCAGAGTTTGGAATTCCTGTCCCATGCACGACCTCCCACTCCCAAACATAATAGATCACCTGCATCCAAACCCTATGATCCCTCTCCGTCCAACCGTTATGATACGCAATCATCTCATACCTCTTGGCCCAAACAACTTCCTGGTTCAACCATTTCATACGGTACCACACCTGTTTGTTGGCCCGGCTTATGCAAACAACCTTCTTCTAGTCGTAGAACAGGAGAAGGAAGGCTTCGCAAGAGAACGGGAATCTCAGTTCAAAATTTTACTGCACCCATTAGGAAGAGATCTCCACCCATTCCAGATGAACACACTCTGTCCAAACGTCAATGTGAATCCCATAGAAATGAACATGCATGACCCCTCTGTCCCTATCTCATCTCCCATGATTCCATCAATGAAGATCCTTAGCTGGAACTGCATAGGAGCAGGACGAGCTGAATTTGTCATTGCAGCACAAGATTTACTCTCAAGATATCGACCACATATCTTCATTGTTATGGATACAGAATGTCATTGGAAAGGTCTCCAGCTATAATTCAGCGATTACCTTTTTCTGCAAAAATGATCACTCCTGCACATGGATTGTCTGGAGAAATGTGGATTCTGTGGAATGCAGAAGAACTGACCTTGCGTCAACTAGAAACTGGTCCTAGGATTCTGCATGTAGAGGTTGAATTCCTAGGACTAAGCAACCTGATGCGTATGACGGCAGTGTACAACTACCCCCAGCACCACCTCCAGTACTAGGTTTGGAATCATTTAATTTCAATAGCAAGTTCTATTTTTAATCAACCTTGGTTTATTATAGGAGATTTTAACAACATATCACATCCACATGAAAAAATAGGAGGGAGATTCTTACCTTCCAGATCCTCATATTTTATAAACTGTGCCTTGTCTTGTAATGTGGCAGATTTAGGGTTTCATGGTCACCCTTTCACATGGACGAACAAACAGTTTGGTTCTTCTTATATTTGTGAACGTCTAGACAGATGCCTTGCTAAACCTTGTTTCATTAATGTTTTTCCAGAGGCCTCAGTGAAGCATCTCAGCTCCCCTTTTTTTTGATCACTCGCCTATTTTACTTTATTTAAAACCTACAAACCATAAATCTCATCACACATTCCGTTTTGAAAAT
Source organism: Sesamum alatum (assembly GCA_034509735.1). Classification (NCBI taxonomy): domain Eukaryota; kingdom Viridiplantae; phylum Streptophyta; class Magnoliopsida; order Lamiales; family Pedaliaceae; genus Sesamum; species Sesamum alatum. Next base: position 7,038,096 of record JACGWO010000005.1, read on the forward strand.
GCTTGGACCTTGCATGCGGATTTTCGTAATATAGTCATTAATTCATAGCATCCCCCAACTTTTTCTTATGATGATCTTGGTTATATGCATAATCATTCTTCTTTCATATCAAATGTGCACTGGTGGAAAAGAAATGTTTATGGACATATTAATGAGCACATCAGAAAAATGTATAATATTCTTGATGACACCCAAAAGCATATTGTTATACATCCATCTGAATTCTGGATTGAGAAAGAAAGATGGTGTCAACAGGAATTGCACTGTTTAATTTTACAAAAAAACCTTTATAGGCAACAATGATCAAAAGCTCATTGGTTTAAATATGGAGATCTTAATACGAAATACTTTCATGCATTTGCTAGCGCTAATAGAAGGAAAAATTTTATTCAAGGTATAAAAGACAGCAATAATGAATTGATTAATGATCCATCTGTTTTGTCAGAATCGTTTAAATCTTTTTTTGCTAACATTAATTCTGAAACAGAAAGCTCTAGGCAGTTTATTGACTTAAATTCTTTTCTAGATGGTCCTTTTCCTGTTATTACAGAAAGCCAAAAACAGTGTCTCATTCAACCTATATCTGAACATGAAATTTTTTATGGCTTACGGAAAATAGGTGATAATAAAGCACCAGGGCCTAATGGACTTAATTCCCATCTTTTCTTAACTTATTGGGATATTCCAAAAGATCAACTAAGTGGTTTAGTTCAAAAAAATTTCACCAATGGTCATTGCCAGAAGTTTTAAATTATACTAACTTAGTAGTTATTCCGAAACGTCCAAATCCGTCCATGCATAATCATTTTCGTCCCATAAGTCTTTGCAATACAGTTTATAAGATCATTCTAATATCTTAGTAAATAGACTAAAAGGGGTTATTAATTCTCTTATCTCTCCATACCAAATGCATTCTTATCCAGCCGTCTTATATTTGACAATGTTATAATTGCCCATTAAATGCTTCACACTATGAAATCAAAGAAAGGTAAGAAAAATTTTATGGCTTTGAAGCTAGACATCGAAAAGGCATATGATAAACTCAGTTGGGATTTTATATCAGCATGTCTTGTTAAATATGGTTTTCCTAATAAGTTTGTATCATGGATAATGAAATGCATTACCACAGTTACTTATATGATTAGAATAAATGGTATTTCTTCTACGCCATGGAAACCTACAAAAGGTATTAGACAAGGTGATCCTATATCACCTTACATGTTTATTTTATGTTTAGAGCCGTTAATTCGTCGTATTTTATGGGATAGTGAGCATAACCTAGTGGATGCCATGAGTATTAGGAATAATGGAACCAAAATACCAATTTTGTGCTATGCGGATGATTGTCTGTTATTTATGCAAGCTAATCACAAGTCTATCACATATATTAATGATATTTTGAATAAATTTGCATATATTTCAGGTCTAAGAGTATGTTGGGAAAAATCTAAAGTCTTAGTCTCTCCTAACACACCTCTATATATCCGTAGAGCTATTTCTGAGATTTTAAATGTTAGACATGGTAATAGAAATGATAAATACCTTGGGCTTCCATATGTTATGGGACGGATGTCCAGGTCCGATTTCCACAATATAATTGATAAGGTTGATAGCAGGATTAATAATTGGTATAACAAGATGTTATCTTATACTGGAAGATCTGTTCTCATAAGACATGTTTTACTTACTATGCCATTATATCACATGTCAGTGTTCAAAATCCCTTTTTGGGTAACTGATCATATGGAAAAAATAACCAAATATTTTTTATGGTCGCCTAAAAAGAATGAAAACAGATTTAGTCTTATTAACTGGAAAACTCCTTACTGGTCATAAAGATTTGGGAGGAATTGGTTTCAGGGATTTACGTACTCTTAATAATGCTTGTCTTTTAAAAATAGGATGGAGACTTTTGAAAGGTGACAATTCTCTTTGTTTCAATGTTCTTGAAACTAAGTACTTTCCTAAAACCTCTTTCTTACACTCCTCTGCTAAATCTTTTCATAGTTACATTTGGAAACATATTAATCGTACAATTCCCCAACTGTTACAATGTAGTTGTTGGATTCTTGATGATGGAACTTCTATTAATTTTTGGAAGGATATATGGATGGATAAATACACCATTGCATCACAAGTAGCACATATTCCGGATAATTTGATGGACTTGCATGTCAAAAATGTTTTTTCATAGGATAGAGGGTGGAATCTTGAATGTGTATCTGAAATACTACCTTGTCATATTAAGGATCGTATTACATCTATTCCAATTCCTGTCACTAAACAGAATGATAAGTTGGTATGGAATTGGGATATCTCAGGTAAATTCTCAGTTTAAGAGTGCATATGAATGGCTCCTATCTGAACAACATTCCTTTGTTGCACCCCCCCTTCCATGGAATCTTTTATGGAAACTAAAAGTTTCCCCGCAGGTTAAGTTTTTCATATATTTACTTGGTCATCATAGTCTCCCTAACTCCAGCTTTCTATACATCTGTAAAAGAATACAAACTCCTAAATGTTCATTATGCGCACATGATTGGGAAGATATTGCACACTCTTTTGTTAATTGTCCTATTTTTGCCTATATTGCTAACAATCTGTTACGGAAATAGGAGGCTTAGTTCATAGTAATATTCTTCTTATTCTGCATTCCTGCAAATCAAACTCTTACAGACAATGCTTAATAGCCAACACTCTTTGGCTCATATGGCGTGCCCGTAATGCGGCAGTTTTTCAGAATGCAACGGTTAACCTATACTTTATTTGGAGACAAGCTTTGCATAATACTTTGTTAAGACAGGAAAAATCAGATCCATCTCGTAAGAATAAGTTCATGATTGGCTGTAAATGGAATCCACCACCTCAACCTTTTCTTAAACTTAACATTGACGGATCATCTTTCGGAAATCCGGGGCAAGAAGGATGTGGGGGGATAATAAGGGATGCTAAATCAAAGTTTTATATCTGCTTTCTGCACCTATATAGGATATAACTCTAATAATATAGCAGAATGTTAGGCTCTTCGGGATGGATAGAATCTTGCTAAGCTGGTTGGTTTAAGATATATTATAGTTGAAACAGATTCTTAAACTCTACTCCACATTTTGCGCAGGAAGGAGCTAGCACCTCAGGGACTCATCAGCTTACGAACGTTTGAGCCCTTATAACTGACTTCGAGTCAGTTGCAGATGTTTTGGCAAAAACGGCAGCTATGAAAAAAAGAACTCAGATATTTATGAATGTACCAAATTTTGCGGCAGATATAGTAAATAGTGATGCATATACTATATGTACTAGACTTGTAACCTCCCCCTCTATAATTATGTTTGATTTGCGGTAATATGTATATACTAGTTTATGTCAAAATAAAAAGTTAACTATGTAGTCGGCTCATTACGCTTTTTTCGAGATAATATTGAGATATTGATGTTAGCCTCATTTTTGTGCTATATAGGGAGCCATAAAGATGCCGGAATTTCAATAAGTAAAACTCGGATTGGTATTAGTATTATTAATGTAATTCTGGTATATGAGAACTAGTAAATAACTAAATTAGTATTCGAGTTAAATCATTAATATCACTTTGGTATTTAATTGATATTTTTTTATTTTTTTATCTTTTCATATAGTGATTATTTTACCCTTCTGATGTGAGCTGAAAGAGCTCGTTCTTGGGCTTGAATGGAGTGGCCTTTAATTTTCTGCAAGCTATAAAAATGGGAACCTGCAAAAAAAAGTGTTAGCACTCCAACGCTCAAGTCAGTAAGCAGTTATGAAAGAATACACAGAAATAAAACAAAAGGGAGATGAATTCTCGTGAGTGAAGAGCATAAAATAAGTAAAGTGTGAGTGTGAGAGTATAAAGTCGTGTATTAGAGTATTCAAAAATGTTACTTGAGCTAGCCATATGGGCTGGTATTTATAGAGGGAGAGTCATGGTTGGGAAAAACTCCTAGTTGTCTTGGACTCTGGAAGGATATCTTCCCAGACTTCGGCAGCCCCTGGACTCCTTGAAAGTAGGGAGTCCGTTGAAGGGGTCTTCTGCAGATAAGGATTAGGCGTAGACCTGGTCAACCCTTACCCTCCCTTGGCGAGCTTGGGCCTATTTGCTGGGCGTCTCATCCTAGGCTTGGGCCTCCTTGATGGGGCTTCTTCTGATCATAGGTGGGCCTTTGCTGAGGGCCCCCACGCCTTGAGTTTTACAAGTATCTTTTGGGCTTCTGGGCCTCGATTTTGGGCTGGTCTTTTTGTCATATATCAATCAGTCCTCTCCATTCTGAGAGGGAGGGGTCGCTACCATTCCCACTCAGAGTAGAGTCTTTTTCAAAGATGTCGAGAGAGATGCAAACCCATTAATATCTGTTGAGCTCCAGATAAGCTTCCTTCCTGACTGAGGGAAGTGGAATAGTTGCCAAGGGCAACAGGCGTCTGGTCGCCTGTACATGTCATAATGATTGGGGTTGCCTTTATGGCAGGCTAGGTCCTAGGCCTGCCATGGGCTACGTGAGTGGACGCCACGTGCCTTGGTTGAGGGGCAGTTATTGCAAACCACCCACGTCCATTACTTCCTTGTCTTGGTAACCGCCCAATAGGAGGTGGTTTCTTGCACGATCCTCAGGTAACTGCATCTATTCTCCACGTTCTCCCCCTTGATTGCGTTATTATGTCTGTACCCCTTTATTCTTCCGCCTTCCCACGTCTTTACAAGAGAGAAACTGCAGCTTTATACCTTCATCGTCTCTGTAAGTGTCCTTCTTCCCTTCTTTCACATTTCTTAACTTTTTTTCTTTCCGCAAAAATGTCTTATTCTATCCCTTCCTACGAGTCCATCCAGTTTGTGGGTGAGTGAGCTGGAGGCGATGATCCCTCCACCGCTTCTTTCGTAGGGGCGGCGGCTAGTCTTGTGGCTCCTCGCGGCGGTCAGAGGTGGAGCGTAAGAACCACGCCCCTAGGCGTTTGATTGATAAGGAGGAAGACGAGAATTTTGAGATAGGGAGTCTAACCCGGGGGAGATAACGAAGCAGGTTCTTTTCTGGAGGAGGAGCAAGAGGAGCTGCCGGGGGCGGAGGATATAGAGGATGACGAGGAGGAAGAGAGGAACCGATTCCCCTTCCTCTGGAAAGAGCATCTTTCTTTAGGGCTTCCGACGCCGCTCGACTGCGGGAGGATGACGGAATCCCCCAGGGTTATACTATTTATGTTCCGTCCCCCAATAGTTTGCATCAGCATCCTCCCACTGGCTGTTTGTATTTTTATTAGGCCCAGTTGAGGGCTGGCCATAGATTTCCCCTCCATTCCTTTTATCAAGATGTTGCCAAGTTATTTAGGGTTCCTCTGAACAAGTTGACCCCCAACTCCTCTGCCTTCTTGCTAGTTTTGCTAGAATCTTCAAGTACCATAGTTGATCTATTTCTAGTCAGCATTTTCCTTTTTGTTTTCAATTGAGAAAGTCAAAGCCCGACATCTTCCACTTTTTTCCCTGAAGAGGGGTTTGCTTCCTTCCCCGAGTGCACCTAAGTCTTGGAGGGGCAATTTCTTTTTGTGGGCCCCCCTCTTCCTTAGTCCTTCCCTTGTGAGTGGATTTGTGACCTCCCCCCTGTGGACCCAATGGCTGGGAAGGATAGGCCGCCAACCCTTGCCGCTTTCCTGGAGGAGTTGAATGAAGACACTTATGATGTCAGGGGCCTCATAGAGGAAGGGCTTCTCTGCCGGTTTGGGTTGAGCCCCAAGGAGGTCCCTTTGAAGGAGCCCCTAGATACCCTTTATTCTTTGTTTCTTGATTCCTTCTTTATATGTTGTACGTTTTCCAAAATTTGCGGTTTTTTTTCTTTTGTGTAAACAAGGTCATGTTTGATAACCTACTCAGGGAAACTGCTCACGGGAGTCCAGTAGGGACTCTTTCTGCCGCGAACTCCAGAGGGAACTCTAGCGCCAGGTGATGGGAAGGGGAAGCGCCCAGCCACTCATGCCTGTGGTGGGCCTTCCAAGCGAACGAATGGGGGCTCTTCCAACCACCCTCCTTCTGGGAGCTCCTTGCGGGTGTCCTCTCGATCGACTGCGGCCCTTCCTCCTTCCCCTCCTCCTTCCTCTGGAGGCTCTTCCCCTTGGTGCCAGCGTTTCATTCCTGACTAGGGGTGTACACCCATCAGTCCCTTCTAAGGAAGAGAGAAGGAGAGTTAGGGCTCGCTATTGAGTTCTTACGGGGGGGTTGATCCTTCCAGTGGACCACCGTTCGTTGACCTCCCTTCCCAGGGAAGAGTTGGTCGGGGCCTTCGCCAACCAGATGGCCAAGGAATGTTGCTTTATCCCATCAGGGTTCTTGTCTTTGCATTTGATGAGACTTTAACCTGCGTGTTTTCTTATAGGCGGCCTTAATGGCAGGGGAGCTTTTAAGCCGCCCCTAGAAACTCCTCCTCCCCCTCATTTTGACCCACAGCGGAAGCGGCTGGAAGATTGGGTGGATCGACTAGCCTTCGAGGTGACCAAACTCAAGGAGGCCAAGAGGAGGTCATTGGGAAGTACCAGCAAGCGGAGAAGGAGAGGAAGAGGCTGCAGCAGGACTTCCTGGCCCTATCCTAGGATCAGTCGGAGGTACTTTGTCAGGCTGCTGACAAGGCTCGCTTGGAATTTCCCAATACTAAGAAGGGCAAGCAGTTCTTGGTGACATACTAGGAGAGCCGCCTCATGGACTATATGAAGTCCAAGGAATTTCAAGAAGATGTGGCCAAGATCGCCGGGCCATTCTTCAGATATGGCTTTGTATCTTGCCAAGAGCTGTTTATGGCCTAGGGCTACCATCTAGATGGGGCAGATTTTTCCTTGGATTATGATGGGGTTGTGAAGAGGACCTCAAATCCCTTTGCCCCTTCTCCCCCCGTGACTGAGCTTCTTCCCCTTAATCTAGGTAACAAGTTTGCCCGTTTTTCTTCTGTTTTGTCTGGGATTCTTAAGCTCCTTAATGATATGGCTGGAAAATTCTTTTCGGAGGAGGAACTAGATCAAGTATTGGAGACAGTGATGGAGGAGATTTGAGCCCCGGAAGGGGAGGATATGAAGGCCATGAACAACGAGCCTTCTGCGACTGATCCAACCCCCTTGGCCGAGACCATTGATGTTGTTGCCCCCTCCCCTGAGCCATAAGTCCTGGAAGAGCCTGAGAAGACCCACATGTGGGGAAGGATGTCTGAATGTACCCCCTCCTTTAAACTTTTAATTTTCTGCTGCTCTTGCCCCTCCCCCTCTCTGATGCAGGGGGATGAAACAATTTTATTTTATTTTTGTTGTTGAATGATGCTACTGCTCCCCCCTCCCCCCTAGCCGGTTTGGCATGGGGGTTTTGGTATGGTATGTTTTTCTTTTTCTCTCTGCTTTATTTGCACATTCTTGCAATTTTGGATGACTGGGGCTGGCTGTCCCATGTACACTTTCTCTGGTAGCTCTTGAAGGGGAGATAGGGTGATTTTGTTGATGTATTGAATCATGTCTAAAGTAAGATGATCTTTGTTTCTAGGGGAGGTGTCAAATGTGCGTTGATCTGTTTTGGGGCTTTGTTGCCCTTGTCTGAATGTGATTGCTTGCTAAAACAAGACTTGTTTTGCCTTGGCACCTGCAATTATAAAAAGACTCATTAAAATGTACCTGCAAAGTGACCAGAATTTGCCCGAATGCTTGTGTAATAGGGCTTGTTAGATGGTCTGCCTGCAATGTAGCAGGGGTTATTGAGTAGACATCCTGCACTGTGGCAGGGCTTGTTAGGTGGACTGCCTGCACTGTGGCAGGGCTTATTAGGTGGACTGCCTGCGAGGGAGCAGGGCTTGTTGAGTAGACTGCCAGCACTATGGCAGGGCTTGCCTTAGAAAAGGAGACTAGTCTTTTGTTGGGGAAGGTGGGAATGCCCTTCTCCAAAATAGGTCCGCTTGGAAGGACTTATGCAAAGAATCTCTTGACATTGTGTATATTCCATGGGCAAGGAAGTGGGTATTCGTCCCCATCCTCTAGTTCATATGCTCCGTTGCCTAGGATTCCCCTAACTTTGTAGGGTCCCTCCAAGGTAGGGTCCAGCTTGCCCACTGGTTTTGATGTTTCCACCTTTTGGAGTACCAAGTCGCCGACTTGGAATCCTCGAGGCCTAACCCCTTTGTTGTAGGCATTGATCATTATGCTTTTATATCTTTGCATTCGAAGGAAAGCTTTTTCTCTGAGCTCCTCAATGAGATCGAGATCTCGCTAAGCAAATTATTATTGTGTTCTTCCGAATAACACATTATCCGGTGGGAAGGCACACCCACCTTCGGCTGGTATTACAGCATCTGTCCCATAAACTAAGGAAAAAGGGCTTTCGCCTGTAGAATTTCTAGGAGTGGTTCGATGGGCCCATAGGACACTAGTGAGCTCTTCGACCCAATTGCCCCGGCTCTATTGAGTCTTCTCTTGATGCCTTGTAGGAGGGTGCGGTTGGTGACCTACACTTGACCATTAGCTTAGAGGTGAGCCACAGAGGTAAATCTTTGTCTAATCGTAACCCCTTGCACCAATCTCGTATTTTTTCCTTGAAACTATCGTCCATTGTCTGAAATGATTTTTCCACAGGAATTTCATGACTTCTCCCTCTATAATGCGGGAAAGAGGTTCGACTTCCACCCATTTCGTGAAGTAGTATATGGCTACCAACAGGAATTTTCACTGTCCAGGGGCCATAGGGAACGGCCCCATAATGTCCATCCCCCATTGAGTGAAAGGGCATGGGGCTAGCCAAACTTACAAATAACGTAACAAAGATTTTATTCGGCATAACTAATCATTCGTAATTGGGGTTTTATTCGGGTATGATACGAAACAAAGCGGAAAAATATCGTTGAGTGTACCAAATTTGAAGTATTGTTCGAGAATAATCAGGTAAAATTCGTTAATATATTATTTATTGAAATTCCCTAATTTTTTTATTTTCTAAAAGGTTGAATATATAAAATTTTGATTTACGTGTTATTTTGAATTCTAACTAATCTATACTTATTGATAAAAAAAGGCAAATATGTTCCAAACAAAAATTTCAAATATTTAACTTTATAATGAATTATATCTTAATATATAGCTTCAATTGCATGATGAAAAGTTAAAATGCTAATAAGAAAAATAAATCTAAAACTTTAACTATTCTCAAGGAATTAAAAGAAACATAATAAAATTAAAAACAATCTAATAAAGTGAAACTAATCAAAAGTAAGTTGAAAGTCACTTTGATTTTGTCCCGAATCCCCACTTGAAGACGATGAAGATGACGAAGCATTGCCATTCGCTTCTCCTTCATTACAGTAAAACTAATCCAACTCCTCAAATGCATTTATGTTCTCGAAGGATATGGTTGCTATGTCATTGAGTTCCTTATTCTTTGAAAATTTTTTCATGTGCAAATTCATACACACAAATATCAAATTATGAAGATTTTTTGGTTCCAACCTATTTCTTTTCTTCGTATGAGTAGCTTCAAATGCACTCCAATTTCGTTCACAAGTTGATGCACTACATGGTTGGCTAAGTATTCTGATAGCCAATTTCTGCAAGGTTGGAATTTCTGCTCCAAATAGCTCCCACCATATCCCTATTGAAACAATTAAGATTTAAGACTATTTTAAAAAATAATTAAAAATTTTAAGGTGTAATTGTAGAATGCTTTTTGAAAAAAAAAAGTAATAAAATATCAAATATAAAATTATCAAACACTTGCTTGGATGTGCATCATTCAAGCCATTTACTGCAAACTCTGTGAATATATTTGGCTTTCGACCAACATATTGCAAGAGCTCTGAAGTTAAATTTTTTTCGAGCGTCAGCACTTCGCACCATTTTCCGAATTATTCTTTCAAGTGCTGGTTTTGTTTCTTTGTCCACTACAACATGCTTAGAGTAAACAAGCTTGGATTCGAAATAGCCGCAGCAATATACAAGTCACTGTACAATTTTTTGTCCCATCTGTCATTGATTATTTTCCAGTAAGGCATAAACTTCTCAACATTATTATTGTAGTATGCCTTGATGGCCTCCTTTGCTTTATTCAGCGCATCATATAGATAGCTAATAGTAGACCCATCTCCACCAACCATCCTTAGTACTTTGACAAGAGGCTCAACAACCTCAACTATTTCCTTTGCTCTTACCCAAAAATCATTCCCCTGGATAATATTGGTTACTTCTTTCCCATCAATAGTATTAATGTGAAATAAATTCCTCCATTAGCTAGAAGCAACCATATATCTCAACTTTTCTTCCTCTTCCAAAATTCCTTGTAAATAAATGAATTGTGTAGCAAATCGGGTCATACCTGGACGCTTTAGTTCTCATCCATCAGTTTGAGACCTCATCTAATCCAAAATTTGTTGATACCTGTATACGAACTTGAGAATCTTTCGAGCACATTCTAAAGTTGATTTTACAAGGGGAAGCTCATCAATATCCTCAAGAATTAAATCCAAAAAATGTGTTGCACATGACGTCTTCACAATATGAGGATATTTATGTTCAAACATATATCCAGCAGCAATATAGTTAGAGAAATTATCAGTAACAAATTGAACAAGATTACATGGCCATGTTTCTTCAATGCCAGAAGATATAAACTGAGATATATATTCAGTTGTTTTTTTAGATCCCGAAGTGCATTCTGACTTCAAAAAGATCACACTCTTTGGACAAGCAACAAGTAAGTTAATATGAGGTCTTTTTCATCCATCAGTCCAAGTATCAGACATTAATGTGCAACCACTTTCAACCCATGATAATTTAATCGAATTTACATACTCATTGGCTTCTTCTTTCAATTTTGCTAGAATTTTTGTTCTAGCCGTCTTATTACTTGGAGGAACATATCCAAGTCCATGCTCAGCAATTTTTGCACAAGTTGCTACAAATTCTTCACTTCTTAACACATTAAAAGGAATATTGCTTATAATCATTACTTTAACCAAAGCATCATCAACAATTTCCTTTTCCTTCTTTCTAGTTATTGCAAACAATGTTTTCTGCTTCAAGGACCCAGATTCTACTGGAGGGTGAGCTTGGGTTAGATGTAGAGAAGTGGAAGTTATACCTTTTTCAATTGCGTAAAAGTTTTCATTTTTTCTCTTGCCCCCGGTCACAATTGCTTCTACTGCTTTTTTTGCTAATTGACATAACTCGTCACTTACCATTGGACAAGGCCTCACATCATTGGATGTTATTTTGGCAAGATAATATTTGATCCTGGTAATTCCTTCTTTGAATGTTGCTTGGCAAATATTGCAGCGAATTCTATCTCCGTCACTAGTAGCATACTCCCACATTTGATCTTTTTGTCTTGAAATTTTGGTAGTATCCTGAAAAATAAAATTCCAAAAAAAATTAGTTTCATGGCAATAATTATATCTTCTAATAGCTAGGAAGAAACAATAATTGATTTTCCAACCTAATTAGTACAATACCTAAGTCGAATCTAACTACATGAAAATACAAGTCAATAGAATTTGATAAATTCAATAAAAATTGTACAAATTTTTTCTAGCATACCAAAAAAAAAAAAAAAATTACATTGCCTATGAACACGAGATCGTGTTATTATTATTTATACATTTTTTATTTTTTATTATAAACTATGAATTGTATTCCAAAACCACATTATATATAATTGGAATTTATTAACAAGATCATGCTAGATATTAATTATGAAACATGAAATTATAAGTATGTATTCAATAATTAAAATTTTCATGCTCGTACAAAAGAAGAAAAAAATCAACACAATATGTGCTATAAATACAGATATATCATGAATTTAATTAAATCAACATATCATACCTGTGTGAACTCTTTAGTTTGCAGAGAGGGAATGAATATAAATGCAAAACATATATTTTTTTAAGAGAAAATAAGTGTGATTGTGAAACTTAAGATATATATGTATATATATACATATAAATAGAGTTGTGATTCAATAGCATCACTTTTTTAAAATTCTAATAAAAGTTTCTTGGATTCAAAAATAGAGTTTGAATTTTGAAAAGAATGGATAAATAAATATTAGTTAGGATTTTGAGGGATTGATTTGATTGAAAAGCTTCAAATTTACATAAATTTGGATTGTATTTGACTTTTAAATACTACTTTTTTTCTTAATTATTATTTATATTGTGATTGTGAGTGAGTTGTCACTTGTCAATGTCATCATCAATGTATAGAAGTAAGAGTCATAAAGGTAGCCACTTGCCTTTATAACCGAGAATGAATTTTAAATTTTGAGAGTGAGATGATATTTTGGCGATATATTGACGTTTCTCGCGAGAAATAAGTAATAACGCGATAAATTGAAATTATCGTGTTTTTATAGTAATTTTTACTTTTCTTCATTATATCGCTAGAAAATCGCGATAAATTGAAAATCTCGCAGAATTTTGTTATAGTGGAGCCAGCTGTGTGGCCAATGGTTCTGCAGGTTGGCGTATTAGGGAGGCATGCCTTTGACACCTCTCGCATTGTCCGACCGGAGCCTTAGCATCTTGTTTCATCATAGGCCAAAAGTATCCTGCTCTCAAGGCCTTGTTGGCTAGGGCCAATACCTTTAGGTGTGCTCGACAACATCCCTCATGAATTTCTTTTAGGACTGGCGTTGCACCCCATTAATATTAGTGGGAGCCTTCATGTCTAGAATGGCCTTGATTTTGAGGGGGTTGGCCTCGATCCCCCTAACGTTAACCATGAAGCCCAAGAAACGTCCTCCTCGCACTCCGAAGGCGCACTTGGAGGGGTTCAGCTTCAGGCAATATTTTCGAAGGACGGCGAATGTCTCCTCTAGATCGGCAGTGTGATCATCCGTTTTTTGGCTCTTGACAAGCATGTCGTGTACATAGACCTCCATGTTCCTCCCCAGCTGGGGGCGGAAGATCTTGTCCACCAAACGTTGGTATGTGGCTCCTGCATTTTTCAAGCCAAAAGGCACGACCATGTAGCAGAAGGTTCCTGCTCAAGTAATGAAATTAACCCTCTTATGATCGTCTGGGGCCAACATGATCTGATGGTATCCTTGTGAAGCGTCCATTATGCTCAAGAGTTCACATCCGGATGTGGAGTCCACCAACTGGTCGATGCGAGGAAGTGGATAGAAGTCTTTCGGACAAGCCTTGTTGAGGTCCCGTAAGTCCACGCACATCCACCATTTTCCCCGGGGCTTAGGTATGAGTACCACGTTGGAGAGCCACTCAAGGAATTGAATTTCACGTATATGGCCTGCCTACATGAGTTTCTGTATCTCAGCCTGGATGATCTTATCCTTCTTCAGGCCGAAGTGCCTCTTCTTTGTTTGACCGACTTCATGGAAGGGTCAATGTTGAGATGGTGCATTATGACTTTAGGGATTATCCGTTCTAGATCTTGAGGGGTCCAAGCGAAGAAATCCATATTGCGCTGGAGGCACCGGATCAGGTCCTCCCTCAGGGCTCCTTCTAGCTGGGAGCCTATCCTAGCCGTCTTGCTAGGATTTTCTGGACATAACTTAATGGTCAGTAGTTCTTCCGCTGATTGGACGTTTGAGTGGTCTTCCTTGCTAGGCAAGGCTTCTTTTGAGGAGGGACCCGAGCCTACCTCCTTCTTTTCCCCCGAGGGATCCCTCCCTTACCTTTTGCGGGATTCTTCTAGGGACAATTTTATGGCGCCCCGCTCCTGTCCCTTTCTGATGGCCTCCACGTAGACCTCCGTGACTGTTGTTGGTCTCTGCCCACTTTCCCGATTCCTCCTGGCACGAGGAATTTGATTTTCATGTAGAAGGTGGATACGATCGCTTGGAAGGCATTTAGGGAGGGCCTCCCCAAAATTATATTGTATGCTGAGGGGACGTCCACCACTAGGAACTTGATTAGACAGGTCCGCCTTAAAGACCCCTGCCCTAAGTATCCGCCTTCTCCATAGGGATCTCTCCCAATTGCATCTGATCATAAGCTTCTCCGTATATGATATCCACCGAACTCCCTGAGTCTAGAAAGACTCTGTTAACTCGTAGTTGGCCACGGTGGTCGTGATTACTGGGGCATCGTTGTGGGGGAGAATGATTCCCACTCCCTCGATGGGGCCAAATTGAATGGTGAGCACTCACTTCATCGTGCTTACATCCAAGACTTCTTTAGGAGGCATGGCCTCGGCTTCTTGAGCTAGGGCCTTTCGAGCCCTATAAGAGTCTCCCCCTATACGTCCTTCTACAATCATGCGTATGACTCCCTTCCGAGGACGGTTTGCGTACTCTGATGACCCGGCTGGGGCTTGTCTACGTCCTTTTGTCCGGGGAGGCTCAGGCCTGGACTCCGTCGGGGCTTTTCCTTGGTTCTGGTCCTTATTATGGTAGGGACCTTTGCCTTGGGACTTCTCTCTGTAGACAAACTCTGGAGGTATCCATTCTGGACGAGCCGCTCAAACTCGTATTTGAGATGTCGGCATTCTTCTCTGGAGTGTCCGTAGTCGTTGTGAAATCGACATAATTTGTCTGACTTAGGCCGTGTAGGGCTCCACGAGGTCGTATCAGCAGTCCCTTCCCTTCTACCGCCATGAGGGCCTGAGTGATGGGAGCGTTGAGGGGAGTGTACGCAGGAGGTCCCCTTTGGAAGGGGGTTTCCTATCCCTCCCATCAGCACGGGACTTCTTGGTGGATCCTTCCTTGCACGAGTCCCCCCTTTTCTCACCCCTTCTTTCCTTCTTGGAGGCCTGGGCCTCTTCCATATTGATGTATTTAGCTGCTCTTACAAGCAAGCTGTCAAAATCCAACGCAGGCTTCTTAGCCACGGATTTGAAGAAATCCCTATCCAGCAGCCCTTGAGAGAAGGCGCTCGCATTGACCTCCTGTGTGGCCACAGGCACCTCCAAGGCGACAGCGTTGAACCAATGGAAGTAGTCCCTCAAGGATTTGGAATCCTTCTAGCGAACGGTGAAAAGGCTGAGAGAGGTCTTGCAATGCAGCCTGCTACTAGCAAATTGGTGAAGGAACAGCGAGCGGAACTCCTGAAAAATCCTCACCGAGCCAGGAAGCAGCTGGTAGAACCGCTGCTGGGCCGCTCAGGCAAAGGTGGTCACAAAGGCCTGACATTTGATTCCATATGTGTATCGATGAAGGAGCGCCGCGTTCTCGAATCGTGACAGGTGATCCTGCGGGTCAGTGGTGCCATCATACTCCGCAATGGCTGGTGTCCGACAGTTAGGAGGAAGTTCGTCCACCATGACCTCCTCGCTGAACGGGATGCCTCCTTGCACCTCCAACGGGATTCCCATCATCCTATGCTGCACATCCTCCAAGCTTTTCTGCAGGTGCTTTAGCTGGGCCTCCAACGCGGGGGAGGGCCATCCTGCGCCGAGGGAGGAGGAAGTGGTTCCCCCTCCTGTAGTCTGATAAACCTCCACCCTAAAAGAGCCTCGTCATCTTCTGCCGGCTCGGGGGCCATCGTCGCCAGGGGGGCGGTGTCGACCATTGTTGTCTCGCTGACTGAGCCAATCGTTTCTTCCCTCGTTCTTTACTGTTATATATATATATATATATATATTTCTTACTAATCTTGTGCTTCTATTTTGTATTCTTCCCCCCTCCCCCCCCCCCCCCCCCCTTCTGGATCTGTAATTATTTTAAGGCCGGGTTTCTTAAATCCAATCCCTCATTTGTAATAGTTAAACTTAAGAAATCATTTTTGTACATTCTGGGATTCACTGCTTGGGGACTTCCGTCCAACAAGGACAATACAACAATAGTAAATAAAGTTTTTAAGTTCTGATGCTGCTTTCTCATTGTGAGAAATGATGTTAGTGAAGAATTAGTTGCGAATCTGTTGTTGTCAGTGAACTTTAGTGAAGAATGTTGTTAACTGTCTATTGAAGAATGTTGTTCTGATGTTGTTATGTCATTAGTGAACTTGTTGCAGTTTTCTGTATTTCAATTTATTGACAACAGTTTGTCATCTATGCAAATTTCTGTATTTCAATTTATTTCAGTTCTGTTGTATTTCAGTTTTATTGAGCACAATTTTGTCATTGTTGCAATCTTTCATCTTTCATCTATTAATGTAAGACTGTTTATTTCAAGACTTAATTAAGAAGTGTCAGTTATTTCAGTTTATTTTCCACTTTTGATTTTGAATGTTGAATACTTTGAATTATGCATGTAGTTCATCAGAAATTTTATAGAAAATTAACATAAAATTTAAACAAAGACAAAAGTCTCAAATTGAAACACTACAAGAAAAATTACATCAGGTAGTTTTAGACTAAAATGCCAAACATAACAAACAATGAATACACAAGAATATAAATGCATATAGTAAGGCACTTGTTTTTCTTCCGCAAAGTATTAGTTTCATTTTTTAGCAATTGTTCTCTGTTTTTTTACTTCTTCAATTCAAATTCCAAGCTTTCATCTTTGGCTCTGAACTCATTTATTTCATCTCCAGATGGTTCACTTTTCTCAACAAATCATGTATAATATGCTTTGATCTTGGGAAAATTTCTAGATCAAACCATTTAAACACACCACAATATTCCCTTTTTTGTGGAAAAAAATCAAAAGCAAAAATTAAAATAACTGGTATATTTAGGGTATATAATAACAAAAACAAAATAAAGATGAACAAATTTTAAATTTACCCCATAATTAGAACATGTCCAGGACCTTCTTCCCGGATTTATTTTGGTTAAAGAAGTCTTCAATGGAAGCTCGATTCCACACTCACAATATATATATTTTTTTTTTCGTAAATATTCTCACTGTACTAACCCGTGCTCGAATTTGAGAAAGATAGAAACTGATTTCTCTTTATTCACCTCGTTTTTTACTAATTGTCCGTCAAATCCACTCTCTCAACTTCTTATATAGTAAACATGTCATTTTATTGATGAAATCCCGCATCTTTTTCCTTCCAAATTGGGTTTAACCGTTAGTTTTCATGGTCAATCTAATGACGAATACCAACAATGATGAAATTTAAAAACATTAGCTATCAAAACTGATGAGGCGGAAACATAGGATTCAAAAACTAAATTAATGGCATAATTAAGATACCAAAAATAAAATTTCTCCAAAAATTACAATTTTATCTATTAGCATTCATACAAAATTGGAGCAAAATCCACACTCCAACACTTTCACAACCATAGATAGCTAGAAAGAATTTGACCAGCATCGATTGGGTGATTGATGGACTCAACATCAATTCCCATGCATATAATGACAATAATTCTAAATCTTTTACTAATAATCTTTACAAGTTGGGCATCCCTGCTCAATTAAAATCTTTTATGATACATGTGCAAAGATATTCTAAATATTTAAATAAACTGCTTATTTGTTTATCTTATTTAAAAACAAATATAAAAAATAAATATTTAAAAATACGACTTCTGCTCATAATTGTGTAGACATAAGCGAGGAAAAGCTAACAGTTCAAGTTGGGTTTAATGCAATTTACTTCCCTGTGATATTGTAAATGAGCAAATTACCTTCCTATGAAAAAAAAAATAGCAATTTACCTCCCTGTATTCTTTGAAATGGAGCAATTTACCCCCCAGATAGGATTGAAAATTGTTCCATTTTAAAACACACGGGGAGGTAAATTGATTCATTTTAAAAAATACAAGGAGGTAAATTGCTATTTTATTTTTCATATGGGAGTAATTTGCACATTTATAATACCATAGGGGGGTTGCTTGCATTTTTCCCGCTCAAGTTGGTATTAGGCTATATATTTTCATGGACTTATGAGCTTTTTTGTAAATAGTATAAGTTTTTAAAAATGCATCTTTTTTTTTTCTCTCAAGTATTTGTATAATATGAAATTACTCCTATTTTTTTAGAAATTAAGTAGAACACTTCCACATCAACTTTTGTATTTATAAGTAATATTTTGAAATACTCTCAACTCTTACTTCTTAATTACTTTTCTGTTTTTTTCAAATATTTAGTGTTATGAAATTTTTATTATTATTATTTTATTTTATTTTTGTGTCTGGTAGCTCTCGAAATTCTCAACATCTTGCTTTTAGTTACGTCAATCGAGCCATTATATTACTGATTTTTCTTTTGAGTAAATTGAGCATGTATGCGACTAGCACCACTACAAATCTCTTGGACGTCAAAAAATGCCGAATTAAAATTTTGGAGTTGTCAAAATTGGGATGTGAGTAATGTATATTCTTGTTCTCAATATTTTATTTTTTAAAACTTACCTCCTTTAAATTTACTTTTAATGTTTTTTATTGCATAAACATACAGATGCAACTTCTTAAAAGTGGATAGAACTTCAAATATGCGATAAAATTGAGCTTGCACAATTAATGGTGTGGTTCTCTGACCAAAAATATGAAAGAATTAACCAAAACTATACTACAATTGTTAGTTGTTGTTTTCCATGGTTAGAAACCATGGTAAATATTTTGATCGTGGATAAAATAATGGCAGTTTTTAATTATTCGTGATTAAAACTTAAATTTTCACATTGATTTTATTTATGCGTGTTAGATAGTGTTTATTTGTTGTAATTGGCATGATTATATTGCTAATTGTAACAACAATATTGTCTAAAATATCGACGCAATTACATGTTAATCCATAGATTAGATTGAGAGATAAATAGAGAAATGCACTTGTCCCACATAAGAATATGATGGAAAAGTGTGGAGCATTTGATAAGTATATAAGGGAGTGTGCAGGTGAGTGTTTTACACTCATTTTTGTGTCCCACATTGGAAGTTTATGTACAACATAAACTACTTTGTATTGAATTCAATGTTCAAGTGATGTTTAAAGTGTTAAGGAGACTAGAGTGAACCCCCACACACACGCCACCGTTGCCCCCCCCCCCCTGCCCCCCTACACCCGGCTTTGGCTCCAGGGAATGTCTCAATATCAGTGTATATCTTTTTGCAGCAAAAATATTTAAACTTATTTCAAAACGACTGATTTTTTCAAATTTTTCTGCATGGTTTTTACCTGGTTTAATTCAGGTTTAAAACTCAGATTTAATCCTGTTTAGGCTGGTCAATTCTGGCTTAATTTTGGATTAATTGTTGCATTGGGCCTATATAAAGGTTGTTTTCACTTCAAACAAAGATACAAAATTCAGAAAATCCTCTCTACAATTTTGCTCTCTAGTCTTCAGATTTTACCTGCAAAATCCGTGTTCGATTTCCCCTTCACAAACCGAGCATGTTGCTTGAGTTTCGATTGGCTTCTGAGTGTTCGTTCGAGGTATTCATCAGTACAGGGCAGTACTACCGAATTGAACCGTCTTATCCTGGAAGAAGTTACGTAGTACCCGGTACACTTAGAGCGGGACGTATAATTTCTTCAAGGCAAGCAGATAAATTCTGTGATTTGGTTGTAACTTCTGCTTTGGACCAAGAATGGTTACGATACAATTCTCGTTGTAAGTCTTCTTTTTAACGCTTTAGTAAAAGCAACATATCTAACTGTTTATCATTTTGTTCCAACGTGTTTGCTTTGCCGTCTTTGGTTTCAAACTATTTATAAATTCTTATTGTATTTTCAAAACGTTACTACGATTGTGAAACACTTTTTCCAATAATCTTGAAGAAATTATAGGTTTTGAAAAATTGAATTTTGGTTGGAACGAAAACGGGTTTTTAGTTGCTGTTTTTGGATTAAAATTCGGATTTTTGGCTGTTAAAAATCTGTCTGTTTACTTTCTGTTCTTAATTATTAAAATGCCCAACATTGTTTCTGTTACTATTTCGATCGTCCCAAAATTTGACTTGTCCAGAATGTTGGACAAACTTTCGGGCCAATTTTTCTAACATTGGCAACAGTGGATGAAAATTTGGCTGATGATGAAGGGACTTTTATCGGTGATTTAGGTGACTAAACCTGAACCAACTAAAACCGATCTCAAAATCTTCTAAGGTTGCACAGTGGATCAAGCGGGATCAAATAGGTCAAGGAGTTATTTTGTCAGCAATATCAAATACGCTCTTTCATGTCTATTATTCCGGCTATGACACTGCAAAATCATTGTGGGATGAGTTGGACAGGAAATATAATACTGAAGAGTAAAGGCGTGAAAAGTATTATGTTTCCAAGTTCATGAGGTATCAGATGATCGAGGGAAGGTCTGTAACTGAACAGACGCATGAGATTATCAATCTTAAGCATGCTCTGTCTGATGCTGAGATGAAGCTTCCTGATAAGTTTCCAATCATGTCCATAGTGGACAAAGTTTCCAAATCTTGGGAAAGTTTTGGCATGACACTCAAGCATGAGAAAGGGAGACTGTCTCTGGATGATCTCATGGTCGCGATCAATTTTGAGGAAGAGCACAGGAATCAGACCCATAAGATGCATGTTGAGCATCAGCCAAGGGCCAATTCAATAATCAGGAACAGAAAGTGATAATGTGAATCCAAACTCGAAAACCATCAATAAAGGCAAGCTGTCAAATACAAGAAACCAAAAGCAAGCAAACCCTATTGGAACTATGGGCAAGTTGGACACTGGGCGAAGGATTGTCCTAAGAAAAGGCCAAGACTAGGCAAACAGTTGTCCATATGGTTATGGGGGCTCTGGCGGTGCCAGCACCTCAGGAGCAACTGAAGGGTATGTTTTTGCTCTCTGAGTAGGTTGGCGTTCCGCCTGTCTATCTAGCAAGGAAGCAACCTCAAACTCACCCTATCTCTTCCTGGTACAACCACCCGGGCTTACAAAAGAAGATTTCAGTCAGAAGGATCCATAATTGGGGGAGTTTCGGTAAGACATGAAAAAAGCTATACTATAGAGAATGTTGTTAAATAGTCTATATAGCCTACATTACTGTCATAGGATCCCGGAGATTGCATAGTCTCTTTAACCACTATTAGTAGCACAGAGAGCTACATCTCCATATGATGATACGGCCGGACTCCTTACTATTTATGAACCTTTTGATTGGTTGATTGACACGGGGCGCAAATGTGCACGTTTGTCCTGATAAATCATTTTTTGTGTCTTATCAGGCGTGAACTTGAAGTTTCCTTCAGTGCGCGTTCTATCTTCGACAAAAGTTCACCATGTACCTATTATTAGGAGAAATATAATAAGTGGTTCTGGAATAGTTAGTGAAGGTTGTGAACTATCTTTTAAATTCAATAAAGTTGTAATTTTACAATTTGGCATTTTTGTTGGCAAAAGTTATTTGTTTAGTGATTTGTTTAAAGTTCGAGTTGAATGCAATAAAATTGTTGTTTCTGATTCTATTGTTTCAAATGTCGAATCTTCTTCTTGGTGGCATAGTAGATTAGGTCGTTTAAATTTAGGTTCAATCAAACGTATGATGAATCTTGATTTAATACCTAGTCATGAAATTGAACGAGGTCACAAATGCCAAATTTTTGTAGAAGCTAAACAAGTTAGGAAACCCCATCAATCAGTTGAAAAGGATTTGGAAATACTTGATTTAGTTCACACTGATATTTGTGAGTTCAATGAAATTTTGACTAGGGACCATAAGCAATATTTTATTACCTTTATAGATGATTGCAGTAGATATTGTTATGCTTTTCTCGTTCTTAATAAGGATGAAGCCTTAGATAAATCTGTTTTGTTTAAAAACGAAGCAAAAATCCAAACTGGTAAGAATTTAAACGATTAAGGTTTGATAGAGGAGGGGGAATATGAGTCGAGTGTTTTCGTGAATATTGCCAAAACTTTGGCATAATTCATGAGGAAACTCCTCCATATTTACCTTTGTCTAATGGAATAGCGGAACGAAAAAAATAGAACATTCAAAGACATGATTAACAGTCTGTTATTAAACTCTGAGTTACCTAAGTATTTGTGGGAAGAGGCTCTGAATATGGCATGTCATATTCTGAATAGAGTCCATCCAAAACACAATACGACTACTCCTTTCTAATTATGAAAAAGAAGGAAACCAAGCCTCAAATATTTTCGAGTGTGGAGGTGCCTAGCAAAGGTGTTAGTCCCATAACACAAAAGAAAAAAATTGGGTCCTAAGATTGTATATTGTGTTCTTGGGCTATGCGGATACAAGCTATGCCTTGAGGTTCTGATTATTAAATTAAATATTCCAATTATTGAGGTCAATACAATAATCGAATTTCGTGATACTACTTTCCAAGAAGATGTATTTTCTATGAAAATGGGAATACCTCAAAGTGTTTCTCTTAATGATTCACTTGCCTCCACTTTTATTCCTAAACATGTGGAAAAGATGACAAATGTGGGGCTTAATCCTAATAGTACTAGTCCAACTCATTAAGAGTCAGTTGGATCTAGACGGAGTAAGAGAGCTAGGATTGTCAAGGATTTTATAAGCGACTTGTCACTTTCAACATCGAGGGCAATCTGGTAACCTTCAAAGATGTTATGGCTTCTTCCAAAGTCAAGCAGTGAAAGGAAGCTATCAAAAGTGAGATGGACTCCATTGTCTCTAACAGGACATGGGTGTTAGTCGATCTCCCTTCGAGGGTACTACGATTGGGTGTAAGTGGATCTTTATGAAGAAATTGAAAACCAGATGGGACCATCGATAAGTTTAAGGCTAGATTGGTGGCTAAGGGTTTTAAACAAAAGCAGGAAATAGACTATTTCGACAGCTATTCTCTAGTAGCTCGGTTGACTACAATCTGGGTGCTTATATCACTTGCTTCGGTGAATAACCTTCCGGTTCACCAGATGGATGTGAAAACAACCTTCTTGTGTGGTGAACTTAAGGAAGAAATATACATGGATCAGCTGAGGAATTTGTAGCTCATGGTAACGAGCACAAAGTTTGTAAACTTGTTAAGTCTCTCTATGGACTTAAACAAGCACCCAAACAGTGGTATGAAAAGTTTGATAAAACTATTCTTGCATTTGGCTTCACCGTAAATGAGAATGATAAATGTATTTACTTTAAGGTTAAAGGGAATAAGATTATCATTTGATGCATGTATGTAGATGGCATTCTGTTAATACGATCATGTTTAGATATTATTACCGAAATCAAGTCATTTTTGAAAAACAAGTTTGAAATGAAGGATACGGGTGAGGCTAACGTACTTTTTGGTATCAAGTTGATTTGTTCAATTGATGGGATAGCTATTTCTCAATCTCATCGTGTTGAGAAGATAACTGAGAAATTTGGCTATCAGAACAGTAGAATTGCAAAGACACCCTATGATCCTTCTGTGGCTTTATTCAAAAATGAAAGTGGTGTTCCAGTAGCACAACTACGATATCCCAAATTATTGAGAGTTTACAGTATCTAGAAAATGGCATGAGACCAGATATTTCATTTTCTGTCTCAAAGCTAACTAGATACACTAGTTGTCCCAACAGAACCCATTGAGGAGCCTTGGATAGGGTACTAAGGTACCTTAAGGGCACAGTGTCACTGGCCATTCATTATGGCAAATTCCCTGTTGTTCTTGAGGGATACAATGATGCTATCTGGATAGCCAAAAACTCCGGTACTAATGGGTGTTCAGCATATGTATTTACCTTTGGTGGGAGCGCAATCTCCTGGAAGTCTGCAAAATAGACTTTGATAGCCCGGTCTACTTTTGAAGCCGAGTTATGTGCGTTAAATACAACTAGTACCGAGGCATAATGGTTGTATGGTTGTTATTACAACTTCCCATTGTAAGCCAGCCTTTTCCAACTATTGTTGTACATTGTGATAGTCAAACTACAATAGCAAATGTTCGGAATCGTAAATACAACCAAAAGACCAAAAGACACATCCAAACAAAGACACACAAAATTCAGAAAATCCACTCTACCACTTTGCTCTCTAGTCTTCATATTTTACCTGCAAAATCTGTGTTCAATTTCCCCTTCACAAACTGAGCATTTTGCTTGAGTTTCGATTGGCTTCTGAGTGTTCCTTCGAGGTATTCATCAGTATAATGCAATACTGTCGAATTGAACCGTCTTATCCTGGAAGAAGTTACGTAGTACCCGGTGCACTTAGAACGGGACGTATAATTTCTTTAAGACAATAAGATAAATTCTATGATTTGATTGGTAACTTCTGCTTTGGACCGAGAATTGTTACGATACAATTCTCGTTATAAGTCCTTGTTTTAACGCTTTAGTAAAAACAACTTTAATTATTTTTCGTCTTGTTCCAACGTGTTTGCTTTGCCATTTTTTATTTCAAATTGTTTGTAAATTCTGATTGTATTTCCAAAACGTTACTACGATTGAGAAACACTTTTTTCAACAATATTACCATAATTTTTAAGACATATGAATTTATAGTGTAGGAAATAACAATTTCTTTTAGTGCATAATCAATAAAGTCAATGCTAATGTTTGGCGAACTACGAAATTCTGAAGAGGTTTTGAAACGTGATTTCACTATTCTTAAAGTGAAATTTCCCCCAACTATATGGTTGCTGCCGGGTTAAGAAAACTCATTTCTAGGATACGACAAAACCAACCGAGACTTGCCGGACAGCAATTCCGGAAACCTCCTTTCAAGAACAACTCGAAAAATAAACTATGAAGTGAAATAATCTTATGAAAAAATTATCTAAATCTGGCACTTGATACATCTATATCTAGATGTTTTGTGTCTTTTCGGAAAATATACAATTTTTTATTATACCTTTAGATTCTAAAATTTTCAACATTTCAGAGAAACAACTCTTCTGAACAGATGCTTCTGGAAAAACAACTCTAAAGTTGTAGCTTTTAAGGTTTGCAGTCTTTAAAGTATTTTCAGAAAAAAAAGACATCTTCTTTCAGCAAAATGTCATTAATTATTTGCAACTTTTATCAGAGAATAAAATAATTGTATAACATAATTTCCAAAAATAAAATAAAATAAAAGATTATTTTATTTTTCTGAAATAACGTGCACGTGCAAGTGCCAAGTGTCAAGTGAATTTATATATTAAATAATATATATATATATATATATATAAATTCCCTCTCTTTCTTAATTTATTCCCTCCAATTTTTATTTTAAACTTTAAATTGGACAATTCTTTATTAAGCACTCAATCTTAATTAAACTTTCCATGTGGGACATGGAATATTATGTGCAAGCTATCCAACAATCCCCTACTTAGCTTGTACATATCACTTTCACTTAATACTCAGATGTATTCCTACAAGAAAGTTTCTTTTGAATGAAACTTTCAATTAGTGTAAATATTTCAGAGTTTAGTGAAATTAGTAGTACATAAGCTTTAAACCAAAATTTCTTTGAGTCTCTACTGGAAATATTACACACATAATCTTATTACTTTTTCGAGCAATTCACATAAAATGTTTAAGAACATACATGGCCCTGCGCTCCATCCTAGAGTCATGAACACTTTATAAAAGTTACCATAACTTTTACTAGAAGCGGCACCACTTCTTGTGTTCACTTAGGTGAAGTCTTTTCATACCTAAAGGTATCAATACTTACTTCATTAAGAGTTCTTCAACTCAGCCTCCTTATTCACAACGCGTAGAAATATTAAATATATATCTCGAGTTAAATCTAATCACTTATCAGTAGTTTGTTGTTACCCTTTAAACCTTTCAAATAGTGGTATTACTAAGAGAAAAGGTTGGGTTCCTAGTACTGGTGATTTATGATAAAGGGTCTTAAACACATTGTAGTACCGGTGGTTTTTACCAACTCTCTTGACAGGTCTTTTGTCAACGCATCCGCTAAATTTCTTTGTGATCTCACAAACGTTATGGTAATTAAACCTTCCGAGATTAAATCCCTTACATAACCATGTCTTAGGTTAATGTGTCTATTTTTTCCTTTATATAGTTTATTGAGGGCTCTAGACATAGCTGCCTCACTATCATAAAGCAAAGAGATGGTTGGCATTGGTTGTGGCCACAACTTAATATCTAATGACAAATCTCTCAGCCATTCGGCCTCTTCGCTTGTTGCTGCCAATGCAACAAATTCTGCTTCCATTGTAGAATGAGTTGAACAAGTTTGTTTCTTGGAAGCCCACAAAACCGCTCCTCCAGCAAGAGTAAAAATCCATCCAGATGTGGATTTATTATTTTCAATACTGGCTATCCAACTAGCATCAGAATAGCCCCTAGTATCTATTATAGAAGAGTCCCAAATTTACAGTTCCCTTGAGATATCCAATATCTCTTCTAATTCCTTTCCAATGTTCAATACTAGGATTGTTTGTAAACCTTGATAATTTACAAACAGCAAAAGCAATATCTGGTCTATTACAATGCATGGCGTACATTAGACTTTCAATTGCACTAGCATATTCTAATTGTGCAATTGTTCTACCAGTATTTTCCACGAGTGGACATGAAACATCATAAGGGGTGCTAACTACTTTATATTCAAATGATTAAACTTATTTCATATTTTCTCTATATAATGAGACTGGCTTAAAGCAAAACCCCCCACTATGTGTTTTTACTTTTATACCCAAAATAGTATCTACTTCACCTAAGTCCTTCATTTTGAATTGAGAACATAGATACTTTTTGGTTTCATTTACGCCATGCATATTAGTCCCAATGATTAACATATCATCGACGTACAAACAAATAATAACATCATAGTCATCATTAAATTTTGAGTAAATGCATTTGTTAGATGTATTATGCCTAAATCCAAAAGATAATATTACTAATTTACAAACTTTAGTTTCATTTCCGGGTAGAATGAATCCTTCGGGTTGTTCCATGTATACTTCTTCACTTAACTCACCATTTAAGAAAATTGTCTTTACATCCATTTGATGTACACTCAATTTATTATTGACGCGAGAGCTAAAAGTACTCTAATAGACGCTATTCGAGCTACTGGTGCATAAGTGTCGAAGTAATCCACACCTTCCTTTTGTTTAAAGCCTTTAGCGACTAATCTTGCCTTAAACGTGTGAATAGGTCCATCAGTATTGTACTTTCTTCAGAACACTCATTTACAACCTAAAGCTTTTGAACCAAGAGGTAAGTCTGTAAGGACCCAATTGTTATTTGCTAATAGTGAGTCCATTTCATATTTGATTGCCTCTTTCTGGAAAGCAACGTCTCTTGAAGTCATTGCTTCAGTAAATGTCTAGAGGATCACCTCCTACAGTTAGTAGAACCGGTATCCTATTAAGTATAATATTTCTATCACCTTCAACAATGAAGTATAAAAAATCAGGATCTAGTTTCTTTGCTTTTCTTGGTCTTTGGCTCCTTCTAAGTTCAGTGGGAGCATCAACCAATGTCCTTTTATTGCCAATTTCAGAAGTAGGATCTATTATTGGTGCTTGAGTAGATTGAACAATAGAATATCCAGTGAATTTATTTTCAAAGAATTCTACATCTCTTGATTCTATAATTATGTTTGAATCCAACTCCAAAAGTCTATGAGCTTTTGAATTTTTGGCGTAACCCACAAATACACTTTTTATAGCTCTTGGTTTCCGACCGTTCCATATTCCATTTGGAGAAATCTTGAATTTCTTAGAAGGTATTCTATTGTGCACATGACAAGTCGTTAATAAGGCTTCGCCCACAAATTCTTAGGCAGATTTGCATTTAAAAGCATGGCATTAGTCATATCAACTAATATTCTATTTTTTCTTTCCGCCAACCCGTTTTGTTGTGGAGTATATGGTGCACTACTTTAATGTATGATCCCATTATCTTCACAATAAGAGATAAAATCATTAGGGAAATATTCCCCACCTCGATCACTTCGAAGAATTTTTATGTTCTTTCCCTTTTGATTTTCAACGATTGACTTGTAATTTTTAAATTTATCAAAAGTCTCATCTTTATGTTTTGTTAGATAAACATATGTAAAACGAGAACAATCATCAATAAATATTATAAAATATCTATTTCCTCCACGAGTAAGGATGCCATTTAATTCATGTATATCAGTATGCACAAGTTCTAGCAAAGTAGTATTTCTTTCAGCCTTTGGAAATGGTTTCTTACACATTTTTGCTTGAACACATATTTCACATTTTTCATTTTCTTGTTTATCATAGGTAATTAAACCATGCTTATTCATAAAACTTAAGTAACAAAAATTCATATGACCTAATCTTCTATGCCACAAAGACAATAAAGAACACTCGAGAAAATAACTAGAATTATTAATCTTATTGATAACATTCATAGTAGTACATAGTTTGAACATTCCATCACAATAGTATCCCTTTCCAACAAATTCTCCATTTTTCGTCACGATTAGCTTATCAGCCTCGATCACAGTCTTCAAGCCTTTCTTGGACAAGATAGCAACAGACACTAGATTCTTGCGAATTTCTGGAACATGAAGAACGTTGGTCAACAACAGCGTCTTTCCAGAAGTAAACGCATTTCAACATTTCCTTTGCCGAGAATTGTTGTTGTATTAGCATTTTCCATCAGAACTTGTTGTCCTTCAGCAGCTTCTTCATAGCACTTGAATTGATTCTTATCATTACAACATGAACGGTAGCTCCGAAATCATACCACCAGTCAAATGACTTAATTGATGTCGTTATATTCAATTCAGCGGCCATACCAATGTGCAAGTTTGAAACCATTGCAATAATTTCTTCAACATTGGTTTCAGCCACTTGAACATTAGGCATTCCTTCCTTCTTTTGCTTCTTTCTAAAACGACAATCTTTCTTGATATGCCCTTTCTTTCCACAATTGTAACATGTGACATGTTTTTTGTTGGAATCACCATCAAAAGAGTTTCTTTTCTTTCCCGCTCCATTTGAATTGGTATTCTTGTTCTTCTCTGAAACATAGTTCACTTTGGAACTTAGTTGCACTTGATGCATCTTATCACGAATTCGAGTTTCCTCTTCAATTCGTACATGTTTCAGTAATTGATCAACAGAAAAATCTTTTGTAGAATGCAACAACTTCTTTCTATAGTTGTTCCAACTTAGAGGAAGTTTGACAATAATTGCCCTACTTGTACTGCTTTTGGAATTTCAATCTTTAAATCTTTAAATTTAGAAACATAAATTTGCATCTCATGCTTTTGGTCCATAATAGAAGAACCATCACGTATAGCAAATTCAAAGTACTTCATGGTAAGAAACTTATATGTGCCTTGCTTTTAGTTACTGTATTTCTGCTCCAGAGCATTCCAGATCTCTAATGGTGACTTGATTGATGAATACAAGTCAAACAGACGATCAGACAGAGAATTCAAAATATGGCCGCGACATAGTAATTCATCTTCTTCTTGTTTGACATAGGTTGCCTTAACTTGATCAAAATCACCTTCTTTTGGTTCTGCAGCAGGTTGATTAATGTCTAGTACATAAGCAATCGTCAGGAAAGTTATCAGGAACATCATCTTGTCCTTCCATCGTGGATAGTTTGTTCCATCAAAACAATTTAGCTTCACAAACTCTTGATTCATCATCTTTATACCGCTACTCGAACCAGGCTGCATCTTAATAACAAAGTAATATATTTCACTTTAAGAATATTGGCGAACTACGAAATTCTGAAAAGGTTTTGAAGCGTGATTTCACTATCCTTAAAGTGAAATTTGCCCCCACTATATGGTTGTTTCCGGGTTAAGCAAATTCATTTCTAGGATACGACAAAACCAACCGAGACTTACCGGACAACAATTCCGGAAGCCTCATTTCAAGAACAACTCGAAAAATAAACTATGAAGTGAAATAATCTTATGAAAAAATTAAGTATCTAAATCTGGCACTTGATATATCTATATCTAGATATTTTGTGTCTTTAAGGAAAATATACAATTTTTTATCATACCTCTAGATTCTAAAAATTGCAACATTTCATAGAAACAACTTTTCTGAACAGATGCTTCTGGAAAAATAACTCTAAAGTTGCAACTTTTAAGGTTTACAGTCTTTAAAGTATTTCCAGAAAAGACATCTTCTTTCAGCAAAATGTCATTAATTATTTGCAATTTTTATCAGAGAATAAAATAATTGTATAACATAATTTTTGAAAATAAAATAATCAAAAGATTATTTTATTTTGCTGAATTAGCGTGCAAGTGTCAAGTGCCAAGTGAATTTATATATTAAATTCTCTCTCTTTCTTAATTTATTCCCTCTAATTTTTATTTTAAATTTTAAATTAGATAATTTTTTATTAAGCACTCAAAGCTTAATTAAACTTTTCATGTGTAACATGAAATATTATGTGTAAATTATCCAATAGATAACACTATATTGAGGACAATAAGAGAAGAGAGAAACAACAAAAGAGCATTCAAACCCATGCAAGATTCACAACTCCCACCGTGTTTCATAGGTGGAAACAAACGAGCAAAACAGAGACCTTCTTACTGGTTTTCTTTTTAAAATTTTTATAGAAAATCAGAAGAAAACGTTGTTTACTTTTTTCCTTGCAGATTTGGAGAAAAAAGAAAAAGTTGTTAAGATGTTTTTCACGTTTCTTTCCAACGTTTCTTGCATCTAACTATAACAAAAGGCTAGGAAGAAACTATCCTTTTCTTTTTGTCCGACGTATTTCAAACCAATTAAGGATAATTTGGACACCTTACAAATTATGTGCATATAGCAGGAAATAGACTCCATTAGTGAGTCACAATTCAACGAATTTGTTAATATTAAGAAAAAAAAATTGAACCCGATTAATTTATTATTAACTTCTTGTAGGTCAAAAAAAAATTGTTCTAACCAAATCTTTATAAAGTGGAAGATATACCTCCTCACATGTATTAGTATGTAAAAATATATAAGAATAGTTTGATCAGAGAAAGATGTTTGACTTGCAACAAGCCAGTAATAAATCAATCGAGGGTAAATATAGAATTTCAGTCAATTTTCTTCTTCCTTTTTTTTACGAATATCAACAAATTAAGTGAACTTTGACTAGTAGGGGATATATTTGTTAGAGAAAACATGCATTAGCGGTACTATATATAATTTCTCAAACCACAAGAGTTTACGTGTCATTACAACAAACCTTAGGGAAGGATGGTGTAATTATCCCTTCTAAGAATTAATGGACCGTCAAACGATGAGGTATAAATTATTACTTTACCCTTGTTGTTTTGTTTTTTTTTTTTTAAAAAAAACGCCTAGAAAATTGTAAAAAAAAAATGTATGAGGGTGAGTAAGATAAACAATCTAGAGAGATATTACTCCATAAAAATATTTTAAAAATTTTAAATAATATATAAAATTATAATTCATAATTCAAAGGGTATTTTGGACTGTTCACCACAATAATTGGATGAAAACCTAACGGATGCTAACGGAATGAGCTCGTTGTTAGACATACATTAAAATCAAGATGTTATTTGTTTTTTTTCAAAGAACAAAAAAAATATTTATAAGTATGTCAAATTTCAAGAGAAGTGATTGTAATTTATCCAATAAAAATAATAAGGAGGGGGAGTGTATGCGACCAAAATAATAGTTCAGGGGGTGCATTATATTTAACTGTAAATAAGATAAGGAGATACAATTTGATAATTCAAAACTTCATACTTTGGAACATTTTTATCAAAATAAATCTTTTTATGGGGAACTATCAATTCTGCATTTTCATAAATATGTGATAATTATTCATACACTTAATACTTACAGTGGATTGATGGCTACATTCCCAGCATCTCAATACCCTAATAAGAAAAAGGTGGACAGAAAAAGACACGTGATTAATGAATCACGCGATATATACGTTAGGACATTTAGCCAAGGTTTTCAATGATATTTTTTCAGACAATAAATATAGTCCAAGTCTGGTAGCTGCTCTATTCATACTCGACCATTAAATTATAATATACCTAATTATTTTATTTAAAATATTATGTGAGTGATAATTAAGGTAAACTTATATTTTAGTTTCATAATATAGTCCCCCCGTGTTACATGAATTTAATGTTAGTCCTAACTTTCATAAGATGTAAGGAGTGCTTGCAAAAACTTATACTTTTTTAAAAGTGCTTAATTCAGGAAAAAAAATAGTTGATAAGTGATTAAAATCGTAAAAATTGTAGTATTTGGAAATAATAGTTACATGTAGAAAAAAAATTGATGTGAAAGTATTTGGTAAAAAAATTGGTATATTATCAGTTTATTTATAAAATTATCGAACTATTCTGATAGGTAAGTAGATTTTAGTCAAGGATGTAGTATTTTTCGAAATATACAGAAAATAGTTAGAGAAAAAAATTATAAAGAATTTCAATTTATTTATGTAAATAACTTAAGCTACAATAAGTACATTTCACCAACTTACATCTTTTAATTTATTTTATCTTAATTTAAGATAAACCTTAAGTATAAATTGTATTTCCAAATATCTTTATTTAGCTTAGTTTAAATTATAATTTAAAAAATACTTAATTTAAGTTTTCGGAAACACCCCGTAACACATTTAGTTTTGTCGACCAACACATTTGATCTTTTTCTCTCTATTAAAAATAATGTATATAGCCATGTGACATGCAGGTGAATGTTAAATCTAATTTGGAGGTGAACTGCTTCACACTTTTGGTCCTATAAAATAAGTCTATTTCACTTTTAGTCCCATATTTAAAAGAAATTAGTCTTAATCCCAATTTCAATTTTTTTTATTCATGAGTATATGACGTACGAATATAAATATGGACAAATTATATACAAATTTTTGCAAAAAATAGAATATAATACAAAGAGAAAACATGTGTGTGTGATTCAGATCAATATTTAAAATAATATTAGAAAATGAGTTTTTAATAACGGTTAATTAAATTTAGACTCCCTCTGAAAATGCAAAATTACACTTTCTCAAAGAAGTTTCAAAATTGCACTTACACCCCTTCCAAAAGTACACCGTTTACACCCGACCTCCTTTTGGTAGGATTTTGACGAAAAATGCTGACATTAGCAAAAAATAAGATAAATTTTTAATTTTATCCTTGATTTAACATCCCAATATAATAATTTTATACTTATAAGGAAAAAAAACGTAATAATGTTAACCTCACTCTTTATATATACACTGGATTTATCCTCTTGTAAGTACAAAAATATACATAAGAATGTTAAAAGAGGGGCAAAATTAAAAATTTATGTAATTAGTTTGCTGATGTAAATATTTTATGTCCAAACTCTCACAGAAGTGGGTCACGTGTAAACAGAGAATTTTTGGAAGTGTGTGTAAGTATAATTTTAAAACTTTTTGGGGGGGAAATGTAAGTTTGCATTTTCAGAGGGGATCTAAGCACAATTAACCCTTTTAATAAATCAAATAGATATAGAGGTTAAAGTATGAGCAAGTAAGAAATCCTAGTTCAAGACTTTGATGAATGTTTAATATTGTCTAATTATCAATTTGTTTATTTGGCGTATATATACATTACCAAAACATATCATTTCCGTATTTTACTACTTTATAATTATGGACCAAAAACAATATAATACATTAGTGATCTTGTGGGGTAAAAAATGCAATATAATTCCAGATTTAGATATAACGACCACATTTATGTGTCCATTAATCTTTAACAGAGTAAGAACACAAAATTTTATCGTGTCTGAAAATCAAAACGCAATAAAATTGTCATAAATAAAAATATATATTTAATAAGTAAAACTAGGTACGATCTCTATCTAATCTTTTGATTGTTCACTTTAAGAAGGTGATCCTTGACTTTGGCAACTTCGGAGATGGCTATTGACGTTTTAATCTCCTTCAACGTTGACTTGGATCTTCAAATACATTAAGTCGATCGATGGTCTTTTGACTTGTTCCCTAATTAAACGCTATAAAGTTAGAATATTAGACTTGAACTTGAATGTTTTTTTGTGGATTTGAAACTTTAATCTTCTGCCAAGGTGATTTCTGTCTTGATATCGATAATTGTCAGGTGTCCGACTTTTTCTCGAATCAAAGATTGAATTTGGATGATTTCCGTGCCGAGCGCCTTGATGTTTGCCTTAAACGTTGTGGATCTTTCTAAATTTGTGCTTGAACGGATTTTGAGACTTCTTGAATGCTTTCTTACTTGTGTATTCACTTGTATCCTCAATTGTCTTCGGGTTTGTTTCTTTACTTGCTTCTTGAGTTGTGTGCCCTCTAAATGAGCTCCAATGACCCATTTATATAAGTGTCAAATAAATAGAGACGTGGTATACTAGAACACCTTTTGTATTATCTCTTTAGCATGAATAATTGATCAATTTTTATTATCTCTTTCATATTTGTATTCTCTAAAGAGATGGATATAAAATTATTTGTCTTGATTTGAGTGGAGCATACATGCAATTGCTCCATGTGTCATCTGATTGACTTAAATCTTTGCCTGCAAAGCATAATTTGATTGCCCGAAACACTTCAATTTTGACACTTGTCGGCCATTGACTTGATGACAAAATAATAAAATATCAATTAATTTAACTATTTATACTTGAAATTAATTTAATAAATTCTAAAATATAAATAAAAAAGAAGATATATCATTTTACACTTGTCATCATTCAATTAAGCGTGAATATTTGCTTGCCTACATAGAGATAGAAAAGGACCAAATATGTTGTTTAGTAGGACTAAACGTGCTATATTTCATGAAAGTAGGGACTAAAATTGAAATCTTGTAATTTCTAAATTGCCTAAAATGCTCCTAACTATGTTTATGTTTTCCACAGACAACTATTATTTTATTGATATTTTTTTATTCACATACATTTAAAATTAATTCATTTTATTAGTTTTGGTCAATATTTATTTTATCTTTCTTCTTTTTCATTCAATTAAATAAATATATTAAAATTTTAATTATACACTCACACTAATATAATTTCAATTTTTAGACGAGTTATTTGTATCCACCTCCCCTGATGTTTCAATTTCTTGGCAAAGACCACTCCTCTTGTAGTTTTTGGTCAACGACTCTATTAAAAATTTAATTAAAGACAAATAGCACCAACCTAATATAAATAAAAGCTATAAAAAGTATACGTTAGTTTCTATCATATAAAAATAATCATAAATATATAATTAACACTGGTCCAAAATTTTGTAAATGCATAATTTTGAAAATGGAGTAAGAGATTACTAAATTAATACATATTCATCTTTAATAATATAAGTTTTATTTATTTTTTAAAAAACTAAAAAAGTCGGTTATTTCAAAATAGTCATCTTTAATGATATAAGTTTCATTTTTAGTTTTTAGTTTTTGATACAGTAATTACAATGAAAATATGTTTATTTTACGTATTTTTATTGAAAATACAATAATTTGATATCACAGTCCAATATAAAATACATTTTTGTTAACTAATGCAAAGAAATTTAAATGATTTTAGTAAGTGGAATTTTGACATTTATTTAAAAGTATTAATTTGATTTTTTTTCTTTTATAGTTGTATAAAAAATCCTCAATGTCGACCAAGTCTTGCTTTTTTTTTTTTTTTTTTTTTGAAGTGAAAGCAATAAATAGTAGTAATTGAAGAACTAAATCGATTACAATCAGTCATGCCAACTATTAATATCTAATAGAGACAATTATAGCAATCATACATTGATCAATAATACAACATAACATAAATTAAATCTAAACAACCTCTTACTATTACAGTATACAAACAATCCTACTATACGGTAAACTATCACCTCACGTATTGGTGGGGTTCGAACCCATGACGTCTAAGACAATGGGATATCAACCTTAATCACTAAGCCAAGATATCACGACCAAGTCTTGCTCTAATGGCCAAGATTAATGTTTGTGATCAAGAAAATTAATGTTCCAAAACTCTTCAAATATGAAATCTTAGGTTTAAATTCCACCATATATATATGAATATTTATATCAAGTGATTATGTGAGTTTATTTCTTATGTATTATTGCTATAATTCATTAATTACTTATGAGTATAGATATATTTAATTTATTATTAATTGATATATGTAATTTTAATAATATTGACGGGAGCAAAAACGCTCGAGTCCAGTGAATGGAGTAAGATTCGTTGGGCTTTTGCAAGCTTCAATAATTAGTAGTGTTTGGGAGAAAAGCACTTCTAAAACACGTTTAATTTATTAAAGACCATTTTGTTCCCATGTATTAAATAAATGCTATTTTGTCTTAATATTTACACTTATCTCTTGATTATAATAATTACTTTTCCTAAAAAATAATAATTTTAATTTCAATTAGTGTATCTCATATTTAATTTTTAACAAAATGATTATAACTTATATTATTTAAATATCCAATATTAATAGGAAAATTGGATGTTTAGTTCAATAATGTTCCTATTATGTAATATAATTGTTCATTCATACACAATAAATAAACTTATAATATTGACAAAATAATTTTTTTTTTTAATTAATCCTAGCAATTTAATTTATATTTTTCTATGATTTAGGAATAATATCATATAATATAGAAAATAAAATAGTAAAATATTAAAATATTAAGCATGTGAAATTATAAAATTTATTAGTGATAAATTATTAAATTTATTTAAAATTTATAACATCAACTTTAGATGAGCAATTTTGAAAATACATTAAAAATAATAAAATAGAATTAAAATTATTATAATGAGGGTAAAGTAGTTTAAAAAGAAGTTAAATTTATTTACAAAAAAATCAAAGCAGTTAGAAGCACCCCCTAAGGTGCTTCCAGCTTTTGGCTTAAAAATACTTTTTATAGCAGTTCCAAAAACAGAAGTTAGCATCCCAAATATCTCAAAAGTATTTTTCAACATCCAGAAACTGAAAAACACTTTTTCAAATCACGCGCAAAGACTCTCTAATAACCGAGTTGGGTGGTTATATTTCAATTAGGGACGAAACCACAATTCTTCTCTAGTGCCAACAGAATCGGAGGCTAGTTCTTATCCCTTTTCATTTTTCTCGAATGAGGTGGTGACGCTTTTCCATCCTACGTGGATCTCCATAACTCAACCACGTGGCTCCATGACCCCCCCCCCCCCGGTTCTAGACTAGGGCGGTCGAAACTCTTCTTACCCATTTATTGAAATCTATTAATATATAATAGTAAGTGTGGCACATTCTATGTATGTGCATTAATTTTAAAAAATATTTTAAATAAAATATATTAATAAATTATATTATTTATTTTTTGTAGAGTGAAAAATTATTTAATGTATATTTATAAGATAAGAATGCATGAGAAAGAAAAAACTATCAAAAGGTAGTTATAGGATGAGTGAAGGAGTTAACAATAATTAATTAATTTATTTTTTTTAAAAGAATTGCAGACCAATTAATTTAGACACCAAATTAATCATCTTCAATAATATATAGAATAGACTAGCATGTATGACACGCCCAAATGAGTGTGCAATTAATTCAAAACATAAATAATATAATTGTTAATTTCTTAAAATATCCATATTAGTTAAATAAATAAGAAATAGTAAAAAAGAAATTGTAGGAAGTTATTAAGAGAAGAGTTGGAAGAGAGATAGAATTGGAGGTTTAGAAAAAGAAAAAAACTATAAATAATTTAAACATAAAAAAATAACGGACCAAAAAAATTTGAGACACCAAATAGGCGCTCTTCAATTATAATAAAGTATAGATACACACACAGTTTTCACATGAAAAATAAACTTTCCACTATGGAAGAACTAGCATGTGACCCGTGTTATGCACGAGCTTAATTTAATTATGATTAAATTTATATTTTATTAAACTTTTCACTATGTGAAAATTAATTTTGTTTATGTTTTTGTTTTCAATTTTCAGTAAATAAAATATATATTTTTTTAAATTTTTATAGATTTTCATACGAAATGAGAATATATTTGGATTAATTAATGAAATTATTTTTTATATTAAATTCTAGTGTCAAATCAATATATTGTTACCACACTCAAATGTGTGTGCAAAATTAATTTAAGATAAAAAATAATTATTATTTTAAAAATATGTTAATTTGTGTGCAAAATTAATTTAAGATTTAAGAAATAATTATTATTTTAAAAATGTGTCAATTTTAGATAAATAAGATGTTAAAAAATATAAAAAAAATTATGAGAAAGAAAAATGGGAGAAGAAAAAATGATGTGGAAATTAATAGGATAGAGAAAAATGAGAAATTGAGAAAAAAAAATTGACAGACCAAATTTGAGAGAGACACCAAAGAGGTGCTCTCCCTTAATATAATAGTATAAATATATAAATATATATATATATATATAAATATATTTTTACTTTAATTAATGTTTCAAAAAATGAAAACATAAACAAACAGGCCAGAACAAAAATCTCATATAGTAGAATATGGGCATATGAAAAATCTCACAATAATAAATTCATGAATAATGCCGATAAGTAAGTTACACATGTTTCCAACAACACATTATAAAAGCCTCAACATGGGATACAAGGACAAATGAATGACCAAAATAAAAATATGATAACGATGTCTACGTTGGCTATAGGAATGACAACGGAGTGAATTTCAGATAGTCTCGACCGCCTAACTTCTTTATTTTGAAAAAATTCAAACCCAAATAGGCCAAAATTTGTCCTTGTTAAAACCCTCTCCCATCGTGTCTCGACTTTCTAAAATATTTTATAAGATGTTTGAATGTTTATAAGATGTTTTTGTATCTTTTTATAAATTTTTT
The DNA here is from genome assembly GCA_034509735.1 of Sesamum alatum. Classification (NCBI taxonomy): domain Eukaryota; kingdom Viridiplantae; phylum Streptophyta; class Magnoliopsida; order Lamiales; family Pedaliaceae; genus Sesamum; species Sesamum alatum. The sequence goes on from JACGWO010000005.1 coordinate 7,076,634, forward strand.
AGAAAAAGAATTTATACGACAGATTAATAAGAAATTAGGAGTCTGCAAACTTTTTCTAAAATAAGTGAGAAATTTTTAGATTACTTATAAGATCTTGACAAACTCTTTTAATTTTGATCATACTAATTACAAAATTACAGTAACATCTTATAAATTTTAAGATTTTATTTTGTAGAAAATATTTTAAGAATTTGTTTTCAAAATAAAATATAACATTTTATAAGTGTTAAGAGTATTTTATAGAATACATAAGCTTATAGGCAAAGTTTAACCAAACACATGTGCCATTTAAGACATACTATTTTTATTTTGTTAAATTGAATAAATATAATTACTCATTTTTATTAAAAATCATTTTTTTTATTTTGTTAAATTTAATAAATATATTTGCTTTCTTTTATTAAAACTTATATTTTTATTTTGTTAATTTGAAATAAAATAAATTACCACTTATTGAAATTAATCTATTGCCATCAACATTTGAATTTCATATAATGCAGAGAGACATTGGTAAATATAAATCCATCAGAAGAACTAGATTCTCTTCATGTGAGACAATATTTTTTTAAAATTTAATTTTCAACTTTTAGATTATTAATATTATTTATCATTTATTACTATACCTAAACATAAACTAACTTTTCCTCACTTTAACCCAGGATTAAAAATATAGTAGTTTAGAACGCCACGTCAAAGGAATTAATTTATTTTAAACAAGTTAAATTTTATCATCACCAAAAATATTCAAATAACATAACTTTATGCAAACTAGATTATTATTAATATCTTTCAGTATGCGATTAATTATATTATTCACTATATTTAGATTCAAAAATATGATTCAATATATTAATAATTTAAAGAATATGTTTGAATAATATAAAAGAACAATAAATTATTATAAAATAAATATAAATATATATATTCGTAAAACTCGAACTCACATATTTATTTGAGTTACACTAATTTATTAATGAACCTACAACCGAAATAGGTATTATTTGGTTCTAATATACTTGTAGTTACCGACAAAAAAGAAAATTAATAATAATTATGATTGTAATAATTAAGAAGAAGGCCCCCATCTAGGCGGGAGGACCTACTAGAATTCCAACTGCCAAGTTAAAGCAAACTAATACAAAAAAAGCCTATTGACCAGCCAACCACCCTACCTCGTGGGGTGGAGATTGTATGAATTTTGGGTAAATGCTATATTTGATCTTTTAAGTTTTTGTTTAGAATTAATTTAATCCCTCAAGTTTATTTCTTGACTTTAGCATATTTAAATTTTAGTTTTTGTCTCAATTTGGTCCCTCTGACCGTTTTCCGGCGAAAATGTGATCGAATTTTAACTTTTTAGAGGATAAAATGGTTGATCTAAGTTTAATTTTCACTTTAAGCCCCTAAATTTTTAAAATTATTTTTATAACACATTTTAATATTTTACCAATATATTATATATATATATATAAATGTACATACAATACATGCATGAACGTGATATCAGTATGTTCCTTAGGAGACAACCCAATATTAGGGTTCAAAATTTCCCACAGAGGATTTTATGTTCGAACTTCGATATGTGCATAAAAAAAATATCGGGATAAAAAAAGAATTCACTTGGTAGAGATGGGTCAGGGTGCGAAAGATCTTCTCTCTCGCTATGATGATCCACTTTGATATTATGTACTATTACTATTTAAATTAGGGTTAAATACAGTTATCACTTATGAAGTATTCATCCCACATTAATTATCCCCTAAAGTATTAAAACATTCAAAAAAACCCTAATCTTCTAACTCCTTTAATTTTTAAGTTTGAAAAGTCCATTTCACCCTTACTAATAATTTATTTCTGACAAAAAGAAAAAGAAAATTTTAAAATACCAAAACCAATCTATTTTTGAAGTTTTGTCTAATTCTAGTTTCACTTGTTACTCGAGCTCTTTTTATTTTTATAATCCTAAAGTATTCGTCGCTCATTTTATCTTAATTTTACTTATTTTTCAAAACGAAGGTAAAAATATATTTATACATACATATACTATCATATTTGTATATTTATCATATATATATATATAAATATATATTACAAATATATATATTAATTGTATATTTTTTTATTAGCTCTTCAACCCTTTCAATTTTATTAATTGTATGTTTGTTTAAATAAATATATAAATATATATATATATATGCATGTATAAATTTATTTTTAATTTGGTTTGGCAAACAAGTGAAACTAAAATAAAATGAGCTCCAAGTATTTTAGGATTACAAAAATAAAAAAAATCCTATGAACAAGTAAAATTAGAATTAGATAGAGTTTCGATATATAAAGGATGATTTTAGTATTTTAGAAATTCTTTTTTTTTTCATAAAGTAATTTTTCATAAGCATAAAATGGACTTTTTAAACTTAAAAATTAGAGGAGTTAGAAGGGCAGGATTTTTTTTAAGGTTTTAATACCTTAGGGGGTAAACGGTGTGGGGTAGATACTTTAGGTGTGATAACAGTATTTAACCATTTAAACTATAAATAAAATTTAATTATAATTGTTAATATAAAAAATATATATTTATATCTATACTAATATAAAAAGAAAATGGCTCCCACACTCACAAACGACAATTAATGACTCTGCCGTACTAATTTTTTGTGATACCAAAAATGTCCTTCTATTGATAAAATAACTAACTTATTCAACTTTTACAAATTAATTTTTGTTTCTTTTTTTTTTTATTTCTTTTAACTTACATAATGTATTAGTTTATATATTTTACTCTTTTTAATAATATATTTTAAAACGTGAAAGATTATTTATTATATGCACGCATGAATGTGTAGTTATTAATATAAAAAAGAAAGATCGAAAGACACTCCACACTCACGAATAACGATTAATGATACCATTGCACCATATTTTTTCGAAGTCAAAAATGTCTTACTATGAAAATAACTAACTTATTCAACTTTCAAATTTTACATTTATTTTTTTCTTTCTTCTTTTAAAAATAATATATTTTATTTATAATAATATATTTTAAATATAAAAAATATTTATTATGTACACACAAAAATAATCTCTCTCAACAACTAGAATATCAATATTACAAGACATAAATAAAAGGGATAATTATATTTACACCCCCTCACCTATTGTCCATTTACACAAACCATCCATACCTTTTGAAAAATTACAAAATTCACCCTTGGCAGCCTTTAAAATAAAAAAATACCCCTATTAATTTGGTCAAACTTTACTATAAATTTTGAAGGACAAAAATGCCCTTAGGAGTATTTCTGTAATTACCAAAAGATAGAGGGGGTGTTAATGTAATGTCTATGAGGATGAGTAATATGGCCCCATATATTTTTTTATTATTTATATCAAACTTAAATTTAAATTTAAATTATTTTATCAATTTTTTTAATTGAATCTCTATATAAAATTACAATTTCTAATAATTGAAATATTAAATTATTCAATTAATATATATTTCTAAAATTAGTTACTAGATTATAAGTTTAAATTAAAAAAATATCATACTTTAATAAATTATTTAAAATTATTAAAATTAAAAAAATATTTTCCTCTATTTTTATTTATAACTAAAATTAATAAATTATATCAAACTTAAATTTAAGTTTAAATCATTTTATTAACTATTTTTATTGAATCTTTACATATATTATACGTTTTAATAATTGAAATATTAAATTATTCAATTAATTTAATACAAAAAGTTAGTTACTAAGCTATACATTTAAATTGTAACTATCACACTTGTATAAATGATTTTAGATTCTTAAAATTAAAAGATTATTTATCCACTATGTTTATTTGTATCTAAATTTTACTATGATTAATAAATTATACATATATGTATATCTATATCTATATATATTTATACATATATAAATATATATATATTTATACTATATAATATATGTTTATATTTTTGTACATACATATTTAGATAGCAGACGAAGGTGGTGGAGGGCGACAACGAAGGCAGGCGAAAGCGGAAGAGGGGTCGGGCGCAGACGGGGAGGCGGCGAGGAGGGCGCAAGCGGGGCGGTGGGGTGAGGGATAATTTAAAAAAAATTAAAATATCTTTTTAATAAATAAATTATTTATTTTACTAATTCTGATATGATTTATATAAAATTCATAAATTATTTTAAATTATAATATATTAATTTTAATAAAATTTAATTATAAATAAAAATAGAGGATAAATATTTTTTTAATTTTAATAATTTCAAATAATTTATTCAAATATGATATTTTTTAATTTAAACTTATAATCTAATAACTAATTTTAGAAATATATATTAATTGAATAATTTAATATTTCAATTATTAGAAACTGTAATTTTATATAGAGATTCAATTAAAAAAATTGATAAAATAATTTAAATTTAAATTTAAGTTTGATGTAAATAATAAAAAAATTATATTGGGTCATATTACTCATCCTCATAGACATTACATTAACACCCCCTCTACCTTTTAGTAATTACAGAAATACCCCTAAGGGCATTTTTGTCCTTCAAAATTTATAGTAAAGTTTGACCAAATCAATAGGGGTATTTTTGGATTTTAAAGGCTGTTAGGTGTGATTTCTGTAATTTTTCAAAAGACGGGTAATTTGTGTAAATGAACAATAGATGAGGGGTGTAAATGTAATTATTCCTAAATAGAAAAAGATATAGAAAGATCCCCATGGGGGTGGGGGTAGGGTGGTAACTGTTCGTAACTGTTGCTTAACGCCACGGCTGCATTTCTCAACCTTACGTTTCCTCTATTAGTATTTAGCTCTCTCTCTCTCTCCAAATCCCGGAATTTGGAAGAGAAAATAGTGGAAATGGGCATGGAAGACAGCGGCAGTAGCGGTGAGAGCAGCCACCGCCGCGTTGTCTCCTCAACTTCCGATGCTGATGATGGTACGCCTCGTGCTTCCAGCCCCTCGGTTTCGTCCACCGTCACTCAGACGCTCATGCTTCTGGAGTCGGAGGATCCCAATTTGAGAGTGCAGGCAGCGAAGGATATCCGGCGTCTCACCAAGACTTCGCAGCGGTACCGGCGTCATTTCTCCGGCGCCGTTGGGCCACTTGTGGACATGCTGCACTGCGGCTGCGCCGACGCCAACGAGGCCGCGCTCGCCGCAATACTTAACCTCGCCGTCAAAGATGAAACGTAAGCTCTTCCTGTTATCTCTGTTGTGAGCATGTGCTTTGCGTGATTGGAGCTTCTGATTTTCAGTTCATTTTTTTTTCTAATGTCAATTTGAAATTGAAGTTGTTCTGGCAGTGGCAGCATGGAATTTGGGTTCTGGGATTAGGATTTAGGGAATATCATATTTTCATGGTGACGAAATCTTATGTAAAATTTCCCATTTTTTAGGCTTAGAAATGATTTTTGGATTTTTTGGCCCAATTCTCGCATAAAAGTCTGATTTCTTATTAGGTACTCTCCATTGCTATTTCAGTCCCTGGGGTCACTTTCTCGCCTTTTCATTTTCTGGGGACACCTTTTTCTTGGATTCAGCAAATTGGAATATAAAACCAAGAAATATAGTTAGTAAGTATTGATAAATCTGAGTCTTGTTTCTCTGAAGTCTTTAAAAAATTTAACCTGGCCTCCGAATGTAATATTCTACAAATTTGAGACCCAGAATTACCAAAGGCATATTATTGAAACTTCAATCTTTTGTTGGGGGATTTGGGATTATTTCAATTGATGATGCAATTGTGCTTGCCGGTTTTGTCCAATGTGGATACTCTATTCCAATTTGTCTGTTCATCACATCACATGTACAGGCAGAGCGAATATCTAAAGGAACGAGCAAATGAGTTGGAGGGATGAAACACTGAATTAAAAAGTATGCACTAATCAAATCGTTTTAGCAAGAATTATGCTTCGTCTATCGAAAAAGTCTGAAATTCGATAAATTATGGATATTTTTGAGCGATCAAGGCATATTTGCTGCTAAGCGTATGGAATGTCTGTGTATTGAGAAAGTCTGAAATTCAAAAAATTATGGATATTTCTGAGCCGATCAACGAATATTCGCTGCTAAGCGAATAGAATGTCTCTGTTCAGAATTAGGTGGATCTAATGAGGGGTTGGTCCTTTTTTCACGTGTTGCTTTCTCTTTTCTTTTTCTTTCTCTTCGTATCTTTTCTTTTTTTTTTTTTTTTCTATCCATTTTGCCCTTTGCTTGTGTCATCTACACTTTTTTCTTTAATCTTGCTTGTGAAGCTATCACATGGATTAGGTTCTGTTTTCTTTTATGGGAAGAAAATCTGTTCCCTTTATCACTGTTAGTCTGGTTCAGGCCATAATTTAATGTTGATTGAGACTAAAGCAATTTGAAAGTTTGGTGTTGCTCAGAAGGGCTTTTGGTGTAATTATAATATTTGCATTAATCTAGTGGAAAGTACCAACAAGCACTGTGGATTAGTATGTTACATTGTTCGAAAAATTTGAAGAATTATCACTACTTAGTTATTTGGATGAACTATTCTTATTCCTGTGCTTCATATTCAGAATGAGTTAGATCCTATTTTGATGACAAAATTAATAGTCTATAGAGTTTAAACCCAGTGAAGTTTAGTAAAAGGAAAACTCACTGTTGAAGTTGCAAATTCCTGGATATTTTGGTGGAGACAAGTCCTCCTTCTGACCTTCCTAGAGATGTATAATTCCTCAGAACGTTGTCCTGACCTTGATTCATTTGTTGGAATGACCTTATTATAGATAATATTGTGTACTATGCTCTCCAACTTATCTGAATTATAAAGCTACACTTTTCCGTCCCTCAACAGTCCATATGTCAATAACTGTATTCTGATCTGCTGATTCGGTTTTGTTTTATTTGCAGAAACAAGATAAACATAATTCAAGCTGGTGCCCTAAAACCAATTATTGGCTTCCTTCAGTCGGAGAATGTAACCCTACAGGAATATGCAGCTGCAGCTTTGATCACTTTGTCTGCATCGCCGGTGAACAAGCCAATCATCAGTGCTTCTGGTGCCATCCCTTTCCTTGTAGATATTCTGAGAAATGGGGGCTCACAAGCTAAAACTGATGCTGTATTGGCTCTTTACAACTTATCAACTCATCCTGACAATCTTAGCCTAATCCTTCAAACAGAACCTATTCCTCCCTTGATTAGTTTGCTTAAGTCCTGTAAGAGGTCTTCCAAAACAGCAGAAAAGTGTACTGCTTTAATAGAATCTTTGGTGAGTTTTGACGAGGGACGAAGAATGCTCACAACTGTGGAGGGGGGAATACTTGCAGTAGTAGAAGTACTCGAGAGTGGATCGCTTCAGAGCCGGGAGCATGCAGTTGGAGCACTTTTGAAAATGTGCCAGAGTGATCGTTCCAAGTATAGAGAACCAATCCTTAGAGAAGGCGTGATCCCTGGGCTTCTTGAGCTCACGGTTCAAGGAACGGCCAAATCTCAATTAAAAGCACAATCCCTCTTGAAACTGCTGAGAGACACTCCTTATCCAAGGTCAGAGCTGCAACCCGATACGCTAGAGAATATAGTGTGCAACATTATATCTCAAATTGACGGGGAAGATCAAACAGGAAAAGCAAAGCAGATGCTTTCTGAGATGGTAAAAGTTAGTATGGAGCAGAGTTTGAGACACTTGCAACAAAGGGCTTTGGTATGTACTCCTGCTGATCTGCCCATAAATAGTTGCTCCTCCGAAGTTCCATGAAAGTAAAAACAAACATTATCTACTTATTCATTCTTGGGGATTTTCTTATGTGTTGTGAGAGAGAAAAAGAAAAGAGGAAACAGAAGGGGAAAAGAAAAATGAAGAATGCTAGTCCAGGCCTTTAGTAGGGGTACCAGGTGACTGGTTTCTGTCAATAAAATGATTTTAGTCTAAGGAGTGAAATATGAATTGTTTGCTTTAGTCAGGTTTTTGTAAAGTCACTATGCGTGTTGAAAAGCTATATAAGATGCAGAGGTTTGTTCCTATACTTCTTGAAATGGGCTGTTGTCAAATTGCTGCAAAATTGTAATTTTATCCTGTAGGACAGCGGTGTTGCACTTTTAATTCCGCACTTTATGGTAATATTTTTTTATTCCACAGCATTAAAAAAAGCTGCAAGTATCTGCAATGTTTTTAATCATCCGGGATAAAAAATATTAACCCAATAAAAAACGGGATCAAAAGTCTAAATCTCTATCCTATAGGACAAAAAATGCAATTTTGCCTCGAGTTACAGTCAACCTTTTAACAAGAATGTATATATGGTTTTCCTCCAGAGCAAGAGTTTCTGGTGAATTTCTATTTGTGTTGTTCTACATTTATGCAAGGTGTTAAAATTATTTATATGACGGGTTGTACATTTGCTACGACTTTAATTTATTTCTATATATAGTATTTCATTATGTATTATTATTATACATAATACCCACTATCACGCATATTTCATGAAAGATCGCATTACTTACTATTGTCTTTTGTTTTGTAATTTTTATGGGTTTAGATCTTTGAGCCCACCATTGTAAAATAATCAATTCCACTCCTTAGGGTTCGGTCACTTGTGTGATTTGGATAAATGGTTGATAGGAAGTAGAATATGATAAATTGGTGATTTGGATAAATGATTGATAGGACGTAGAATATAAAAAATTGATAAAAGTAATTTGATTTTTTTTTTCTTTTGAGCAAGACAATATTTATAATTAAATAAGAGTCATAAGTCTGTTACAAGCTTAGTACATGATCCAGTAAACGATTGTTCCACATCGTTTAAGATAAAAGCAACCAAAAAGGATGGAGAATCATTAAATAAGGTGTCTACTTGAATAACGTGAGTAATTGGTGAAAAAGTGGTGATAGTCGTAATATTGTGTACTTTGATTGATAATATGTTTGAGAAATAGGTTAATGACATTCTTTTCCCTTATTAATTGATAAGGGAACATGATTTAAAATTTTCATGCATTTCCATTAAAATTATGGAAATGTTTTTCTTTTTGATATTATGGAAACAAAATACATGGTAATTTTGAAATTATCTAGTTTTTTTCGAAACACTTCATTTTTTTTTTTTAATTTTTCTTCGAAATCTTTGAGTTTCCTAAAAAACTTTTTATTTTTCTTAATTTTTTTCAGCGAAACACTTATTTCATACTTTTAGCTACAAATATATAAATTCTTGTGTTATACATAAGAATTTCATTTAATGATTACAAATTTAATATTAAGCTAAATTTGTAATGTTATATGTATAAGTATCAATGTAATATATATATATATATTTTATAATACATAGTTAGACATAAATATTATATTATTATTTAGTTTCAATAGCAACTACATCAATTAATAACTCCTAATACATAATTATACTACATAAAAATAATGTTAATTGATTAAACGATACAAAATTAAACTACATATATTTGAATTTAAAAAAGAAAGGTAATATTTTTTAAATTTTTTTATGACTATTATGTATGTTTATTTAAATTTACGATTTCTCTATAGCGTTTTCGAAATATTTCTGAAATTTTTTTAATATTTATAAACTCGAAACATTTATTGAAAATAAAATTTTAATCCATGCAAGGGACTAAAAAGTAAAATATAGCAAGGACAATGAAATTTTCGTACTCACCAAACATCCAGCCACATGGGCAGATTTCTAAATTAGACCCCTTGTGGTCTGATTTGAAATTTGGGCTAATCGAGCCCATACTCGGATTTAATGGATTTTCGCCCTGCTAAATCATGCAAAGAAAATTATGGCCTTGGGCAGTTTTCTGGCAAAATTCATCCTTGTTTTGCAATGTAAACGAGCTCTTTAGGTAAGAAGCACAACAAATGCAATGGTTGTATTTGTTTTCAATTTTTCAATATTCGAAAGATAGTAAAAATTATTTTGATACCAGTCTATGTTTTCTTCAAAACACATAGTTTAACATGTCTTAATTTAATTTATTTGTCTTATATTAATATAAAATACAAAACAAAATATATTAAAAACTCTTAAAACTCGCACACTTATCTCTGTATTTTTCTCTTTTCGAAAAAAAAAGCACCTTAAAATATATAAAACTAAACAAAGTCAATGTTTCTCAACTTAATTTCTTACTAGTAGTGAATTTGCACGTTCTATGTGTGTCCAGATTTCTTAATGTATAGAGATAAATTTCTTAATATACAGGGATAAAATCAATTTACACCCATGAATTATGCATAGTGGATCAAACACCCTCCTTAAATTACAAAACATACCAAATACCTCCCACAGTTAGTGGTCAACATTTAAAAAGATCATTCTATTAATAATTTGGAGAAAGTGACAAAATAAACCTTGACATATCAGCTAAAATCCTTGACACCTCAACATTGAAGGTGTTATACCAAAATTGTCCTTGTCTGGTGGAGAGAAATGGTCTGCCTTTAAAGTTGTTATTTGTTGTAAGATGTAAGTGCAAAATGCAACTTTAGGCCAGACATGGGGGAGGAAAAAAGACTTCATCATTAGTAGCAACATCATAAACGTGCCATCGAAGAACAAAGTCAACATAATTTAGTGATAAAATCACCTAACAAAATTCTATCACCTTGGAAATGCGATAACCTTGAAGTATAGCAAGTTATATTTGTTTGTGATGTTGCGTAAAAATGTGTAAACATAATAACAAGATAAAATATTTTGTATTTATATTTAAACGGGATACAACTCACGATATACTGCAAACATTCCAATACAATTGATAGTTTTCTTTCTAGAGTACCCCAAGTAAGAAAATGAGATGTGGTATATATATATACTAGTGGGATATAAAAGGTAAGTTGTGGTTCTTTACGGTTTTGCCCTTTGTCCCTTTGTACCGTGCTAGAAGTGGCAAGCCCATGAAGGGTTGGGGATGTAATTTTTCTTGTCTTTCATTAATGTCTTCCATGATTGGTGCTGTTTGTGGGAACACACTGCCGGTATTGAGAATGCACACACGACCTAGAATAAGAAATGTAGGGGTTAATGAAGAAGCCAGACAAGATGAACAACATCGTGAGGGAGGACTCCCCCTATTGGAGAACGTGAATGTCAATCTACCTAAGAGCAGAAACAGAGATAGGAGTTGGAGACGAATCCACCCAAGGAGGAGTTGGAGACGAATCCACCCAAGGAGGAGTTGGAGGTGAATTCACCTCAGAAACAAAGACATAGGTAAGAGTTGGAGGCAACTCGGAAGCACAGACAAAGGCAGGAGTTGGAGGCCGAACCCCCCTCCGAGAGCAGTTGGAGGTGAATCCACCCCAGAAGCGGAGACAAAGGCAGGAGTCGGAGGCAAATCCACCCTAGGATGAGTTGGAGGCTGATTAGATGAAATTATATGACACATTTCGCTGTTTATATCTATATTTTTTCTTGATATGATGATTGTCTTGGTTGCATTTGTGGAGGTTCTAGAGATATGCGTAAGAGATATATAGATGCAATGACATTCGTCCAAAAGTACGGGAAGCCAAATATTTTCTTGATAATGACATATAATCCTAATTGGACTGAAATCACTAGCAAAAAGCTTGATCATGAATTCCCTCATAACATACCTGATTTATTAGCTCGAGCTTTTAGGGCAAAAATTGAAGAACTAAAAGATGAATTGATAAATAAAAGAATTTTTGGAGATGTTGCAGCTTACACGTACATTATTGAATTTAAAAAAAGAGGCCTTCCTCATGCACATTGGCTATTAATAATGAAAGATAAGTATAAAAATTAAATCTCCCGATGCATATGATCGATTTATATGTGTTGAATTGCCTGAAAAAGCAAGATACCTTTATCTTTATTCTTTGGTTGTCAAACATATGATGCATGGTCCTTGTGATAAACTAAATAAGAATAATGTCTGCACGAGAGATGGTACATGCAAAAATCATTATCCAAAAGAACTTTGTGACGTAACATATCATGGAAAAAATTCATATCCTAATTATAGGAGAAGGAATGATGGAAGGACTGCTTTAGTTAGAACAAAATTACTTGACAATCGCTAGGTTGTGCCATATTATCCATATTTATTAGCAAAGTTTGATTGTCATATTAATGTTGAGATTTGTTCTGACATAAAATTAGTTAAGTACCTATATAAGTATATATATAAGGGATATGATCGAGTAGCATATAATGTTGTGGGAACAGATTCATCCATAGCCCATGGTGAAATTAGACAATTCCAATCAAGAAGATGGATAGCCGCTCCAGAATCAATTTGGAGGCTTTTTGGTTTTGCCATGAGTGAATAACACCCTTCAGTTAGTACTTTACAATTACATATTCCCGACTATCAATATGTATCAATCAAGTGTACACAAAGATTAGAGCATGTTGTTTCTAATCCAATGGCATAAAAAACAATGTTAACTGAATTCTTTTACAAATGCCCATGATGAAAAAGCAAAGCGCTTGAATCTTCTATACAGAGAGTTTCCTCAATATTTTGTTTGGGATACAAAAGATAAGGTTTGGGGAATAAGAAAATGTGGCACTGTAGTTGGACGAGTAGCTAATGCCAGTCCCGTCGAGAGCAAGCGTTACTATTTTAAGAATTCTTTTGCAAAATGTTAGAGGACCAACATCTTTTGATTCTTTGAAAATTATACAGGATAAATATTATGATACATTTCGAGATGCTTCTGCAAGTTTAGGGTTATTGGATTCAGATAGTTCATTAGAAGAATGTCTTGAAGAAGCATCTCAATATCAAAAGCCCTATAGTTTAAGAAGACTTTTCTCCACAATCTTAATATACTGTTCTCCAGCAGATCCAACAAAATTATGGGAAAAACTTAAAACTCATATGTCTGAGGATTTTCGTCGGCAAGGTTATTTATCTGAACATGAGAGAGAGATAAAAACATTAGAAGGAATTAATGAATTTTTAGAAATTTTAGGCAGATCTTTGAAAGGATTTCATCTTCCTTCTATGCCCATGAACTTGTTTGATTCAGATAAATTTACAAAAGAGTACAATCATGAGAGAAACATAGAAGTTTCAGAAGTTGATCTGCTTTCAATTAAGAGACTAAATGATGATCAGAGGCGTGAAATTCAATATTATCACTAAAAAGATTTACTCCGGTTCAAGTGGCACCTACTTTATAGATGGGCCGAGAGGGAGTGGAAAACCTTTTTATACCATGCTCTTCTTGTTGATGTGAGATCAAGAGGCTATATTGCACTTGTTGTAGCAACTTCTAGCGTAGCAGCTGCGTTGTTACCTGGAGGTCGAACATCACATTCACGATTTAAGATACCTATAGATGTTGATGGGAAAACAAAATGTAAGATAAGCAAACAAACTACACTTGCAAAGTTATTATTAAGTGTGAAGTTGATAATTTGGGATGATATTTCAATGGCTAGGCGGCAGATCATTGAGGCATTGGATGATATTTTAGAAGATTTAACTGATTGTGACAATCCTTTTGGTGGAAAAGTTGTTGTCTTTGGTGGTGATTACAGGCAAATTACACCAGTTGTGGTCGGAGGGAAAAAAGAAGATACCATAGATGCAAGCTTTGCAAGTTCTTTGTTGTCTCACAATATTCATAGATTATTTTTAAGGAAAAATATGCGTGCTAAAAATAATCCAATGTTCTCTGGATTTTTTGAGAGTGGGTAATAGGACTGAAACTCATGTCCTTGATGATAGAATCGAAATTCCAAACAACATGATTTTACCTTTTGTTGAGTCTCACAAGTCACTAGGTGATTTGATTGAATTAGTTTTTCCATGTCTGAATCTCTTTTTGACTAATCCTTCGCTTGTAATAAATAGGTCTATTTTAGCACCTAAGAATGATTGTGTTGATGAGATAAATGAAATTTTGATAGATAAATTTCCAGGTGAACTGAAACATTTTGTTAGTCTTGATAAAACCCAGGACCTTTCACAACAAGGTCAATATGAAGATTTCTCGAATTCTATCCCAGTAAGTGGACTACCACCTCATGTATTGACACTAAAAGTAGGATGCCTTATTATTCTACTAAGAAACATCAATCCAATTGAAGGCCTCTGCAATGGGACACGGCTAATTTGCCAAGGTTTTGGAGAAAAGGTGATTCATGCTGAAATTGCAACGGGTCATTTCAAAGGGAAACAAACATTTATCCTCATAATACCTTTGGAATCACCTGACAAACGTCAATGTCGACTTCCATTTACAAGGACACAGTTCCCTGTCAAATCATGTTTTGCAATGACTGTAAATAAAGCTCAAGGGCAAACCCTAGATTTTGTTGATGTGTATTTAAGGGAGCATGTGTTTAGTCATGGCCAATTGTATGTTGCTCTTTCTAGAGCCAAGACTGGTAACTTGGTTAAGGTTTTGATACAACCTCCAACCATTGAAGACAAAATTGTCATGTTTTCGAGAAATGTTGTTTATAAAGAAATTTTTGCATCTTGCAAATCAATAGTACAATTCTCCTTTACTATTATTGTTGTTTAGAGAACAAATTTACTGGAAAGGGGAAACTATATGTATATATTGAGATGTCATGATGTGCAACGTTTTCTTTTCACCTCTACAGTATCTAAATGCATAAGAAGCGGGTGCCTCATTTCCTTATTCTTGCTAAGCTTTGAAATTTTTTCAATATGTTTTAATTATTTATTTGAAAAGTAATAATTTATTCAATTTAGTTTTTTATCTCAACCATACAACACTATTTTATGAACCTTCATGTTTCTTAATTTTTCCTTAGTGGCCTACTTAAGAATGACGTGCATGCCGTTCATCTATTGTTTCTTTATATGTAGTATTAGTAATTTCTCCATATAGTGAGTATTACATGTTTCTTCATATGTAGTTTTTGTATATCATTTGTTGGTTGGTTTGTCAATTTCTTTCTATTTTATTCAAATATATGATGTATGAAGTTTGGATTTATCTTCTCATGAATAGATCATAAATTTAGTATTTTTTTTTAAAAAAAAATCCATAGATAAACATCCAGTCAATTTAGAATTCTAATTTTTTACTTGTGTATTTTGTGTAATAACTTTGACTACCCTATATATTACTTGTGTAACTTTTTACTTGTTTTTCTCATAATTACAAATGTGTTATTTGTATAGTGGTTGTTTGAAATGCATCGCCCCCTTGTTCATGTTGTCGAGGTTACATCAACTACCAAGAACTAGACATCAAAAGTTCTTGTTATTCAAAAGCTAAGCCCTCGACAATCACAGTCCAGTCCAAAAAAGTATCAAAGATTTCTCTTTATCGATAAAGATGTATGTATGCAAAACATCAACATTTTTACAATATTTTTTTTTAATTCTTTTTTTAATTATTTGTTCTTCTATAATAGTTATGTGTCTTATTCAAAATTTTATACAGGGACCTAAGGTGCAGGCTGTTATATATAGTCCAGACATGAGCTTGATGCAAGATGTGCTTCAACTTCAAGAGACATGTTACATATCAAATGCAAAAGTCACATTCGTTGAACCTAAGTATAGAATGGTACCAAATATGTACCAATGGATCATAAGCAGAACCACTGTCATTCGTCGTGTAATAGATGATTCTCTCCCTAGAGAACTTGGAGCTCCAGAGTTCAAAAAGTTTGCTGACATTCCATTGTTCCTCAATAGCAATTCTATGATCGGTATATTTATCAAATTATTTCCTATGGGTAATAAAGTTTTTAGTATTCTTTATATAAGTTTATTTGCTTTTAAACAGATGTTCTAGCTATTGTTGTTGATAAGCATGAGCAAAGGAGTATAAACATGAAATATGGGATGTCGACTATTTAGGAGTTTGTTCTTGTGAATGATGAGTAAGTATGGTGCATTTTTGTTATCGTTGGTCTCATATTTATTTAGAATAAAATGCATAAAATCCCCCTGTGTTTTGAAAAGTCAGCTAAAACCCCTCTTCTGTTTTAAAAAAAGGCGAAAAACCCCCTAGTGTTTTATAAAAGTCAGCAAAAAACACCCCTTCCGTTAAGAATTAACGGAAGGTGTAATGGACGCGCGTGTTGTGCGTCTGGGTGTGTATTTTAGCTGTTTTTAAGCTCTTTTTTGTGGTGTTTTGATGAAAATACCCTTATATGATCTATATGTTGCTAAGGTTTGTTTGGAGTGTTTTTGTGGCATTTCTCCTCTATATATTTGGGCATTTTTTTACTTGTTTTGTGTGTTTTCTACAATTTTTTTATCTAAAAAATTAAAATTTTTTTATAAATAGATTTAATTAAAATTACAAAAAAATATATATAACATTTTTAAACTTTTATAATATAACTTTAAATAGAAAATACAAAAATTAATATATTAAATTCATTTTTTAAATTTAAGTATCTTAAAGAATATAAATATTGATTAACTATAAAAATTAATACATTATTGAAGGTGACCGCCGTCGCCCAACTGTGTTGTTCTGGGCCACGACGGTCCCCCAGGTTGGGCCGACGGCGACGTCGTCCAGATTTGGGGCGACCCACCGTCGCCCAGCACGGCGCAAATCTGGCGACGGCAGGTCGCCCGAATTCAGGGCCGACGGCCCTTTTTCGGTGTCCGCAGTGGGCGGGTGGGAGCTGGGGCTGGGGGTGCTGGGGAGGGGGGCGGCGGGGGTTGGGTGTGCTTGGGAGGGGGGCGGCGGGCGTTGGGGGTGGTGGGGGTAGGCGGCGGGGGTTGGGGGTGAGGGGGGATTGGGGGGGTGGTAAATCTAATTTAATTTATTTTTCAATTATAATATTATTTTTTATAATATACTTAAAATTTGTTAAATCCATGCCATTGATTTTTTTTTTATGAATTTAAGATCCAACGGTCAAGATAAATGGATTAAATCTACGGCTCTAATGTAATTAAGAAAGATCCAACGGTTATTAAAATAAAGAATAAAATATAATAAATAAGGGCATAACGGTCAATTTATCAAAAAATTAACGCTGTTAGTGATTTTTAACGGAGATGGGCGATTGAGCTGACTTTTATAAAACACAATGGGGTTTTTTCGCCTATTCTTAAAATAAAAGGGGGTTTTTCGCCGACTTTTCAAAACACAGGGGGATTTTATGCATTTTAGCCTATTTATTTATCAATAACCTTTTATATTTTTGCAAGAAAACACTATAGAGGAGAAAGCCAATGATACTCACACTATGGAATAAAGTCATCTCCACAGAAAGGGCAGCAATTCTTAATGTTGCTGACAAAATGTCTATCATTGCTGCAACTAGATTGCATGTAATAGACTATAATGGTATGCACTCATTTCTAGATTCAACATGATTCCTTTAAGATTTTAATACAATATTATGTACTAAAGAAATTTAAATTCCTTCGTATTGTTAGGTATATCACTTTCTGCAAGAGGTTTTGCGAATATAATTGTGAACCCATCATACTCTAAAACTCAATCTCTTAGGACTTGGTATGTGCAAATCTCCATTCTTTTAGAACAAAATATATTTTAATACAGTGGTTTTTCTTCTTGTATGCACTCTATCTCTTTGATCTTCAAAATACAACTAGGCGAACAAAAAATTACGTGTTTCTATCTGAACTTGTTCTTGAGGAGAAGTACCTCAAGCGATCATCCGCTCATCAGAATATCCCATGGGATAGCTTCTCTTCTATTGCAATGTCATAACTAACAATGTTGTAAGTTTTATTTTATTTTTTTATATTTTCATTATATAAAGTTTTTGGTCTTTTTTGCTGCATAATTTAAGTTCTTGTATCTGAACATTCTTAGGCTCTTGAAGCTAATTGAAAGATCCTAATAAATTCCTAAAAGTTTATGAATTCCATATTGTATTTGTATGTGTAGGAAGACAAATTTTGGGTCAAAGTGACAGCAACAATCATGGACGTTGATAAAAAAAATATTGGTATATGGCTTGTGATAATTGCTTGAAAGGTACAACTGGCGAGTAAGGTTGGGAAATTACTTGCAACTTTTGCCGTGTAGAAACAATTGCCAAACCAAGGTGTGACACCCCCTCCGTAATCACATCTCATCTTATAAAGTATTTATATTTAATCCAATAAGACAACCCATGTCTTAATCCATATATTATGAAGACATCACAAAAGGACATACGTCATCAAAACTTTGTAAAAAATATACAAATTCACTAAAAATTTCATATCTATGTAATTGTGTACCTAGGGTTAGGATGTCACTGTTAGTCTACTTAGTAATACTGGTAATCGGTTTATGATCAACTAGCCATTGTGACTTATGTCCTGAAAAAAAAATTTGCGGCAAGGATTGAGGTGCCTACTCAATAAGCATAGCTAATCGATTTATATATATATATATATATACACATACACATATGCAATAAGACAAGTTCCATACAATTATATCAATCCACAAATATAATTTAATATGCAATCACCACAAAATCTTGAAATAACCAATACCACGATCATACACCAATCCACATTACAATATATCCACAATCATCGTTTCTTTTATTAGGGCCCTGCTTACCCAAGCTGGAGTGCATCACTCAATGGTCTTTGCCGGCTATCATCACCTCAATCATAATATCTCTTTTTTTTTTTTTTTTTTCTCTTCGGTACCACACAGCACACAGCTCGTATGATACCCCATCATCACTGATATCACACAGCACACAGCTCGTATGATATCCCATCATCCATCATATCACACAGCACACAGCTCGTATGATATGTTACATCATCTCCACTGATCAATGACAGCACACAGCTCGCCATTAATCATATTATTGTAAGCCATTGTAGTATGCCCCCCCCCCAGTCAGGTAAGCCCTCTCTTTATCTCCATTCATAATATTCTCATCAATAATCACATCATTCACCTTCATTCAACAGTCAAATCCTCATCGATAACTTCAATGTTCAATTTCGTTTATCAATCAAACATAGTACACATAATCATCCATTTATGTTCCATATACCATAACCACATATAATCACATAATGACAACTTCATAGGATAACAAGCAATCCAGACAAATAGCCAACAATTCACAATTTCGTATACGACGTAAGAATATATATCTATATATGAATGTATATATAATCAATATATCAAAAATACCGTAAATTCCAAATAAAATTACTAAATAATATTCGTATATTTTTCGTCAATCTTTTAATATTTCACTTATATTGAAACTTAAACCTTAGTCATTCCTCGTCTAAACAATTAGACATTATAAGCTTTCCCGGTATATATCTATTTTATCAATTAACTCATAAGAATTTATTTTATCAACCCCTCATATTTTTATAACTACCGTTCTCTATAACTTCCCTAAATGAAATTATTACAAAAATCTCACATTCCTTTTTAATAAATACAATATTTCTCAAATATAATTTCCTATTAATTCTCAAACATAATTTTCTACTATTCCTATTAATTTCTGTCAGTTCTTCACTATAATAATAATTATTTAAATACTAGTACATACAACTATGTATTTGGTTAATAAACCCAATCAATTTGAGTAACCCCTTATAACAACTACTAAGTCTACTAGGTTAAATAAATTTAATTTATTGGCTATAATATTCCAGTCCAGTTAAACATATACCCAAATACTAATTTATATAAATACTCAAATTCAATAAATTTTCCGGTTAAATAGTAAATCAAATAGTATAAAGCATATTTAATAAATACACTAACTAAATAATATAATTATATAAATTAATACAAAATTTAAATTAAAACTCACCTTTCCGATTTTTCTCCCGAGTGTGTGTGTGTGTGTGTGTGTTCCCTTGTGCTTCCTTAATTAGGAAGTACTACATATATATATTATGTAAAATTGGGGAGGCAGCCACGTGCTGGCCCCTTTTCAATTACTTTTTTTTTACTTATATCAAAATTGCAATTTAATCCCCCACTTTTAATTATATACATTTTAACCATAAATATTTAATAAAGCTTCAATTTAACCCCCTTCAAGTTTTAATATATTTATAATTTCAACCTATAACTTATAATTAAATTAGATTTTCTTAATAATTATTAATTAGTCTCTCAATTATGAATAAAAATTCTATGGACGTCACACAAGGTTATGATTTTTCAGTCATTCAATTAATCTCTTTTCCATTCTTTACATTCGTTTCTGTAAGAAAAAGTGCTGGTACAAATCAGTTATGTGTACCTCTCTAATTAGTTCTTTCCAACTATTTAGAATCAAGTTTGCTATCACACTCTCCGACAGCCCAACACAGTTGGATATTGTTATATTTGGTGACTTGGCAGAGAATCTTCTTGGTATAACTGTACTTGAACTCATGAAAAATGAGGATGAGGTTGGTTATTTGTTCTTCTACTCTATAAATAAACGCACTCATAATAATGCTATTTGTTTTACTTGAATAAAGGTGCTATATTTCTCTTAAACAGAACAAAAAGTTGGATTGTGATGCCATAAATAAACGCTTGAATGGGAGACGATTCATTCTTCAGATAAAAAAGGAAGACCGTTGACACTCATTATGGCATTGGATATTACTACAATGTCTCTTCAATAATTGAAGAAGATGTCGACGAACCCCCAAAAACTCATGTTGAAGGATGTTCATCTTCACACTCTAATATTGCTAGTATGTACCTTATTTGGTATCTCATTAACTAAAATGATTTGATACTTTGTACTATTGATTTGTCAATTATCAGATTTGTCAACTGTTGGTACTGATCCCAATGTTGCTACAACATCTATGAATGCACACATTCTCCCATCAAGCAATGACTCACAGGATGTTGCAAGTTCGTCAGTTTCACTCGAAACTGACAAGTGACGGTGTTTGTAGGAGTAACTCCTTTGTTAATATGTAGATAAACAACTACCACTCTCTAGGTTTCTATTTAGGCTTCATGTGTGGTAACCGCTTTTGCATGTACTCATCAATGGTCTATTTTGTCCATGCACCTCAAGTTTGGAATATTTTTTCATTGTTGCATGATGTTGGTTATGAGTTCTAAGAACCTGTTATGTTATATAAAGTTATCACGCCTTTTGTTATTAATCAACTTTGTATGAATTATATATTTTTGGTTATGATTTTTTGTCTTTTGTTCTTTGGATGCCGTACATCCATACAGTGAATGACATTGTCATCTATTATAAAATGAAATATACTCAGGATGATTTTATGCGATCAAGATCTATTCTGCTCAAAGAAAATCCTTGTTAGGAATATTGATTTTTATTTTAAAATCAATCAATTGTTTTGGTTGTACTATATGAATCTAAAATTTATATTGTGGTGAAAATAGTTTTCTATAAATATATGCTTCTATTATGATATATGCTTATGAATTCATATTTAATTAAAACTGGACCAAGTCATGGAATACGTTTCTGTAGGCTTAAAAATAGAACTCCAAGTGGAAGAAACACATTTTATGACATAACTTTTGGTTACAGAATAAACAAAAGACAAACAAATCCATTCTTGTTCATATATTTTTTTAATTTCATTTTTCTAAAAATAAGATTTGTTTTATTCTTATAAACTGATATTCTACAAAACAAATTCTTTGAATTATCATATTATTTTATTCGCTATTATAATTATTAATTAAGAGATAATAAATTTTCATTACATTTTTACGGGCACAATTTACCGCGCCTTTGCGCGGTCCTACCTTTCTAGTATTTTTATAGCTACCGTTCTTGATAACATCCCTAAATTAACTCATTCCAAAAGTCTCGTGTTTCCTTTTTAATAAACATAATATTTCTCAAATATAATCTTTTTAATTTTTCTAGTACTTTATCATAAATCTCTCATTATTATAGCACTTAAGTACCTACATAGATGGCATTAATTGGGATATATATAAGTAAAATGAATAAAGTATAGAACTACATGATTTTATCAACCAATATTATTACCAATTAAATATTAGTTATTCAAAATCAAATCTATTCAGTAAATGTTGGTTGGATAAGTTAATACAATTAGGCTCCTTTACTTCAAGGGTATGGATTAAATTGGTATTGACTAAAATGTGATTAAAGTTGTGATAAGAGAAAAAGTGATTGTTTGATCTTTTGTTTACTAGTGTGAAAAAATGTGGGATAAAATCATTATAATTCTTGACTTTTTTGTAGTTGTAATAGTGACTTAGGTGACCAATTACATATTTGCCTTTACAAAAAAAGTGTGATTGGACATGTTGAGTGTAGTGGTTTATGTACCCAACACACCATTTCCTTCTTCACTTTCCTCTTCTCCTCATCTTCGTCTTGTCTTCTCCACCATAAACAATCTCTGGCCGTCCACGCTCACCTCTTAAGGTGCTCCGTCGAGTTCATCTTTCCGGCGGGATTGTTGAGAGAAGAGGTTTCGCACACGGTTAGTGATAATTCAACTCCCATTTTTTTTTTCACTTACATTGTTTGATCGATTGTCTATGTTATTGCCTCTATTTCCTATGATTTATTCGTTAAACATAATGCTCTGATATATATGAAGAATGAGGTATATGGATCTATTTTTTGCCGAAATATTGTATTTATGTAATTCTTTTTACTATAGTTTTCATGTTAATATTTCCAAGTATGTTCTGTATTTTGGGTTTGTGATGGAAATACTTTCCTATACTATTTTTGTTTAGGTGATTTTGTATGATTTACATTGTATCAGTTGTTTGCAATAATATTCTATTTGTTACTAACTTTTTTTTTAAATTGTATTGTATTGTGTGTAATAATGTTTGTTTCCTGATTGGCCCTACTTTCTAAAAAAATTAGTTTACAGTGTCTTAGTATTTTTCTTATACTGGTTATGCATGCTTCTCTTGTAGTTTATTCCTACAATTACTGCACTTATAGATACTAACTTTCAATCAGTTAGTTAAAGGACATAGGTAAAATGGTGCTCCCTAGTGCTTAATTTATGTGAAGTTAGGATGATCATTTGTATAGTAGATGAACCATTCGGCAAATAATCAAACACAATCCCCTTCAACTGGTAATTCTTGCAGCAATAGTATGGCCTCTGATGCGTCCGTCGTTATTCGAACATGCCTATGCGGTCTAGAGATTGTTGTTCGTACATCATGGACTAACTCAAACCCTGGCCATCGTTTCCGAGGTTGTTTAGGTGATGGGGTATGTTGTTGTCATGGTTTCAACCGTTTACAATTAGTACTTGCAAAAGTTGTACGGTGATTTTCATACCTGTGTCACATAATGGTTTTCTTTTGATTAGGGTGTGTATTGCAGTGTATTTTAGTGGATTGACCCACCAATGTGTCGTAGGGCAAAGGATGTTATCCCCGGTCTGTTGAATCGGCTCAATAATCAGGACAGATTGTTGAAGGAGTATCGACAGAAGCTATTAGTACTTGAAGCACGGGACGACGATATGATGTTGTATCGTTTATGCGGGATTGTGGGTTCCGTTATTATCTTGGTCCTCTTAATCCTTTATGTACATGCAACGATCAATTGCATGCAATTGGGTGAAGTCTATAACTTCATAATGTAGGTGGTTTGTTTTGGACATGTATTATGCAAGCAATCTATAGTAATTCAGTTTTATGTGTAGTAATATATACAATAGATTTGTGGAACCGTTTTGTTTCTATTCCCGAACATGAATCAAAGCTATGTAATGTGAGCCTATTCGTGTTGATGGTGTCGTTGTTATTTCATTACAATTATTTATTTGAACCATAAATCATCGAACTCCCTTGCATAATGCAAATTTAAGATTTATACAAGTGTGCCAGCTTTCCCATGCATAGCGTTCCATCGAATTAGCAAAGGAATAAAAAAACCGCGAGTCTATTTACATGTTCATTTAGCCCAAAATTGTCAAATTCATTCGTCTGTGTACTTGGTATAAATTCCAATACCCACATAAAATGAAAATTTAATTTCTTAACAAAGTTTGAACATTTATTACATGATAAAACATCTTGTCATAGATTTCTTGTCTTATAATATATTCCAAGATCATTACAAACATTAATTGTTGGTGGGAAAGGTGTAATGACTACCACTACCAAATCCAAGAGAGGTAGGTGGAGTTTTTCCTATATAAACCCCCACCCCCTCATGGCCTTGTAGTACCATATCACCTTAACCATCTCCTCATTTAGGGTTCTTCCACTATATTTCTTCCATACTTCTCTATTCTTAGTAATATTACTTTCATTGCACTCATGTCTGCATATGGACATTTCTGGCAACAGAAGCTTTTCTACTGTCAACATTGGACCCCTGAAATCGAAGGCACCTTTGTGCAATCGCTCCTTGCCCATCATCGCAAAGGCAGCTTCCATCACGAACGTGTGAACTGTCACGCCGTTCTGTGCGCACTTTTCAACATCCATGCTAGATTCTGTTGTACTTTATCCTATTCATACTGCCAACGTAGACTGGAGAAGCTGAAAATCCGATCTCGGGTTTTTTCATGGATTACTAGCTTGGCAGCTATGGAATGGGATCCTAAAACGAATCAAATTTCCGTGGATAACTATTTGTGGGAACAGATTGCAAAGGTTTAAACATTGCTAACCGTTATTAAAAAATAAGAGATAGTTGAAAAGGATTTTTTTATATTTTCATATCTATCGTTCTTATAAATATGTTTATAACGCATGTCCGTGGTTAATGTCCGATTCATTTTGTAGGTGCAAAGTATTGGCAAGGCATATGTGAACGCACACGAACCACAACAGACTGCACTTTGGATTTTGTTCGACGAATGTAAAATGAGCAACGATTGAGAGGATGAAGATGTGTACTTTGATCGTGCTGGGACATGCTTGGATGATGAATGGGTGCACAATGGGCCACCACCGTCCGAAGAGTCGTCTGACGACAATTCCTACTGTGACATAGATGACAGCGGCAAGGAGGATTTGTCGTGGTGGGCCTTCATTCAAGTATATTATGCTTCTAACTCGGGAACGGCTAGTGTGAACAAACATCCGAGTACGATCTGTCGTCCAACAACGAGTGGTTATGGCACTCCAAAAAATCAAAGCCCTCAAAGAGACGCAGCTACACCAAACTCTTGCGCATCAAATGATCTCGATATCCGTGCTGACACTCCTTCCCCATACGTGCCCAAGTATCTTCGACGTCGTCAACGCAAGAAGCCAAAGTTCTGAATCAACTTGTACTCGGCGGTCCGAGTTTATGCATGGATCATGTATTGATGCATATATCTATTTGTTTTGTTATTTTGTTGTAGCAATAGATGGTTTTATGTTATTTTGGATTAGGAGGTGTGTAAGTTGAATGATTCTATTCGAATCATTCACGTAGGTGATGCTCATATACCACGATCATTTTTCCTGTCTTTTATCGTTGGTAATATGATATTAGTAATGATGCGTGCGGGCGGTTGTTTAACTATGATATCTTATTGACAAATACTATATGTTTGGTTTCGTTACGTATGACAAGTATATCTATGGCAAACTTAGTTTTATTAACACATGTACGCTCGTAATATAATTCCACATGTACATCTATGGCAAACTTAGTTTTAAAAACACATGTATGTTCGTAATATAATTACACATGTACATTAAGTAAGCATTTTATAAAACACTTTACAATACACATGCAATCACATATTAAAGTGTACAAATCTTGGTGCTTGACTTTTCAATGCATCCACGCTTTCTCAAGCTATTATTGTATTTCAAGCTTTATAGAAGATATTTTACAATGTTTCTTGCAACTACGTAGGAATTAAAATAGAAGATGGTGTTTGGTCTTCAATTAAATGGTATTCACAAAATTGTTCCTCCAAATGTCGTAGTTTACATTTGTATGAATCATATTCGCGTAATTATTTGTCCCGATTTGTCAAAATTATCACTAATTGTATTTTGAATCAATAAATGTGGTTCAAACTTGTCAAACAACAATATACTACATTATCTTATTGTTCCCTACTAATTATATAATGATCTTATTTATATGATGAATTAGGTTTGGCCTTGAGATACATTACAAAATAATACCAATGTTGATCAATTAAATTATAAAAAGGTGAACGCACTAACACATAAGAAGACAAGCATGTCAACTACATGGCTCACACCCCAAAGATGCAATGGAAACGTGAAAAGCCTTCCAAATATTTCTTGGAATGCTTTTGAATCATTACTTGCAATGAACAAAATCTTAGATGTGTCATATAGTAGGTATATGAGCCATTATGTATCCAACTCCCAACTTTTACATTTACTTCTTGTAGGTGTAGGATTAGACTTGATTGATTGCATGGATTGACAATGTATACTTCTTGAGTTGTGTATATTTGTTTTGGCTTGCAATTATGTGTTCAAATGTTTATAAATGTGGTATGTTCTTCAACCACAAAACTACACTTCATCTAGTCTTGTTTACTTCACCTCACTATCAATCACCATTCCTTCTCCGCTCCACCTTCATTACTCATCTTCTACCTTTGCTATGGCTTAAGCAAACCAAGGCCCTATGGCTCCACCACCACTACCACCACCGCCTTTTGACCCTTGTCCACAAAGTCGCTACTTCTATACGGCACGGTAGAGCAAATGTGTTGATATGGCCTTCATTCAAGCCCTCTACTACCAAGCACTTAGAGGGGCAAAACAGCTATCTCGCACCCCTAACATGCATTCTCTGAACTATGCGAGTGGCATAGTCAATGCTTGCTTCAAATTGGTCTTTCAAGTATATTGTGTTCAAGAGGAGACTAGAGCGTCTAAGGCTCCAATACACCACCTTCAAGACCATCCTAGACTCGGCGGCCTTTGCATGGGACTGCGAGACAAACTTCGTGCATGCTACCGAGGAGAATGGGAATGATCTAGCCATGGTAATGTAATTTTCGGCCACTGTAGTTTGGTAACGTTTTTTTGAAAATTTCCTTACACTCGGTTTTTCCATATTTTCCCGTCTTTTAGGGCATCGAGTTTGTCAATGCGTATCGTTTCCAAGGAGAGCCCATGTGGAAAGAACTCATGGCCATCTTTGCTCAGGGAAGGCCGGAGGAAGGTCCGCACAGCTATCTTGCAATTTTAAGCGATGAAGGTGAGTGTTCGGATGAGGAAAACGAGAATGCAAGTGTTGATGGTGGAAGCGGAGGAAGCACGATATCATATTGATGGTGTTGTTGGGGGCATGCAAGGTGTTTAATGGTTGCGTCTACTACATTTTCGTAGCGCTTTGTCCAAGTATTGGCGCTTGGTTTTCAAAAGTAGATGTAGCTCGGCAAGGTGAAAGAAGAAAATAGGTGAAGGGTTGTTGCTTGTGGGTTGTGGCAGTTTTTAAATTTTTTTTCTTTTCGATTTTATAGATGTAGGCACATGGGTCGGAGCCATCCACACCCATGTTAATGTATGGAAAAATTCATTATCTTTGTAAGATAATGAATCGGACTTTATTAGCAATATTATCCTCGTATTTGCGTAACTAATATTTGTCTTTTATCTTAGTTAGGATGTGACTTTGTTTCCATTTTGTTTTGAATATTTGGCTTATTTCATTCATACCGTCGAATAGTATAATTGCAAAATACCAAAAAGGGCAAATGTCACATTTGGTCCCTTGCCTTTTCGTTAAGAATCACTTTAGTCCCTTAAGTTCATTTTTTGACATTAGCATCCCTAAACTTTGATTTTTGTCCCAATTTGGTCCCTCTGACCATTTTCCGGCGAAAATGTGGCCGGATTTTGACTTTTTGGATGGTAAAATGGTCAAATTAAGTTTGATTTTCTCACTTTAGTCCCTTAAGTTTGTAAAATTATTAAAATAGTCCTTTTTTTTGGCCAAGAACCAATTTTTTAAAATTTTTATATGCTGAAAATGATGTAATAATATTGTGTGAATAATTAAAATTTTAAAATCTTGTAAACATAATAATAATATATTGTGTAACTTAAAACAAAATAGTCTCTTTTTTTTTAATTTTATGAAGTTACAATAAAAATTAAAATTATGAATAAATTTTACAGAACTTATATAATCTGAAAATATAATAAAAAAATTTAAGTTAGTAATTTTTAATCCTAGGACTTAAAGATAAGTGTATGAATATAAATTTTAACAATGTTATGAAATATTAACAGTTGGGGTTTTGAACAAGAAGTTGGTGGGATGTACTTGTATAACTAGATTATTTAGTGGATTTCATATATATATATATATATATATATAATTCATTTCAAGAGATTCTTATAGAAATTTTTCTATAAAATGTAACTATATATTTATAAAAACCTCTTAAGATAAATTATATGTATATATATATATATGAAATCTATCAAAAAATCTAATTCAAAAGTATATTCCACCAACTTTCTATTCAAAACTCTAATCATTCAATAAATATTTTCAAAGTTTAACTTTTCTAGACTTCTCTCTAACACTTAAGATAAGAAAAAAATATTGACGTAGATTTTTTATTATATTTTTCAATTAGATAAGTTTTATAAAATTAATTCATAATTTTGATGTTTTTTAACTACTGAAAAAAAAAAAAACAAAGAGAGACTGCTTCTTTTAAATTAAGCAATATGTTATTATTATGTTCACAAGAGTTCAAAGTTTTGATTATTCACATAAGATAATTACATCATATTAAACATACAAAAATATAAAAGAGTTATTTTTCACTTAAAAAAGGACTAGTTTGATAATTTTACAAACATAGGGCACTAAAGTGAAAATCAAACTTAGATTGACCAATTTACCCTCTAAAAAGTCAAAATTCGGTCACATTTTCGCCGAAAATCAAAATAAATTGAAAAAAATCAAATTTCATAAGGGGAATAACTATTTCCTTTGCACATAACAGACTTTCGTCCAATTTACTCATTTGTATACATACCTTGCAAAACTTATTCCGAATATCTTGACTATCGACGGTTATCATGCATCGGGAATCATCCCACCCAAATCCACTCTTAGCCATCATGCCGTAGTTTTTCTTCCGCACATGGATCTTTGAGTTGATGTGGGGTTCAGGACGAATATCCGTATTAGGAAACGTCTTCTGCATCAATGCCTCAAGCTGATTCAGGTAGCCCAACCTGAACCCGTTCTCGCATTTCCA
Source organism: Sesamum alatum (assembly GCA_034509735.1). Lineage (NCBI taxonomy): Eukaryota > Viridiplantae > Streptophyta > Magnoliopsida > Lamiales > Pedaliaceae > Sesamum > Sesamum alatum. Next base: position 7,105,747 of record JACGWO010000005.1, read on the forward strand.
GCCCGTTGTTACAATGGTTCGTAGGGCACTAACCAAAATCTCTTCTTCACGTTGTGACCACGAACGCCGGGTGTGTGCCTTGTCAGACTTCACCGAACATCCCCATGGTTTGCTAGTCCCCTCTTCGTCAGCAAGAGTCATCTGCTAGGAACAAAAAAAATAAAAAATTGAAACTTCAAAGTTGAGAGAATTATGCGTAACAGTTTAACTCCAAAAAACAAAAAAAGCAACAAGTCCACATAAAACACTAAACAACACAACAGCAAGTCCATTGTGGTTTAGCAAAGCAACTATTCGGTTACATACAAGCAATTCAAAATACATAATTGAAATAAAAATAATACCAACAAAGTTCCCATGCATGAAGTTCACACCAAGATTGTTTTAGGAGCTATTCAACGTTAATTCAATAGACATATAAAACAGTCTCATGGACAACCTTGTTGTTAGATTAACGGCGGCTTAACCAATCGGTCCACATGTTATTAGCCAAATCATCACGCCAAGAAGTCCAAGCAAGAGTGGCCTCAAGATTGTTGATGAAATCAGTTGTTGCATCGTTCGTTCCATCTGTGGGATCAACGGTCTCAGGCTCGAGTGGATCATCAGGCATTTCCATTCTGCAAAAGTTGTGTAATAGGCAGCAGACAACAATGATAATGTTCTGCACTCTTATCAGGTAGTAAGAATGGCTGCATAGTATACCCCAACGTGCTTTCAACAAACCGAACGTACGTTCAATGCCATTCCTAGCTGAGGCATGACAGAGATTAAACAACTCTCTTGCATTTTATGGTCCCCCGATTCCCCTATCCCACTCTTTTAGGTGGTATCTGACTCCCCGGTACGGTGTTAGGAACCCATCTACGTTGTTATATCCATTGTCGCATAGATAGTAATTGCCTTAACACGGAAAGTGAGTTTAATGAATGCATTTGGTAAGTAATGAAGTCGTTAAAATTGTGATATCCGAATTCAGTTGAGAAAGCTATTGAACGACAAATGTTTTAGCAATTACCATTTGGTATCTTCAGCTCGGTTGTTCGATGTATGGCATCGCGCAAGACATGGCCATCTACCACGCTCCCCTCCCAACCACTTAAAACATAGATGAACTTGCCCTCCATATTGCAAACTCCAAGTACATTTACTGAAATTTGGCCTTTCCTATTCCGGTATCGACCCTTGTCAGAATCTGGGACGTGGACGGCAATGTGTATGTCGTCCAGTGCTCCTAAGGATCAATTATTCACAACAACCAACGTTAATGAAATTGAAGTAGTGGCGATAAAAAGCTTAAAAATAGTATACAATTAACAAGTGCGGATATAAAAAAATGATTTAACATACCTTAAACCATCGCCAGCGTTGGTCCTGGTAATCTTCAAACACAGCAACAGGGCGCACCAACAAAATTGAATTCAAGCGCAGAACGGCCTTGAGTACTGAGTGGAAATGTTTGCTGACAGTACGACCACTACGGATGAAGTCATGCTTGAAAACACAGTTTTTCTTATGGTGTGCAATAACAGTTAGAAACATTGCAACTTGTTCAACAACAAAAATATGTCCCGTATCTTTCAGACCACCCGATGTTTCTAACAGTTGACAAAGGCGTCCAAACGCATTGCGTGACATGCGTAGATTGTCCAAGCATTTTGCATCACTAAATTCAATTATTTGTCTTAAATGCTTCAATTGGTCAGGAATTCTAGGACTCATTCGGTATTGACGTGTCATCCCAATATGTGTAGTGATAAGGCGATTTTGCCGACGTCGGGCAACCGAACAAAATAAGAACAAAGTGAAAACTAACTCTACGATAACAAGTTGTATAGCGATGAATATCTTTAATCTTTGTGCCATATTCATCCTATCAATAATCCATGAACACAACCATTGTAAGACCAAATATTATAACCGAAAATTTTAGTATTTACTGTTTGAAGGAGTTCAAGACCGTAAAATGTAAAACGAAGTGGTAAGAGGACGGTAAATAAGTACAAATTTTAGTCTAAATAAGTTGTACAAGAGCACATAAATTACCGGGTAAAAATAGGTGTCATTGTATTGAATGAAACATAAAGTATGTAGTAAAGGCAAATTTCATTTCTTTAAACATATATCGAAAAAATGGGATGCACTAACCCATATTTGTGGAATTTAACGCTTCATAAACCATATCCGCCTTTTTTTTCGTACATTGGATCGTAATAATACATAAGATCAATTTTTTTAAAAAAATTATATTGCAAAAACACCCATGTATCTGTAATCAAATTACAAGCAATATAGAAACTTGATTATAAATTTTAACAGATCTACCAATTTTCCTAATGTATCAAATCTGGCCGCTTTTAAATAAATGTTAAATCAATGAAGGCAAACAATTTCTACTAAAGTCAATTAAAATTCAAGGTATTCCGCATTATAAGCAGATCCAAAAATCTGACACTTAAAAAGCCAAAATATGGACCAGCTTAATGCAGCAAATCTGATAAATTTAAACCAGAAGAAATGGACTCCTACCTTCTTCTTTGCAGAAAACACGGAGTCAAGAATGTACGTCTTGCGAAGTTAATGTCGAGTGCAATTCGAGTCACAAACCAATGTTAATCGGAGTCAAAAAAGCAAACCCACCAAACTTCAAAATCTGCCAGAACACAACAACAGTGCAGAGGAAGTACACGTTTATGCACCTATCAAATATCTAAGAAACCAAAAAAAAAAACATTTGTGTAACAAACATTACCGGTTCCACGAGCTAAGAACCACCTTCAAGCTTAGACATGAAAGAGTGTAGAGTTCGTCTTGTATGAAAGATTGTATCTGGTAGATGAGAGTGTAGGTGGGTGTAAGGAAGAAAGCAACAACAACAATGAAGAAGATGACATTAAAATCGGTCAAAAAAGCTTGCATGAAGCGACACATCATGATCAATTTTTTGGTTGTAATAAAGTCAAATTCCAAGGACAAAGTGGGTATAGAAGAGAAAAGTTGAGGACATAAGGGGAAATGAAATTTTAATCAAAAGTAGGTGGTCCATGGTGATAAAATTATTTGAGGGTGGAAAACTTGATTTCAATTATGCATTTATCATCATAACATACGGGTCTACAGTACTAATGACGGGCTTGGCAAAAAAAAAGAAAACACATTACTAGCAAGGATTAGCCATGATATTATGGCTAATCCTTGCAAGTAAAGGAGGCCTTAATTACTTACATCATCCTTAACTAATCAAGGTTAAGGAGATTCCAATAATATAATTCTCAATTGAATAATTAACTAATGATTACCCAATAGCAAGTGAACTCATTTGATTAGCCTAACAATTAACAGAAGATCTATATTGATTTAATTACTGTTCAGTTATAAACTAATTAATAATTATGTAAACTAACCAAATTAAAGGAACAAATCAATTACAGCAATGAATAAATCTCTTAAATGTGGAACAATAATTAATTATCTATAATATCCTTAATTCGAATGGAATATTTAGCCAATCACTAATTTCTAAATAAAAGTTTCATTCAATTTTCTTATTAAACATTAAACCGGGTGATAGAAATTGCTTCAACTAAATTCATTAATCAAATAATATAACATATAAATTGATTAAAAACTTAAAAGCCTTAACATATCTATTTTCAAGAGAAATGAATGCATATTATGATCTAAGTTCTCTCTCTGATTTTATGGAAGATGTTAGCCTCTCTCTCTCTCTCTCTCTCTCTCTCTCTCTCTCTCTCTGAGGAAGGAAGCTATCAAATAATTATATTAGCAAAATTACAACCTATAACAAGGGCAGCACACTCCTTCCTCATCACTAAGCTCATTAGTACACACGAAATTTGTGAATAGCAATAGTGTACTCCTCAATTTGAGTTTGTGCTGCAATTTGCTTTATATATATTTATTTGTTTATAATGTGGTTGCGGGTGTTTGGACGGGTGGCACATTGGAAGAGGCATTGGTGTTGGCTTAAAAGGGCATATTAGAGAACCAAGTGATCGAGTCTCCGTTAAGCCTATAGGTGTCTAGTTTAGTCATTCCGTCGTTTTCAACAACACCTTTTTTTTACTTCTTTTTCTACCCAAGCATAGACGTCCCTTTTTTTTCCAGACTGAGAGACCGCATTCTTTTGGCCGTAATTTGGCCTTTTTACGCGAATGACAACATTTGTGATGAAGGCATCCAGTTACTCAACCAACTAAGTTTCCTAAAGTGCTTTGCATACTCATGACCCTAGTCGCCGTTTTACGCGAATGACAACATTGGTGATGAAGTCACCCGGTTACTGAGCAACCAAAGCCAGCGAAGCAGGTGCGTTATATCATGTTTTTGTCTCATTTATTTGTTTTTTTCTTTTTCTGCAAATTCTTGCTTTCTTTCGTATGTCTTTTTTTTTTTTTTTGGATGGGAAAGGACTAACGTCCTACTTCAGGTATATGAAAAGTTCGACCCGGCGGGGTTTAAAACAACAAAATGACTTTTACAGAAGACACTACAAGTTAACATAAGCCAAGACAACTCCATCCCCTTTTCAAAACGGTTCAAAGTATGTGGCGTTAGAACCCAATTACTTCTCGGCAAATCTAAGCAACAATCACATAATAACGCAGTTATGCATGCTTTGATCCTATGACCTTCTACTTAGCATTACTTTATCCGAATAAGCCACATGCATCGTCGAAGGGTCATACGTTCAACGACGTGATTTTGGCACAAAAGCAACACATAAAAAGATACAAAATGCAATAGACACCTATAACGCATGACATTAAACAAAAACACGAAATTTCAGCAATTCCCCCAAACTTAGACATAGTAGTGTCCTCAATGCATAAAAAAGAAAGGTGGGAGAAAGGACGTACCGAATCATTGCGGAGGAGGGAAGTGGCCTTGAGTCACGAACCAATTGTGCATGCGTTGGAAGACGTGGGCCATGTTGTCGATGGTATCTTGGAGCTGGTTTTGTCGATCACAGAGCTCCGTTTGCCCGTCGAGGAGTTGTTGTTGCTGGTCGAGGATCCTTTGCAAGGCTTCGGCAGTTGAGGCATCGGGCCGAGGTCCACGGGACGACCCGGCTGCATGAGAGAGGGGCAGGTGGAGGAGGAGCTGGACGGTCGTCGGGCTCAGCGTCGGTGGTTGGTTCTTGCAGCCACCAATTGTCCTGAATTTGGATGGTGAGACGTGCGGGGTCGGGCAACGGGATGGACGGCAGGGGGTCCGGCATGAGCAAGTGGTATTGGTCGCCCATTCTCGTGATCATCTTCATGACTTGACAAGTGGCGAGGTTGACCCTATTCCGACCTTGGGCTTCTTCATAACCCAGCAAAGAAAGACCGGCATGCAAGGCGATGGGGGTAACGAATCCCCCAAGTACTATGGCGTCTGACTCGGAGTTAGCAATTTTAGAAAATTGACAAATCAGAAATGAGCTGGTATCTATTTGAAAGTTATTCACCATGCCCCATAATACAAATAACTCGGAATGACATACAACGCCCGCACTATCCCCCCGACCAAATAGGGTGTGTGCAAGAACACGATGTAAATAGCGAAAACAGGGGTTGATAATGGTGGAAGATTTAGAACGGGTTGCATCGTACGATGCCTGCCTAGTCAATTCATACCAGAATTCATCGGGCCTATAAGCAGGTGGTTCCCGCCTTCCCCCCCTCCCCCCCGGGTCATGCGGTCTTCTATGTGCCTAAAACAAAATGTAGTACGACCCCTTTCGACATGGGGACCAGACAGAATTCCTTCAACTTGTAATGAACTCAAAAACTCACGAACAAGCCTAGGATACGTAGGCCATCTAGTAAACATGAAATCATGCCATCCTAGTCTAGCAAACAGATACTCAACATCATCAGAAATTCCAAGCATGTCAAGGACCTCATTATCAATGTAACGGGTATTGGTAATAGTACGAGAGCGGAGGCCTTCATACCTGTTACGATCGTCAAGGTCCATGTACGGCAAGTCCGATTGCGGTTGGCGAGCACCGTGTTGAGTGTCGTGTTGTGCTCGGGAAGTAGAGGCTCCATTTGTCCTTGCTCTCTTGGGTGCCATTGGAGGAAATACAACCGGTGAAAATCGACGAAAGAGGTGTTTTTGGAGAGCCCACGTGATGGGTAATCATTTAATCGGAGGGGTCTTGCAAAAATTTGAGGTGGCTTGACGGATTTGAGAGCAAAATGAGGGAGGATTTTCGATAGTTTTGTAATGGGAGGAGGAGCACGGCCGTTTTCAAGGTTTTAAAATCTGAAACTTGCGCCACACGCCCGTGTTAGGGAACACGGCCAGGCCGTGTTCTTATCGGGACATTCTGCTATTTGACATTTTCCGCTCAACACAGCCGTGTTCGGGCACACGGCAAGGGCGTGTTTACGTAAAAATTGACGAGGAAATAACACGGTGGTGTTCTGAAACACGGTTTGTCCGTGTTATCGTGTTGCGCATCGTTCGGGCAAAAGCTGCAGAAGTATATAGCAACAGCATGGAGTGAGCAGATTTATAAAGGAGAAAAATTGAAATAGAGCAAGGAGAAAGATAAAAGAAAAAGGTAGAGAAGGAAAGGATTCAGGTTGCTTCCCGAACAGCGCTTTGTTTTAAGTTGTTAGCTCGACTGTGTTGCGGGCGTTCAAGCTGACGGGTTGTGGAGCTGCAAATTGCCCCCTCTTTCAATCGGAGTCTCGACAACGTAGTGTTTCAACCGTTGTCCATTGACTTTGAATGCGCCGATTGCTTCGCTCCAAACCTCGATTTTTTCAGAATTTTTCGAGCACACGGCCGTGTTAGCGAACACGGCCTGGTCTTTGTTAGAGGCTCTCGTCAACACAGTAGTGGTCTGAAGCATGGCCCGTTCTTCGTCAGGACAAGACGTACACGGCCGTGTTACGGAACACGGCCTTGTCGTGTTCCACACGGTTTCTTCGCTTCGTCTGTCTGTTGTCCTCTGCTCCATCTGTTGAGTCCAAGAGTTTTTTTAGCACAATGAATCGGTTGTTTTCATGCTCGAATGGCTCATCTTGGCCCAAAACGCGATGCAAGTCGTCACCTAGTCCGAAGCTCAGAAACACCTTCTTGATTGCGATGTCTACATCATCAATCCTGCAAATCGAATCACCATAAGGAGGATATTTAGTAGCATTTAACAGGTTAAACTCAACCCTTTCATCCCCAATATTCAAGGAGAGTTTCCCATTCCTAACGTCGATGATAGCACTGGCGGTAGCTAGGAAAGGTCTTCCGAGAATTATGGGGATTCGGGTGTCTTCCTCCATCTCAAGAACGACAAAATCAGCAGGAATGAAAAATTTATCCACTCGAACCGGTACGTCCTCGAGAATACCGACGGGATATTTCACAGTTCTATCAGCCAAATGCAGAGATATAGTGGTGGGTTTTAACTCACCCAAATCCAATCGTTGACAAATAGATAATGGCATCAAATTGACATTAGCTCCCAAATCACACAATGCACGATCAAAATTCATACTGCCAATTAGATAAGGAATAGAAAAACTACTGGGATCTTTCAGCTTAGGGGGTAGCTTATTTTGCAATAAAGTACTACATTCCTGATTTAAGGCCACGGTTTCATAGTCTTCCAATTTTCGTTTGTTTGGCAGTATGTCTTTCAAGAATTTAGCATACGAGGGCATTTGTGAAAGAGCTTCTGTGAAAGGAATATTGACAATAAGCTTTTTGAGCACATCAAGGAACTTACCGAATTGTTTGTCTAACTTGGCTTCAACAACCGCTGTGGAAATGGAACGGGAGGTTGGTATGGCTTAGGCGGCTCATACTTAGGTTCCTTGTCCTTGTCCTTCACTTCGTCAGTTTCCCCACTCAAATTGTGTTCTTTAGTAACCTCAACGTGTGGGTCCTCACTTTCTTTGCCTAACACTTTCCCACTCCTTAGGGTGATGGCCTTGCATTGTTCTCTCGGGTTTGTCTCGGGTTGGCCTGGTAACATACCGGGTTGCCTAATTGAGATGTTGGCTTGCTGGGCTATGTGATTTTCTAACATCTTATTGTGGGTGACTAGAGAGTCTACCTTGGACGTTAGTTGTCTTAAAGCCTCACCCAAAGATTGCCCTTATTGTCTAAATTCCTCATTCGTTTTAGTTTGGGCAACTATAAATGATTCAAGCACAGCCTCTAAGTTAGACTTTGGTGGAGGGGGATTTGGATCAAATGGTCTTTGAAAACCAGGAGCTCCGGGGTGAACATTCTGCTGGGGTTGGTTGTTTTTGTAGAAAAAATTGTGATGGTTCTTCCAACTGGGATTATAGGTTTCAGAATACGGATTGTTTCCCCTGTGTTGGTTGTTCACAAAATTGGCTTGCTTCTCTTGGTTAAGACTAAAGTTCCCAAGTCTACACTCATTATCCACATGTCCAATCACCCCACAATTTTCACAGGTAACAGTGGTATGAGAATTCACGGCATGCACATTATTCACATTCATGGAGTCAAATTTAGAAACAAGTGCATCTATTCTAGCATTAAGCATTGTGAAAGCGTCCACCTCATACTTACCTATTGTCTTTGCTGGGACTGCTCGCTCGTTGGACCATTGGTGATGGTGTAGAGTTATCTCCTCCAGTAGATTGTATCCTTCTCGAACACTCGTGTTCATCAGAAATCCTCCTGCAGCTGCATCAACTGAGGATCTAGTGTTGTAGGTTAGACCGTTGTAAAAAGTATGCACAATAAATCATTTTTCTAACCCATGATGAGGACATACCTTAAGAAAGTCCTTATATCTTGCCCATGCCTCAATGTAAGATTCCCCTTCTTTTTGTGTAAAGGATTGAACTTTCATGCGCAATTCGGCAGTTTTGCTCGGGGGAAAGTATTTAGCCAAAAAGGCTTGAGACATCTCATCCCAAGTTCGGATAGAGTTCAGGGGAAGGAAATGCAACCATGCTCTGGCCCTATCACGTAAAGAGAATGGAAATAACCTAAGTCTAATTGCATCGGGTGTGACCCCGTTAAACTTCAGTGTATCACAATACTCTAAAAAGATAGATAAGTGCAGGTTAGGATCTTCCGTGCCTAAACCCCCAAACTGATTCTGTTGTACCATATTCAGTAGGGCCGGTTTAAGTTCGAAATTGTTAGCCTCTATAGTAGGTCGAGCAATTCTTGGGAGTAGACATTGGGTAGTAGGTATCCCGAATTCCGCTAGACCCCTCTCCTCATTGTCTTGGCCTGCCATATGGACAACGATCTGTTGTCGTTGCTCGCGTCTCCTTTGATGGAAGGTTCGTTCAATCTCCGGATCGAGCGCAACCAAATTGTCACTGCTACGAGTTATTCGCATTAATAAGCCTGAAAAGCGAGAGTAGAGAACGGTATCAATAGGCTAGACTAGACGGAGAAAATAAAGCAAAATAGAATAATGGTCGGATCTAATTAAATTTTATAATTCTAATATCACAATAAGTCCCAAAAAACGGCGCCAAAAACTTGATGAGCCAAAACCACAAGTGCACGGTGTATCGCGTAATACTCAAGATGTCGATCCCACAGGGACTATTGTGATTACCAGATTTACTCAATTTTGGTTAGTCAGACCAAAATATACGAGTGAGGCAATTGATTGGAATAGTAAAGCAAGTAAATTGAAACAAGAGGGTAAACAATAAGGTGTGATAGTCTAGAATCAAGTATCCCCGCAATGATCCTTTAACGAACCTATCAAGAACTCTTTTCTACTCAATGTGATCAATCCGAACGAAATCGTCTTAATGTCGTTACCACCCCCTTTCAATTATGTGGAAATCCGTATTCGGCTAATTAATCTACCTATTTTCATGGAGATATAATTAAATCGAACCCATTAAGATTATGTCGTTACCACCCCCTTTCAATTAGTGTATTTATTAAATATGATTTTTACTATCTGATTTTACTATTTAATCGGAGAATTTAATGAAATCGAGTAGTTATACAAATTAGTGATCGGGTAAATATTTAATTGAATCGGGGACATTACATCCAATAAATTAGAATTTATTTAATCTATTAGATTTAGTTGTTGGTATAATGGATTATTCAAAATTAATCGGGTTTATTAACCAAATACATGATTGTATATATTATTATTTAAATAATTATTATAATAGTGAAGAATTGACATAAATTAATAGGAATAGTAGAAAGTTATGTTTGAGAAATATTAGGAAATTATATTTGAGAAATATGGTATTTATTAGAAAGGAATATGAGATTTTTGTAATAATTTCATTTAGGGATGTTATAGAGAACGATAGTTATAAAAATATGAGAGGTTTGATGAAATAAGCTCTTATGAGTTAATTGATGAATTATATATATACTAGAAAGCTTATCATGTTTAATTATTTAGACGAGGGATGAACAGAGGTTTGAATTTCAATATAAATGAAATATTAAAAGATTGGTATAAAATATACGAATATTATTTAGTAATTTCATTGAGAATTTACGATATTTTCAATATATTGATTACACATATTATAACCGGCTTATTTATTTATTTAATATTAAGAAAATTAAAAATAACAAAAATAAATATAATATAATATATATATATATATAACATGAATGGTAAACGTCGAACTCAACTCTTGGAGTTTGACTTCAACTTTTTTTTTAATTTTATTATTATTATTATTATTATTATTCGGTCTGCGTATATTTAAATAAATATAAAAAAAATAATTACATAAAAAAATTATATTTAAATTAAAAAATAAAATTTTAAAAAATTAATTATAATAATTACAATTCTTAAAAATGACCGCCCGTCCCACAAGTGCGTCGGTGCCGTTGGCGCCGAGGTCTTCTTATTTCGTCACCCATATTTTGTATTGGTTCATCTTCAATATTATCATCATTATCTGCATTCATATGCAACCGACACTATGATGTTGCAAAACTAGACTCTCCATAATCACGATATGCACCAAATGCTGGAAATGGAATTGGTGAGATGTTATATTCTGGTGCATATGTTTGACTCGTGCCAAGGCCTCCATAATAAGGTGATTGGCTTGGCATGTATGGAGCTGAATCAAACCAATCACTTTGTTGGGGCGGTTGAGGCACGTAGCAATCTTGATATACATTTAGAGGTGTATGCACTGTGGATGGACCAGCTATATCTGCCCCAATAGTATCATCACCTCTAAGTGAACTTGTAGACATTCTGCTACTGCTTCTCATTTGTCTGTGGGACGTAGACGGAGAATTATCATGTGGTGTTGCTTGTTGTTCGGGCTGATTATCCCTCAGAAAATGAGAAAGCATTTCACGAAGTTCAATCATTTCGATAATAAACCGCTGATGCATTTGCAAAGCCTCTTCGAAATTGGTTGGTGGAGGTTGAACACTTAGATGAATGGCCTCTGTATATTGCTCCTGCACCAATTTTGAAATAATAAATTTAAATCTAAGAGATAAATGGGTGTAACATGAATCAAGTTTTATTGCACGACATACCACATGTTGTATTGTTGGTGCATGTCCAGGTTGATAGCCACTCTCTACACGTCTATCAGTAGATGATGAGACGAATCAACGAGTTATTCTACCGTACCAATTCCAATATCCATTTTCTGTATTTCTTCCGTTGGAAATGGGTGGTCGGCGCACAATCGTTTCATCTCGTCTACCCCATCTACTAACATATATCGCGTGATGAGTCTCCCAGTCTGTGCCCCCACGTGCTCTACGGGAAATGTTATGGAGGCTCATTTCCCGACTGTCTGTACCCTGTGGAATGTCTCGCCTCATTCCGAATTGACGAAGTACCCGTTCGGGATGATGCATTTCCACAATGGCATAAAATATTAGGGGACATATTGATGTCCACAACTGGGGATTGAACTCATCTGAGTGGGCTAGAATGTTCTCCAAATTCATGTCGTACGGCTGCCATAGAAACTGAAATAAAAGCAAATATGTTAAATTAGTGGGTAATTAAATATGCATAACGATGAGTCTTGTTTACCTGATCAGCCGTCATGCTATCTAGCATATCTAAATACCCGGACAGTCCACCGTACAGTGCGGGTAAAGTTTTGTTTTTTGTTCCACGTTGCACCGTACGGTGGTATTGAAAGGAGCTGATTATTATAAATTTGTATTGGCCACATCGTTACACGTTCATCACCATGACCGGGTGTTATTGGTGTGATACGCGACCAAGCCCAAATCTGTAAAATAATAAGCTTGTTTCAAAAATAAAATACTGCAATAAGTTAGTTAATGACAAATATAAATATTTAATGTTACCTGCAGTAACTGCAACGGGCCACCAATTTGGGCTTTGCCTTAGGTGCTGGCATTGCATAATTCGCGGTACAAGAATGCGAGCACAGCACTGCCCCAGCTATAGTTTTGGGTGGCGCCGATATCCTCTAATTGCTGTGATAAGATGCACATCATACACAATTTCTGCCGCATCGGTACACACCATAAAACCCTATTTCGTGTAGTACTGCCAACACCCTGTGATGTGGGGCATTCTCTTGGAAGTGTGTCCAAAATGCATTATCCGCACGTCGTGCCTTTAAAGGTTCATCTAAATCGCCTTCAATCACCTCATCAGACCTGTGTTGCCTTTGTGATGACAACACGGTTTCATCGCGTGGACCATACACTTGTCTTCTGTCCATATTTTACAATAGCTAACGTTTGGTGTAGAGTGAAAATGTATGAAGAATTTCGAAAAGCGTTAATGTAAATAGAAAAGTTTGAAGAAATATTCGCAAGGCTGGTGTAAATATGAATGGCACAAAACATCCTTCTTATATAGACACAGGCAATTTAGTTTTTCTTTTTTTAAATATATATATATATATATATATATGTTTTTATATGTATTGAAGAGGGTCACGGGTTATAAACCTGTGACCCTCATGACTGCTTAGCAGTCACGGGCTGCTAAGCAGCCCATGACTGTGCAGCCTTGGTGCAACAAGGCACTGTGCTGCAGCCTTGTTGCACCAAGGCTGCAACATAGTGCAAGGCTGCAGCATGCACTATGCTGTAGCAGTCACGGGCTGCTAGCAACCCGTGACTGTTTTTTTTTATAATAATAATAATAATAATATTTAAAAAAAAAAAAGAAAAACACGAAGTCGAACTCAAGGAGTTCGACTTTAGAATAAAATTTTTAAAAAAAATTTGGTAAAGTCGAACTCAAAGAGTTCGACTTTTACCATTGCTGTTATATAATATATATTATACTTATTTTTGTTATTTTTTATTTTCTTATTATTAATAAAATAAATAAGCCTATTATAACCTATCATAGGACACGGGGGTAAAGTAGAGGACTAATCAACTTATTCTACTAGCATAATCATTTCGAGATCGAGGTAAGTATAGTTAATTGGATCTATATAAATATATATGATATACTTGTTTGTCGTAAACCTGACTGGTATTTGTAAATATTTATTTGGATTACGTGGTTATTGTGTGAAGTTGTTGTTATGTGTTTATTTGCGATTATTTATGTATTATAAAGATTGATGAATGATTGTCATATATTATATTCTATTATTGCATGAGGTTGAACGAAAAAGTCAACTATGAATATATCGTTAGATTGAGATAAAGAGATGACTTACCTAGTTGGGGAACATAGTCTATAATTTATGATGATGTGATTGATGATGATGTGATTGACGATGTGATGTGAGAAAAATAAATATTAGCTAGGTAACATTGCGCATAGGGTACCGGGGTATTCCGGGTAGCAAGGAGTATCCTGTGCTGATAGCTACACACTAGGGTGGTGTGGGGATGCCATGTTCGTTGTGATATTCTATGATGATATTGCTACACAATTAGATAGTGTGTGGGTATCACATTCGACGGGTATCCTGTACTGTATATGATATGACATTGATTGAGATAATGATAATTGGCAGAACCATTGACTGGTGTACTTCAATTAAAGTAAGCAGGGCCTCAAGAGTGTAAACTGTTAATCCTGAGATTGTATTGTAGACTGATGTATGATTGTGGTATCGATTAATTTGTAATTTGTGGTGATTGTATATCGAATACTTGTTGGTTTGTGTTACGACATGTATTTATGTGTGTATATAGGTTGGTTAGCTATACTTATTGAGTAGGTAGCTCATCCCTTGCCAACAATTTTTAGGAGATAGATCACGGTGACTAGCTACATCAAAATTGAAGTCCTGCCATGGATCTTAATAGGTGGGTCACCCGTGACATCTGAAGTCGAAGGTTCTGGCTATATGATTATTAAACATCTAGTTATATGTCGGATTTGCGTTTTAGATTCTGTAACAACCTAAAACTTTTCTCTTTCTTTTGGAGTATTGTACATGGGCATATTTGTGGTCTAGTAAATATAAACTTTTGATTATATCTATCGTTATTTAAGATATATTTATATATGTATAACTTGCCGATAAAAATAGGATTTATCTTATTAGTTTAGAGTGAAAACTATTATAAGACAGCTTATAATTACGAAGATTATAATGATTAGTACTGATAAAGTATAATGTCGTAGGGGGTGTCACATGTTTACTCCTTGAGTAATGTGAATCTTTGTTTTCCCTTTTTTTTCTTTTATGTTATCGGAATTTATAATTTAGTCCTTGCCTTTATAAAAGTACTTAATTTAACTCCAAATATTTTGTAAAGCTCTAATTTAATCCATTCAACTTTTAATATTTTTCAAATTTCAACTTATAATTTACTTATGATTACATTTAGATTTTATTATATAATTACCAATTAGTCTCAAAATTATATACAAAAATTCTTGGTTGTTACATCATAACTCCCAAACTTCACAACAATAAATATGTTCATTCAAAATACGAATCACGATGAAGATAGATGCCTCGACCAATTTTGTCAAGGCCAAGCCCAAATTTGGTTGAGGCTTTAATTAGCCTGTCGAGGCAAAGCTGAAATATGATCGAGGCAGCCTCGATTAGATTTTGGTCAACGCATGGTTGAGGCATGTCGCCTTGGCTTAATTTACAATTACAAAGGCTAAGTTTTTAACTAAACTTTGTCTACAATTGGATACCCATTATTTGCTAATAATTAACTTTAATAAAATATGATTGTGTCATGATTTCATCCAATAACACACTTTACCATGCAATGTATATATATACTAGTATCGGTGGCACGCGGTCCTCACACATATAATTAACTGGATGCAATGCAAAAATCATTCATATTTTTCAAATTAATTAAGAAATAAAGGGACCCAACAAAGGTAATTGGTAAGAAAATTCACCTGATTTTATCTCTAGAACAAAAAATGTAGATGAAGAACTACATAACAAATAAGTTTAAGAGTTTTGAGAGTGGCAATACTAATTACATTAAACACAAAGCCACAAAAGTTCAAACAAAACGTAGATCAAAATCTCTTCCTTCCAAGTCACACGTTCGATAAATCAATTAACTCAACTCTTAATACTACTTCAATTTCCACATGACTCCACATCAATACTACTATTTTGCCATCTATTGCTTCGAGATGCTTGACCAATAATTAAAGCTGCCAAGGCGCAAAGTAGGGAAGGACACATAATTGCTTGCCTCCATATTAAATCCAAAACTACGCCTATGGTTTGATAGGACTAATATGCATTGAAGGGTCCTCTAATGCCCTATAATATATGCTCTTCTCAATTATAAAAGTATTTACAATAGTTAATCTAGGTAACACAGAATGTGGAGAGCGAGGAAGCACAACAAATTCAAGAGTATGAGAGCTTACAAACCTATAGTTAAAGTGCATTAGCATAATTTAATGAAGTGCCTGAAACTGTATCAAAAGATAGCAAAATGTTTAAAGCTCCCATGTCACTTGAATAAGATGTTCAAAAAATTTCCAATACATACATGTATTGTTTCGTGCACATCAGCAACTGCTACAATATTTGTTGTTTCACACTCTCATAGATCTGTGAATAAATATACAACAACAAACAAATGAGAATTCTAGACATTACAAAAAAAAAAAAAAATCATCAATGAAAAAATACATTCAAACACATAATAGTTTACTCATCTCACATTTCATAACCATAAGCACAAATCTACAGGACTTAGAAGTGGCAGTCCAAGTTTAGAAGTGCAAAAGGAATTGATTTGAATTAATAATGCCGAAGCAAGTCAGAATAATGATATGACTATACTTAAGAAAAAAAGGATACATGTTTGGAAAAGTGAGAAACTCCTTTTGGAATTAACAGAGTAGCAACCGAGCCAACACCGAAGAATAGAATTCTTGGGGATATAATAATGAGAATAAATATTTGTTAAATCAGAATCAATAAGTAGTATGAGAGAAGAGAAAAAAAACATGGCACACAATTTTTAGGAGAAATGAGAAGTTACATGTGCAATTGTGAAGATGGAGAAATTTGGTTAATATCAACACAACTGAATGTTTCCGCTCCCAAATGTTCAAGGACCCAATATTTCATTCTTGTTCTGTATATTAATCACATCAGACGAAAGATGGCAGAGATTGATTACAATTCCAATGGTGCAAACTAAATGTACATAGTTACTTACATATGTAATTACTTAGAAATAACACATTGAACTCTGCAAATGATCCACACTTTCTAGCAGAAGAACTAATCTACGACATTAAAACATCTTGAAATTATTCAAAAAAATGTTTCTTTGACTATAAATTTTATTTTCCTCCTCAATTCCCAAAGCCTCTAGAAATACAACTGCCACATTGACGAAGGTACAAAGGTAGTAGCAATGGAAGAGAAGAAAACGAACAACTCTACCTATCAAACAAGTTTTTTTTTAATTCTGTTCAAGTACCTTTTATTAGGGTGTTTTGATATTGGGAGTACTTCATATGGGCAGCATCTGCCATTTTTGCATTTGACGCCGCTCATATAGCTCTATCGCTAGAGCAATGCCTCGTCCGCCAATTTTGGAGAAAATATAAACTCAACAAATTTTGGAGTGGTTTATAAATTTGGGTTTAAGGATTTTCTTTTGGGTAATCTCAAAAACAAAAGAATCAGCAAGAAAGTTCAAGGAAAAAGAATTTTTGAATGTTTCCGGTTCCTAAAATGAAGTTCAGGTGAGAGTTTGAAGAGACCTGGGTTATTGCTTGGAGAAAGTGGATGATGTAGAATAGTGAAAGTGGGTAAATATCACTAATTTTTTAAGGTATTTTGGAAAATCAAATATTTTGGTGTAAGTGGTATAAAAACTACCACTTACTATGTATAAGACCCCTTTTTTTATGCCTCGACCAAGCCTTGGCTTAATTTACAATTACAAAGGCTAAGTTTTAACTAAACTTTGTCTACAATTGGATATCCATTATTTGCTAATAATTAACTTTAATAAAATGTGACTATGTCATGCTTTCATACAATAGCACACTTTACCATGCAATATACATATGTATATGTATATGTATATTAAGGGATGAAGATAATATATAAATTGGATTGATTCGTCGACATCCTTATTTTATTTATAATTACAAGTCAACTCCCAAATATTCAATTTCTAAATAATTGGGACTTGAGGGGCAGTTGACATGGATAGAACGAGAGTCAAACCATAAGTCACAACATTTACATTAAAGTTGTCTTCATTGGAGGCATGAATCAACGAGAGGCATTATGAGATGAGAGGATCATGAAAGACATTAATGAAAGACAATGGAAACTACATTCCCAACCCTCCATGGACCTGCCAATTCTAGCACGATACAAAGGGACAAAGGTCAAAACCGTAGTTTTCTCATTTGGGACGGGATGTTGGACTCTAGAAAGAAAACTATCAATTGTATTAGAATGTTTGCAGCATCTCGATGATTGTATCCCGTTTAAATATAAAACTAAAATATTTTATCTTGTTATTGTGTTTACACATTTTTTACGCATCATCAGTTTGGATAGTTCTGAATTTAAAGGATTTCAAATTACTCCATTTTGATTTTGAATTATGTTTTAATGAGTATGGATGGATGTTAAATTCTTCCCAAATGGAATCATT
This sequence comes from Sesamum alatum, assembly GCA_034509735.1. Taxonomy (NCBI): domain Eukaryota; kingdom Viridiplantae; phylum Streptophyta; class Magnoliopsida; order Lamiales; family Pedaliaceae; genus Sesamum; species Sesamum alatum. Next base: position 7,123,813 of record JACGWO010000005.1, read on the forward strand.
TGAAATTTCTTTTCCAAATCTTTCATTCAAATGCACGCCATCAATACAAATACACCATTGAAGATTTTGGATGAATTATTGTTGGAAATCCATCTTCTTGAAGCTGTCAGGAACTAGCTCCTTATTATATCTTTTATTTTATTGTGGTTGTCTGTTGTTACTTTGCAGCAATGTTTGTATGCCATTGTTTGAATCTTGCATTGAGATATAAGTATTTGAGGCAGGGGTTTTTAGAGCAAATTTGAGGATGCATTTGGATTGATGGATTTGAATTTGAATGAAGAATTTGGATAAATGATTTCAAATGACTCTATTTGAAAATTTGAAATCCATCAATATTCAACAAAACATAATTCAGAATTAGAATAGAATAATTTGAAATCTTTTAAATTTAGAATTATCTAAACAAATTCGTTATAATTTCAAATCCTTCAATCCAAATGAAATATCTAGGAAACAACGACATTAGTTTAGGTATAGCAAACTTCCCCACCCTTGTCTTGCACATATCGTTTATATAGGAATAATAAGTATGTTACGACCAAATTCATTTTCACAAATTTCACCACTTTCTTCATACTTGGATAACTCATGTTCTAACCTTTTTTTTATGGCTTCTACATCTTGCATCTTCATCATCATACTAGTTGGTGATGTTGTCAAATTCAAAACAACCTTGTGTAGCCGTTGTTGACTTGCAGTGTCCCATTCACAGCTTATACTGTATAATTTTTTCATTCTTCTGGTCCAAAAATATCAAAAGTCCTTGCCCAATCTTTGGGCCTTTTTGACAGATTTATGGTTCAATCTATCAGAAATATTTGCATCCATTTGGTCTATGCAACTATACAAGAATTATGATTAAGTAATAGAAGTTTAAATCTCAATTAGCGCAACTTGCAATTTTTCTTTCAGCGTTATTTGTAGTTCAAACTGTTTGAAATGTTGTAGATTTGTTGCATCTATACATTATTTTAGAAAAATTAGTCACGAAATGGTTCGACTGTTGGCAAGAAACATATGGATCTTGTGAATTGACATGTTGCTCTAAGACGTTTTTTGCCAAAAAAAATTATTGTACTTTCTATTTATATCCGATGAGCAGATGCAAAAATAAAGAACGGTGATGAGATTTTTATTTGGAATGTAGGGGAAATTTATCACTAGTGCTGCATATAAATGTAACAAAAAAGTAGAATTGTCCATGTTTTTAAGGACTCATTTCAACGTTACAAATTAATATTTTAATGCCACGTCAACACAACTAATGGCTTGTGACTGGCGACCACTAACGACCGAGGATGTTTGGTACAATTTTAAATTTAGGGAGTATTTGATATACTATGCACAATTCATGAGTACAAATTGAGTTTATTCCATAATATAATATACGATATCGAAATAATTATCTTTTGTTAGTAATATTTTTCTGTTTTTTATATATAATTGTTATCTTATATTATCATCTACACTGTCACTATCAAAGACACATTTTGATTTATAAACTTAAGAAAATTAAAAGTTATTAAATTAAGAATGAAATAAAAATAAAACAATGGGAAGACCTCCTTTTTTCTTTGACCAATAAAAGAAGCTAGAGCTCAAAGTCTAAAGCAAACTTTTCTTCTCAACCAAATACAATAATTTACTAAAAAGAAAATTGAAAAAATTGAAAAAACAAACAAACCCCAAATTGTTTGACCTGTTTCAAGCTAAAAAAACAACAAAAGTTGAGAAAGCCGCATTCCCGATCCTAAAAAGCGAGTGTAAATCATTGGAACTCCCCGCCACAGTCGCCGGATTATTACTATCGCACCTCCCAGATTCCCTTGCGCTTAATTTTCTACCCTTAAGTTTTGGGTGCTTGAACTGAAGGAGAGTGATTGCGATTAATTGGAACAAGTAGGGTTTTGAGGCGGGGGTTGAAAACTGAAATGGAGAGGTTGGGATCGGAGACGGCGCTGGCCACGATGGAGACGAGCATGAAGGAGGAGCTTTGCATGGAGATCGATCCGCCGTTCAAGGAGAATCTCGCCACAGCCGATGACTGGCGGAAGGCACTCAACAAGGTGGTTCCCGCAGTCGTCGTCCTCCGGACCACCGCCTGCCGTGCCTTTGACACGGAGTCTGCCGGTGCTTCTTATGCCACTGGCTTCGTCGTCGACAAGCGCCGCGGAATTATCCTCACGAACCGCCATGTCGTCAAGCCTGGTTAAAAATTTGATCTCTTTTTTAACTTTTTGACGGCAATTTTATTTTCCCGAGACTGGTGGAAGACTATTGCTGTTGTTGTTGTTGTTGTAGGGCCGGTGGTGGCGGAAAGCTATGTTTTGTGAACCGAGAAGAAATCCCGGTGTACCCAATATATAGAGATCCTGTTAGTTGTCGTTAATATGCTTTTAGTTCATGAATGGTTGTATTACATTGTTCTGTCAATGCTCTAATCAAAACTGTAGCTACCCATCCTTATTTTCTTTTTTCTGTATTTATTGAACTTGATGTAAAGAGAAGACAAATGACAAAAAGGTGTTAGTATTTCTTGTGAGCAATGATGTAAACCCCAACGGAATAGGCTGCATGAATTACTTAACAGAAAGTAAATGTTTGAGCTAATAGCCATAGGAGTTGGGCATCAAACCACCAATATCAGCAGCTGATTATGATATAATATTAGGTTCAACACGTGATATAAGTGGGGTTTAATAAGTAGGATTTTAGCTTATTTAAGTACATGAAATGGTGTTTAAGAAATTTATGAGGGTGCGCTTCATTCACTGAACCAAGTGCACAAATTCATTGGTTTCTATAGTTTCATGCTATTTTGAGATGGGTTGCACATTGACATGCTGCCTGAAATAAATCTCTTTCCATTATAGTATAGTCTGCAAGTTGTTAGTGATCCTAATAATTTGGATTTAAGCTGATTCAAAATGAATAATAAATGAGGTTTAAGTTATCTGTGAGTATGGTCTTTGTTTACTGACCACATGCCCAAGGTTTTTAAGGGCTTGTGCTCGTTTGTGTGGGTCACATAATCCTTTTTGAACTAATTAGCCTCTTTCCATTATAATATAATTCAGTTGTTTGATTATTTTCGTGTAAGCTTGAGAAAGGTTGAAACTGGGTTTAAATGCAGATATTTGACAGTGAATCTTTGTTTCTCTAGGTTCATGATTTCGGCTTCTTCCGCTATGATCCTTCGGCTATACAATTCCTTAGCTACGAGGAGATTCCTCTTGCTCCTGAGGCTGCATGTGTGGGGCTTGAAATTAGGGTTGTCGGTAATGATAGTGGAGAAAAGGTATGTACAGTATATCATGGTTTGAATCATCTTAATTAATTGTCTACCGTAAAAAGGTTAAGATAGCTAATGGTACCAGACCTGCTTTGCGATTAGAGTTTGATCTGTTCACAATTTGTCTTCTATTCACCCATATATTTTAGTTTCCAACTTTTCATTTTATTGGTTTTGCAGTTTAATCATCTTGCATAGTGTTTCAAAAGGGCAGTGGAGTTTATCTTAGGATCTTTTCTTCCGTTTTGTGAATTTTGCAGGTCTCTATTTTGGCAGGAACTCTTGCTCGTTTGGATAGAGATGCTCCACACTATAAAAAGTATGTTTTCTATGTAATAATATGCTATCTGATTTCTTATCGGTCACTCACTATGATCATTGGCAAAGGAGTGGATTGGAACTTGGTAGGAAATGTAGTAGTTTTGGTCTATGTAGCACAATTCTAACAAAGTCGTTGAGATTTTCAGATTCAGTTTAGTCTAGAGCTCAGTTTAATCTGACGCTTGAAATGTTCTTCTCGATGGCGGTTTGTATATCGACTCGTATACATCTCTCGTATTTACATGTTATGGTGTGACTTTGTTATCAAGCAGCCCTGTTACCATCATATCACATGCGGTTAGTCTTTCTCATTAATGTGATTTGGGTCCTGCCATGCTGCACCAGGTGTATTGTAGTTCTATGTGGCAACTGAAGATTGTTATGATGTTTGTGGCACAATACATTGTTTTTATGGGAACAATGATTGTTTAAGCATTCTGCTGAATATACATATGGTTTGCAACTTTTGTTTCGTATGACAATTGTTATGCTACCATGTCTAGATAAAGACATCAGTAAACCATTATAAACTTTGGTTTTCAAAATTGTGTCTCTTCAACCAAGTCATTGGATGATTTGAAATTCTCTTTATCCTCAAGATATGGGAAATTCTTCATGTTTTTAATAGTTTCTACTGTCAGTTTCTATTTCCAAAGTAGTCTGTGCAAAGCAGGAGCTTCATGGTGTCTGCAATCTAAGAACTTATGTCAACTGTTGAGCCTTGGATAAGTAAGGTGCCTTCTAGTCAGAGAAACATCCACTTGGAGGCATTTACCATAACTTTTCCCCAGTTGAACGGGGTTGATATCATGTCTGCGAGCATTACCATTATCTCTCTACTCTTTAGCATCCTGTGGTTGATATCAGAGCTAGCAATTAGTCTTTTGGACCATCTTGAATAGTTTGAAGTTGTGTGTTCCATCTGCATCTTTTAAAGTGATGTGGAACATCAGATTATTAATGCAACTTTAATAAAAGGATATAGTGTCAAACATCACATGGACTTCATACAGTGATGTTTGATTTACAAACAACCTACATCAAAGAAATTAACATCCTTGCATAATAAGTACACACTTCATAATCATGAAATCAATCTCCCTTCAAAAAAAAAAAAAAAAAAAAAAAAAGAAATCTATCTATGATCTGCATCTTATTAGAAATTGCATGCCCAATCTGGAACTTTTGTAAAATTTGGGGCCTATGGCTTTTTGTTGGCAATAGATGCCAACCACAAATTTGAGGGCTTTTCGGTTATATCCTTTGTCCTAATTTTATTGCTCCCACTTTTCTTTTATAAACGACCCAAAATAGGACTCATTTTCTGTAGTTGAATTCCACCACCACACCCTCCTTTCATTCTTTCATTTCAATTAAAGTAATGATGTGACTGAATTAAGCTTCAATCACTACTTTTTAGGGGCAACAGTGTAAAGGTTCGCAAAACTTACAAGTTTTCAATTATCCAATAAAGCTTAATACCTGCTCCAAGTAGGACCATATTTTCAGAATGAAGGGCGTATTCTAGTGATTGGCCTATTCCTGGATGGATTTTTGATTAAGTGTCTATGATAGGAAGAATTATTAACCTTGAAGATATCATTGTTAGCATTGTTGGAATGAGTCTGCTTTTATCTTATCCTGTTTAACTCTTTAACTTATTTTTGGGTTGTTATTGTATGGTCATCGTTGATCATTTGTTGGATGATGCACATTGAAGTATCTCCCCAGTTCCTATAATATTGATGGTGAACATTACCATGTATGCAGGGATGGCTACAATGACTTCAATACCTTCTACATGCAAGTAAGCCTTCTCGATAGATGCTTTTGTCTGCAGAGTGCTCGATAATGTGTGGTTACCTGGAGTTACTGTAGTTACCTAAGACTGCTAAAGGATTAATCTGTGGCCACCTCCACTGTGATCATGGATATTTTTGTAATTAATTCCTTGGATGGTCCATTGTGTGTTTTGCTTGCCTGATGTTCTTGATTGCTGTTGAGAATAATCAGTCACTTTTGGAAAATATAGGTAGAACTTGGTGAGAAAATATTGAATCTTGAAGCTAAACATTACATGCAACATTGGTTCAACAGTCAAATTTTGAAATTTATACTTTCGGTCAGTTGATGTTTTATCTGGATCTTGATATTTGCTTAATGATGAAATCATTGAAAGATAATTTACTGAGGTGCCATGGATATCAAGCATGGTCCAGAATCTACTAGCATTGTTCACACGCATTTTGAGCCTTAAATAGTGATATATAACTTTGAATAAGTGCCAAATATATATTTTGGAATTTTAGGTGTAGCGAGTTCGCTCAAGTTTAGTTGATTTCATGACCTTAATCCTATTCGTTGTACCTATAGATCCTAAAGAGCTTTCAGTTGCCAGCTCTAATGACTGAATTAGAGAATAACTAGGTGTGAGGACTTGGACCTGTTGGGGAGATTAAGATTCTCTTGGTAAAAACTTGCTTTTCTTTTCTCTCTTGTGGGGGCCCAATTAGAAGCTGTTTGTGGATGACTCATATGCTACTTGAATTATAGTTATAAATGGCGTGCTATGGCGCAAAATGCGAGAACCCAGTGCCATTTCAAAAAAATGGCGCTACGCTTTCAATCCAGCACAGCCATGGCGTGCTAGGCGCTTTTTTCTAGTGCCCAGGCGTGCCTGGATGAAGGCAAGCCTCAAAAGGCTGGGCTTTTATAAAATAAGGCCAAAAAGCCCTGAACGTTAACAAATTTGCTTTTTTCTTAAATATTTTGGCTAAAAAATTAAAACCTTATAACATGCTGAATTTGGTAAAATACCTATGGTATAAAAATATAAATGATTTATGCAAATACGCGCCGTGCTTCAAAAAGGCCCGTGCCGCACCATGCGCGATGGCTCCATAGCACCTTTGCGCCATGTGCCCTTAAAAACTATGCTTGAAATTCTTACAAGACAGGAAAAAGAATTAAATTTAAAGCCAATTTTGTATCTTTAAGATATATCCTTCCATTTTCTACTCTATTATGACTAAGCTTCAGAATTAATTAATTTACAAAAAGAGGTAGCTGGTGGTTCTTGACTGCTCCCCCCTGGTGTAGTCCCTTTAATTTCTGTATAGATGTTTAGACTCCAGCCGGTCCCGACTCCCCCATCACTGACAGATTTGAAAACCAGGCAGAGAACTAGGACCAGCCAGTGAGAAACAGAAGAGAAAGAGCACAACTGAGGTTGCTTGTTTTTGTTTTTTCAGCCTCTAGAATTGTATAAATTCTCATAAGCCTTAGCCTAATAGGATGGAGAATATCTATGAGGTAATGTGATTTTTTTCTAGGCAGGTCACTGCTCCTTTTCTTTCTTTCTTTTTTTGGGGAGGGGAGAGGGAGTGCGGTATCACTGAGATCTAACTTAGAGAATCCCGAGGTTGAGAAATTTGGAGATACATGCTTCATGAGTTTCAAGGCTTTCTTTGATTCTGTATGTTTATTTCTTAGAATGCCTGCCGGAGATCTAGTTAGTTTCTTAATTAATTCTTATTCACCTAGTCCAAGCAATTTGATAGTGTAAGTAGGTGAGGAAACAAAATGAAGAAATTAGATAGAAGCAGGATAGTTGGCAGCAATAAGAAGTGAGAAAACAAGTTTCTTAAGCTACTAATCTGTTGTAGAAGTTGTACCATTGATCGTACAGTTGTTGCGTACAATTTTTTCTCCCAATCGTATCTTCATTAACAATTTTGCTTCTCTTGTGGCATGATCAGCAAGTTTGTTGCTCTCTGATTCTCTATTATCATCTTTTGTGCTTAGACAGTTGCATCTCAGCTATTTTTTATAGCTCTTTTTTTGTCAATTTATATTTTCATGTTATCTGGAGCACAGGCAGCTTCTGGAACAAAAGGTGGTTCAAGTGGCTCTCCTGTTATTGACTGGCAAGGCAGAGCAGTTGCTCTGAATGCTGGGAGCAAGACATCTAGTGCTTCGGCATTTTTTTTTACCTTTTAGAACGAGTAAGAAAGATTCTTGTGAGATCCTTGTTTTTCTGTAACGTGCAATAGATGTTTATTTTCCCTTTGGAATCTTACTGTGGTAGCATAAACCTCTTTTTACCATTTGCAATTGCTTTGTCATCTAATGTAGTTGCTCGACTTGCATTTGCTTTTTATACTCCATCCAAACTTGCCATACAAGTTATTGATCTTATGTCCGTTGCTGGTTGTTTGACCTTGTAGCTTGAAATGTCGGTCATCTTGGTTAATCTCCTAGTGTTCTGCACATTTCTCGCTCAATCAGTGTAGATGATAAATGAAATCATTTATATCAATTCTGCAATAAACAGAATACAACATTTGATAGTGCTCTAACTTTATCTATGGCGTTGGCTTATTCCACTATTGATCATTAAGTAAGTTATATTCTTACTAGGACTCTCTTGTATAACATATTATACAAGGTCCAATCTTGGATTTTGTGGCTAGCTATCGTGGCATTTTTTTCTTCTTTTGGTATTCTTGTATCTGGATGTGGTTTCTTCACATGGATGTTTTCTACAAGAAATTGCCACTAGACAAACTTAAGATTGTAGTCTGACGTGATGCAGTATTTTCATTTAATGAATTATCTAAGTGATACGGTTTTGTCATTTTGAAATTATGGGAGACAGTTCAAGTCTTTGGATGTGAGACTCTGGATTTCTTGCTACCTACTAACAAGAGCTACATTAATTTGGACATCAGGGTTGTGAGGGCCTTAGAATTCTTGCAGCAAAGGAAGAGACTCTGTTACTAGCACATGGGAGGCAGTCACCATTTCCCCGTGGTACGCTTCAGGTTTGTTAGTTCTTTCTTATAGAGTTTTATCTTGGTCCCTTCGCTTTTATCTTCTTTTTGTACTCCCTTTTGTTTGCTGATCACAAGTGCCTCCGTTTCATATTTACGCATCTCCTTTCTTACCTCGTACGAGCTGCTTTAGTCTGAAACCTTTGTCTTTGAACAGGAAATCAAAAGATATTTGCATATAGTTTACTTAAATCATGTTACATGTTGATTCACTTTATGAAAAGAAAACGTCCATTTATACATTTAATATTCTTGAATCCCAAACAAAGTTTCGAACATTAAGAAGATATTGACATGATGGTGAACATAATTGAGAGAGCAAATTCAAGTGGTATGTGCATGGAACTGGGGTTTCATAAAGAGGACTGGAGAGAGATTTGGAGAAATCACTATGTTATAATAGTTATTCCTGTCTTTTCTGTTTCCTCCATAGTATTACATTTAAACGATGATAAAAAAGATCTGTTTAGAACCTCTGACCCTTTACCTGATCTCTCAATTAGTCAATTATAATAGGATGTCTTATGAACTGTACCCTGCCTGCTTGGTTTGTACTCTGTAGGTTCTGTGAGCAAGAAAGCTTCCCATCAGTTGGGATTCAGTTTCATATTTATTCTGGGAGAATATTTGTTGAAATACTTTTAGGAAGATTTCCTTGGAAAATGTGTGTTTGGAATTTGGATGAGTGAGTTGACAAGTTGATCTCACATTCCATTTTTTAGAAGCCATGTTTGGTTTACTTGTTTCCATATTTATAGTGTTTTTTGAATGGGGTGTAGGCTTTTGAAACATATGGTGTAGGCTTTGAAGATTTGGTTGAAAACTGGATTTAATTTTGAATTTCTTTTTTTGAGAAAACAGTTTCTGAAATGAGCAGAAACAAACACGTGTTTGGACGGAAAATGAATGGCCTGTTTGGTTTTGTTTCCAGTTTTATTTCCAGTTTCCAACATTTCCAATTGGATGAAAATGCTTTATTGGTTTGTGCGAGGAATGAAAATATGTTTGGATTAGGATTTTGAAATAGTAAATATACAGGTATTGTGTAGGTATGAATTTGAATCTTATAGTGTAATTTATTTATTTATTTTTTTATCAAAAAGTCAAAATGACAAGTTTCTATGTCTTGTCATGTATGTTCTTCTTCTCCTCCATATTTTCTGTAATTCAACAGAGCCACTATTTATGTATTCCAGACAGAGCGACTATGTAATCCCTGCTGCTACCAAAAGCCCCCAGAATAGAATGCACAACTGCTGGTAAAAATTGATAAGAGAAACAAAAATTACACAAAATACACTGCACACCTCCTCTGAAATGTATTCCTACCTTTTAGATCTGAAGGAATCCAGAGCTACGGTGAGCTTGGATTCTAGATGCTGAAGAAGAGTTCGTATTTGTCCCAAGTTTCAGCATATTCCTCAATGTTTACAGTCATTCCATCATGACGAGTTTCTTTATCACTTTCCATTTCATTGTTGCTGAAAGAAATCTCAGCAGCTGCTACAAAAGGCCCCAAACTGAATCCCTAGCGCCAGAATTCCTCGCTACATTAGGCCTCAACTCATTAAAATCGAGCTGCTCATGATAGAGAAGACATGAAAGCGGAGAAACAGGTCTAATAGATGAGGAAATTGGTGAAGCGGTAGTAGTAGAGTATAACAAGGAGACTTTTAAGGATGAAGGAGGGTAACTGTAGATACGAGAATATGAGGTGACCGGGTCTTAATCTGATAAGAATTCTTGCTGGCCTACTGTATAGGGGAGAAGATGAACAATGATGAGGCATTTCCTGGAAGCTATGGCTGGTTGGATGCATTTCATTGGGGTTGGGCCATTTCAGTGCAAATGGCCAACCAACAAGTTTGCAACTTTCCAAACAGTAAATGGTCATTTGGAAATAAAACCAAACGGGCCAAAAATGTGTTAGGGACTTGAAACGAAACATAACCTTTATATTTTGTGTTTCTCTTCTTCGTATGTGGGATCTCTTGATGAATTTTTTGTTCGACTTGTATTCACGTATTCATGATATAGGCTACGTTTCTCCACAAAGGATTTGACGAGATACGCCGACTTGGCCTCAGAAGTGAAACAGAACAGGTATCTGTTTCGTCATACTCAATTATTATGTCATCTAGATTACCATTTCCTCAAATGAGGTCCTTGCTTATGGATTTCTAGAAGTTGTAGCATGACCAACCCAACCCTTTTTCTTAATTTTGTTTCTGTGAATCAGTTAGTACGCCATGCATCTCCACCTGGGGAAACTGGAATGCTTGTTGTTGATTCGGTGGTAAGCATAAGCTTCTGGCTTTTCATTGTGTTGTTTGTTCTACTATTTTAATGACCATGCTATCATCTGTACTTTTGTTTCTGAATTCAACCATGCACTTTTGTTGGTTTCAGGTGCCAGATGGCCCAGCACATAAGCATTTGGAGCCAGGTGATGTGCTTATTCGTTTGAATGGGGAGGTATATCTGCCTGATATCTTATTGCGATATCTACATTGCATTGTTAGATAGCACTATTTAAGTAAGTTTTGCTGAGTGTTAGAGACGTTAACTTACGAACTGTTGTCATTTTCGTGTATCTTGTAGTAAGATATGAGAGCAGTGAGAGATGAGAGATTGTATCCAAATGCAATACTCATGTTACCCTTTGTAATGTTGGTTTCACAAGAAGGTAATAGACTAATAGGTGGACTCTGGATACTCCATGTTGAGGGACCTCCACCCCTCCTCACAAACACACACTAAAAGAAAAGAAGAAAAGGAAAAAACCCCATAAGAACACTAAAAAAAATGGAATAGGAGAATCCAATTGAAAGCTTGGAGGTGTTTGTGGTGTTGCCGACTTGGTTGCATGGGCTTTAGTGGTGGGGTTGATGGAGGTGGATAGTTGCTTGTGGTTGAACACCTATTAAGCTTGTGCTGTTTTGAGAACTAGGCAGTGATGATTGGATCAAGAGATTAGAGTCTCCGGTTTACTGTTGATAGGTTGTTGATGATGAAGAGGAGACTGGTGAAGGTGTGGCTGAGGTAAGCTCGTGTTGGAAGCCTGTGTAAGTCCTGGAAGAAAAAGGGAGGAGAAATGAGGGGAGTAAATCTAGAAAATAGGAAAGCAATGGATCTCTCTTTTAGAGAAGTGGCTATATCATTGAGTTGCCCGACATGTTTTGTTATGATAGGTCGATGGGTTTCACTGAAGAAACACTAAAGTTTTAGCGTTCGGACTTCGGAATTTAGTGAAGGATTTGAATGATATGATTGTATGAAAACAGATTTTAATCAATTATGCTTCCTATTTAATTTTCTATAATGCTGGATCACATTCAAGAAGTTGTTAAGTGGATACCTATTTTGTTTTATAGGGAATATGATAATATTAGTTTTGTCCTCCCTTTGTTTCCTTATCACTTTCACATGTGTACTCATCTTATTAAATCATTCATCTTTATTTCTTTTTCATGTTATGCAATTAGATCTATGAAAAGTATTTCGTGTTACACTTATTTTGCAGATATTAGATATGGTGAGATTTAGTTTTCTCATGGCCTCCTGTTTTCTTTTTCCCTCAATATCTCCTCGATTAAAGGGGAGGCTTAATGATTGTAAGGAAAGACCAGAAGTTTGATGCCCTTTTAGTAAAAAGGAGAAATGCGCGCAACTTATTTATTGCTACGGCCTTTAACACCTTAATTTTCTTGGCTTTGTTCAATGAGATTTCTGATACTTGTATGAAGATTTTAATGGCACAGAGCCACAGCTTATAGTGTATGTTAACTTCATGAATGACAGATGTTATTTTATTTTAATGAGTTAAGTTAATTTCAAGATGCTTGCTACAGGTGACTACCCAGTTTCTGAAGATGGAGAATTTGCTCGATGACAGTGTCAACGATAAAGTTGAACTTCAGATTGAAAGGGGAGGCAAACCATTGAGTGTGGAATTGACGGTGAGATATGAACTTCTCCTTGTAAAATTTTGTGAGTTCTAATTGCTTTGTCTGTGGCAAACTGGGACATGTTAGTTCAATTCTATATATTCGAGACATAAGCTATCCATTGAAGAAGATCTGCAAGCATAACATTTATTGGTGTATTTGTTCTTATTCATCTCGGAAGGAGTTTGTCCTTTCTGTTCTATAAATTGGGCAGCATTTGCGATATCTTTTCTTGGTTTCCTTTTAATATATAGTTTGACTATTTTTGGGTTCAGTTGTACTGACACTTGATGAAATTTTCTGGATTCTCGTATAGTTTGTTAATTGTCCTTTCTGTTAGTAGGCTGACATGTGTATATCTCTTTTATACCATGTTATGGTGGAATGGTTCTTGAACTTAAAATCAGTAATTTTGTTCGGATTTTTTGTGGGCGCAGAGATAATCTGTATCATAATTTCTTCTTGAGTACCACATTATAAGCTACTTCTTGTAAATTTAAGACCAATATTTTGACTTATTGCTGATATTTACTTTTCCTTAAATGTTTCAGGTTCAGGATTTGCACTCTGTTACTCCCGATTACTTTCTTGAAGTGAGTGGTGCTGTTATACACCCTCTTTCTTATCAACAGGTTGGCCTACACCGCTGTTCTTTATCATCAGATCCTGGGATTTTTGTGCTGTTATGATTTGCTATGACACATGAATCCTGACCCCAGCCACCAAAGATGTTTGCTACTCACCGACTGTGGTTTATGTGATTTGCTGATACTAATTCCAAACTTCTCACCTATGATTTTGTTCATTTAGAGCAGTGACCTACAGTTAACAGCATAAATGCTTTCCCCACTGTATATCGACTAGAATTTGCTTTTGTCAAAAAAATTTCCACCTGAAAGATACAGTAAAGTGAATCTCCTGTAAAATGGTCAGCCCGTTTATGCAGTAATTATGTGGATAGCAGAATGGTTGTCCAAGGGAGACTTCCTTATTAAGACCTCCTTATGCTTGCAGTATGAAGGAATACTGTTTTCCTCTGTCTAATTAATTTCCCATCTTCTGATCAACTTTTTTCTTTAGTTGGTTATTGTCGATTGTACTTTATTTAAAAAAATTTTTAAACCAAGAGAGTATATACTAATCTTTTCTGAAGGGTCAAATGACCTAATTTGGTGGTTGGTGTAGCCTAACAATGACAGTTAACATAAGTTGCATGCTGTTTTGCCTTTTTGTTGTCCACTATTATTTCGTTCACCATTTCATAGGTTAAGGTAATGCATCAACTATTCTTTCTGGATTTATGTCATTTAGTTGTCCTATAATCGCATGTCACCACTTGATAGGCTGTTCTAGCTGTAAAATGTCTTGATTGGATAGAAATTAAGAGGAAGGAAGTCTGAAGTGTCTTCCGAATAACTCTGGTACTTAGTAACAAAAATCAAATTTCACTGCTTAAGTTGTACCTCCATTGTTGTATGACGCTGTAATGTTGCCTTTTTGTTAATTCAAGCTAGAAAAACTATACAGCATGGGAAAATTTTTCTTGAGGGAAGTCAAGTGAAGGAAAAGCAAAATATCTTTTGCACAGATCTTTGGTTGAATTTAAAATCATAGGGAACCTTGTAGTCTTTGGAGAACAACATTGGTGAAAAGTGTTCTACACTAAAAGCAATTGAAGTTCTTCTTAGTTGTTGGTTGGTCAACACATTGTAAATTGAGATAAAATATTCGACATTAATTTCCTTGTTTCTCTGCTGTGGTCCTAACTCCTAAGGTAACTTGGAGTTACTCTATTTTTAACCCAGGTTTATTTTTTAATTATTTATGAAAAGATAGAGAACTGCAAAGTTGAATGCAATAACATGCCTTAGTAGCTGAAAACTTAGTGTACTTCTCCTTTTTATTCTCTCCCACCGACCCTTTACGACTAAGGTTTGATATTTGGTCTGATATGATGGCTGCAGATCCGAGTAAGATTACCCTTCAATTTGCTCTTTTAACCATTGATGGAGTTATGCTGTGGTTGCAATCTGAATGACTTCTTCCCGGTCTTTTCATAAGCTAAAAGATTAAAATAGAAATTCAAACTATTGCGAAAATTGTGAATAAGCAAAATAACACGAAGAACAATCGACTAATGTGGATTTAGTAGACTTGTATATCTATGCAAACAATTCAGTGCAAAATAGCTTTAGTTCACATGGAAGCATAAGATTGGGGTAATGGGTTTATAGTTACTGCTACTCCATATACTGGTCATGGGAGGAATCTACATTAGCATTTAGTTAACTTTTTGAATCATTGTACTTTTCCTTCTTGGCAGAAGAACAAGGGATATAAGTGGTAGGTGAGGGAGGAGGTAGGTAATCAAGGAGAAATAGGCAGAGGTATAGATTCCTTAAGAACTGATATTTGATGACTTAAACAAGAAAGGTTGTCAGCTATGAACCTCCCATTGATGTGAAAGATGATATAAGAGGCAACAAAAGGGACACAACCATAGGACAAGAACAACATAAAAGAATGAAGAGGAACCCAACTGTGAAAAGAAGAGAGGAAACATCAAAAGGCAAAGAGAACTTGGAGCGGGCAATAGCCTTCATCTTTTGTCCAGTGCCATTACTTTGCTTCTGATGTAATGCTTTTGTTAACATGTCTGAATGATTTGAGCGGCTTGGAGTTGGTTTTGTAACTATTTATAGCTACCAATCTCCAATTGATCTTAGTTATTATGCTATTTCGTTTGATTTCATATTCTTGTGGTTGGTTGCTTAACACCTCCTAATTTGGTCTCTGCCATGAATTCATTCTTTCTTTTTGTGTGCAGGCCAGGAACTTCCGTTTCCAATGTGGTATTGTATATGTTGCAGAACCAGGGTATGCACATTTTCCATTTTGACATTCTCTATTATTCTGGCTTATCATATTTGTTTTGTCACCTTGGAAGTGATGCCAATTTTTTGGTCCCTGGTTGCTCTTGAGTAATAGTGAAGTCAAAAGGTCAAAATCTTCCACATGATTGAGCATATACTGAGACACTGTCTATTTTTGTTTTTGCAATTGTATTTTCTGAAAAATGGTACATTCGCTGTAATTGCTCATTGCAGGTACATGCTATTTAGAGCTGGAGTTCCACGCCATGCTATTATTAAGAAGTTTGCAGGTGAAGACATATCAAGACTTGACGACTTCATTTCTGTGCTCTCTAAGTTATCCCGGGGAGCAAGAGTACCATTAGAGTATATAAGCTACACAGATCGTCACCGAAGAAAGGTACTCATGATGCCTCTGAAGTACATTGTTGGATTATGTGGTCAGCATTGGCGTTTGTCAGATAGATAGTCCCATGAACCCATTGATAATACCTGTTTCTCACAAGTCACACCTTTCCCGTGCACATTGCGGAGATAAAATGAAACCCATGGTTGCATTTCCACCATCGAATGATGTTTTATGTTATGTATGCATATGGAGGTTTGGAACCCACTGTGCACTAGACTCTAGCTTTTATTTTCGATGTAATCTTATTTAGTTTTAATAGACACGTGTATTAATCTCCTTTTATATTTATTTTATACATGCCATAATATGGGTCCACCTGTTTTTTCATCCAACTGTCTGTACTAGTGACCCAGTTGAGTGTCCGGTTTGACCACCAATATGCTTTCAGAAATATTGGTATGCTGTCACATACGTATAATTGAAGTGTTCTCATGATACCATCCATCCAGGAAGCTTCGGTAGACTGCTTTTTGATTGGCCTGGTTTAGTATATGATTGTTCAAAGATGATGATCATCATTTTGGAGTGCTACTTGTTTTTATCATCCTGCAGCATTTAATGCCTGTAATGCTTGGTTGTGCATGCATTATGTACCATGCTGTGCAATTGGGGCTTGTCTAAAGAAATTGATTCCATGAACTGTTTTCTGAAGGCTCATTATTACCATTTCTCTGCCGCTATCATATAAAAGTATACATGTTTAGACTCAAATACATGTGATTTGTCTGAGACATCTAACTGAATAGTTGTCCAATTAATGTTGGGGGAAATCTTTTAATGATGTTATCTGGTTGCAGTCTGTCCTGGTCACAGTTGATCGCCATGAGTGGTATGCCCCTCCTCAAATATACACTCGTAACGACAGTTCTGGCTTGTGGAATGTAAAGCCAGTTTTGCCACTGGACTCTCCACTCTTATCACCAGGGGTCAATCCCATTGAACAAGATCCAGCGAGCAATGGCATTTCATCATGTGCTGCTGAGGTAACGTCAATGGAACAACCACATCAATGTGTTGGCCAGGAGCCAATGGATGGTGTGACTAGTATGGAAACTAGCTGTGAACAAATTGATGATGGGCCACATTCTCTAGATGATTCTGATTCTGGAACAAAAAAAAGGCGGGTGGAGGGGGATTTGTCTGCTGATGGTGTTCTATCACCTGACTGTTCCCTACATGAACCTAGGGAAGAAAGATTGGAAGACCCTGGAACAGAAAGTGAGACAGTTTTGAGAGATTACCAAGGAGGAGCAGCAGTAGCAACTAATGCTTCAGTTGCTGAGCGTGCGATTGAGCCTACCCTCGTAATGTTAGAGGTAACAGAATCACAATATTACTTCCCATGCATTACTATTAGTTCCCTTTTTCCCTTTTTTTTTTATATATATTATTTTCTAGGGGGTGGGGTGTGGGGTGTTGTGGGGTTCTGGCTGGGCTGTCGCCTTAATTGACATTTTTCGGCATCTTGAATAATCTGAAAGTGAGGTAAGCATTTTATTGTTCTTGGTTTCAGTCCATGATGTAATTGGACTCCTGTGCTTGCTTAACTGTCTTGGATTAGCACAGGCAGTAAGCAGTTTTCTACCTTTGGTCAGGTAATGGAGGTCTAGGCTGCAAACTTGGGAAGAAGCAGAACCTTTAATGTTTCTTTAATGTTGTCATAACTAAAGAAGAGCATTATTTTTGGTCAGTAATGCCTGGTTCTCGACCATTTGAGTTGCTTAAGCGGGCTTCCTGTTTTTTAACTTTGCAGGTTCATGTGCCATCATCTTGTATGCTGGATGGCGTGCACTCACAGCATTTCTTTGGAACTGGTGTTATCATATATCATTCTCAAACAATGGGGTTGGTTGCTGTTGATAAAAACACTGTTGCAGTGTCCGTCTCTGATGTGATGCTGTCTTTTGCTGCTTATCCTATTGAAATTCCCGGCGAGGTAATCTTTGTCTATGTAAGCTGTGGTGAGTATTGCCGAGTGATGTTAAGTATTCTAGCAATGTTTTCCAGGTGGTTTTTCTCCATCCTGTGCACAATTTTGCACTTGTTGCATATGACCCTTCCTCTCTTGGTGCTGGTGCTTCTGTAGTTCGAGCTGCTGAACTTCTTCCTGGTATGTTGACTAATTGCATGAACTATTCTGCATCTCATTTTTCTTCTTGATACTTGCAACATTTTTCTGATATGTGTCTTGAGATATTCAGTGTCTTGCCTCCCCTTATAGAATATGTGTATACATATATATTTATATTTTAAAATTTAGAAATTCATTTCATGCAAAAACATGGAAAGCTTGAAAAAGAAATCACTAACTATTGCTTAAAAGGCTGTATTGAGTGACATAGGCTGTGGCTAATGCATTCTCATCTGTGGTTTCATTTGTAAATCCACCTTTAGTGAAATATCATTAAAGGAATGCCCAGAGTTCCTCTTTTACCTTTGGGATATTGTTTCTAATTATGAAAACAACAAGGATTAAATAGAATACTGAAAATGTTAACGATCTTATACACAGATCTGAATTATCAACTAACAATGGTGTAGAGTCTGGAATCTGGATCTTGTGATGGAGTGACTAAGCTAAGGTATATAATAAGTGGAATGACACTTGAAATATCTTTCACAGACTACTTGCTATCTCAGTGTATAATTAGGAAATGTAGGGCTGGGAAGGCTTTGGTACTGTTGGGAAATTTTTGGCACATTTCCCCAATTAAAATGAAATTCCTTGGACAATCAAGGGTTCAATGCTGGGATCAAATAGTTGCCAAATCTGGAAAGTACAAGTCGACTTCCATTTTTTCATCGCCTTTTGTCTATGGAAGCATGCTAAACAACCATGAGTTTTGTATGACTAGGATAAACCAGTGTAGTCAATGGCGTGCGCTACGCTAAATGCGCAGCCCTCTCGCCATTCCCGGCAGATGGCATGGGGCTTTGTCCAGGCGCTGCCATGGCGCGTGCGCCTGGGTGCCATTCGGGCTGCTGCCCAGGGGCGCGCCAGGTGCGCCTTTGTGAGCCAAGGCCTTTTTAGGCCTGGGCCCACGAAAATTTAAAAATAAAATAAAATTAGGAAGTCCAACATCAGCCGGACTCCCTAAAGATTAAAATAAAAGCCCTTCAACTGTTTAACTGGTGCTGCATGCATACTTCTTTTCCTGTTTTCCACCGCGTCTGTGAGCCACTGCTGCTGCTCTTCTTTGTGAATTGTGAATTAAAATTAGGTTTATTTGTTTTTTGATAAACTATTTAAGATTTATTTGAGATTTTGGACATCTTTTTTCTCTTTAAGGCGTTAACATTAGTTGTATTTAAGTATATAAAGTTTTTTTTAAGTTGAGTATGTTATTTAATCTTTATGTTTAACTTCTTTTACATTGTTTCATTGAAACATACGGATTATATAAATATATAGATTATTTTTGTATGCTAGCGCCGTACTTTCAGAAGGCGCGGTCCGCACCGTGCGCCATGTGCCATGGCTCCAGGAGCCCTTGGCTTCATTGTGCGCCGTGCTCCACTGACTACTATGGGATAAACAACAATTGTGAGTAGTAAGAGTTGTATTCAGGTCAATAGTTGTTCAGATATATGCTATAGCTGTGATGAAAGTTCATTGTATGATGTTCTTGAATCCTCAATGTAGCAATGCACCGTAACACTTCTCTGGTTTTTAGAACACTGGATATGAGACACTCGGAAAGTGTTTCTCCTGTACTTTCCCACTATCACTTTGTTTTCGAGGCAGTCGATGATTCAGAGGGCACATCTGAGAGCACATTGACCTCATGTGGCAACCATCATTTGGAATATATTATGGTTAATGGGAGTAATATTCCATAGAATTTTGCCATGCTACATTAATTATAGCTGATAGTCTAGCTCGTAACAAAATTTTGTAATATACATTTTCTGGTTGTCTGCCATCCATATAATACCGCTTGATGGCGATAAGGTTAGAGTTTTGATATGTATTCATGTATTTCTTTTGTTGCCTCTCAGCAAATTGCCTCACGTGTAATCATGGAGGAATAAGTTAATTTAAGTTCTTTATGATGCCTATTCTCTATTGCTCTTGTGATGCTGCTTGTTTTATCTGTCTCCATATCGTACTTCGTGTCTCAGAACCTGCACTGCGTCGTGGAGATTCTGTATGCCTTGTGGGGCTCAGTAGGAGTCTACAGGCAACTTCCAGGAAATCTGTGGTCACCAATCCTTCAGCTGCTCTAAATATTGGCTCGGCTGATTGTCCAAGATACAGAGCAACCAATATGGAAGTAATTGAACTTGATACTGGTGCGTTGGAGTCAAAACTGTTACTGATCTAAATCACCGCCGTTTACTCTTTTTCTGGCTTGGGTTGTTTATCTTTTCCACTTTTATGTTGCTCGCTGGAAGAAATATATATAATTCTTCTTGCATCATGTTTCAGATTTCGGTAGTGCATTTTCTGGTGTCCTTACGGATGAACTTGGAAGGGTTCAAGCTATTTGGGGAAGCTTTTCAACACAGGTTTGTGCTTCTTTTCTGTTGCTTGAGCCCATCTGAGCTGCTTGCCAACAACATGCTCACATTGTTGTCCTGTACTTCAAACTTCAGCTCAAATATAGTTGTAGTTCATCTGAAGACCATCAATTTGTTCGTGGTATTCCAATTTACACAATAAGCCAGATCCTCGAAAAAATCATATCCGGTGCCAACGGTCCTACTCTTCTCATAAATGGAGTCAAAAGGCCTATGCCACTTGTAAGAATACTGGAGGTTGAACTTTATCCTACTTTGCTCTCCAAAGCTCGTAGCTTTGGGTTAAGTGACTCTTGGATCCAGGTAATATGTTCTTTATGCACTTCTCGTTGTACTTCTTGCAAGATCTATTATTCCATATGATGTTCTTTGTAGTTGACCAGTACTCTATTATTTGTTTGGAAGGAGGATATATGCAATAATTTGTTCATTTTTTTTTATGTTGTCTTTTTTTATTTTTTTCATTCTCTGATTGGGGGACCAGGATTGTTGGACTTGCTGTATTATATACCTTTGTACTTCATAAAGGATTTGGCATGAAAAATATTAATATTTTGATGATGATGACATTAACTTTTGAAACAACTTTAGTATTTTAGAAGTTACAGTTTTTTGCATCACTAAAGTGCACTCTCAGCAATGACCCGTCATTCAAGATACTCTTTGCTATTTCTACTACATCGATGGATTGGCAAATAATTAGAAAAAGAAAGAAGCAAACACTTGAAGAAGTTGCAGGTAGAGCTGTCTGCCATGGCTACTTTTTTGTTTGTGCCATTTTTTCTACTTCTGTTCTGGCTGTACTTTGTACCCTATATATTTTATACTCTTGCTGGTGTAGAATGGAGTGGATCTGTATGTCCAACCGGTCTAATTAGAATGGTGTCGTAGCTTTATACAACTGGTCAGCCAACTTTATTGCCATACATACTAGTTTAACTGGATATATGCTCATGTATGTAAACAAGATATATAACTTCAATAAAACAATTAAGATAGCCTGCCAGAATTTCGGCTAGCTCATGTGCCATTGTGGATGCTTTTAAGGTGGCGTCAAACATTGGTGTTTCAGATAAATTTGATTACAATAGGCTAATTTGCCACATATTTGATGGGAATTTCTGGCCTTCAAAAATAGATAGATATAAAGGTAGCTTATGTGATGTCAATTCCTGATGTAATAGGGTGTCGATATTCTCATTTCCTTGGACATTCAGCAGTAGCTACGAGAATCAATATTCAAATGATATGTGAGGCCACCTGGTGGTAGAAGCGAGGACCTAATCAGTTTTGTGCTTATAAGTGGCAAAATGTTTCCTATTTTATTTCTGTTTGTCCTGCGACGATCTTTTAAAAATGAGGGGAAGGAGGTGGAGGTGGAGGTGGAGGCACTGGATTAAGCTATTTGTGCATTTGCAAAGGTGACTATATGGTTCCTGCATCCTGATTGCCAAAAGTGATTTGCAAAATGACAGATTTTAGTTCTTCCTTGAATTTTCTTCTTGATTTCAGCCAAATCTCCCCTTGGATATGTGCTATTTTGGTTGACGCCAGGAACCAATTTGCACAAACAGTTGCATACTATACTTGAATGAAGTGAAATCTTGGTCTCATAGTATTCATACTCTACTGTTTTACATCAGTCAGGTATATGACCATCAGAATAGTATACATACTCTATTGTTTTAAGGGTGAATTACAATACCTTCCCTTGAGGTTTGGCATAATTACGAAGATCCCCTCGTTGTTTCAAAAATTACAAATACCTACTCCCCACCCCCGAGGTTTGTAATTTTTAACCAATGGCTTGAAATGGTCCATTTTGCCCTTGATTTTTTTTTTAAATTGTAGAAAAATCAGCTGAGGCAAATTACATTATTGCTCCTGTGTAAAAAAACGAAAGAAACCTCTCCCTGCGCATTTTTGTCCAAAAAAAAATTTAGAAAATTTTAAAAAATAAATATATGCATAAGAGCATTTTGGTCAGTTCACTCATAAAGTGGATGGAAATGGGTTATTTGTTAGACGGTTACAAACCTCAGGGGAGTATTTGTAATTTTTGAAACAACGAGCGGGTATCCATAATTATGCAAAACCTCAGGGGAAGTCATTGTAATTCACCCTTGTATTAAATATGACAATAGCAATCAATTTGCATAAACAGTTGCATACTATACTTGCATGAAGTGAAATCTTGGTAACATAGTCTTCATACTCTACTGTTGTACATCACTCAGCTATTATGACCATCTGTAGAGCTATCAACATCCAGAAGATTTGGTTTTTCTTGGAGCATTATACTAAATATGATATGATGACATTTTTCTATTCCTAGTCTAAAGGTTTATAAGGATTCTATCTCCTTTGTAAGCTCAGCATGTATCTAGTCTTAATAATATAGGAACTGTATCAAGCTTTGGCTTCTCAATTACAGGCACTGGTGAAAAGAGATCCTATTAGGCGTCAAGTTTTAAGGGTGAAAGGCTGCTTAGCTGGATCTAAAGCTGAAAATTTATTAGAACAAGGTGACATGGTTTTGGCAATCAATAAAGAACCAGTTACATGTTTTCGTGACATTGAAGATGCTTGCCAAGCGCTAGACCAGTGTGATGATGGCGATGGAAAGCTCACCCTTACAATTTTTCGCCAGGTTTACTTGCACATATATAATAATTTGGCCTGACTAGCAATTCAATTCACTACATTAATATAGTTAACTCATGGCTGTATAGTTGCTTTGTTCAGCACGAGCTCAATGTCTTATTGCCCTTTCTTTCAGGGTCGTGAAATCGATCTGGTGGTGGGAACAGATGTGAGGGATGGGAATGGAACCACACGTGTAATAAATTGGTGTGGTTGTATTGTCCAGGATCCTCATTCAGCCGTGCGAGCTCTTGGATTTCTACCTGAAGAAGGTCATGGCGTATATGTGGCAAGGTAATGCTTTTTAAGCACAAGCTCATTAGTTTTATTAGGTGGTGAACCTCGATATGAAGTACTATGTTCATGTTGAATCACTCACTAGATTATACCTTCTATACTAGTTACTGGATGTTCTTGGTTACTCTAGGAAGTGAAAACTCTTCTCAAACTGGTCATAACAGGAGCCGCTTCTGTATTAGAGGGATTAAAGCATAAAATTGCTCTCCTTCTGTCAGTTTGACAGCAGTGCCCTAAACTAGGGCCATAATCTGCCAAGGGGACCATGATTCCTTTCGTCGAACCTAATCCAAATTACAAGTTGCTGACTTGAAATCTATACTTGTATCATACTCCCACGACAATCAGATTATATTTTGTTTATTGATTGTGCTCATAAAAATTTTCAGATGGTGTCATGGGAGTCCAGTACATCGGTATGGTTTATATGCTCTTCAATGGATTGTAGAAGTAAATGGAAAGCCAACTCCGGATTTGGATGCTTTCGTCACTGTGACAAAGGTACATCTCCCGCCCTTTAATAATAAAGCCTGAAAGACCAACAAAGAACAAGCTGTTGTGGAATGGTTGGCTTCCCAGGCCCTAAACCAATCTACGACCAAGTCTATATATGTCTGTTTTCGTTATTGTAAATTGTTAAACTAGCATCTGGAGTTATAATTATTCAAAATACTGATCCAATAGGAAATAGAGCATGGGGAGTTTGTGCGTGTGAGAACAATTCACTTGAACGGTAAGCCTCGAGTGCTTACACTGAAGCAGGATTTGCACTATTGGCCATCATGGGAGCTGAGATTTGATCCTGAAACTGCAATGTGGCGTCGAAGAACAATCAAAGCACTGGTGTGATTAAACAGTTGTGGGTAAATCCCAATTTATCTCTTTGGAAAAAAATGCTACGAACAATTGGAATTAGTCTTGACTTGCTATTTGAATTCATTGCTGGTTTTACTGTCTTATATGGCCTATAGTTTGCCAATTTGCTTAGACAAGGAGGACCAATACAAACTTGAGGTTAGCAGTTGCTCATTTATTGTAAATGATGGTTATAAGAGAGCACCCCAAGGAGATATACAATTGACATGAAGACAGGTAGAGTTCGTGCGGATATTACTTATTAGAAAGAATAAAGGTTTTTCATCTTGTCATTGTACTTATATTTTCTTTTTGTCAATTTTCCTTCGTCGCCATTTTCTTTTGCCTGTTAAGTTAACAGTGAATTGGAATGCTATCTGCGATCATAGATGGTATCTCTGGAGATGTCAACTGGGTCGATGCCGGCCTGTGAACCAGCAGGCTTGATTTTACCTGTGTTATATGAAGCTATACTTAACATTAAATACACCAAGGTTATGTTCATTAAAAGGAAGTTAATAAAGCAAATTTAGGAGTTCTTCTCTTGTTTTCTTGGAACTATTCAGAGAGAGAGAGGGAGGGATTACGACAACTTTCTTGTTTCCCTTCTAAGTTTATAATGTTTACATACTGGTCTTATTCTGTTTGAACATGTAGTGATGTTTATACTTACAAAGGTGATGGATTTTAATGTTACATTTCTAGGAGCATGGGATGCAGTTGTTGCTTTTATTATATTAGTGGGTAAATTATAACGAGCTCTCTTGAGGTTGGTATAATTGCAAATATCTGTTTGTTGTTTGGAAAATTATTCCCGGCCTCTAACAATTAACTCAATTCTGTAGTCTTTGTTTTGGTTTTTGTCCATTTGTTTGTGATGAATTGATCAAAATACCTTTGTGGACAACGAATTATAATTTACTTATTTCTTAAAATTGTTTTATGGTCTAAGTGGATAATTATTTTTCAAAAAATTTCATTCATCTCGTCTGACTTTTTTTTTACATATTTTTAATTTTCTTTATAAAAAGAAAAAATACAGGAAGGGGAAAGTTGATAACTCTAGATTTCCATTCAAAGATTACATAATTTTATTGAATATCAAGAGTACTTGTAATTTTTCAAACAACGAGGAAGATTTGTAATTATATCAAACGCAATACCTTATAAGGTGGGCAAATGTAATTTTCTTCTCTTTTAATGCAAAACTTTAGACACGATGTTCTTATTATGTTTGGAGGAGAAGATGTATATTCAGTAATTAGTTTAATTTTAGGGGAGATAAAATTGCTTTATTAGTTCTTAGATAAAGATAGAGATGAAAAGGGAGGAGCAAATACCATCAGTTGAAACATGATATAAAGTCGAAGACAATGGCAGCTCAATGCATAACCGTTTATCAATCCAAAAAATATGTTGATCCCCAAACATCCATTTTCAGAAAGATGAGAGATATAGGTGTTGTTGAGTTGCTTGACTAGTTGCATTCACCAAAATACAAGCAATATAAGTGCTGCTATGCAGCTTACCAATGGAAACGCCCTAAAATTCCGAAGACGGTCATGTGCTGCATTACTGTATATCTGTAGATTGAATGGATGCGAGTTTCTGGGATCTGCAGTCACATAAATCCACCTTGGTGGAGGCGGTGGGCTGGTGCTGGCCGTGTATACAAATCTTGGTGGCGGTGGTGGTGGGCTACAATACTGCTCTGGTGGCGGTGGTGGGGGAGGTGGTGGCAGTGCAGGAGGCGGTGGTGGGGATGATGGTGGCAGTGGAGGAGGAGGTAGCTGCTGGTTGCATGGATTACCACAAGGACATTCACCACACTTGATGCTTGGATCAGGAATGTCATCATCAACTTTGGTGGCAAATGATACACTTGCAGTGATCAATACTGAGAACTGCAAAACAAGCACCATTAGCAATATTTGAGGCCATTTATACACTAACACAAGCATTTTAGGATTTGGAGAAAGAAAGAATCTAGGGATAGAAATCAGGGGAAGAATCAAGAACAAGATGATGGTAGTGAATGTAGATGAAGAATTTTGTGTGTGTTTCTTCAAACCTATATATTGAATTTGCTGGGGTTAAAGTTTTGTTTGGTTAGGTAATTGTCTCTGGCTTTAATTGGGAAGAAGACTTGGTATATAGCATTTGGTATGATTATGAACCCCAGTGTGTATGGTTATATGAGAAAAAGGTGATCAAGAAAGGGAATTGCATGTAGATTGTGTGAATAGGTGAGAGTGGGACCTATCATTACTTTCTTCTCTTCTTCACAATTACTAGAACCCATATTGAGGGTGTCGAATTTTCCATTGCAAACTCTGTACTATCTTTTACTGCATTCAACATACACACATTACGTGTATAAAGTATTTCTTTAAATGAAATATAGGATGTCATCTTTATACAGGCAACTTGTGTATATTGAACGGAGTAGGAAATGAAATACGATTTACAACGGAAAATTCAATTCATATTTTGAGAGTGGGTAATTGCATTTTACCTCATGTGAAAATACGAGTAGTATAAAATTCTCCTAACAACGAAAAAGAAACATAACTCCTAATTCTTTTCTCTCTGTCTTTTTAAAAAAAGAAAAACTCATTATCTCCCGCATACGTGGCTGTGTTGTACTTTTTTTCTGGTTTTTTTTTTTCTTGTTTTTTTGGATAAGGGGGTTATTGCATAACATTTGAGGGCACACATAATGTAATAAAAAAGCAACAAAAACTGAGAAGAATAAGTTCCATTACAAGCTAGTGGTGGAAGAACATGTTCGAGAGGTGTTAATGTGTAGGCTTTTTGAGGGATAGGTTGCACAAATTCCCCAAAGGGATGGCTGAGAAGCCATTGCTATTGCTGGACATCGGAAACTTCTTTACTACAAACTTTAAAAGGGGAATCCAATCCGCAGAGTGATCAAACAATCCTACACTTTCCTTAGATCAAAGCTAAGCATCTTCTTTTCTATTCGAAAAGAAAAGTTTTCTCTTCATTTTATTATTATCATTATTATGATTTTTTCTTTTCATGATTGCGTGATGTTCCGTAAAGGGATTTATTCTTCTTTTGGACTCATTTTATTCTCTGGTTTTATGGGGATAAATACAATTTATCCCCATGTGATATAACAAATGAGCAAAAAATCCACTGTGAAAAAATAATTAGCAAATTATTTCCCTGTGTTTTGAGAAATGAAGCAAATTATCTCCTATCAAGAGAAAACACAGGGGGGTAATTTGCTTTATTTTAAGATCATAGGGGGTAATTTACTAATTATTTTTTCATAGAGGGTTTTTTGCTCATTTCTTATATCATAGGGGATAAATTGGATTTATCCCGAATAATTATTATACTATTGGTTGTGTCTAAAATAGTTTGGACTTCAGGAATTCAGACAATAGTTTTTGATTTGGGCAAATATCATTGTTCCTTATAATTTTATTTTGTAGATAATTCCTAATAGGGTAAATCGTTAAATTGACCTCTTAAGTTTGTATTTAGAATCACTTTTAGTCCCGTAACCGTAAGTTCATTTCTTAATTTTGGCATCCATAAATTTTAATTTTTGTCTAAATTTGACCCCTTTGACTATTTTCTAGCGAAAATGTTGTCAGATTTTACTTTCTGGAAGGTAAAATTATAAATTTAAATTTGTTTTTTTCACTTTAGTCTCTAAAAATTTATAAAATTATCAAATTAGTCCTTTTTCTAAGTCGAAAAAATACGTTTTATATTTTTGTATGCTATATGACATAATTATCTTGTGTGAATAATGATAATTTTGAATTTCTTGTGAACGGAATAATAACATATTGCTTAATTTAAAATAATATTTTTTTTAGTTTCAGAAGTTACAAATTTCTGACTTAATTTTGTAAAACAAAATCTAATTTTGAAAATATAGTAAAAAAGTTTAAGGTAGTCATTTTTAATCTTAAGAGTTAAAGATGATTTCAAAAAAGTTAACATTTAATAATGTTTGTTAACATTATTGAACACAAAATGGAATGTACTTTTTACCAAAAAATAGTTTGTTTGTGATGGAATTTTGTGACGGATTTTCAAAAAAAATCCGTTCCAAAACAATAATTGTGATGACTGTAAATTCATAACAATAAATCCAGTCACAAAATTATGGTGATGAAAAACTTTACAACGACATCAGAGTTTCGCTCCAAAATCCATTTGTGTAAACCAAAAAATCATATTTGCGATGGCATTTTGCGACAGTAAATTGTAAAAACTTTGAACTTAATTGTGTGACGAATTGTGTGATGGTTTGGAATGAATTTGTGACGAGTATATTGTGACAATTTAAATCTGTCTCAAATTTGTCACAAAAAGCATAACAAATTTTGGGGATGAACTTATGATGACTATTTTGCGAATTCATCACAAAATTTGTGACTTATTTGGGAATGGATCCGCGATTAATTTGTTGTGTCTTTTTGTTCAAGTAATTTATAAATTGAGATAAATAATAATTTTAAAAATGTTTTGATTAACTTATAAATCACAATAAATCAAATTTTTTAATACAAGATACAATAAATTAAAATTTTTGTTCATACAACTAATTAGTTAATAATCTGACCATCACCAAAATAATTTAGTTTTAGTCTACAAATAAGTTCACTTAATTAGTCAAAGAAATAAACTATCTAATCTAGGTCCGTTGTCTCTTGATCTTTATCAAGAGGCTTTGCTAGGTCAATGGTTGGGTCAACTAAAGAGTTGGCTGAAGGGTCGGCAGTTGTCTGAGGCATCCCCATGCGCTGCAACATGATGCTCATCATATGTTCTAGGTTCTGCATCTGGTGCTGGAGGTCTTGTACGATCTGATTATCCGATGGAGTTGAGGTGCTGGGCCGACTGGTGAGCAAATGGGGCACTGATCCCATTCCGAACACGTGCCCTTCTTATTGTTGCCACCTGTTGCTGAAATAAATAACTCTAACTCAGGTATCTCATTACGTGCAGAGTCATCTGCTTTTGGAGGCAACTAAGAGGTGTGCTCCTCCAGTAATTTTCGATAGTATGCTAAAAAACATTAATGAGTAATGAAATGGTAACCTATTGAATTACTTTTTCAAAAAATAACACTTACCGCTATCTCTGTGCCTTCGGACCACTCCAATTTCCATCTTTCTTCTTCTTCTAGCAGGTGGAAAAGACCTCCATGAACTTAGGTGGCTTGCCAAGCTGGTTCTTCTATCCAAATTTTATACAAAAAAAGATAAAAATTAGGAATAGTATAATTTATTAAATTAAATTTGTTCAAAGTGATAATACTTACCATTTTCCTCTTGTTTTGGCCCATAGAGCATGACCCGCTTTGGTAAACTGTACTGGCCGTCTGTGGATTCACATTCCGATTGGTCTTGTTTTTCTCAAATTTCTCCTTGAAATTTGGCGAGGACCAAAGGAGGAGCAAGGTCGCCCAGATATCCTTTGCAATCCAATTTGGCCTTTTATTTCTATTCATTTCCATGTAGAATCTGGTACGTAGCCACTTCGCCACCAAGCAAGAAGAGATCTTCATCTCATAGTCCGTACAATCCCAATGGTAGATTAGCTACGACAAAAAAAAAGAAAGAGATATAAAATTGACTAACTTGAACATATGTAAGATTTGTGTTTTTGTTTTAAAAAAAACTAAATAGTAACCTTAAGCTAGTCGAACAAAAAATCTCGTTGTTCATCCGGGACAGTGCTATGGTTGGGCCATACACGTGGGAAATGTTTTTTTTTTTTTTTTTTTTTTTTATCACAATCACTATGACATATTGAAAAGACAAATACAATTTCAGCATTGAAACCTATATTTAAAGGCAAATAAACTAAAACTCACGTCGCATCATTTAAGTGTTATGAAGCAGCGTCTTGAGGGTGGTTGTGATACGGTTGATGAGTTGGGTGAAGGAACGTAGAGATTAGGCCAAGGTGTATCGGCCTGCGATGTCCGATCTTCGATGATGATGGAGACGAAAATGGCGACGATTGAGACGATGCGCTCGGAACTATAGGAGCTCGTGGTGGAACATCTTGCCCGCGTGCACGACCCAACCATGAACCAGATATATAGTAAAATATTAAATAGATTTTTGGTGGATTTCGTATATATAAAATTAATATTAGGAGGTTTTTGTAGAACTTTTTTCTAAAATTTGATGCCCGAAAGCATATTGTATTTGTGTAAATTATAACTTTTATAACCATATGTTATTTATTTTTGTAATTTCAAATAAAATTAATCATTATTTTTATTAGTATGCATTTAATAATAAACAATTATTTTTCATAGTATTTTCTGCATAAAAAATATCTATGGACTTGTCATATTTGTCACGTAATTAGGATTTTCTTTTTGTGTGCGTATTTCAACTATCTTGTATTTATTACAATAAATCAAATTAAAAGCTATTATTGAACATTGTATATATTCTGTTGGAAAATAACAATGGATAATCCATATAACGAATAGTCTCGCATAAAAAACAGTTTATGTGCACACTAATTAATCTGCTAACATGTTGGCACATAATCGTGGATCGATTGAACCTGTGGCAGCGGAAGTATATCGATCCACGTATTCAGATCTAACTCGTCGACAATCTCATGCCTTGATTGGACCATGAACACATCATCTTTCTCATTCTTGAAGATCACCCTACGTATATCTTTAAGATCATCCCATGAACATCTTCAAGATCTCCTCATGTTGGATCTTGTTCCAAATGTTGTGAAGAACTATGAACACGCCTTGCTTACCTTTGTGGATTACTACCAGAGTAAGCTATTCATTTACACACCTCAAGTCCATGGAGTCTATGGTGATGCTCCAGGAAAAAAGTAGAGAGAAATATAGAGATGGAGGGCATTTGGAGAGAGTATATTTGGGAGAGTGTTGTGATCAACTCATTTATTGTATCACACTATTCTATTTCTATGTATTCCTTTGATCACAATAATGTGCCCTATTTAAAGGTGTATTCAATTCTATTCCCAAGAGGAGTCCATATCCCAATGCACATTTGGGAGACTACAAACTCTATTAGATAGTGTTTATCCTAGAGGAATCCTCATTACAATATTAAGTTAGGAGACTAACTCTATTTCAAATATGGATGCATATTATATCACGGGTCCACAAACCCGACACAATGTCCAACATCTCCCACTCATACATATTTGACTCAATCTCCACGATACCCATCATCTCAGTTTCTCGATCTCACGTTCATCCCTTCATACAGGAAATGTACCGTGTGACCAAGAGAGAAAGGAACGGTGAGGAGAGTTATTAAGTCATCACCAAACTAACATACCATTCAACTTAACAACTCGCTGTGTACCCTAAACTATGTGGTCACACTTAATCAAACATCTTTAGATCCCTTAATAAATAGGGCATGCTTAACTCACTCAAATATGTACCAATATTCATGACTAGTCGGATATTTTCTAACACAGTCACTCGGGCTATGAACCATAGAACACAAGTACATTACCAAGTTAGTTCTTTCTCAGTCTCTCATATCAATCAGCTTGGTTGACAACTTTCCTAGACATGTTCCGACAGACCGAATCACACACGGCTATGGGATATCATGCTTAAATAGAGTCATCGAGCTTACAACTCATGACATGGTCTAGAGTTTCAAAGGGTACAAGAAACAATATGGGCTCACAAAGTGACGAAGTAGGAACCCATTCAGTCACTCTCCATAAGAGGTCGTGTCAAAGCACATGTAGCATGAATACATGTTATCATGGAGCTCCCCACTCAACTTGGGCATGTCACTGTTCTTAACATCATATGAAACTAAGTCCAGTCACTATCTAAGCGCCTAACTTGCTCACTACCAAAGAGTCACTCTCTTAATGCCTTCTAGTAGTTGGCATGTTCAAGCGAAAAATAAGCTTTTTATGAAGTTTGGACATACTTCATAATCGATCAAATATATGATATCGTCTTAGCTTCTTTAGTTGAGGCGACTGTTCATTACATTATCCTTCCTCACTTTTCAAGTGCGAAGTTGATCATCACATTACTCACTTATACGAAATGACCTTTCAAGTCTCATCCTGCTCGCTATCGCAGCGCTAAAGTGATTGCCCGTATGAGAGGGCCAATCAGGCCTAGTGACATTTCACAATTCATTACCAATTTAATGTTCTCACAAGTCAAAAAAATCAAGTTCTACGTGATCCTTTACCACTAACATGCCTTCATCAATATGAAAGCGTGGTAAAAGGAATAAGCAATCGTACCACTCGTAGAACATGTTGGAGAACAATTTAATTATGCATACGTCTCATCAATAATTTTTTGGTATCTGTATATTAGGTACTCCAACAATACTTGGCCCCTAGAGTATACAAAATCCACTATGTGCATTGCGTATGTATCATGACCAGATAGTCTTTAGCTGATCCTATATTACTTCCATAGATATGTTATTGATTGCTTTGTTGCATCACGAAATGTGCATCAAGGATCACTTTGATATCTCCGCACCATTCTAATTGTTGAGCACAAGACTAGTTATGCACATATATTGCGCATCACCATTTTACGACGCTCAGTCATTTGATACTAGTTTTCATTTCTTCTTTTCTTTCAATTTAAGGCATATCATTTAACTAAGAACACGCGATTATCGAGTATCAATTAGGATAGATGATATGTATACAATTTTAGTATCTGAACACTAAGTATACACTATACTTTCTTCTATGTCCACGTGAAAGACAACCACTCTATTTGGCAAAATCTCCATTTCACTTCTACCCATCAAACTTAATCGCCCACATGGCGGTGAGAGCTAAATTCTCTCACTAGATTGACACATATGGTGATCATCTAAGATCATCGTTAAGCCTATCAAACTGAAGTTCGATAAAATCGATATTACCACTACTTGGATAATAATTCAAGTTATAAATGGAGCTTCCAAACATCAAACTTTCACTTGCCCCACTACTTGAATTAACTAGAAGATCCACATTGATCCTCACATTCACTTCTCAATTAGATATGTCAACTATCATCAGTTATGCACACCTAGATGAAAGTGGCGATAGTGGCTATGACGAATACAGACAAATCTCATAATAAAAGAGAATATCTTAGAACTACACCCCTCAAGTAGGTGTAAATATTTTGCAGTCGGTTGACCTTCATACTCATGATGAACTATCTACTTTGTTCTTGACCTCTAGAAACCATATGTTTTCAATGATCTTGCATGTAGATAGAAGATCAACTTGCTTCCTTAGCTTTGTTTTTAGTCATTAGGTTTATCAATTCCCTTTAAGTACTTATCCACTGGCAGTGTTAAGTGGAGTCAATTTTCAAATTTGACTCATCAATATCCACCAAATAATTGTGGAGGATACCCACTCGATCTCATATAGATGAGGGGGAACATTTTAATATTTACTCCTTATTTGTGGAATTTGAGAATCCTTAATCAGACATTCCCATTGACTTTTTGAGTCGTTTTGATTATCTCTTGCAATTGAAGATGAATGAAGTATCATCATTGCATAGAAATGGACACATCTTTAAAAATATTCACTCTCATAATTAAGATTTCATTAACCTCACAGATTTTAAAAAGGTTTCTATCGAGGAATCTATATTGCGCAAACTAAAATCTTTATAAACCTTTGTTTATATCTTGTCATTTCAATAGGTACATGTCATATGTTTGCTACTAAATCAACAAGAGTTGGAGAACTTTGTACAAACACTTTACCATATTGTAGGCTGCATTAAAAAATTGCATCTACCTAAGTGAAATGCAAAATGGTCTTGCGCCAGATAAGTTCTAGAGTTTTCTAGACATGTTTGATTCTTTCATGTTTGCAAGCCCATATAGTTGCTAAAAGATTAGAATCATGATTCGTTTGCATCTCTATATTCCTTAGTATTTGTCTATATAATCAAACATGATACTTTCGCTTTCTATCAGTACATGGAACCATAATATTCACATCCTTTAATTCTTTACTCTTGTCAAAAATCGCTAAAAGTAACACTTTTTAACAAGTGAGAAGGGATTGCACTAACCAATAGCATGAGAAGGAAGGATAGACGCGGAAAATCGATCAAGAAAAATACTATTGGGTTGTTTCACGCCTCATACTCATAAGTTTAAAATGTTTGGAGTGTCTAACATTAATTTCATAACTTTCCCATGAGTACTTATTTAATAAATTTAATCATCCCTAATAAAATATTTTAGAGATAACTACACCTCCCATGAGGTTTGGTGTAATTATATGTAGATCCCTTGTAGTTGAAAAATTACATCTTATACCCCTGATGTTTGTTTCCATCCAACAAATACATCCACAAGATAGTAAAATTTACAGAATTTGCTGACATCAACAAAAAATTGAATGAAAATCCATATTTACCGTCGATTGATTTATTACAAATTTATTGCAGGTCAAACCTTGATATGTAATTAATTCTTTCATTTCAATTTTTAGCTTTGATTAGGATATGATATTTTGTAAAGAAAGTAGTACTCCCAATTTTCTAGTTTAGGAAATGTGTTGTAATTCCCACCTTATGCTTATATATTGAGATGGGAGGGGACCATGAAAAATTCCCCTACCCTACCCAGGTAGTTTCTGGCAGAAAAAAAAATTTATTGCAGGCCAAACCAATATTTTCTTACCAAACTACTCTTATAAGGGTGAAGATGTACCACCTAACATGCATTAGCGTGTGTAAAGATGTATAAGAGTAGTTTGACCAGAAAAAGTTTATTTGACCTTCAATAAGTTGGTCAATCGGGGATAAATATAGATTTTCATTCAATTCTCTTTGCTAATATCAACAAATTCGGTGAATTTTGACTAAATGAATGATCTATTTGTTGAACGAAAATCAACATCAAGGGTATCAAATATAATATTCCAAATTATAAGAGATATGTATAATTACACCAAATTTTAGAAAGAGCGGTGTAAATATCCCAATATTCTATGTGGTATATATTCACAACCTTGTCCTTAAATTTTCATCAGAAATTGACTCGAATGATTAAAGTGGAAGATAAATAAAACATTAGGGTCTGTAAAGCGATTAATTAAATAGTAAGAAGTAAACTGCTGCAAAACTTAAAATTAGGCACTATCAATGATATTTGCTGAATTTGCTAAAAGCGTCATCTAATATAAAATTTAGGAATTCAGACTTTGCTAAGTACTTAATTAAGTGATTATAATACTAATAATTATACCATATTAACATAATATAAATTTTACATATTTAATATTTTTATTCAAGGTATATTTATACTATCGATTTTTTTTGAATTACTATCGATTAAGTGTGATGGCCTTAGAAAAACTAACTTGATATGTATTACGTAGGTGTACGAAAATGCCATTCGTTTAATTTTCTCAAATATGTCTAAGATGCCTGTAAGTGTAACTTCGTTTAAAAAGATAGCAACGACAGACATATAATTTCCATTATTTTCTTTAAAATATTTGTATATAAATTTATTTTTGATGCTATTATGATTTTAAAAAAGTTGTTTCTAGAACTTTTTATTTTCACGAATACATAGATATTATTTCTTTTTGTTTTTAAGTTTGCATATTGTGTGCCCAACTATTAGTACTATTAATTAAGTAGGAGGGTATAGAGACTAATTTGATATGCATTAAGTTATTTTTGAGGTAAAAGCGATGAAATATTATTAAATATTGAAATAAATTTATTACAATTCGTCCTGTCAAAAATCAATATCTGAACAAGGACAATTATAACAATTATATCCTGATCAACAATTTAAACAACACCTACATCCAAACAATATCTACAGATTACAGAGAAAAAGTTACACCTACTATACAATAGAATAACATTCCACGCATTTGATGGAGTTCGAGCCCATAACCTCTAAAATCATGGGACCTCAGCTTCTTCAATTGAGGATATGCATTAAGTTCATGGTAAAAAACACCACTATTTTTCTTTCTTTCAAATACTAGTCGTTGCTGCACGCGGTCCTCGCGAGCATATAAAAAAGAATTGTGCGAGATGAAAAGAAAAAAGAAATTTGTGAAGGAATGAAAAAAATGTTCGTAAGAAGAAAGAAACATGGAGTGAGGTATGAGAAATGTGGAGTAGTGGGTGAGAGAAAAAATAATAAAATTACTTCTAACCAATAATTGTTTTAAGAAAAGAAAAAGAATTGAAGGGTAAATTTGGACATTCAAAAATTGGTACGCCAAAAAGTTTTCTTATATAATAGTATAGATATCCATAGACCTATGAATGTAATTTCAACTGACATCCAAATTCTATCAATTTATGTGGCCTATAATTGTAATTTCAAACCAACATCTAAATTTTATCATTTTTTATTTATTTTCCTTTAGATACTTATATATAATTTTCATTTCTCGATTCTTTTCATTTTATGCACACACCCCACGCACTAACTCACACTCGTGCACACATCTAAATTCAAATACAAGACATCTCATAAAAAAATTTGAGCTCAAATCATAGAGTTATCCCCCAAAACTTAATTCTATTAATACTTTTTATTTTTTCATCACCACCGTATTATTATAATCAACACAAAGAAATTAATTTTTTCAAAAAAATAAAATAAAAATTGCACACGTATAGAGTGTGTCCAATTGCTAGAACTGTTTATGGATAATTACATTGCTTCCCTTTAAGTTTTGGTATAATTACACATAAATCTCATATAGTTTGAAAAATTACATCTAGTTTCCTGGCATTGTTTCATCCAACAAATAGATCAATTCGTAAATCAAATTAACTGAATTTGTTGATACACTAGAAAAAAAAAATCAATATTAGCTATATTTTTAATAACTATGACTAAAAACCGTGGTAAATAACTATTATTAACTACGGTTAAATAAAAATCGATGCAAAAACTAATTTTTCTACCATGAAAAACTTATTTGCCACGACTTTTAGCCGTGGTAAAAACATTTGCCATGGACTTTAGCCATGAAAAATGTTTTAGCCACCCTCGCAAAAATCACGGCCGACAACCATTGTGTGTCCGTAGTCAATAACTATTCGTTTCGGTTATTTAGTATTAACCATGACAATTTATCATACTTATTATAGTGATATCGAGAAAAAAAAAAGTGAATGAAAATTTATAATTTTATACCTCTGATCGATCCATTACCAATTTATTATTGATCAAATAAATATTTTATAATTAAATTATTATTATAAAATTAAAAATACACTTTTCACGTGCATTAATATGTTAAGATATAAAAATAACTTTATTTGCTAAAGCTTGATTAAAATAATCTATTTTTTTTTAATTAAAAAGGCCAAAATGGATTAAGTAAGGCCTGCACCGAGGCAGAACAAACACGTCTCAAGCTCCCCATGAGAGAGCAACACGTGTCATCTGCGCCACCGCTACTATAACACGTGGCCGTACTACAATCCGCCACGGATCAAATCCTTCCCCAGTTTTAATCAGCTCCCATCTTCAAATTCTCCTATATAAATCAACGGCTGCAGTTTTTCCATCACCGTCTTTGAAAATCGACAAATTGATTCGTAGCAGAGCAGTGAATAATAGTGAGAGTTAGAGCAATGGCAATTGGAGTTCCGGTGTGCGTAGAGTGCGGGACGAGGAGCAACCCGTGCAGGTGCAAGGTGGTGGGGCCGACGATCGGTTTCCTGGCGTTCGCGGCGGCGGCGTTGGTGGAGTGGCCAGTGGGAGCTCTCGTCTACTGCTTCCGCCACATGAAGGGCCGCCGCATCATGGCCCATCCCGCCACCGTCGTTTACCCCTCCGTCACTAATTCCATTCCAATTTAGTTAAATATTACCTGTTCTTCATCTCTGTGTGTTGTGTGTGTGTGTTTTGTAACAGTAAAAGGATAGAAACCTAACAATGTACTTTAGTAATGTTGCAGCATATGTATTTTATTTTTACTAATATATGAAGAAAAGTTTTTTTTTACACCACAATACTAATTTTTTTTGGTATACTAATAATGTCTCTAAGTGAGTGTTTTTTCTTTTGTTTTTTCTTTTTCGTTCTTTGAAATGTGGGTGTTAATTTATATATATTTTTTATTTATAATATATTTTAATATGAATTATTATTTATTATGCACATTTAAGAACAACATGTCACATCGATTAGTATATATAAATGAAAATATATATACGGGAAATGTTGAGCGATGTGATGCGGGACAATAATTTGATAATACATGTATAATTGTTTGCAGGTAAATTACAACCACATTTTTGTTATTTAATGTAAGTATAAATATGTTTTAGCTACATTAAAAATTACATATATATATATATATATCCCAGTGGATTATTTACTGTACTCGTCTTAAATTGTTTATTATCTATATTCTTATACAAAAAATTCTTTTATTGTTTCAATATATTTTTTTTAAACTGCCATAATAGTATCATTATTTTTTTTAATAAGTTTACAATAACACCCTACTCACATTTTTCTCAACGGACTTTACAGTTTTTTCCTCATCAATTTTTTTCGTTTTTATTTATTCACACTATGATTGTTTGTTTCATAATTTTTTTCCTCTCTTTATTTCATATCACATTTATTTTTTTATATATTTGCAGGGACCGCGTGCAACAATAATTAGTGTTTTTTGAATAGTTTCTCAAAAAGATAGTATAAGATAAAAGTAGTTGTACTTCACCTTCAAAGAGCTATATAACTATTGGTATTTGAAATTTTCAATCAAAATATTCATAATTTTGAGATTTTTAATCAAAATATTCATAATTATATCGAATTTAAGAAGAGCTATATAATTATTGGTATTTGAAATTTTCAATTAAAATATTTATAATTATGTCGAATTTAAAAAAAAATAATTGTAATTTAATCTTTTCTGTAGAACTGTGTACATCTCATCAAGAAGAATGGTGGCGGTCAATAGAGAAGTAGGGAGGGATATAAGTTACTTAATTTTAATGTTAATATACGAGGGGTTTTGAGAATTGAGAGAGGGGCAAATCAAATGGGCTCAGTTTTTTTTCACCAAATTGAGATATGTATGGTAGTGATTTGGACAATATTGTTAAAACTGGATCGAAAATTAAATCGGATAAGTTATTAGGTCATTGATCCAACTGATTGAATCGAATTCAAAAAATCGATTAACTCAGATTATGCTATATATATATATATATAGTATACCAATACATTATATATTAATTAATTAAATTACATACAAAATGTATTCAAATAAAAAACTTTTTGAATTCTCGAAATAAAATTCCATTCAATCAACATCAACAATAACTCCCCAAGAAAATTTAATAAAAAATACACAAAAGTTCAATAATTTATAAAATAAATATGATTTATAACATAATATATAAAAATAATATAATTTATTTTTCAAAATTTATAAATGAAAATTTTAACTATATTAAAAAGTTAACAAACAACTTTTTTAAAAATTTAAAATAAAAACTGAAAGAAATTAATAATTAAAAATAATAAATAATCACTTATAGAATTAATAATATTTAAAGAATAATTAATAACCATTAAAGAGGGAGAGGAGAAAATTGTTGCATTAATTATTAATTTATTTTTTTTTAAAAAAAATCAATGTAGTTTCCTTCTTTCTTCTTTCTCAAATTAAATGCTAGATCTCTCTCTCTTGTGGTCTCTCTACTATCTTCTTCTCTCTCTCTCTGTGATCTCTCTCTCATCATCTCTCTAAAAAAAACGCCTCCCTCT
Source organism: Sesamum alatum (assembly GCA_034509735.1). Lineage (NCBI taxonomy): Eukaryota > Viridiplantae > Streptophyta > Magnoliopsida > Lamiales > Pedaliaceae > Sesamum > Sesamum alatum. Next base: position 7,163,609 of record JACGWO010000005.1, read on the forward strand.
TCTTCTCAAACTAATTTCTTCTTCCCCATTTTCTAGAACATCATCTCACGATTTCGATCTCGAAGCTGCCACCATCAGTCACTCCTTCGCCTCACCACCGGTGCGCCGCCCAGGGTGTTTCTTTTTTTTTTTTTTTGGTTTCTTCTTAGTCTAAACCGGTTTAATCGGTCCCGATTTTTGTGGGTTTTGATTGGTTCATATCGGGTTTGACCACCCACGATTGTATGCATATTCGGACCGGAGATGTTTGGTTCCTGGTCGGATCGGTCCGAGTTTAAAAACATTGAATTTGGAAGGGATGCCAAGGGACTCTCTGCCAAAGGTTCCTCGATATGCTTCAACCTTGAAGGCTGAAGCGCAATTAAACCTTTCTTCAGCCAATCATCAACCTATCTTTCCTATATATAGGCTTAATTGCATTGACTGCCATATATATTAGGGGGTGTGGCAAAATAAGGACCCTAAATATAGGGATGACAAATACTGTCCTAGAATTAAATTTTTATATTTTGCAAAAATTGATATGATCCAAGCCGATCGGGTTCGGGTATTTTTTCGGACTCGAACTACCTGATCGGGTACCTGAGTTTAGAAAGAAAAT